>BSUD01000003.1:41287618-41514540 GCA_033239045.1 Fagopyrum esculentum
ATAACAACTATAATAATCTCAGCCGAATTTAAACTAAATTCATCCTTTTTTTTTTTCTTCTACAAGTATAAGAAATTAAAGTATTTTTTAAGAAAGTTTTTTATTTTTTTCTTAATTTATTTTTGAAGGATTATAAGCTCAATCTATTTACGTTAAATATTTTCAAAATTTTGTTATCCCACATCGATTATCAAGTAAGACTGATAGTTTGATAACTTATATAAATCGAGGGTTTGAAAATTAAACAAATCACACATTTCTTGACCTTTTTGGCTAAGTTGAAATATAATTTTTATTCATAATGGATTAAAATCTACTTTGTTGATCGTTGACCTACCACTTTGTTGGTCGTTAACCTAATGTTTTGTGGTTGCTAAATATTTTTAATCTCACGTCAATTATCAAGTAAGACTGATAGTTTGATAACTTGTACAAATATAGGGTTTGAAGATTAAACAAATCAAACATTTTTTTTTACCTTCTCGCTAAGTTGAAGTATAATTTCGGATTAATATATGCTTTGTGGGTCGTTGACCAACTGTTTTGTGGGTCGCTGATCAACTGTTTTGTGAATCTTTGACCTAATATCTTGTGGGTTGCTAAATATTTTCAATCCCACATTTTTTATTAAGGCTGATAGTTTTATAACCTGTATAAATATAAGGTTTGAAGATTAAAAAAATCAAAATTTTCTGACCTTATAGCTAAGTTGAAGTAAAAATTTTATTCATAACGGATTAATATCTACTTTGTTGATTGTTGACCTACTGTTTTGTGGGTCGTTAACCTAATATTTTGTGGGTTGCTAAATGTTTTCAATCTCACATCGATTATCAAGTAATGTTGATAGTTTGATAACTTGTATAAATAAAGGGTTTGAAGATTATACAAATCATACATTTTTTGACTTTTTGACTAAATTGAAGTATAATTTTTATTCATAACGGATTAATATTTGTTTTGTGAGCCATTGACCTAATGTTTTGTGACTTGCTAAATATTTTCAACCCCACATCGATTATCAAGTAAGTTTGATAGTTTGATAACTTGTATAAATAGAGGGTTTGAAGATTAACAAACCATACATTTTTTGGCCTTTTGGCTAACTTGAAGTATAATTTTTATTTATAATATGTATTTGTGGGTCGTTGACTTACAACTTTGTGAGCCGTTGACCTAATGTTTTGTGGGTTGATAAATATTAAACAAATCAAACATTTTTTGACCTTATAGGTAAGTTGAAATAGAATTTTTATTCATAACGAATTAATATTAGCTTTGTGGGTCGTTGTCCTACTACTTTGTGGGTCGTTGACCTAATGTTTTGTGGTTGCTAAATATTTTCAATTCCACATCGATTATCAAGTAAGAATGATAGTTTGATAACTTGTATAAATTGAGGGTTTGAAAATTAAACAAATCATACATGTTTAAGTTTTTTTGGCTAAGTTGAAATAATGTTTAATTTGATGAGTTACGTTCCGTGTCTTTTTTAAAATCAACTCGATCGTAATTTTTCCAATATATGCTTTCTATTTTTAACTAACGGTTTTAATTTTTATCAATTATTGAATGAAGTTTGTTTATTTTTAAATTTTAAACTCAGTTAAAAATAAATATCTTTCTCTCTATATATTTCTTATAAAGTCTGTATATTCTTTTTTTTTCTTATGGAAAATAATAAAAGTTTTTAATCTAATTTGATGACTGCTATTTTTATAAAAATTAAATTGGTAATTTTTTTTCGAAACCGTATCGGTAGAAGATAAGAATGTAATCAAATTAAGTTTAATCTTCTCATATCTATCTGGGTGATTATGAATGTTGAGTATATAATTGGATACGAGTCAACCACTTAATTATTGTCATTATATTGTACATTAAATAATTATATGGTAATTAATACTCGACGTATATTAACGTATATCAGTACTCAAAATTAGTATATATTTTTAAATACCCGTGCAAGGCACGGGTCCTAAACTAGTCGTAACAATAAAAGGAACGTTTTTTATTTAACTATTTCCAATTATTAGCAAAAACAAAAATAAATTGTGGTATTGTGATGTTTCCATCATATTTTCCCTATTTTTATTTAAATTTTGTGCAACACGATGAAAAAATGAGTCGGTATTAATATTGGAATAATGGACTCCGCTTGGAAGCCAAACTTGTTCATGCATGCATAACAAAAAGTTTAGTTATTCCCACACTACATTCATCAACAATAAAGGACAAGTCAAAATCAAATGAGAATGAGAAGGTAAAGGAGAAAAAATGGAAGCAACAACAGAAGAACACAAGCTTGTTTCTAGTGCTGCACAATTAATAAACAACCACTGATTTACTTGTAAATGCAATCTCAGGCTTGAAGCTTTCCGTTTGATGAATAAGAATTATTTTTGTAGGATAATCTTGATTGATGAATAAGAAATGAAGTCAGTAGAAAAACAAAATACCTAGAAAACTGCAATCATGTCGGAATGGGAAAGTTGATCGGCGGCAGGAAGGGAGAGCATGACATCGACGAATTGTGGTTGAATCCATCGTCGGGAGGGTTCGACGAAGCTGTTGACACGGGTACAAGTTGGGAGCACCTGAACCGGGAATGCTGGAAGTCAAAGGGAGAAAGCAAAGAGCTAGAGATGACCGGACCAGTTAAGACAACCAAGAAGGTCGATCATGGCCTTCGTTCACCATCTCCTTAAGCTCCACAATGTCGTTGTTTTCTTGATCGAAGACCGACCCAGTCGTTGCAGAGGGATGCTCGATTGATAATGTCACAAACGGGGAAGGTGTAGGTGTAGGCGGATTGATGGGAGATGAGGGAGGTGAGTTGGGCGGCGACAAAGGTGAATGGTGAACTCTTTGAAGAAAACTTGAGCATGATCATATCTTGGTTGCTGACAAGTTCTTCAACATTGGTGTGTATTGTGGAAGTGGAGTTGGAAATATGACATTGGAAACCCATATTCATATCAACTTTAAAATTATTCGGTTATATATGCAGGTGTTTGTCGAATCATTGTCTCAAAAATCAATAAAAAAAATTAGCACAACTCTAAATGGAAGATTCTTAGAGCTTGTTCATTGAAAATCAAACATTAGTTACAACAAAGTTAGTTGCCAATGAGTGTACTGATTCAAGGATCCATGAAGGCATGGAAAATGAGGTGTTCCCGTCGCTACAACTAAGCTATTCTCGATTTAAGGATGAGCAGCTGCAAAGTTGCTTTCTTAGTTGTGTGTTTTATCTCAAGTACGGTAGTAGGAACCAGCGGGGGCGATACGACTGATTGATCACATTCTCCTTCAAATCAGCAAATCCCATCACCGAGTTCTCCTTCCGAACTTGCAACCTTCTGTTAATGGACTACACCGCTAAAATAGAAATTCAAAAACATCACTGATCAATCTAATATATAGAACATGTATATATTAGTTATATAAATAACCTTCAATGCAAAAAATCTGAAAAGAGCATGATAAGCAATGTGAAAAGAGCAGTGAATGATGGCAATAGAGAGGGAGAGAAGAAGCGATAAATTAGTGTAAGTAATAAGCATATGCTTGATGGCTCTTATATATACAAAGAAAAGAATTAGGGTTTCACCCTCTTCAATATGGAGAAATAGGTGTACCAAGGACATTTTAGTAATCTTATAAATAAGATAAATATAAAACATAAAGAATTTTTTATTGGGTTAATTAGGTAGCTAGGCCTTTTTCAATTATTAGTATATTAAGTAGGTCTTTTCATTTTTTTTATTTAGTAAATATACCCGTAAAATTTTGTTACCGCTTAAATATTGTTAGGGCTTCACCTTCCCTTCCTCTTCTCTCTTCTCTCTCCTCAGTCCGAGCGGGTAATCTCGACTTCGCTCTCATTGAAACTCAATTTTATTTACCGTCAAATTAGGTTTCTCTCTTACAGACATCACAAGCCGCAACAACATCTCAGCTTGACATTCCCACCTTCGACCTTCTTCACCGCCGGCCTCTCTCTTAGTTTCTTCTCCGACGACCGCCTCTCAATAACCTCACCATGTTCTCTCCCTCTTGCTTCGAAAGGTATCCATAACCCCTCTCTCGTCCTTCCACTTGTTCCTCCGGATTTGATTTTGCCTCAAAATACAGTCGAGACCTTGCCGAAATCAAGGAGCGTTGCTTCTGAAATGAGTGTTCCGAGTGCCCTAATTTGAGATTTTTCTGGTATGAATCATACCAGAAAGGAGGTTGAGATTTTTCTGGTATGAATCATACTAGAAAGTAGACAGTGGATCTGATAGAGAAGCAGATGGAGAAGGATGGGTATTTCAAGACTGGAGATACAATGTTAAGCTTGAATTCTTCTCAGATGAGTGTTCCTGAGCCCTAACTTTGAGATTTTTCTGGTATGAATCATAGCAGAAAGGAGATAGTGGATCTGATAGAGAAGCATTACTAGTTTCACTTGCTATTTTTGGCTAACTTGTTGCCTGGTAGCATATTGACTCCTTTTTTGTTGTTCTACAGATCATGATAATAGATTATAAACTTGCTTATCCTTGTGGAACAACAACTGCAGTTCTCGTCAATGGATTCCATATAGTAAAAGGAGACAAGATGGTCAAGTATGCAAAAAATTTTTCGAACTTGAGACTCCAAAATGGTTTGTCGATTGGAATTTGCATTATCAACTGAAACTTGCACTTCTTGATTTCCGTACAAGAAGCAAGTAAGCAGGTTTGTGGAAACCTTCTCTTTCAGCTTCTTTTGGAGTTTAATCCAATGGTTCTATTCTGGAGGAGGTAGTTGTGGGTTCGCCCAATTCCTTACATTTGGGTTGCAAGTTTGGAAAAATTCGTTAAGTTTATTCTTCATTGATTTGGGTTCTACTTGACATTTGGTTCTTCATCTTGCTTGGTAATTTAATGAAACTTGGTTTTCTTGAAATTTGCACCTTTTTTTTTGATTTTAGTATGAGTTATGTTGGAGATGGAATGATATGTTCTCATTTGCGTCATGAAGATATTCTATTAAGAGGAGTAATTTAATTAACTTGAAACCTGGTGGCATTATATGACATTATCAAGTGGTACTTTTTTTTTCATATTATGGTTTAATATTCCATAGATAGCCACATCAACACACTTCAACCGACAAATCCTTTCATCTGTTTGAATGATGTAGCGATGAATGATGTATAAGATATTTGAATTAGTATTCCATGAAAATCATACCATTAAACATTTCAAATGTCAAACCCTTTCATCTATTTGATCGTTGTGAAAGAGGTTTTTCCTTCTTTCTTTTTTTTTTTTTTTTCTTGTTGGAGTCTTGATAGTTGATTCATTAACAAGGTCTTTTCTCTAGCCTACTACTCAGATGCAACATGTGGCATTTAGGGAAGTTTTCCATTCATGTCCACCTTGTTTCCAAGTGTGCCCTTGAGTTTGACGCGTGCTAACCTTGGGTCCATCGAGTTACAAGAAACATGAAGCCAAAATAGAAAACAATAATATTTATATGTATTATTTACAATGGCATGCACATTGTGATTATTACTACTTATGTGGTAACTAGCTTTTAAATTGCACAGTGTGAAGGAAAAGGTAATTAAATTAAAATAAATCATTGGGCAACATTGTGGCCTGAGATAGTACCATGCTCTATTAAGATTTGCATCATGAATGCAGACAAAAATCAACAAAAAGAAAAGAGCAGCAGAGGTGGAAGAAGAGGAAAGAGCAGGATGGACATAAGCTTCCTCCAATGCTGCTTACGTTTATTGCAATGGTTCACAACTTGTGTTATGTAGAACAACTATTGCTCTAATGCTGCTTACGAAAAGGGTCTTGCACAACTTGGAATGGGGTTGTTTGGAACCGAGAGGGATGACGGAATCAGTGTTGAGCATAGAGTAGTGTCAAAACTGTGTTTGATTCTCTTCTGGTATGATATTTGTGACCAATGGTGTCAAAAAAGACCAAAAGAAGCAAGAAAAAGACAAGAGCAAGAAGGAAGACAATAGTACCAATGGTGTCAGAATTTTCTATTTTATATTTTTTTTAACTTCTGGTATGTGAATCCGGTTTGTAAATTTCAGGTAGGTAAATTATAAAAAAAATAAAGACAAAAAGAAAACAAAAAAAAAAATCTGGTATGAGTTTCATACCAAAAACTCATACCAATAAATTATAAAAAAATAAAAAAAGACAAAAAAACTTATGATATGAAAAAATTTTTGGTATGATAAAATTTTCGGTATGATAACTGGTATGATAAAAGTTTTGTATGATAAATTTTTGGTATGATAAAATTTGATTAATATTCTGGTATGATAAAAATTCTAGTATGATAAAATTTCTGGTATAAGAAATTTCTGGTATAATAAATTTATTCTAGAAAATAAAAATATAAAAAAATATTAAGACAAAAAAATAAAAAAAAATAAAAAACAAATTCAGTATTTAAAAATTAAAACTTAAACTTAAATAGCAAATAACTAATAACAAACATTATTTCTTTAAATAGAAGCATTAGTTAGTTTTATCTATCATTAAATGAAAGTGGTAAAAAAATATGGGCCATAGTTTCTTTAACAAAAACCAAAAACACCCTAGTAGACCAAATTCTCCCTTTTTTATTTTATTTTGACGATTAGATTAACAATGAGATATTTTAGGATATTACTTTTAATATTGGAATTTTTTATATTGCCTTTTAATTTCGGAAAAAAAAAATTTACGTAAAAAGAAAAACGTAACAACTTGGCCAAAATTATAATATTTATAGTTTAGATCGATATTGCTTTAAAACTAATTTGATTTGTTGGAGAAATTTGAAATTTTACATCAAGATTAACATAGATTTGGTTTGTTTTAACCAATCTTATTTAAGATAAAAAATTGTGATTGGTTAGTTTTAAAAAAATTTAGATATCATTTTAGTAAATAAAGATTTGTCAATTTAATAAAAGATTTATTCCGACAAAATAAAAAAACGTGGGATGGCCGTATCAGTAGTCTGTTTTAATGATATGTCATACATGCCTCGGCGTAACGTGTACACGAAGCTGGTGCTTCATAACAATAGTAAACTCCTGCTTCTCCGACAAATCTACCGGAGACTCGGCCGATTCCGTCCACTCAAACTTCCATACCAAGTTGGCCACAAAATACTCAAGATGAAGCATCGCCAAGTTCAAACCAGGACAAATTCTCCGTCCTACTCCAAATGGCATCATCTTGATCTCCCTGCTACCTGTAATGTCCACGTCACTCCCGATAAACCTCTCCGGCCTGAACTCCATTGGATCCTCCCATACTTCCGGGTCCCGCCCCATCTCCGCCACCATGAAGTTCACCACCGCATCCTTTGAGATCCTGTATCCCTCTAATTCCACTTCTCTCGTTACTGCGTGTGGCAACACAAAGTGCCCTGGCGGATGCAGCCTTAGCCCCTCCATAACCACCGCCTTCAGATACTCCATATTTGGTAAATCCTCTTCTCTGATCTCATCTGCGTTTGGACCTACTACACTCAGGATTTCACTCAACACCTTGCTCTGGATCTGCTGGTTTTTTACTAAATTCGCCATTATCCATTGGATTGCTGTGGAGGTTGTGTCGGTGCCAGCGTTTAGGAACTCCGAGCAAGCAGATACGATCTCCTCGTCTTTCAGCTTTCGCTTTATTGTTCCGCCATTTTCGTCTTCTTCGGGAAGCTCCAGTTCCAGCAGGGAGTCGACGTAAGCCGGTACGGCGTCGTTTGGCTGCTTCCCCTTCCGCGCTTTGATTAGAGGGATGACGACGTCGTCTAGCGTTTTCCTTATGTCGTAAAGCTCTCTCCACCTATTGCGGAAGATTAATCGAGTAATGGATGGATGGAAATTGAGGATCTGGAGACGCCTGGAGTCTAGGAGCAGGCGGTGATGGACGGCTTCGACCTCGCGGATCTGGTTCTCGTCGAGGCGATCGCCAAAGCACATGAAGCAGAGGAGGCAGAACATCGCATAGCGGAGGTGATCGATGACGACGACGGGCTGTTCGGGGTCTCGGAGGCGTTGGATGAGTATAGATAGCATCCAGGAGCGTGCGGCGGAGAAGGATTTGACCCTGGATGGGTGGAGGATATGAGATGTGAGGTTCCGGCGAAGGATTCGCCACTTGTCTCCGTAGCCGTTAGAGTTGATGTTGTGGTGGTCGCCGCTGATGATCTTGCTGGTGAGAAGAGGCTTGGGACGGTGGGCAAAAATGGCGCCGTTCTCGACGAGTGCTTTGTGGGCTATGGAGCGGCTGGAGATGAAGATAGCTGGCCTGGAGGTGATTCGGAGAGTTACGATTGGCCCGAATTTGGAGTGGAGAGAGCGGAGAGTTTCTTCCATCTCCATAGTGGATTTGCGGAGCCATAGAAAGCCGGATAGTAGGGGGAATGAAGAAGGGGCCTCCGGCGGCAGGGGGAGTTGGTCGGAAACGGAAATCGTTTTGTGAGGGGAAACGGCGATGCCGATAAGAGCTCTGAGCAGAGCAGCTAGGCAGAGTGAAAGAATGAGTATGAACCAAACCTCCATTTTTGTGGATGGGTATATCTCTTCCCGTGAGTAGTGGGGAGTTTATATAAAAAATTTGTGGTGAAATCTTGCATAATACAGAGTTTAAAGAATGCGGATGATGGGTGTTATCGCTATTAGTAATTTAAACTACGCACGCGAAACGCGTAATTTCGTTTTTCAGCTCCGAGATCTAACTACGCTTGTTGCGTGCGTCGTTGGAGCCGATGTAAAGCCGATATGAGTCGATGAACTACGCTTATGATAAGCGTAATTGAAGTTGAATTTTTTTTAAAAAATACTCCAACTACGCTATTGGTCAGCTTAGTTGGAGTGAATTAAAAAAAAAACAACTTCAACTTTGTTTCCCATTACCAAAGTTAAATTTTAAAAAAAACTCCAACTACGCTATTGGCAAGCGTAGTTGAAGTGAATTTTTTTTTTTTTTAACAAAAAAGAACTTCAACTTTGATTCTCATTATCAAAGTTGAATTAAAAAAAACACTCGAATTACACTATTGGCAAGCATAGTTGGAGTAAATTTTTTAAATTTTTTATTTAGAAAGGAACTTTAACTTTGTTCTCATTACCAAAGTTGAATTAAAAAAATACTTTAACTACGTTTACCAATAGCGTAGTTGGTGTTAATTTAAAAAAAATATTCATTGGCTCTCCAACTACGTAGTTTGAACCAAAATGCGAAAAGCAAAACTACACCCTTTGCGTACGTAGTTGTGACTACAAATATCAAGTACGTCTAAAATTACCTTCAAAGAAAACAAGTAACGGAAGATGCTATGATATATTTTATACTTTCTGTGATTCAGATTGGCCATCGCATGTGATGATGGGCAGTGGCTAGTGGGCATGTTGTGTCTGAACAAGTCCTACAGCTTCACAAATCTCGAGAAGGAGGGAGTTTCTCGATTTTAATTTTATATTGGTATGGGTTTGGGTCTGGAACATTGATGTTGTGCACACAGTTGCTACAAATTACCGAAGAAAATTAGGAAGTCGAAACACGTTGGATGTGTTTGGAAATGGGCGGGTGGGTTGATCATAGATGGACGCAAGTGCAACAATAAGAGAAGGTGAGCTTTATCCGGAGAGAACATTCCAATTGCTCAATACTTCTATGCAAATTGTCATTTCTCAATAACACCCACAATAAGAGAAGACTTGTTGCTCGCGATCTCGTTTCGTCATCCAAGACTTTAGACAAAGAGAAGGGGTTGATTATTTGACATCTCTGCAATCTCTTACAAATATCTTTTTTACATATGCGTGCCCTCTTATTTCATATTATGTACTCATTATTTTTTGATAAATGGTATCAAATAGATTATCCGATACTTCGTACTAATATTTTTTTTGTTCGAGGGCAGATTTGCATATGTTAGCCGAAATTGTTTTATATTAGCCTTGGAAAGTTTTAAAATAGACTTATCAACTAGATTTGAACCAAGTAGTTTTCAACGTAGATAACAAGTAACTAAAACGGATGATACTCGTGCATTTTGCAACTTTTAATTGATCCACATATATATATATATATATATATATATATATATATATATATATAGAGTATAGATCCTATGAGAACACCCCCTAACGTGAGAACATGTGAACAGATTCGTAATTATTATTAGTTTTGTTACGAATGTGCCATATCGTTTAATGTATTATTCGTAGTTATTGTTGGTTGAGTGGATTATTCGTAGTTATTGTTGTATTCCTAATTATTATTATTCGTAGTTATTATTATTTTTGATATCTACTCTAAATCTCAACCCTTAATACTCACATTCAACGGTGTACGATTGTTCTCATGTTCTCACGTTAGAGGGTGTTTTCATGGGAACCACACCCTATATATATATATATATATATATATATATATATATATATATATATATATATATATATATATATATATATATATATATATATATATATATATATATATATATATATATATATATATATATATATATATAGAGAGAGAGAGAGAGAGAGAGAGAGGGGGGGTGTGGTTCCGATTAGAACACCCCTAACGTGTATACATGAGAACAATCTTAGACCGTCAGATGGTGAGTATTAAGGATCAAGATTTAGTGTAGTATCATAATTAATAATAATTAGGAATAGTAATAATTTTGAATAACCACAATAACTACGAATAATCCACTCAACCAACAATAACTACGATTAATACATTAAACGATATGACACATTCGTAACAAAACTAATAATAATTACGAATTTGTTCTCATGTATACACGTTAGGGGTGTTCTCATATGATCTACGCTCTCTCTCTCTATATATATATGGAGTGAATCTAGCCCTTTCTGAATTTAATACTTTGACTGATGGTGTTTTTGTTTTGGAAATTCCGACTGAAAAGATATGTAGTTTAATGGTAGTTGACCTAGATATATTTGGTTGTGTGCCAAGTAAAGAAATTTGTCCATGAAAGAAGAGAGTTCCAAATTCTTGCGAGTTTGGTAGGTGATTCACTTGGCTTTATATCTCTCACTGACTTTGAATTTGATGGTATGTAGTTGCTGTAAAGAATTATGTTACTCTTGAACGTATGTAGTATGTCTAGTGACATATTTTAAACTATGTTACACTTGAATGTATGTAGTATGTCTAGTATAAACCCAAACAATAAGCACCATAGTAGAATTGAATGTACAATTTTTCCCCGTTATGTTTACAATGAGATGAGAATTGAGGTGAAAGAAGATCATATTAGAATATAAAAAGGGGAAATAATCTTTTTAAAATAAAAATAAAAATCAGTTTCAATTTTGATAATATTTACAAAATAGTAGTTTCATCATGTACTTTATTTGATGCGGGGTTGATGTCGTAGTTTCTCGATCTAAACTGAAGTTCACGGAATCGACAATAGAAAATAAATCTCGGTGGTAAATGATAAATCTCGGGCGAGATTTATGGATAAAGCTGAGATTCTGTTAAACTCTGAACACAGATTATGCATGATATGAAAAGATAAGAAGATGAATAATTGATGGAATTCAATGGAAAATATAGGAAGAAATACTTAATTGTTAGACTTGCAAAGAACCTTGACCAATTGGATCAAAACCCTCAACAAAGAATTACATTAAGCCTTCCTTTTTCAACCTTACACAAGCCTTCTAAATTAGACAAGCACAAGGAGGGACTAGTTTGTGTAACGACCATAATTTTTTTATTCAGTAACCCAATCCGAAGTCGCAGTCTTCGGATCTCTATCCGGGTCCGAGACCCAAGCCTATCCTTTGACTCCCCTTCGAGTCAAAGAGGAAATTGGCTAGAAGCAGTCACCGCACCCGCGTCCATCTTGTGTTGTTGCGGTCGAACTAAAGTGTCAGATCGTGGCCTATCTTTTATAACCGTTGAGATTTCGCTTTCTTTTTCGATATTAGTCCGATCCTTTCCGTTCTTATATCTTCCAGAATCTTTCCTTATGCCTCTTTAAAACCCTAACAGTCGTTCACCTCTATCACGTAAGTCTCTCCTTTTCCTCTTCACTTTCATTGCCTTCTCTTCCCCTCCCTTTATTCTTCCCTGCTTTGGACAACAACGTCACTTTTGTCTACCTTCTTCAATCGAGCAATAGGATTGGATGCAGCAGTAGGGTTTCGTCTTCGTTCTTGCACGCAGGAGAAGCATCCCCGGTTTCCTCATTAAAGTTGTGGAAGAGTAAGAACCGATTCTATATTTTCCCCTTACACTCGGTTGTTGATGTTGATTGTGCCTCTTTGTGTTTGAAACCTTCTCCAACAATAGCAACAAGGAATCAAGAGATTGTCTTGTATAATCTAAAGAACAACAACGACGACCAACGAAGATCGCGTTTGTACCTGTCGCCGCGGTCGCGCCAATTTCTAGTCGTCGCGGTCGCGCCTTCTTCCTGCCGCGGTCGTGCCGACTCTTTTCTCCCGCGAGCGCGCCTCTGTTCACACGTTCACTTTATCTTTGTAGAGAGTACCGCTTGTTGGTATGTTGATCCTCTTTCATTGTCTAAGTTTGATTAACGTTAGTATCATGTTAGGTCGGAACCTAGCAGAACTAGAATGAATGGTAGTTAGTGGTGAAGAAGTGTTAATCTTGAGGAAAGAATGCGTTAGGATGTTTTGAAGATGTTGATGAGATACATTAAGTGTAGGAAAGCTACTTTGATGCATTTTTCGGAATTGTTAAGAATGGATTGCTAATGGAAGTGAATGTGATTAAGTTGTGGAATAGACTAATGTTAGTCATGGTTTACCTAGGAGTTGGTATTTCTAGATGATGGTTGAGCTTTGATCCACGTGTCCTTGTTATCAGGCAATGAAGTCATTCCTTCAAGAACTGAGAGTGTTGATTAGTTGGGATTACCTTGATACATGTAAGTCCCTTGGGCTTACTTAACTGACTTTTTCCGTGTTAGCATGCTTTGTGATAGTGGTGTTTGCTTGAGTATTTAATGATTATAACTTGAGTAGGATGACATTTATTGTAACGCGGCCCAAGTATAACGGGCGGTGACATCACTGCCCAACTCTGACATGAGACTTACAGGTTCTTTGCGACTAGCCCAGACAGGTATACGATGAGTTGTATCGGATCCAGTCTTATTGGTATATAGGGAGAGAGGCGAGGTTCGTGAGATCCTCGTGTCACAACCTAAGTTGAATTATAAAGTGTATGACATAATACAAGATAATAAATGAACTCCAGTGTAAGCATGGTGAGTGTTTATATTGCAATGATGTGTGTGTGATGTTACAATTATTCTAATATGTTGGGTTTTAGCTAACGATTTTATCCGTTGTTGTAGATGCCTTGCAGGATGAGGATGTGATAACATGAATTATGTCCTTAGTTTAGACTTGTATTTAGGTAGATTTTCTATTTGTTTCGCATGCATAGACATGAAATCATGACATTTAGGCTCAACTTTGCATATTATATTAGAATAGATGTCTACACGGATTCTTGTCTTTTTTCAAGCAATTCGGTTAGCTTTGGAGCGGAATGACATATATGAGGCATGTGCCTTGAGGCAAAACGTGAACGAGAACCAAAGGAAGCTAGGAAATCTACCTAAGGAGCGAGAAAAGGAGCTAAGGAGAAGAACAACAGAAATATCGGGTGATTAGGCATTGATCTCGGTTGAGATTCCTTTGCCATAACACCACCCGAGATTTTGGTGATAATGAAGGCAAACACTCAAGGATCTCTGTCCTGACTTGTGAAGGATCTCGGCGGAGATTTTTGCCTAGAGCGATTGATATTTCTCTTCTTAACGGCCCATGACGCATACTAGGAGAAGGACGATATTTACACGATCTTAGGAGGTGACCAAATGAGTTGGCATGCTGGTCTAGCCCTAAACAACATTGAGACGGACTACATTCTTCTAGTTTTGATTCCCAAATTGAGAAAGATTTCAGTAGAGAGCATTATTGGAGAAGAAAACCTAAGGTTCTTGAATTATTTCGGTTTGGATTAGAGATTACCTTTTCATTGTTAATTGCAATTTCTATTGGATTTTGAAGACATCTTGTTAAGTATTTCTTTCTTCTCTTTGATCTGTTGCTTATGGTTTCTTGAATTCTTCTTTCATCTTTCTTGATTTGAACATTTGTGTTGTTGGCAAAACCTATGTTATTCTAGGGTGATTGGTTGATGGTTGTGGTTTAGATGATGATAGATTGAGCGTGTATGTGAGTTTTGGACAATTTGTGTTGGATATACCCTCACTCTTTAGAATCTCGGCTTGTTCTTCAAGAATCTCGGCCGAGATTTATCTTAGTACAACCCAAGATTTCTTATATTGATCCATAAACGATATATTTGTATGCTTGGGTGTTAGATTGTAGAAATACTAGTCTTTGTTGAGTGTTTTCTATCCCTAGATCCCTCTAAGGCATGCACTTAAGCATGGCCAGAGACTTACTCGATAAATCCCGTCCTTAAGTACCGTTGATTATGAATTCTAGGTAATAGAGGATTCAAATCCCACTATTGGATTGAGTGTGCCACACTTCTTGCTGAAGTGAGCTTAACCTGAGACTTACCCAAGTAAGGTTAGTTCAATTCCCTTAGGTAGAGTGGTTGGCGTGAGTATATGTTGTAATACCCTAAGTTTTGGGAACTCGAAGCGTTACGGGGTAGGACCTCATAATGTGTCCCGACCCTCAGAGTAGCAACGATAACATTGGATCTTACAACAAGGCACATGTAAGAGCCTTAGTCTTTGGAGCCTAGGAGCCAGAGTGAGCATGAGTTGAGCCCTTGCTAAACCCTGTCATCCGCACTTGCGCACCACATGGGCTGCCCCTGCGCCACAAGTGACCCGCCCCTCCGCCTTAGTTGATCTGCCCCTGCGGTTTTGTGCGGCTGCAGCCACCTTTGTTGACCTCTTGACTTCGCTTTTGGGGTTAGCTTCCTATATAAGCCTCCTATGCTTCTGATAGCATGTATTATAGTCGATATTTTGGGACTTGTTTAGACTTTTTATCTTCAATAATCTGCATGTTTGGATGTATATTATGTGATTATATTGTTGTTTCATCTACCTTTGCGGGAATCGAGGTTTACACCTAGTTTCGTTGTAATCGTAGGTAAAATGGCACGTTTTGGACTAAAATGGAGCTAAGGAGCTAAGGAGTCATTGGAGCTATATTTTGGAGCTTAAGGAAGAACTCAGGGAGCAAGGAATTAATGAAGAAGATTTACTTTGGACCAGATTTGAGAGATTTTACATTCAGTTGAGATTCACCTCGGTCAGCTACAGTGTCACCTCGACCGAGGTGATTTTGAGGAGCGCCTCGACCGAGGCGAACACCCTGACGCGGCGAGATATATTTTATTTGGCTGAGATATTTTATTTTTGGAAGGAGATATCTTATATTTTTAGCCTGGATTTCTGGAAGGAAGATCACATATTTGGGAGATTTATTTTAGGAGATAAGATATATTTTTATTAGGATATTACCTTTTAAAGATATTATTATCTTAGGAGGATAGTTTTCCTATAAAAAGGGTTGAATTTTCCACAAATTGAAGGACCCGCTTACTGGCTGAGATCCCGCTATCTCCGCAGCAGCCCGCTACACTACATCCTACGCTGCAGTAGGAAGGATTTTTGGAAGTTTGAAGATTGAAGGAAGGAAGTTCATAGCTTTGAGATAGCTTTTGAAGGAGTTTGTAAGATTTTCTTAGATTCCTTTTGGTTTGTTTGTTTTGATGGATTTGTGATCCAAGGAACGCTAATTTGTTTGATATTTGATTCAGTTATTGAAGCCTTGTTCTTAAGGTTTTGTGTCCAAATATTCATTACCTTCTCATATATATGATTATTGCTTTCATGATGATGAGTGGCTAATTTCCTTGTGCGATTCTTGGGTGATTGGATGAAGGTTTTGGGAAAGACAATGATAGAATGATCTTAATCCCAATAGGACCCTGAAAGCTCGAGTCTTTAATCTTAACCTTAGAACACCTCGCTCAGCCGATGAACACCTCGGCCGGGGTGGATTCTGTTTGACCAAGGTGACCTATTCTGATCCGAAACTGAGAGTAAGTGTTAGAGTTTGCCAAATCCTATTCTTATTACCCTTTCCTAGTTCAATGCAAGCCTAGGATGAGACTTACCCGGTGATTCCTTGTTTGTTTACCCAAGATCATAAGCGATAGGTAGTAAAGGTTTATCCTTTATTGGGGTTTGAGTGTGCCTCCATCCCATCTTTGTGATTTAGCCTGAGACTTACCCGCTAAAGGTTGATTCTATTCTCTTAGTTGGTGTGTTGGTTTGAGGTTATAGTTCCTTTCCTTAGTACCTTGAGACTTACCCGGTAATAGGATCTTTGGTTTGGGATTGTGAGTAGTGAGACTTATCCGGTGATCTATTCCTCTTTAGTAACACCTTCCCTTTGCAAAATCTCAGCTTTGTTCGCTTTATCTTTAGATCTTGAGTTGGAACCACAACTAGATGCCTTAATCCCTAAAAATTGCATGTTTCCTTTAATTGACCTTATAATCATCTTTTGATTGTTTTAATCGCTCTTGTGGTTATTAGTTGCATTGACAACCTATACTTGCTTTGTTTCACCTAAGTCCCTGAGATCGACACCCCGAAATTCTTGCTTTTACTATAATTGATCCGTACACTGCGGGTTCGCATCCTTGTTTAAGCATATTTCCTCGGTTATAAATTTAAAGCTTGCACACGCCGTTTGGAGCGAACAAGTTTTTGGCGCCGTTGCCGGGGACTTGGTCTAGACCGAGGCGGTTGCGGTTGTCTTTCGGGACAATTGCCCCTATTACTACTAACCACTCTACTTGAGTGACTTTCGCAGGTTCTTTGTCTTAGGTTTATGTGAAGAACCCGCGTTGGGAAGGAAATCATCCCTTACGATCCCGAACCAGAAATGACATACAAAAGACGCTTGAAAGAAGCGAAAATGGCCAACCAAGACAATCACGATCTTGAGGCCGAATTGAAGGAGGTGCTAGAACAGCTACGCCTCAATAGGGAAGAATTGCGGCAAGAAATGAAAACTCGCGCAAGAGCGGAGGCGATCGAAGCAGATATGGCAGCCCTAAAAGACCAATATCTACCTCGAGCGAACCCAAATCCTCGACCGAGGCAGGACCTAGATCCAGCTCCTCAACCGAGGCAGGATCCAGCTCCAGTTTCCCCGGCCGAGGTACTTCCACCTCGGATTCCAATCCGAAATGTTCTTTTTGCAGGTATTCCACATTCCCTAGGACAGAGGATGGACCCAAACCAACAAGTGAGGCGTCCAGGAATCAACCTAGGTGATCTAGCGGAGCATGATTATGAATTTCGACCGCAAGTTCTTTCCATGATCCGCCAAAGCTAGTTTGGAGGTTTAGAGAAGGAATCTCTGCATCAACATTTGCAGAACTATGAGATCTTGATGGAGACCTTGAGACCTTCAAGGGTGGAAAATAATAATTATAAGCTAAGGCCCTTCTACTTTTCTTTGAAGGACAGGGCGCTTACTTGGTATTAGTCTCTTCCTCCCGGAAAGATCAGCACTTGGGAGGAGATGACGACGGAGTTCTTAACAAAATTCTTCCCCCCTCTAAAACCGTTGAAATGAGAGGGAAGATCAATGCATTCATCATGAAGGACAAGGAAAGTTTGTCCAAGAAAGGTTTAAAGATGTTCTCTTGGATTGCCCACATCATGAGATTCCAAAGATAGAGTTGTTGGAGATATACTTCAAGGGATTGGACCAAGCTACCCAATTCAACCTTCAACTACTATCTGCCGGCACATTTATGGACATGCCGATTGATGAAGCTTGGGAGTTCATTGAGAAACAAGCTTTGCACATGGAGAAATACTCCCACCAAGAAGCTGAAAATGGAGTTAAGAGAGTTAATTTCTAGGAAGCTCCATCAAATGATAATTAACTCATCTCCCTCAAGAATGATGTGAAGCAATTGAAGGACCTTTTGGTTGCTCACACCAAAAAGGAAGAAGGAGGATATCAAGGGTCAAGGAACAACAATCAAGGTTCCTGGAACAATAACTACAACAACAATAGAGGCTCCAACAACAATAATTGGAGATCTAACAATCAAAATTCGGGTAACCCTTACTCTAATTCCAATCCAAGTAATTCTTCTAACCCTTTCTCCTCTTCCTCTACTCCACTGAAGAGCCAAGAGCCTGGATCAAGCTCATCCCAGCAAGAGAAGAAAGATGCAGTGCTGGAAGCCATCTTGATCAAGCTCAACGCTATGGAGACATCCATGACTTCATTTTCGAAGACGCAAAAAGCCTTGGAGCAACAACTCTTTAGTAAGGCGAATGAAGCGCTAAGAGACCTAGGGAAGCTCCCAGCAAGGACAGAAAGCAACCCTAAGGGACAGATCATGGCAATAACGACGAGAAGTGGACTTAAAATTGCAGACCTAGTGCCTCGGTCGATGCCAGTATAGACGAAGAACACATCGGTCCAGGTACAGTCAAAGAACACCTCGACCGAGGTACCAACCGAGGTGGAGCCTCAGAAAGCGGAGGAGAAATATGAAGTTTATGTTCCACCTCCTGCTTATAAACCACCACTTCCATTCCCCCAGTCAAGAGCCAAAGCACATTTAGACAAGCACTTCGGTAAGTTCCTTGACTTGATGAATAAACTACATATTAACATCCCTTTCCTTGATACTATTCTAGGGATGCCCGTATATGGGAAGTTCTTAAAAGAGATTCTATCAAGGAAGAGGAAGCTGGAAGACTTTGGTGAAGTAAGGATGACATCTAAATCCTCGGAGCTCATTCAAATGATGAAAGAGAAGATGCCACCCAAACTAAGAGATCCCGACTCGTTTTGGATTCCCATTCAAGTTGGGGATGTCACTTGTGAGGCGTTATATGATCTAGGAGCCAGCGTGAGCATCATCCCGCTGGAGCTATGTGTGAAGATCGGACTTAAAGAGCCCAAGCCGGTGAAGATAAGGCTATACATGGCGGACCGCTCCATTACCCATCTCGTGGGTATCTTGGAAGACGTTCCGGTTAAGTTAGGTAACTTCTATTTACCTATAGAATTTGTGGTACTTGATATTCCTGCAGATTATCCCGTTCCCATCATTCTTGGGAGACCATTTCTAGCAACTTCGGTTTGCAATGTGGATTGCAAGAACGCCAAGTTGAAATTCGACATTGGCGGAGATCAAGTAGAATTCTCATTGCTTGCTGCAATGAAGGGAGAGCCGCTGGATGATGATATCTTCAACATTTATGATGAAGAAGAATCAAGAGAATTGGTGAGCTCTATCCTTATTAATGACCCTCTTGAAAGAGTTATTAGTTTTAGTTTAATGGAGGAAGGTATAGATGATGATAGATTGAGCGTGTATGTGAGATTTGGACAATTTGTGTTGGATATACCCTCACTCTTTAGAATATCGGCTTGTTCTTCAAGAATCTCGGCCGAGATTTATCTTAGTACAACCCAAGATTTCTTATATTGATCCATAAACGATATATTTGTATGCTTGGGTGTTAGATTGTAGAAATACTAGTCTTTGTTGAGTGTTTTCTATCCTTAGATCCCTCTAAGGCATGCACTTAAGCATGGCCAGAGACTTACTCGATAAATCCCATCCTTAAGTACCGTTGATTATGAATTCTAGGTAATAGAGGATTCAAATCCCACTATTGGATTGAGTGTGCCACACTTCTTGCTAAAGTGAGCTTAACCCGAGACTTACCCAAGTAAGGTTAGTTCAATTCCCTTAGGTAGAGTGGTTGGTGTGAGTATATGTTGTAATACCCTAAGTTTTGGGAACTCGAAGCGTTACGGGGTAGGACCTCATAATGTGTCCCGACCCTCAGAGTAGCAACGATAACATTGGATCTTACAAAAAGGCACATGTAAGAGCCTTAGTCTTTGGAGCCTAGGAGCTAGAGTGAGCATGAGTTGAGCCCTTGCTAAACCCTGTCATCCGCACTTGCGCACCACATGGGCCGCCCCTGCGCCACAAGTGACCCGCCCCTCCGCCTTAGTTGATCTGCCCCTGCGGTTTAGTGCGGCTGCAGCCACCTTTGTTGACCTCTTGACTTCGCTTTTGGGGTTAGCTTCCTATATAAGCCTCCTATGCTTCTGATAGCATGTATTATAGTCGATATTTTGGGACTTGTTTAGACTTTTTATCTTCAATAATCTGCATGTTTGGATGTATATTATGTAATTATATTGTTGTTTCATCTACCTTTGCGGGAATCAAGTTCTACACCTAGTTTCGTTGTAATCGTAGGTAAAATGGCACGTTTTGGACTAAAATGGAGCTAAGGAGCTAAGGAGTCATTGGAGCTATATTTTGGAGCTTAAGGAAGAACTCAGGGAGCAAGGAATTAATGAAGAAGATTTACTTTGGACCAGATTTGAGAGATTTCACATTCAGTTGAGATTCACCTCGGTCAGCTACAGTGTCACCTCGACCGAGGTGATTTTGAGGAGCGCCTCGACCGAGGCGAACACCCTGACGCGGCGAGATATATTTTATTTGGCTGAAATATTTTATTTTTGGAAGGAGATATCTTATATTTTTAGCCTGGATTTCTGGAAGGAAGATCATATATTTGGGAGATTTATTTTAGGAGATAAGATATATTTTTATTAGGATATTATCTTTTAAAGATATTATTATCTTAGGAGGATAATTTTCCTATAAAAAGGGTTGGATTTTCCACAAATTGAAGGACCCGCTTACTGGCTGAGATCCCGCTATCTCCGTAGCAGCCCGCTACACTACATCCTACGCTGCAGTAGGAAGGATTTTTGGAAGTTTGAAGATTGAAGGAAGGAAGTTCATAGCTTTGAGATAGCTTTTGAAGGAGTTTGTAAGATTTTCTTAGATTCCTTTTGGTTTGTTTGTTTTGATGGATTTGTGATCCAAGGAACGCTAATTTGTTTGATATTTGATTCAGTTATTGAAGCCTTGTTCTTAAGGTTTTGTGTCCAAATATTCATTACCTTCTCATATATATGATTATTGCTTTCATGATGATAAGTGGCTAATTTCCTTGTGCGATTCTTGGGTGATTGGATGAAGGTTTTGGGAAAGACAATGATAGAATGATCTTAATCCCAATAGGACCCTGAAAGCTCGAGTTTTTAACCTTAACCTTAGAACACCTCGCTCAGCCGATGAACACCTCGGCCGGGGTGGATTCTGTTTGACCAAGGTGACCTATTCTGATCCGAAACTGAGAGTTAAGTGTTAAAGTTTGCCAAATCCTATTCTTATTACCCTTTCCTAGTTCAATGCAAGCCTAGAATGAGACTTACCCGGTGATTCCTTGTTTGTTTACCCAAGATCATAGTAAAGGTTTATCCTTTATTGGGATTTGAGTGTGCCTTCATCCCATCTTTGTGAGTTAGCCTGAGACTTACCCGCTAAAGGTTGATTCTATTCCCTTAGTTGGTGTGTTGGTTTGAGGTTATAGTTCCTTTCCTTAGTACCTTGAGACTTACCCGGTAATAGGATCTTTGGTTTGGGATTGTGAGTAGTGAGACTTACCCGGTGATCTATTCCACTTTAGTAACACCTTCCCTTTGCAAAATCTCACCTTTGTCCGCTTTATCTTTAGATCTTGAGTTGGAACCACAACTAGATGCCTTAATCCCTAGAATTTGCATGTTTCCTTTAATTGACCTTATTATCATCTTTTGATTGCTTTAATCGCTTTTGTGGTTATTAGTTGCATTGACAACCTGTACTTGCTTTGTTTCACCTAAGTCCCTGAGATCGACACCCCGGAATTCTTGCTTTTACTATAATTGATTCGTACACTGCGGGTTCGCATCCTTGTTTAAGCATATTTCCTCGGTTATAAATTTAAAGCTTGCACACATCGTTTGGAGCGAACAGCTTTTGATGAGGGGTTTTCTTACCTCATTCCAACTTCTTCATCTCCCTTACATTCTTCTTCTTCTTCTCCATCTCCTCTTCTTGATCTTCCTTTGAGTTTGTGAGAGGGCTTTGAGAGTTTGCTTAAGGTTTTGAGCTTGGATGATCTTGAGGATGTTGCTGAGTGTTGTTGCTGTGGTGCTAAGGTTGTGAGAGGTGTAGATGCTCTTGGTTGCTGCCTAGGGTTTGCTGAGGTGAGACCTTTCTTCCCCATCTTCCTTAATTCTTCTTCTTTGCTTCTTTCTTCTTCTTCTAGCTTAGGATCACAAGCTGAGCTTGTGTGGATCCTTTCTTGGTTGTTTTATGATCATATATGTGTATGTATACATATGTTTTGTTGTGGTATGTGGGAGAAGTGAAGAGAGTCGAGAAAGAGATCGAAGAGAAGTCGGGGCCAATACTCTGCACTGACAGCCGCCCCTGCGCCTGGTGTGATCCGCCCCTGCGCCTGCCTGGGTCAGCTTGGAGTTCCTTGATTCTGTTGGTGCATACCTTGTTGGTATGTCTTCCTTCCTTCCTTTCCTTTGGCCTTGGCTTAGATGTTGGCTAGGCTAGCTTGGTTAGGATGAGTGGTATGTTAAAAGTGTGCCTTAGGCACTTGTGCTGATGTTGAGGTTATGCCTTAGGTATTTGTGAGCATGTTATGATCTTAAGGTTTAGAATGAGGTTGTAGGTTATTTATGGTTGGAGAAAAGTCTCCTAACCCTTACAGTTTGCGATGTTGTGTGCCTTGCTATTGCAGGCGTTGATTCTTCCCCAAGGGGAAGTTGTTACGTGGTAGTGGATACGAGTGATACAGGTAAGTCCATAGGACTTACTTAGTGTGCAGTTATGGATTGTGTGATTGTGATGGTTGTGTGTCCTCATATGATTGTGCATTTATAACCTAAACCGGGCTAGGATGACCTTTTGTGATATTAAAAGGCCCAAGTGTATTATAACGGGTCGTAACCACTTGCCTCCGCCTGCTGGTAGGAGGAGTTGCCTTGAAGATGATCTCACAGTAGGGGACGAGTGATGTTCACCCCCATGCAAAACTGCTGGGTTACGTTGGATGGGACAGGGTTCTTGAGGCTCCTCGTGTTGCAAAATAAGTTGAATTAGTAATGGAATAACGTAATTGAAGATAATAAATGAATGTGTGTGGCATTGCATGTATGAGATGCTGATGTGTGGTTGTGCTATTACCTTCATGCTTTTCATTGTTGTAGCTAACGGTGTATACCGTGTTGTAGATGATCTTCAAGTTAGGAAGACTGCAGGGTGAGACAGATGGTGTGACCAGCCGAGGACTTCTGTACATTAGGATGCATGGGATATGGGATCTTTTGTATAAGATGTTGATGTTTGATGTTTTGTACTCGGCTTTGGGTTTGTAAAATATTTTGATGTATCATACACAACTTTTATGTATTTGTTTTTAATCTACATGTGCCTTGTTGTAAGATCCAGTGAACTAGTTGTCAGGTTAGGGTCAAGATCCATTGAGATCCTAGCCCAATGTAGCACTCCAAGTCCTGTGGATTTGGGGTGTTACAACACAAATAAATGTAAACCAAGACTAATATAAAAACCAAAGGAACTACAAAGGAAAACGTCAAAGACTTGCAGCCTAGTTCAAAACAAAAGGGAAAGAACACAACAGAAATATAAACCCGAATCCGTCCTATGATGTACGGGAACCCCAACTGACCACACTGTCCTGATCACTCAACAACATCTCTAACATGCAGGACATCTACAACAATGGTATAAACCATTTGCTAACATTCTAGATATCATAAAGATAGTAAAGGCACAAACACACATAAGGGAATATACACATATAACATGCTCACACTCAACCGGTTATTATCATTCATTAAGTTATCCATTACTAATTCAACTATTTTTGTCACACGAGAATCTCCTGAAACTCGCATCCGCTTTTGTCTGCCAAAATGAATAGATCTGTAATATCCGTTACATGTGGGCATGGGTTGCAAGAGCAACTTATAGTCTCCTGAAGAACTAGACAAGTGGTCACCGCCCAGTTTTCATACACTTGGGCCAATTACGGTTATAAATGTCAATCATAGTCCGGTTATCCGTTATAACGATAAACAACACTAACAAGTCAATACAGTTAAAACAATATACAGAATGAAGCTAAGTAAGTCCAAGAGACTTACCTCGCTCGAAGGTACTCAAAGGTAACGTAAGGGTCAGCGAACAACTCAATTTCCCGAAGGAAAGGAAAGAATGCCTGCTCAAACAAGGCATAACGCACCATGATCGAAATGATTGCTAGAAGTCTATAACTTCTAGTCTCTATGATCTTAAGAGATCTGCACAAGCTAGGGTCACAAACCCTAGTCTTACGAATCACCAAGAGTCAACAACAACCAACACAACCCGAGGAAGGAACGAGGAAACAAGGAAAGTAAGCAACTCACTAAGAGTGGGAGTTACTACAGAAGAACCGTGGGGGCTGCCAGACGGAGGCGCGGGGGCAACGGAACAGACAGCCGCGGGGGCGGGAATGTGCAGCCGCGAGGGCAGTTTCTGTGACAGAAACTGCGTTTTCTTCTTCGACCGCAAGAAACTCAACAAACGCCAAAGCTTGGTTCTTTCACTCTCCACACACGCCAATACTCAACCGAGGAAGCCTGTGAACATCAATGTATCAACAACAGAACAACCGACACGAATCAAGGCTCAAACTTGATTCTATTGAAGAAGAAGTAGAACGAAAAGAGAAAGAGAAACAAAGGAAGAAGCATGCATCTGGATCATGAACATGTAGAAGAATCAAAAGGATGAAGACTTACATATTCTGCAGAAGATCACAAGGAAGGGTTGCAACTTTGCTCAAGGTTGAAGAAAATGTAAGGCAGAAACGGAAAAGGAAGAGAAGACGAAAGTTTGTAGAAAACGGTTGGAAAGGATAAGGAAGGACGTTTCTAGGGTTAGAAGATCATAGGAAAGCCGGCCCATAAGATAGAAGATCGGATCTTCTATCTATGGAAAGAAATAAAACAGAATAAAAATCAAGTCGGCGCAATCTGGGGCAAAACCACATGGGCGATGAAGGCCAAAACAGGGAATTACATCATATCCCCCTAAAAAGAAGTTTCGTCCTGAAACTTGCAACGAACCACAAGATCACACAACAACAACGCAGAAACACAGAACTCAACTCATATATTCCCACTCGGGGCACCTACTCAAAACTTCATAAAAGCGTAAACACAACTCAACAACAAAACTGAAACTCAACAACCTTGGTAACAGTACATCCAACTCAGCATAAAACTCCGGATAGTTCCTCAAGATACTATCCTCTGTCTCCCAAGTCGCCTTATCAACTCCTCGCATCGACCATTGAATCTTCATCATCGGTATGTCCTTTGATCACAAGCGTCTCGTACTATGCTCTAAGACAACTACTAGTTGCTCTAC
This sequence comes from Fagopyrum esculentum, assembly GCA_033239045.1. Classification (NCBI taxonomy): domain Eukaryota; kingdom Viridiplantae; phylum Streptophyta; class Magnoliopsida; order Caryophyllales; family Polygonaceae; genus Fagopyrum; species Fagopyrum esculentum. Next base: position 41,313,052 of record BSUD01000003.1, read on the forward strand.
GAACGTATGATCTGGCTCGACCCCTAAATCCTCATGGTTGACGATGTGTCTCGAGTCTGGTACGTACTCCTGTCACTAAGACAGATGACAGGGTGGACACCTTCTAGCTTCGGTGGCAATGCAAGTCTATATGTTGCCTTTCCAAATCGCTCAAGAATAACAAAAGGTCCGATATATTTGAGTCTTAGCTTCCCCTTGACGCCGAAACGTCTCACACCTCGTTTCGGGGATACTCTCAACCATACTTGAGTTCCAACTCTAAATTCTAGAGGTCTGCGCCTCTTATCTGCATACGACTTCTAACGACTCTGCGCTGCTAGCATCTGCTCTCGGATCATTGCTACTCGAGCCATATCGTCTTGTATCTGCTTAGGTGCTACACCGCTAGCACTACTCGGCTCATCCCCATAACGAGGTATGACATCTACATCCATATAAGGCCTCATAAGGAGCCAACCTGATCGATGCGTGCCAGCTGTTGTTATACAAAAACTCTACCAAGGGAAGGTGATTTGGCCACACCTGTCCCCAGTCTAACACGCAGGCTCTCAACATATCCTCCAAAGTCTATGTTACGCTAGAAATGTGACTCGATATATTTTTCCTAACTCCTAGTGAACCCACAGTGTATGGGTCGTTTTGTAGTAAGGATAGTATTCCGAGGTCGAACACAAAGACTAAGGTGAAATCGAATCAAATAGGTGGTTGGAGATAGAGCAAATCTAGTTTAAGAAAAGAGAAAGAAATAAGGAAATGAAAATCAAAATGTTTTTGGATGGGTTTTTTGGTAATCAAACAAGATCACAATTGATGCAAGATTTCAAGATAAACTAACAATTCTAGTTAGCAACACAAACAAGCAACTCAAATACGAAATATGTGATCAAAGAGAGAAAAGCGGATTCTAGGGGTTAGGAATTCCGGTTATGGCATTGGACTCAAGTTTCTAATCATTCCTTGGATTAACTATGGTATGTTGGGAAGGGTGTTTCTTAATTGAGATCAATCACCGGGTAGGTCTCATGGTCCTCTAGTCCGTTCCTAAGGTCCTATCACTGGGTAAGTCTCAAGGAACCTAAGGCTGGGAATTCTATATAAACCGGATCGATATCTAGGGATCTAACCTCTCCTTACCGGGTAAGTCTCGGGAAAGCAAGTCCTAAACATCAATCCTAGCACACTCAGTCCAATAGCGGCTTGTGAGGCTCACTACTACCTAAAAAGTTCATCATCCTTGGTACCTAAGGTCAAGAATTACCGGGTAGGTCTCTTCTCTCACTTAGTTTGCTAACACTAGGTCACCCTAGGATAGATTAAGCTCAACAAACACTAGGATTTCAACAATCTAACATCCTAACACTCAAAATTATCAATACAAGTAAGTTAGACAAAACCACGGGTTGATATTCAGAACCACGGCCGTGGTTGTCCGAACAAACCGTAATTTATAACAACAGTTAAGTTCGAGCAAGCAAATCATCCAATGATACTCCTAAGTCTATTCTATCATAGTCCAAGCCATAACCATCATTCCCTTACCCTAGAATCACATCTATTTAGCCAACAACATGCATCTTAACAATCAAACTCAACAAGCAAACATTCATAGCTTCCATTGTGGGGAAATGAAATGAAAGAGAAAGTGAAACAAGTAAAACAAGCTGAATGTGAGTTTGAAGCAAGACTTACAACCCTTCAAAGAATGTCCAAAACGTTCCTTACAAACCCTTGCAAATGTCTTCTACCAAAGTCACTCAAAATCACTCTAAAAACTATGAAAACTCTAGGATGATATTGTTCTTCTTCTTCCCCAAAATGAGAGTGTTTTCTCCTCCTCCAAGAGTAGCTTCCAATCCAATGGTGTGTTGTGTGAGAATGTGGGAGAGAATGGGAGAGTGGGGATTGCCCTCAACAGCCGGCATGACCACCTTTTATTCTCCATCAAGGGCAAGAGTCGGTTATGGAGATCGTGGGACAACTGTCACAGCTGTGAAGAGAGAACCACGACCTATTTCCACGCCCGTGGAAGTCCCAGTGACCGTGGTTTTGGTGCCTCAGCCTTCTTTAGATCATTAAGTCACGAGTCGGTCCTATATGTTCTCCTTTGCTCCTTGCTTGTTTCCCAATGAGTCCGGAAGTGTGTCATCACGAGGAACGATCCTCGAATGTATTGATTAAGCTCCAAAAGCTCCCAAAATACCTACAAAACATGCAAAAATCCGTGTAGACGTCTATCTCGACAACATACATGAATTAAGTGCAAATCGTCATGAACTAATGCCAAACCATGCATGAATAACGGGAAAACTATCTAAATGAATGCCTAAACTAACGTCATAAATCGTGTTATCAAAATACTCCATACTTAAGATTTGCTCGTCCCTGAGCAAGGTCCAACTATAGACTACGAGATGACATGATTTATGAATGCAGAAAAACTGAAAATATTTTTGGAATTGTGCCTCTAAAGTTGGATCACCTTCATAGTCATGTTTCATGGCAATGGACAAGCAATCATGTATCAAATTATTGAAGGCATGGAAAGACAATTACACTTAACTTAAAAGCATGCATGAAAGGTGAAAATGAAGAAGTCAAGATGATCATGAGTATATCCAATCTAGAGCACTAAGTCTTACACACATGCAAATAGGTCACAAGGACTTAGGAAAGAAGAGGCCAAGAAACATTATGAATAGGTGGGAATTTTTCTAGGTCATGTGATGCTAATCCGGGAAAGGAACTAAACAACCACAACTTCACATTTTTGATCAACTTCCCACAAGTGTATATTTTTCCATTCCTTCTTTCTTTTCTTTTCTTTTTTCTTTCACTTATTTTTGAGACAATGACATTGGTGTACAAAAGCCGAAACCTTGGTGATTAGCGGGCCTCGGGCTTTTTTATTTTTTGAGGTGCTCCACACCGGGCGCACATACCAAGGCTCGTTAGGACTATCAGTTTATCCGACTTTGGCAAGGCACAAATACCCGATTATGTGAATGGTGCCGAGTTACTCGTCATCAAAACCAACGTCCTCAAACCTATATTTTTTTCTACACTTTCACAACAATTTCAGCACCTCATTCACAACATACATTCATCAACAACTTCACTCCACACTTGCTTTTCACACACTCAATCATACTAGCATGGTCCTATTCCCGGATGGGTCAAAAGAGGTCAAATTTTTATACCAATTGAGGTGCTCAAACAACATGATCAAGATGAAAAGTAGAGAGAAATGAATTGCCTTAGTCATTCCTATATGATGTGCAAGAACTAGCATGTAATTTCGACCATCAATCCTCAATCCAATCAAGGCAAGCATCATAATCACAAATCATTCTTGGGATTCAAGATAAGTACTTCAAGTCCACATATGCATACATCCATTCAACACACAAGGCCATCCATAGCCAATTCACAAGACAATCTCATCATAAGGGTCATACCCAAACTTAGAAGCACTAAAATGTTTTTAAATTTTCTGATTTTTTGGAATTTTCGAAATATGTATGTACAATGCAAAAAGCTAATGAAACATGTGACAATATGAAACTATCCTAGATGCAATCATGCAAATGATCATGGGAACCCCACCCCATACTTAGAAACACATTGTCCCCAATGTGCTAGTCAAGTAAAGAAGAGTGAAAGAGAGTCCTCACAATGTAAAATGGTTTGCTTTGGTATTTGGGATCATTCAAGTGGAGTGATGGTGGATGATCTATCAACGATGGTAGAGAGCTCATGATGTTCATTATGGCTTCGGGACCAGCGCTAAGCACCGCTAGCCGTCCAAGTCCCGCGTACGCCCCACCCACAATTGATATGGAATCATCATCATCAACTCATGCCTTGCAAGGCTTCTATGCTACCAACACTCTAGCACACAAATACAACAAAAACAAACAAACCAAAACAAAGACAAAAGCAAAAACGAAAATGAAAACAAAAACGAAAAATGAAAAATGTTACCAATGGATTTCCTCCCATCAAGCGCTTCTTTAAGGTCATTAGCTTGACCAAATTCGGGAGCGTTTCACTCAAGGTGAATTTGGGCAATCACATCCACCGGATCTTCCGGGATATACTTCTTCAACCGGTGCCCATTCACCTTAAAATCTCCACAATGCTCCCCACCTATCTCAACCGCTCCATGGGGAAAACCTTCTTCACCACATAAGGACCCATCCATCTTGACTTTAGCTTTCCGGGGAAGAGCCGTAGCCTCGAGTTAAAGAGAAGGATTAAGTCACCTTCACTCAACTCCTTCGGGATGAGATGCTTGTCATGCCAACGTTTGGTCCTTTCCTTGTAGATCCGGGCGTTTTCATAGGCATCCAACCGGATCTCCTCAAGAGCGTTCATATCTAGCAACCTCTTCTCACCGGCTTCTTTGAGGTCAAAATTCAGCCACCTTATAGACCTATACACTCTATGCTCCATCTCTACCGGAAGGTGGCAAGACTTGCCTTGAACTAGCTTGTAGGGGGTGGTGCCAATCGGTGTCTTGAAAGCGGTTCTATAAGCTCACAAAGCATCATCAAGCTTCATAGCCCAATCCTTTCTCGTCCTAGAAACCGTCTTCTCAAGTATCCCTTTTATCTCCCGGTTGGAGATCTCCACTTGGCCACTAGTTTGGGGATGATAAGGTGTTGCCACCTTATGAGTCACCCCATACTTAGCCAAAAGTGTCCCAAAGTTCCTCTTGGTGAAATGCTTCCCTCCATCACTTATGATCACTCTCGGTGTTCCAAACCTAGGGAACATGACTCGGTTGAAGAACCGCACCACAACTTTGGCATCATTTGTGGGAGAGGCGATTGCCTCCACCCATCTCGACACATAGTCTACCGCCAAGAGAATTTAAAGGTTGCCACATGAAGAGGGGAATGACCCCATGAAGTCCACACCCCAAACATAAAATATCTCCACCTCTTGGATGTTGTTCAAGGGCATCTCAATCCTCCTTGATATGTTTCCCGTCCTCTGGCAAGCATCACAAGCTACCACAAAATTCTGCATGTCCTTGAACAAACATGGCCAATAAAAACCGGATTGCAACACCTTTGCACATGTCTTGTGTGAGATAGCATGCCCTCCACATGGAAAGGAGTGACAATGGCAGATCACACTCTCCACCTCATCCTCCGGTATGCATCTCCTAAAGACCCCATCCGACCTCCTCTTGAACAAGAGCGGTTCACTCCAATAGTAATGCCTCACATCCTTCAAGAACTTTTTCCGTTGGGTATATGACAAACCGGGTGGCACCTCTTCACACACAAGATAGTTCACTATGTCCGCATACCATGGCTCACCCCCTCTAGACACTTGGAGGAAGAATTCCTCCATCAATTGCAATTGCTCATCCCGGAATGAGTCATCAATCGGGATGTCATCTCTTTCAATCTCCAAGGGTGGTAGCCTACTAAGATGGTCCGCCACAAAATTTTTGAACCCCTTTTTATCCCGGATTTCCAAATCAAACTCTTGGAGGAGAAGGATCCACCGAATCAAACGAGGCTTGACATCCTTCTTTGTAAGGAGATAACGGATCGCAACATGATCCGTATACACAATGACCTTCGCTCCAACAAGATACGAGCGGAACTTCTCAAATGCATACACCACCGCTAGCAACTCCTTCTCGGTGGTAGCATAATTAACTTGGGCATCATCTAGCGTCTTGCTAGCATAATAGATAGCATGTGTAAGCCCATCTTTCCTTTGTCCCAAAACAGCCCCAACGGATACATCACTTGCGTCACACATGATCTCAAACGTTAAGCTCCAATCCGGAGGTTGCATGATAGGGGCGGAGATCAAAGCATTGTTCAACCGACAAAAATCTTCAAGGAAATCCTTGGAGAAAACAAACTCAACATCTTTCATTAGTAGGTTAGTAAAAGGCTAAGAAATTTTAGAGAAATCTTGTATGAATCTCCGGTAGAAACCGGCATGCCCTAAGAAACTCCTTACCCCCTTCACCGAGGTAGATGGTGGCAACTTCTCTATCATTTCTATCTTGGCCCTATCAACCTCAATGCCTCGGTTGGAGACCAAGTGTCCCAATACTATACCCTCACTAACCATGAAATGGCAATTCTCCTAATTCAAGACAAGATTAGTCTCCTCACATCTTTTTAACACCAAAGACAAGTTAGCTAAGCAATCATCAAATGAAGATCCATAAACCGAGAAATCATCCATAAACACTTCCATGATGTTTTCAATATATTCAGAAAAGATAGTCATCATACACCTTTGAAAGGTGGCCGGTGCATTTAACAACCCAAATGGCATTCTCCTATATGCAAATGTACCCCAAGGACATGTGAATGTAGTTTTCTCTTGGTCATCCGGGTGGATAGGGATTTGGAAGAATCCACTATAGCCATCTAAGTAGCAAAAGTGTGAATGTTGAGCTAATCTTTCTAGCATTTGGTCAATGAAAGAAAGAGGGAAGTGATCTTTCCTAGAGGCCACATTTAGTTTCCTATAGTCTATACACATCCTCCATCCCGTAACCGTCCTAGTTGGGATTAATTCATTATTCTCATTAGTCACTACGGTCATCCCACCCTTCTTAGGAACCACATGAACGGGAATAACCCATTTACTATCCTAAATCAAGAAAATAATTCCCGCATCTAGCAATTTAAGGATCTCTTTCTTGACTACCTCTTTCATGATAGTGTTTAGTCTTCTTTGAGGTTCAATTGAAGGTTTATGGTTATCTTCCATCAAAATTTTATGCATGCACAAGGAAGGTTTAATGCCAACTAAATCATCAATAGTGTAACCTATAGCTCTCCTATGCAATCTCAACTCATGCAACAATCTATCAAGTTCATCATCATTCAAAGATGCATTAACAATCATCGGATAAGTAGAAATTTCACCAAGAAAAGCATACTTTAAATGAGAGGGGAGGGGTTTAAGTTCAAGTTTAGGAGGACCTTTATCGGTTGGAGATGCTCCATAAAATGTAGGTTGAGAGGGTTCCAAAGCCATGAAAGACTCCCCAAGACTCCTTGAAGCTTGATCAACCACTAAGGCACTTTCTGGAGAAACCACGGGCAAAATTACGGTCTCTAGCAAAACCACGGGCGTGGAATCTGATAAGTTGGTGTAATAGCTAGGATTTCCGAATTCTAATTAATGTTGATTAACTTAATCGTTGATAGTAATTGACATATAACTCGTGAAGATTTCGCAAGTGATGAGTAAGAGTCTCACCGTTATGTTCCTGGCGTAATTTTGGACGTTTGGGGAAATTTTTACTTTTTTCCCCGGGTAATTATTTTTACCCTCCGGTGTTATTTGGAGCATTTGGGAGCTCCAATTAATAAAAATGCAGTTGAGAGAAATGATCAGGACATCGGATATGTCTGATAACAAGATTTATGACTTAGGATTAGGTAATCATTTAGATAGATTTCTCACTCATTCATGCACGTTTTGGCATTGGTTCATGACGTCTTCGCTCAATTCATGCACATTTCTAGAAAAGACGTCTACACTACCTTTTATCGGTTTTGTAGGTAATTCGGGGATCTATTGGACGATTAATCGATACATTTGAGGGCCAAGCCTCATGATGGTACACATCCAAAGCCTTGGAGGAGCATAATTGGAGCAACAAAGGACACAAAGACCACTATTGGTGCAAACAATGGAGCAACTCATGGCTAGACGATCATAGCATGCTTCTGTTGAAGAAAATCGACCTACACCCAGGAAAATCGGCCGATTTTTTCCTCTGGGTCGATTTTTAGGCCTTTGTCAGCTTAAGCCACGTGTCCCACGATCTCTTGTCCGGCCTTGCTCTTGGTGGAGAATATAAGTGGTCCTTCAAAGCTGTTGCTGGCTCATTCCCATTGATCCTTCTCCTCTCTTTTGACCTATCTTCTTCCCCAAAACACTTCTCCATTGTTGCCTCTCTTCCAAGCACCCATTAGGGGTGTTCTTGGAAGAAATTAGTGTAGATTCTCGTTTTAGAGTGAGATTAGAGTGGATTTGAGAGAGAAGTTCATTGTTGACAACTTGGATTAGCTCTTGGAGCCTTGTAAGGATTTGGTAATTTCTATTCTATGCTTTTAATGTCTTTTCTTTGGATTGTTCTTCATCAATTGACCATGACTTGCAAGCATGCTTTATTTGTGGAGATTGATCTTGAAATGAATGTTGTTGGCTAGATAGATTGCGATTCTAGGGTAAGGAAAGAAGGGTTATGGCTAGGACCATGATAGGATGAACTTCGATTTTTACCCTTGGATGACTCTTGTTCTTGAAATCCTAGTGTTTGTTGAGCTAATTCTATCCTAGGGAGACCTAGTGTTAGCAACTAAGTGTTTAGAAGAGACTTACCCGGTGATTCTTACTCTTAGATTCAAAAGATGACAAACCCTAGGTAGTGGTGAGCCTCACAAGCCGCCATTGGACTAAGTGTGCTAGGATAGTTGTTTAGGACTTCCCTTTCCGAGACTTACCCGGTAAGGATAGGTTAGACCCCTAGGTAACAATCCGGTTTGTGTAGAATTCCTATCCTTAGGTTCTTAGAGACTTACCCGGTGATGAGACCTTAGGAATGGACTAGTGGATCATGAGACTTACCCGGTAATTGATCCCAATCTAGAAACGCTTAATCCCAACATATCATAGGTAATCCGAGGAATGAATAGATAGCTTGAGTCTATGCCATAACCGGACTTCCAATCTCTAGAATCCGCTTTGTTACTTCCATTCTCCTATCTTTTGTGTTAGTGTGTGTTTGTGTTGTTTGATTGTGTTCACATATTTGTGATCTTTGTTTGATCACCCAAAACCCTCCAAAAACATTGTGTTTTCCATTTTCTTTATTCCTCATCTTATCTTAGTCTAGATTCACACTATCTTTGATCATTGAATGACTTAGTTTCACCTCAGTCCTTGAGTTCGACCTCGGAATACTATCCCTACTACAAACGACCCGTACACTGCGGGTTTCGCTAGGTAGTTTAGGATTTAGTTCGAGTTATAAATGTAAAGCTTTTTGTGCTACTAATCCTAGCGTAACAAGTTTTTGGCGCCGTTGCCGGGGACTAGGTCTAGATTAAGCCATTTGATTTTGATTGCTTTTAGTGTTTATCTTTCTTGTTACTTTTGATCTTGTGTTGTTTTTGTCTTTGCCTTTTCATGTTTGCCATGGACGGATTGTACCTCCAAGACGACCTTGACGACATGGAGTATGAGGAGTGGATGGAAAGCCAAGATCTAGGACCTCTCCATGATGAGTTTGAGTATTGGGAGGAGTTTAATGCATATCATGAGTCCCATGATCAAGCTCACATGACTACATTGCCTTATGTGGAACTTCACCATTAACCTCACAATGATCGATTGGAGTCAATGCTAGAAGAAATGTTGAGGAAGATGGATGATCTAGAAAGCAACATTGCTTCCATTTCTAGTTCCCACATGGAGCTTGAAGGGGAAGTATGTCATCAAGAGGAGGTTCACTATGAGGAGATCCAAGAATTGCCCGATTCAACCATAACCAATAGAAGCCTTGAGGAAGAGTTGAATGAAGCTCGAGAGCAATTGTGGCTAAGGGATTTGGCCCTGAAGGAAGAAAGGAGATTGAATACCGAGAGAGAAGAACAAATGAGGAGGGAGATTGAGGAGATTAGGAATGCTCTTATGCTAGGAGATCCTACCATCCTTCAAGGCTTACCTCCACCTCCTTCACCTTTGGAGGAGTGCAATGAAGTATTCTCACCCCCGGTCATCCTTGCCATCAACCCCGGAACCACACTTGAAGAGCTCAAGAGGGAGAGCCCTAAGCTAACCTCAACTCCTTCCAATCCCTCCTTGCTTGCCCGGAGTACACACAAAGATTGGAGCCCCTTTCCTAAGGAGTTTCCCATGTTGAATGATGGAGGCAAGCATGATGGATCCATGATGGTTATGGAGCACCTCAATGAAGAATTCTTTCCAAGAACCGGCCTTCTTTGGATCATAGAGGATGAGGATGACAAGCATCTCACCGGTATGACCGCGAAGTACCAATTGTCTAAGTATGGGGTAGCACCTATGGTTGCAACTCCATACTATCATCAAAGGAGCGGTGATGAAGGAGTCTACTACTCACCGGTGAAGAGAGAACTTAAAGCTTATTTGGGCATCAAGTGGCCCTTGCTTGTCATCATGGATGCCGGAAAGCGATGGTTGCTTGGACTCCTCAAGCAAACCATGGTATTCGAGGTGGATTGACACATCCTCGGAGTTTGGTCAAGCTAATGACCTTAAAGAAGCGCTTAATGGGAGGCAACCCATTGGTACATGTCTTTCCCTCTTATTTTTCTTGTTTTTGTTTGATTTTGCTTTTGGTGTGCTTTGTTTTTCTTTTGTGTTTTTGGGTGCTAGATCTTGTTGTTGTCATGTGTGATGAGATGCTGGAGGTCATGTGAAAACCTCATGGAACTGTTGAGAAGAAGGTACAAGATCCAAGCACATGGACGAGGAAGAAAGTACCCAGGAAAATCGGACTGTTCTTCACAGAAATCGGCCGATTTTCCTGGGCAACTGGGCCGATTTTTCCTCTGTAAAGGAAAGTGATGATCTCCAATCAAGTATGGGTGGAGCGGACGTGGAACTTGGACGGCTTGCGGTGCCAAGCGCGGGTTTCGACATCATAATGAACATCAAGAGCTCTCTACCATCCTTGATCGATCATCCACCATCATCATCCAATGTGAACCGAAATACCAAAGCACCACCAATTTTACATTGTGAGGACTCTCTTTCACTTCTTTATTTAGCCTACACATTAGGGACAATGTGTTTCTAAGTATGGGGTGGGGTTTTCATGATCACTTGCATGATTAGCATCTAGGATAGTTTAATTTTGTCACATGTTTCATTATGTCTTGCATTGAATATACATATTTCGAAAAATCCAAAAAAATCAGAAAATTTTAAAAATTTTTAGTGCTTCTAAAGCTTGGGAATGACCCTTATGATGAATCTTGTCTTGTGAATTGGCTATGGATAGCCTTATGTGTTGAGTAGATGAAAGCATATGTGGACTTGAAGTACTTATCTTGAATCCCATGTTTGAATTGTGATCATGAATGTTTGCCTTGATTGAATTGAGTATTGAAAGTCGAAATTGCATGCTAGTTCTTGCACATCATTTAGGAGTGATTAAGGCAATTCATCTTTCTCTACTTCTCATCTTGATCATGTGTTTGAGCACCTCAATTGATGTAAATTGACCTCTTTTGACCCATCCGGGAATAGGAGCATGCTAGTGTGTTAATGTGTGTGAAAAGCAAGTGTGGGGTGAAGATGTTGATGAAAGAATGTTATGAATAGAATGCTGAAATTGTTGTGAAAGTGTAGACAAAAATATAGGTTTGGGGACGTTGGTTTAAATGACAAGTAACTCGGTACACTTCACATAATCGGGTGTTGGTGCCTTGCCAAAGTCAAATAAACCGATAGTCCTAACGAGCTTTGGTATGTGTGCCCGGCGTGGATGCATCTCGAAAAATAGAAAAAGTCCGAGAATGGCTAATCACCAAGGTTTCGGCTTTTGTACACCAATGCCTTTGTCTCAAAAATAGAAAGAAAGAAAAGAAAATGAAGAAAAATATACACTTGAGGGAAGTGGAAAAGAAATGTGAAGTTGTGGTTGTTTAGTTCCTTTCCCGGATTAGCATCACATAGCCTAGAAAATTCCCACCTAATCACAACGTCTCTTGACCTTCTATTTTACAAGTCCTTATAACCTACTTGCATGTGTGTAAGACTTAGTGATTTAGATTGGATGTACTCATGATCATCTTGACTTCTTCATCTTTACATTTCATTGCATGCTATCAAGTTAAGTGTAATTGTCTTTCCATGCTTTCATTTATTTGATACATAATTGCTTGTCCATTGCCATGAAACATGACTATGAAGGTGATCCAATATTAGAAGCACAAACCCAAAAAGATTTTGCCATTTTTCTGCATACATAAATCATGTCATCTCTTAGTCTATAGTTGGGAATTTGCTCGGGGACGAGCAAACCTTAAGTATGGGGTATTTTTGATAACAAGATTTATGACTTAGGATTAGGTAATCATTTAGATAGATTTCTCACTCATTCATGCACGTTTTGGCATTGGTTCATGACGTCTTCGCTCAATTCATGCACATTTCTAGAAAAGACGTCTACACTACCTTTTATCGGTTTTGTAGGTAATTCGGGGATCTATTGGACGATTAATCGATACATTTGAGGGCCAAGCCTCATGATGGTACACATCCAAAGCCTTGGAGGAGCATAATTGGAGCAACAAAGGTCACAAAGACCACTATTGGTGCAAGCAATGGAGCAACTCATGGCTAGACGATCATAGCATGCTTCTGTTGAAGAAAATCGACCTACACCCAGGAAAATCGGCCGATTTTTTCCTCTGGGTCGATTTTTAGGCCTTTGACAACTTAAGCCACGTGTCCCACGATCTCTTGTCCGGCCTTGCTCTTGGTGGAGAATATAAGTGGTCCTTCAAAGCTGTTGCTGACTCTCTCCCATTGATCCTTCTCCTCTCTTTTGACCTATCTTCTTCCCCAAAACACTTCTCCATTGTTGCCTCTCTTCCAAGCACCCATTAGGGGTGTTCTTGGAAGAAATTAGTGTAGATTCTCGTTTTAGAGTGAGATTAGAGTGGATTTGAGAGAGAAGTTCATTGTTGACAACTTGGATTAGCTCTTGGAGCCTTGTAAGGATTTGGTAATTTCTATTCTATGCTTTTAATGTCTTTTCTTTCGATTGTTCTTCATCAATTGACCATGACTTGCAAGCATGCTTTATTTGTGGAGATTGATCTTGAAATGAATGTTGTTGGCTAGATAGATTGCGATTCTAGGGTAAGGAAAGAAGGGTTATGGCTAGGACCATGATAGGATGAACTTCGATTTTTACCCTTGGATGACTCTTGTTCTTGAAATCCTAGTGTTTGTTGAGCTAATTCTATCCTAGGGAGACCTAGTGTTAGCAACTAAGTGTTTAGAAGAGACTTACCCGGTGATTCTTACTCTTAGATTCAAAAGATGACAAACCCTAGGTAGTGGTGAGCCTCACAAGCCGCCATTGGACTAAGTGTGCTAGGATAGTTGTTTAGGACTTCCCTTTCCGAGACTTACCCGGTAAGGATAGGTTAGACCCCTAGGTAACAATCCGGTTTGTGTAGAATTCCTATCCTTAGGTTCTTAGAGACTTACCCGGTGATGAGACCTTAGGAATGGACTAGTGGATCATAAGACTTACCCGGTAATTGATCCCAATCTAGAAACGCTTAATCCCAACATATCATAGTTAATCCGAGGAATGAATAGATAGCTTGAGTCTATGCCATAACCGGACTTCCAATCTCTAGAATCCGCTTTGTTACTTCCATTCTCCTATCTTTTGTGTTAGTGTGTGTTTGTGTTGTTTGATTGTGTTCACATATTTGTGATCTTTGTTTGATCACCCAAAATCCTCCAAAAACATTGTGTTTTCCATTTTCTTTATTCCTCATCTTATCTTAGTCTAGATTCACACTATCTTTGATCATTGAATGACTTAGTTTCACCTCAGTCCTTGAGTTCGACCTCGGAATACTATCCCTACTACAAACGACCCGTACACTGCGGGTTTCGCTAGGTAGTTTAGGATTTAGTTCGAGTTATAAATGTAAAGCTTTTTGTGCTACTAATCCTAGCGTAACAAGTTTTTGGCGCCGTTGCCGGGGACTAGGTCTAGATTAAGTCATTTGATTTTGATTGCTTTTAGTGTTTATCTTTCTTGTTACTTTTGATCTTGTGTTGTTTTTGTCTTTGCCTTTTCATGTTTGCCATGGACGGATTGTACCTCCAAGACGACCTTGACGACATGGAGTATGAGGAGTGGATGGAAAGCCAAGATCTAGGACCTCTCCATGATGAGTTTGAGTATTGGGAGGAGTTTAATGCCTATCATGAGTCCCATGATCAAGCTCACATGACTACATTGCCTTATGTGGAACCTCACCATCAACCTCACAATGACCGAGTGGAATCAATGCTAGAGGAAATGTTGAGGAAGATGGATGATCTACAAAGCAACCTTGCTTCCATTTCTAGTTCCCACATGGAGCTTGAAGCGGAAGTATGTCATCAAGAGGAGGTTCACTATGAGGAGATCCAAGAATTGCCCGATTCAACCATAACCAATAGAAGCCTTGAGGAAGAGTTGAATGAAGCTCGAGAGCAATTGTGGCTAAGGGATTTGGCCCTGAAGGAAGAAAGGAGATTGAATACCGAGAGAGAAGAACAAATGAGGAGGGAGATTGAGGAGATTAGGAATGCTCTTATGCTAGGAGATCCTACCATCCTTCAAGGCTTACCTCCACCTCCTTCACCTTTGGAGGAGTGCAATGAAGTATTCTCACCCCCGGTCATCCTTGCCATCAACCCCGGAACCACACTTGAAGAGCTCACGAGGGAGAGCCCTAAGCTAACCTCAACTCCTTCCAATCCCTCCTTGCTTGCCCGGAGTACACACAAAGATTGGAGCCCCTTTCCTAAGGAGTTTCCCATGTTGAATGATGGAGGCAAGCATGATGGATCCATGATGGTTATGGAGCACCTCAATGAAGAATTCTTTCCAAGAACCGGCCTTCTTTGGATCATAGAGGATGAGGATGACAAGCATCTCACCGGTATGACCGCGAAGTACCAATTGTCTAAGTATGGGGTAGCACCTATGGTTGCAACTCCATACTATCATCAAAGGAGCGGTGATGAAGGAGTCTACTACTCACCGGTGAAGAGAGAACTTAAAGCTTATTTGGGCATCAAGTGGCCCTTGCTTGTCATCATGGATGCCGGAAAGCGATGGTTGCTTGGACTCCTCAAGCAAACCATGGTATTCGAGGTGGATTGACACATCCTCGGAGTTTGGTCAAGCTAATGACCTTAAAGAAGCGCTTAATGGGAGGCAACCCATTGGTACATGTCTTTCCCTTTTATTTTTTCTTGTTTTTGTTTGATCTTACTCTTGGTGTGCTTTGTTTTTCTTTTGTGTTTTTGAGTGCTAGATCTTGTTGTTGTCGTGTGTGATGAGATGCTGGAGGTCATGTGAAAACCTCATGGAACTGTTGAGAAGAAGTTGCAAGATCCGAGCACATGGGCAAGGAAGAAAGCACCAGGAAAATCGGACTGATCTTGCACATAAATCGGCCGATTTTCCTGGGTTATGGTCCGATTTTTCCTCTGTAAAGGAAAGTGATGATCGCCAATCGAGCATGGGTGGAGCGGACGTGGAACTTGGACGGCTTCCGGTGCCAAGCGCGGGTTCCGACATCATAATGAACATCAAGAGCTCCCTACCATCCTTGATCGATTATCCACCATCATCATTCAATGTGAACCGAAATACCAAAGCATCACCAATTTTACATTGTGAGGACTCTCTTTCACTTCTTTATTTAGTTTACACATTAGGGACAATGTGTTTCTAAGTATGGGGTGGGGTTTTCATGATCACTTGCATGATTAGCATCTAGGATAGTTCAATTTTGTCACATGTTTCATTATGTCTTGCATTGTACATACATATTTCGAAAAATCAAAAAAAAAATTAGAAAATTTTAAAAATTTCTAGTGCTTCTAAAGCTTGGGAATGACCCTTATGATGAATCTTGTCTTGTGGATTGGCTATGGATGGCCTTGTGTGTTTAATTGATGATGCATATGTGGACTTGAAATACTTATCTTGAATTCCATGAATGACTTGTGATTATGATGCTTGCCTTGATTTAATTGAGGATTGAAAGTCGAAATTGCATGCTAGTTCTTGCACATCAATTAGGAGTGATTAAGGCAATTCATCTTCCTCTACTTCTCATCTTGATCATGTTGCTTGAGCACCTCAATTGAGATAAATTTGACCTCTTTTGACCCATCCGGGAATAGGAGCATGTTAGTGTGTTGATGTGTGTGAAAAGCAAGTGGGGTGAAGTTGTTGATGAAAGGAATGTCATGAATGAAGTGCTGAAATTGTTGTGAAAGTGTAGCCAAAAATATAGGTTTGGGGACATCGGTTTAAATGACAAGTAACTCGGCACACTTCACATGATCGGGTGTTGGTGCCTTGCCAAAGTCAAATAAACCGATAGTCCTAACGAGCTTTGGTATGTGTGCCCGGTGTGGATGCACCTCGAAAAAATAGAAAAAGCCCGAGGATGGCTAATCACCAAGGTTTCGGCTTTTGTACACCAATGCCATTGTCTCAAAAATAAAAGAAAAGAAAGAAAAGAAAATGAAGAAAAATATACACTTGAGGGAAGTTGATAAGAAATGTGAAGTTGTGGTTGTTTAGTTCCTTTCCCGGATTAGCATCACATAGCCTAGAAAATTTCCACCTAATCACAACGTTTCTTGGCCTTCTATTTCACAAAGTCCTTATAACCTACTTGCATGTGTGTAAGACTAAGTGATTTAGATTGGATATGCTCATGATCATCTTGACTTCTTCATCTTTACATTTCATTGCATGCTATCAAGTTAAGTGCAATTGTCTTTCCATGCTTTCATTTATTTGATACATAATTGCTTGTCCATTGCCATGAAACATGACTATGAAGGTGATCCAATATTAGAAGCACAACTCCAAAAAGATTTTGCCATTTTTTTGCATACATAAATCATGTCATCTCTTAGTCTATAGTTGGGAATTTGCTCGGGGACGAGCAAACCTTAAGTATGGGGTATTTTTGATAACAAGATTTATGACTTAGGATTAGGTAATCATTTAGATAGATTTCTCACTCATTCATGCACGTTTTGGCATTGGTTCATGACGTCTTCGCTCAATTCATGCACATTTCTAGAAAAGACGTCTACACTACCTTTTATCGGTTTTGTAGGTAATTCGGGGATCTATTGGACGTTAGTCGATACATTTGAGGGCCAAGCCTCATGATGGTACACATCCAAAGCCTTGGAGGAGCATAATTGGAGCAACAAAGGTCACAAAGACCACTATTGGTGCAAACAATGGAGCAACTCATGGCTAGACGATCATAGCATGCTTCTGTTGAAGAAAATCGACCTACACCCAGGAAAATCGGCCGATTTTTTCCTCTGGGTCGATTTTTAGGCCTTTGTCAGCTTAAGCCACGTGTCCCACGATCTCTTGTCCGGCCTTGCTCTTGGTGGAGAATATAAGTGGTCCTTCAAAGCTGTTGCTGACTCTCTCCCATTGATCCTTCTCCTCTCTTTTGACCTATCTTCTTCCCCAAAACACTTCTCCATTGTTGCCTCTCTTCCAAGCACCCATTAGGGGTGTTCTTGGAAGAAATTAGTGTAGATTCTCGTTTTAGAGTGAGATTAGAGTGGATTTGAGAGAGAAGTTCATTGTTGACAACTTGGATTAGCTCTTGGAGCCTTGTAAGGATTTGGTAATTTCTATTCTATGCTTTTAATGTCTTTTCTTTCGATTGTTCTTCATCAATTGACCATGACTTGCAAGCATGCTTTATTTGTGGAGATTGATCTTGAAATGAATGTTGTTGGCTAGATAGATTGCGATTCTAGGGTAAGGAAAGAAGGGTTATGGCTAGGACCATGATAGGATGAACTTAGATTTTTACCCTTGGATGACTCTTGTTCTTGAAATCCTAGTGTTTGGTGAGCTAATTCTATCCTAGGGAGACCTAGTGTTAGCAACTAAGTGTTTAGAAGAGACTTACCCGGTGATTCTTACTCTTAGATTCAAAAGATGACAAACCCTAGGTAGTGGTGAGCCTCACAAGCCGCCATTGGACTAAGTGTGCTAGGATAGTTGTTTAGGACTTCCCTTTCCGAGACTTACCCGGTAAGGATAGGTTAGACCCCTAGGTAACAATCCGGTTTGTGTAGAATTCCTATCCTTAGGTTCTTAGAGACTTACCCGGTGATGAGACCTTAGGAATGGACTAGTGGATCATGAGACTTACCCGGTAATTGATCCCAATCTAGAAACGCTTAATCCCAACATATCATAGGTAATCCGAGGAATGAATAGATAGCTTGAGTCTATGCCATAACCGGACTTCCAATCTCTAGAATCCGCTTTGTTACTTCCATTCTCCTATCTTTTGTGTTAGTGTGTGTTTGTGTTGTTTGATTGTGTTCACATATTTGTGATCTTTGTTTGATCACCCAAAACCCTCCAAAAACATTGTGTTTTCCATTTTCTTTATTCCTCATCTTATCTTAGTCTAGATTCACACTATCTTTGATCATTGAATGACTTAGTTTCACCTCAGTCCTTGAGTTCGACCTCGGAATACTATCCCTACTACAAACGACCCGTACACTGCGGGTTTCGCTAGGTAGTTTAGGATTTAGTTCGAGTTATAAATGTAAAGCTTTTTGTGCTACTAATCCTAGCGTAACAAGTTTTTGGCGCCGTTGCCGGGGACTAGGTCTAGATTAAGCCATTTGATTTTGATTGCTTTTAGTGTTTATCTTTCTTGTTACTTTTGATCTTGTGTTGTTTTTGTCTTTGCCTTTTCATGTTTGCCATGGACGGATTGTACCTCCAAGACGACCTTGACGACATGGAGTATGAGGAGTGGATGGAAAGCCAAGATCTAGGACCTCTCCATGATGAGTTTGAGTATTGGGAGGAGTTTAATGCATATCATGAGTCCCATGATCAAGCTCACATGACTACATTGCCTTATGTGGAACTTCACCATTAACCTCACAATGATCGATTGGAGTCAATGCTAGAAGAAATGTTGAGGAAGATGGATGATCTAGAAAGCAACATTGCTTCCATTTCTAGTTCCCACATGGAGCTTGAAGGGGAAGTATGTCATCAAGAGGAGGTTCACTATGAGGAGATCCAAGAATTGCCCGATTCAACCATAACCAATAGAAGCCTTGAGGAAGAGTTGAATGAAGCTCGAGAGCAATTGTGGCTAAGGGATTTGGCCCTGAAGGAAGAAAGGAGATTGAATACCGAGAGAGAAGAACAAATGAGGAGGGAGATTGAGGAGATTAGGAATGCTCTTATGCTAGGAGATCCTACCATCCTTCAAGGCTTACCTCCACCTCCTTCACCTTTGGAGGAGTGCAATGAAGTATTCTCACCCCCGGTCATCCTTGCCATCAACCCCGGAACCACACTTGAAGAGCTCAAGAGGGAGAGCCCTAAGCTAACCTCAACTCCTTCCAATCCCTCCTTGCTTGCCCGGAGTACACACAAAGATTGGAGCCCCTTTCCTAAGGAGTTTCCCATGTTGAATGATGGAGGCAAGCATGATGGATCCATGATGGTTATGGAGCACCTCAATGAAGAATTCTTTCCAAGAACCGGCCTTCTTTGGATCATAGAGGATGAGGATGACAAGCATCTCACCGGTATGACCGCGAAGTACCAATTGTCTAAGTATGGGGTAGCACCTATGGTTGCAACTCCATACTATCATCAAAGGAGCGGTGATGAAGGAGTCTACTACTCACCGGTGAAGAGAGAACTTAAAGCTTATTTGGGCATCAAGTGGCCCTTGCTTGTCATCATGGATGCCGGAAAGCGATGGTTGCTTGGACTCCTCAAGCAAACCATGGTATTCGAGGTGGATTGACACATCCTCGGAGTTTGGTCAAGCTAATGACCTTAAAGAAGCGCTTAATGGGAGGCAACCCATTGGTACATGTCTTTCCCTCTTATTTTTCTTGTTTTTGTTTGATTTTGCTTTTGGTGTGCTTTGTTTTTCTTTTGTGTTTTTGGGTGCTAGATCTTGTTGTTGTCATGTGTGATGAGATGCTGGAGGTCATGTGAAAACCTCATGGAACTGTTGAGAAGAAGGTACAAGATCCAAGCACATGGACGAGGAAGAAAGTACCCAGGAAAATCGGACTGTTCTTCACAGAAATCGGCCGATTTTCCTGGGCAACTGGGCCGATTTTTCCTCTGTAAAGGAAAGTGATGATCTCCAATCAAGTATGGGTGGAGCGGACGTGGAACTTGGACGGCTTGCGGTGCCAAGCGCGGGTTTCGACATCATAATGAACATCAAGAGCTCTCTACCATCCTTGATCGATCATCCACCATCATCATCCAATGTGAACCGAAATACCAAAGCACCACCAATTTTACATTGTGAGGACTCTCTTTCACTTCTTTATTTAGCCTACACATTAGGGACAATGTGTTTCTAAGTATGGGGTGGGGTTTTCATGATCACTTGCATGATTAGCATCTAGGATAGTTTAATTTTGTCACATGTTTCATTATGTCTTGCATTGAATATACATATTTCGAAAAATCCAAAAAAATCAGAAAATTTTAAAAATTTTTAGTGCTTCTAAAGCTTGGGAATGACCCTTATGATGAATCTTGTCTTGTGAATTGGCTATGGATAGCCTTATGTGTTGAGTAGATGAAAGCATATGTGGACTTGAAGTACTTATCTTGAATCCCATGTTTGAATTGTGATCATGAATGTTTGCCTTGATTGAATTGAGTATTGAAAGTCGAAATTGCATGCTAGTTCTTGCACATCATTTAGGAGTGATTAAGGCAATTCATCTTTCTCTACTTCTCATCTTGATCATGTGTTTGAGCACCTCAATTGATGTAAATTGACCTCTTTTGACCCATCCGGGAATAGGAGCATGCTAGTGTGTTAATGTGTGTGAAAAGCAAGTGTGGGGTGAAGATGTTGATGAAAGAATGTTATGAATAGAATGCTGAAATTGTTGTGAAAGTGTAGACAAAAATATAGGTTTGGGGACGTTGGTTTAAATGACAAGTAACTCGGTACACTTCACATAATCGGGTGTTGGTGCCTTGCCAAAGTCAAATAAACCGATAGTCCTAACGAGCTTTGGTATGTGTGCCCGGCGTGGATGCATCTCGAAAAATAGAAAAAGTCCGAGAATGGCTAATCACCAAGGTTTCGGCTTTTGTACACCAATGCCTTTGTCTCAAAAATAGAAAGAAAGAAAAGAAAATGAAGAAAAATATACACTTGAGGGAAGTGGAAAAGAAATGTGAAGTTGTGGTTGTTTAGTTCCTTTCCCGGATTAGCATCACATAGCCTAGAAAATTCCCGCCTAATCACTACGTTTCTTGGCCTTCTATTTCACAAAGTCCTTATGACCTACTTGCATGTGTGTAAGACTAAGTGATTTAGATTGGATATGCTCATGATCATCTTGACTTCTTCATCTTTACACTTCATTGCATGCTATCAAGTTAAGTGTAATTGTCTTTTCATGCTTTCATTTATTTGATACATGATTGCTTGTCCATTGCCATGAAACATGACTATGAAGGTGATCCAAAATTAGAAGCACAAACCCAAAAAGATTTTGCCATTTTTATGCATACATAAATCATGTCATCTCTTAGTCTATAGTTGGGAATTTGCTCGGGGACGAGCAAACCTTAAGTATGGGGTATTTTTGATAACAAGATTTATGACTTAGGATTAGGTAATCATTTAGATAGATTTCTCACTCATTCATGCACGTTTTGGCATTGGTTCATGACGTCTTCGCTCAATTCATGCACATTTCTAGAAAAGACGTCTACACTACCTTTTATCGGTTTTGTAGGTAATTCGGGGATCTATTGGATGATTAATCGATACATTTGAGGGCCAAGCCTCATGATGGTACACATCCAAAGCCTTGGAGGAGCATAATTGGAGCAACAAAGGACACAAAGACCACTATTGGTGCAAACAATGGAGCAACTCATGGCTAGACGATCATAGCATGCTTCTGTTGAAGAAAATCGACCTACACCCAGGAAAATCGGCCGATTTTTTCCTCTGGGTCGATTTTTAGGCCTTTGACAACTTAAGCCACGTGTCCCACGATCTCTTGTCCGGCCTTGCTCTTGGTGGAGAATATAAGTGGTCCTTCAAAGCTGTTGCTGGCTCATTCCCATTGATCCTTCTCCTCTCTTTTGACCTATCTTCTTCCCCCAAACACTTCTCCATTGTTGCCTCTCTTCCAAGCACCCATTAGGGGTGTTCTTGGAAGAAATTAGTGTAGATTCTCGTTTTAGAGTGAGATTAGAGTGGATTTGAGAGAGAAGTTCATTGTTGACAACTTGGATTAGCTCTTGGAGCCTTGTAAGGATTTGGTAATTTCTATTCTATGCTTTTAATGTCTTTTCTTTGGATTGTTCTTCATCAATTGACCATGACTTGCAAGCATGCTTTATTTGTGGAGATTGATCTTGAAATGAATGTTGTTGGCTAGATAGATTGCGATTCTAGGGTAAGGAAAGAAGGGTTATGGCTAGGACCATGATAGGATGAACTTCGATTTTTACCCTTGGATGACTCTTGTTCTTGAAATCCTAGTGTTTGTTGAGCTAATTCTATCCTAGGGAGACCTAGTGTTAGCAACTAAGTGTTTAGAAGAGACTTACCCGGTGATTCTTACTCTTAGATTCAAAAGATGACAAACCCTAGGTAGTGGTGAGCCTCACAAGCCGCCATTGGACTAAGTGTGCTAGGATAGTTGTTTAGGACTTCCCTTTCCGAGACTTACCCGGTAAGGATAGGTTAGACCCCTAGGTAACAATCCGGTTTGTGTAGAATTCCTATCCTTAGGTTCTTAGAGACTTACCCGGTGATGAGACCTTAGGAATGGACTAGTGGATCATAAGACTTACCCGGTAATTGATCCCAATCTAGAAACGCTTAATCCCAACATATCATAGTTAATCCGAGGAATGAATAGATAGCTTGAGTCTATGCCATAACCGGACTTCCAATCTCTAGAATCCGCTTTGTTACTTCCATTCTCCTATCTTTTGTGTTAGTGTGTGTTTGTGTTGTTTGATTGTGTTCACATATTTGTGATCTTTGTTTGATCACCCAAAATCCTCCAAAAACATTGTGTTTTCCATTTTCTTTATTCCTCATCTTATCTTAGTCTAGATTCACACTATCTTTGATCATTGAATGACTTAGTTTCACCTCAGTCCTTGAGTTCGACCTCGGAATACTATCCCTACTACAAACGACCCGTACACTGCGGGTTTCGCTAGGTAGTTTAGGATTTAGTTCGAGTTATAAATGTAAAGCTTTTTGTGCTACTAATCCTAGCGTAACAATGTCCTAGATATGAAATAACATGGAGGGTAAAACGGCCAAAAGAGTCGCTATTTAATTTCTTAACGTCTAAGAAAGACGGCTTAGGAATACACGTTTTCCGAGGAAGTTGTGGAATAGTTATCCCTACAATATTTCAGATTTAATGTTCCAATCTCGAGAAGTTTGGAGAAAGAGGTTCGACCCGCCTTTGGATCGGTTAAAGGATAATTATCGACTTTACTAAAGGATAATTATCGTCTTCACTATAAATAGCGGAAAATCCTTTATTAATTCATTTCCTTTCACGTTTCCTCGTAAAAGCTGTGATTTCTCTCAACCTTCAAACTCAGATCTACACTCCGTTTCTAATCCGATTTCAATTCCGTTTGAGTTTCTGGATTCCTCTCTTCATTCTCTTCATAACGGTACCGAGTTTCTGCATTTCCGAGTATATGGAGGGCTGGTCGAGCATATATGTCACAAGGACGGTTCCGTCGCTCAGATTCCGATGAATTTGATGCTGTCCATGTGTAGCCTGCATCGTTGTGATTCCGAATCTTCTTTCAGATCGTCAATCGGGTTAGTAACGAATACGTTATGAATTTATTCGTTTTCCGTACTGCGATTTGGCCTAAATTGACTTTAGGCTTGTCAAATAGGACAATTAGAAATTCAATTATGGTCGTTATATTATTCTGGTGATTATGGGTTGTTTGTTTGATGAAATCTGATGACAAGGGGTTTAGAAATTTCCTGCAGGCAAAACGTTATTATGGGGAAATCTAATTAATTAAATAAAGGTTAATTAATTAAATTAGGATTAGAATTGAGATTGAGGAATGTTTATTAGATACTACCTTGAGATTTGAGGAATTGTGAGTAATGTTGAGATATTGAGGTTTATTTGGTTGTGAGGGTTATAGATTGATTATGAACCTTATGGATCCCTTGGGGCTAGATGTGACCTATTTGATTGACATGAGTATTGATATATCTTTATGCCTTGTTATTAGGCAGTGTCCCTCTCAGGATTGGAGGTGGATCGTGGTTGTGATTGTACGAGGTTGAGGTAAGTCCATAGGACTTACTTTGCTACCATCCTTATATTGGGTGTTTGCATGAGTGGTGTGTGCTTTATATGTTTGCTATGATAGCATGAGTTGTCGTTTTTATCGACTTATGTTCTATTGACTGCCCCACTGTATGGCTGTGATAACCTTTCTCTTTCATCCCGCCGTGGAGTCTGGGAGGTTCTCTTGAGACAGACCAGACCTGGTGTACGGGGAGGGCACAACACCACTCCCATAGGGTACACGGGTTGCGTGACCGATTCCACTCCAGATGGCTATCATTCTCAGAGGAGAGGATGTATCGGTCCTCGTGTCACATACTTTCATCTATCTATATATATATATATACGGTTTTTGGAGTGAATGGTTATTATATAAAGATAATAAATGGGTAAATGTGTGATAGCATGTTGATGTGTTTATCTTTCATGATTGTTCTTGTGCTTATGCATTACCCCATATATGTATGGTTACCTAACCGTTTCATAACGTGTTGTAGATGTTTGCAAGATAGACGCTGTTGGGTGATTTGGCAGGGTGACAGGCCGAGGACTCTCGTACATTAGGTTGTTGGTTTTGGGGTTGTCTATGTTTTCTGTCTTGCATGAGGATGATGTCTTGTTTACCTCTTGTGTGAGGATGTTGTTTATACTCGGCTATGTTGTCTTTACCTTTGGGTTGTACTGTTTATGCCATTTTATGTATTGTTTTATATGTGTCAGTGCCATGTTGTAAGGTCCTATTAACTTGTTGTCAGGCTAAGGCCAGGATCCATTGTGAGATCCTAGCCCAATGTGGCATCCCGAGTCCCGCGGATTCGGGGTGTTACAAAGTTGGTATTAGAGCCCAGGTTGACAACAATGACACTTGCTACCTGCAATGAGGTTTAATAGGTAAAATAAACAGAGCCCACATGAGATCTGACGTTTTCAAAGGTTTTGGTTTTAAGTGTGGTTTTGTGATAGAATGTACGAGAAGTCGTCACCTCTGCCATGGATCTCTGCAACGTAGATATGCATATATATCTGTGTGTACTATGGATTATGTGAATGTGTTATATACATATCGATACCTATGGCATACATATAGCCTTATAAGATTAGGTGCGTATATCCTACAAATGGCTCAGACTAGAGTAGTACCTGTAGAGGGACGAGGTAGGGGTACACCCCCTCTTCCTCCAGTGGTGATAAGTCAAGGACCAGTTTCTGCTGTTGTTTCGC
The DNA here is from genome assembly GCA_033239045.1 of Fagopyrum esculentum. Lineage (NCBI taxonomy): Eukaryota > Viridiplantae > Streptophyta > Magnoliopsida > Caryophyllales > Polygonaceae > Fagopyrum > Fagopyrum esculentum. The sequence continues at coordinate 41,338,462 of BSUD01000003.1, forward strand.
CTATGACAAAGAACGAGTTTGAAGAGACTGATCGTGTCTCCATGAGTAGATCCGAGTTTCAAGAGTATATGCAGCAAGTATATGAAGCGGTGATAGCGGGTAGACCTACACCGGATTTACCAACATCTGTGAGATCAAGTGAAGCTTCTGGATCAAAGAAGAAGCAACGGAATAAATCAGTTAGTGGAGAAGCAAAGATGATGAATGGTGAACCAAGTCAGATACCAGGACAACCAAGTGGTCCTTTGGCCATGAAGACGACTGGCACGGAACTACAATGTTTTAATTGCGGGAATTTTGGACACCGGCGAGCTGTGTGCCCAAAGGCGCCCATAATATGCTTTACGTGTGGTAAAGCAGGGGATAGAGCGAAGTTTTGTCAACAGGGCAAGGCGTTGCCTTTACAAGTTCCCTCTCGGAATAAGATCATTCAAGGTGGACGACGAAGATCGAGTTACCCTTCTGTTGCACAGGTTGCAAGAATGGGACAATTATGTTACGATTGTGGCTATCCAGATCATTAGCGTTCTGAGTGCCCTTTGGCACCGATAGCTTGTTTCATCTATGGTGAACTAGGCCATCTAGCCCCTTTCTGTCAGCAAGGTAGTGTTTCTTCCCAACAAGACCTTCCTCTTTCCGGTGCTGAAAGAGTGGAAGTTGAGGCTATAGTGAGGACCTCAGTGATACTTGAGGAGCATAGATCCGAGATCGAGTGATGATATGTAGTGGAGCTACGGGAGTTAGCTGTTACAAGTACCATTCTCGTTAATGGTTTACCTAGTGGAGTTTTGTTTGTTATGAGTGCTATGCACTCCTTTTCATTCGATGCATGCGTTAATGGGTGATCTTTGATATATATAGTAGAAGGTGGACTTTCCTTTACAGGATTACCAGTTAGGGGTCTGAGGTACCCGCAAGATATGTGTTTGTTCCCTTATTCCGGGACTTGTGTATGGCTTGTAGATTTCTTTGTCATGCCGTAGGTGCATGAGGAAGTCATTATTTGTATGGATTGGATGAATAGATATCATGCGGTGTTATATATTAATAGTAAGGCTATTATAGTCTTTACTGAGATGTAAATAGAGGTCTTCTGAGGTTAAGACCTTTGAAGTGACGGGTTTGTCATCAGGACTATACGAGCAGCGAGCTGATAGCACAGGGATGTGACGCCTTCTAGTGTTATACCATGAAGGAGCGAGATAGTCCAACTTTGGAAGGTATTCCAGTTGTTTATGAGTTTATAAACGTGTTATTAAACCGTCTAGTTGCCACCTCAGCGGAGTGTGGACATTGTTATCGAGTTGAAGTATGATACAAGATCGAATGAGAAAGCCACACTATATGGTGCTTGTTGAGATATTGTACTGATAACTTGAAAAGTTGACTGAAACGGACTTCTTTTACCCTAGTGGGTTCCATGTTCTGTATTGACGACCTAATAAGTTAGCTTCAAGAAGCAATTGTGTTTTCAGGATTCCTTTGTGCTCAAGATATCCCTAGTCATGGATGAGAGAGTATCATGTGTATGAGATAGCATCCCATACCCGTTATGGACACTACGAGTTTGTAGTGATGTCATTTGGGTTGACGAATGTTTTAGTAGTTTTTATAGAGTTGATGAATAGTAACTTCATCGACTTCCTTGATTAGTTGGTGGTGGACTTCATGGATGACATGTCGGTATACTCTCATAGTAGAGAATAGTAGACCGATCGTCTGAGGACCGTTATGCAGATTTCGAGAGATAGAGGGTTGTATGCTCCGCTCTCTAAGTGTAAGTTGAGATGCGAATGGGAGCCTTTTTAGGCCATGTTGTCTCCGCCAATGGGATCATGGTTGACCTGGCGAGAATTAAGTATGTTGTAACATGGGAGATACTGATGAACATTAAAGAATACATAGTTTTCTCGGCTCAGCCGATCGCTACCAATGCTTTGAGGAAGGATTTTATATGATTATGTTTTCATTTGCGAGTCTTTTGAGAAGACCACCATAACTACGTGATGAAAGCAGTGTGTCTATGTTCTGAGTTGAGGAGGCATTTGACCTCTGCTTCCATTCTATTGTAGTTAGAAGATTTTTGGGATCCCGTGATTTACGATGATACATCCCAGCTAAGTCTGAGATGTGTATTACTATAGAGGAGTAGGGTTATTGATATGTGTGTTTACAACTGAGAACGTATGATGAGAACTACCCGACTCATGATTTAGAGTTAGTAGTGGTAGTTCAAGCCTTTAAGGTTTTGAAGACCGTACCGGTGTGATTTTCATGTAAGATTTCTATAGATCATAGAAATCTGAAGTATATTTTATGCAACAGGGGTTGAATAACCGCCAGTGTTAAGAGCTTAAGGTGATCAAGACTTTGACTTGAAGGTTCCATATCATTCAGAGAAGTTGAATGTTATCGCCGATAACTTGAATGGAAAGACGCTCCAAGAGAAGATGATTGTGAGACTGATAGTTCAGCCTCAGCTTCAAAGAGATCTAGCTTGGCTAGAGTTGGACAATCAGTTCCTTGATGAGGATACCCAGTTATACCTCAGAGGTTCTACCTGGTCTGTTGGATGAGGTCCAACAAAAGCAGGAGACCTGCCCGGCCTTGACAAGGTTTAGAGAAAGGATGTCTCGTACTGAGGCACCATAGTTCTCCATGGGAGAAGATGGACTGATGAAGAGTCATGACCACTTTTGTGTACCTGCTGATGCAGATGGAGATAGAGAATATTTCGGTATACCCACTGTACGCCTTATTCAGTACATTCAGGTACGAGTAAGATGTACCACAAGATGAGACGGTTATATTGTATGAAGCCGATATAACCAGATTTGTGGTACAGTGTGTGACTTGTCAGCAGGTCCTGATAGAGTATTTCCGATCTAGAGATAAGCCCCACCCACTACTAGTGTAGTAGTAGAATTTGGGAGGACATCTCTATGGACTTTTTTTTATGGGATTGTGACCGAGTAGAATATATATGTTATCTGGATTGTTGGTAACAAATTAATGAAATCGGCACGTTTCATTTCTATCAGAAGGACGTGGCTAGTGAATAAATTGGCTGAGGATTACACTAGAGAGATAGTGAGACTCCATGGTATACCGAGAACGATCATTTTTGATCGAGATGGATGTTTTTACAATTGAGATTTTAGGCAGCAGATTCAGACTGCTTTGGGGACAAGTCTGTACCTCATGACTAGACTTCACCCCCTAACAGATGGTCAGTTAGAGAGGATCATCTAGATCTTAAAAATCTATTATAAGTTGTAAGTTGAATGGGAAACGTGGATGGTTATATTACCTGCCATTAATGAGTTTATTATATAACAATGAAGGACGTGCATCTTTTTGGGATGGCCCTATGAGGCAATATATATAGACATAGATGTCGTATATCCTTATGCTAAAAGTGATCTAGCAGTAGTAGTGGAATAACACCTGACCAAATTCAGGATTTTATAGTTCAATTAACGTTGATTTAAGGAAGAATGCTGGCTGTACATAGTCACCAGATATTATATGTAGACAAGAGGCATTAACCTCTAAAGTTCAAGCGAGAGTTCATGTCCGGCTGTAAGTATCTCAGCTGCGAGACGTTAGACGTGTTAATATGGAAAGGGATCTGAGTTTCCAACATGATGATTTATTTGAGATCGACCAGTATGGAGAAGGTAGCATGATGTTTAGCTTTGCCACTGAGATTAGAGGATATCCACCCAGTGTTTCATATGTCTAAACTGAGGAAGTATATACCAGACTCGAGACACCTTGTGAGTTACGATAATTTGATGGTTGAGTCCAACCACACTTTTGTTGAGCATTCGATTACATTCTTGGAATGTGATATGAAATGCTTGCATTCGAAAGACATTCCCATATTGAGGATATGATGGTCAAGATGAAGACCTGAAGAGGCTATGTGAGAGACTGAGGATAGTGTCCTGAGGAACTATCTAGAGTATATGTTGGGACAGACCCATTTGTGGGAGCACGAGTAGATCTTAGTTCTATCTTGATGAATGTTGTGCTTATGTGCTTATATGCCTTGATGTGTTATTCCATGCTAGCTGTGATGTGATATATGATCTTAGTAGATCTTGATGTGCTAGCGTGATGTAAGCTATAGCTGGAGATGATTACTTCCTTCACGCTACCCGAGTATGATTATATTTATAGTTGGAGATGGTTCTTTCCTTCATACTATTTGAGTGGGATTAGGATTCAGCTGGAGACGGTTCTTTCCTCCATGCTACCTTGATGGACATAGTTCAGTGGAGTTGTGATTCCTCCATGCGATATATATGTTTATGGGTTGGCTAGAGATGTATTTCCTCTATGCCTGTGATATGTTTTGACTAGAGATGTGCTTCCTCTATGCCTTGTGATGTTGTATGGCGAGAGACGTGATTCCTCTACACCTTTGGGTAGCGTTATGGCCCTGTTTCCTGGAGATGATGATTCCTTCATGTTTATACTTGAGGTTATAGATTGTTATAGGTTGTGATCTTTTGAACGGAGATGTGATACCTCCGATAGAAAGAGTGAGAGTTATACCTCGGCGTATGGGTCCGAGAGGATTTGGGAATTGTTCAAGTTTCGGGACGAAACTTTTTTTTAAGGGGTGTGTGATGTAATAGCTAGGATATCCGAATTCTAATTAATGTTGATTAACTTAATCGTTGATAGTAATTGACATATAACTCGCGAAGATTTCGCAAGTGATGAGTAAGAGTCTCACCGTTATGTTCCTGGCGTAATTTTGGACATTTGGGGAAATTTTTACTTTTTTCCCCAGATAATTATTTTTACCCTCCGGTGTTATTTGGAGCAATTGGGAGCTCCAATTATTAAAAATCCAGTTGAGAGAAATGATCAGTACATCGGATATGTCCTAGATATGAAATAACATGGAGAGGCAAAACAACCAAAAGATTCGCTATTTCATTTATTAACGGCTAAGAAAGACGGATTAGGAATACACGTTTTCCGAAAAAGTTGTGGAATAATTATCCCTACAATATTCCAGATTTAATGTTCCAATCTCGAGAAGTTTGGAGAAAGAGGTTCGAACCGCCTTTGGATCGGTTAAAGGATAATTATCGACTTTACTAAAGGATAATTATCGTCTTCACTATAAATAGCGGAAAATACTTTATTAATTCATTTCCTTTCACGTTTCCTCGTTAAAGCTCTGATTTCTCTCAACCTTCAAACTCAGATCTACTCTCCGTTTCTAATCCGATTTCAATTCCGTTTGAGTTTCTGGATTCCTCTCTTCATTCTGTTCATAACGGTACCGAATTTCTGCATTTCCGAGTATATGGAGGGCTGGTCGAGCATATATGTCACCATGACGGTTCCGTCGCTCAGAGTCCGATGAATTTGATGCTGTCCATGTGTAGCCTGCGTCGTTGTGATTCCGAATGTTCTTTCACATCGTCAATCAGGTTAGTAACGAATAAGATATGAATTTATTCGTTTTCCGTACTGCGATTAAGCCTAAATTGACTTTAGACTCGTGAAATAGGACAATTAGAAATTTCATTATGGTCGTTATATTAAAATGGTGATTATGGGTTGTTTGTTTGATGAAATCTGATGATAGAAATTTAGAAATTGCCTTCGGGCAAAAAAATATAATTAATTAATTAAAGTTAATTAATTAAATTAGGATTAGAATTGAGATTGAGGAATGTTGATTAGATACTACCTTGAGATTTGAGGAATTGTGAGTTATGTTGAGATATTGAGGTTTAGTTGGTTGTGAGGGTTATAGATTGATTATGATCCTTATGGATCCTTTAGGTCTAGATGTGACCTTTTTGATTGACAGGAGTATTGATATCTCTTTATGCCTTGTTATTAGGCAGTGTCCCTCTCAGGATTGGAGGTGGATCGTGGTTGTGATTGTACGAGGTTGAGGTAAGTCCGTGGGACTTACTTAGCTACCATCCTTATATTGGGTGTTTGCATGAGTGGTGTGTGCTTTATATGTTTGCTATGATAGCATGAGTTGTCGTTTTTATCGACCTATGTTCTATTGACTGCCCCACTGCGTGGCTGTGATAACCTTTCCCTTTCATCCCGCCGTGGAGTCTGGGAGGTTCTCTTGAGACAGGCCATACCTGGTATACGGGGAGGGCACAACACCACTCCCATAGGGAACACGGGTTGTGTGACCGATTCCATTCCAGATGGCTATCATTCTCAGAGGCGAGGATGTATCGGTCCTCGTGTCACATAGTTTCATCTATCTATATATATATACGGTTTTTGGAGTGAATGGTTATTATATAAAGATAATAAATGGGTAAATGTGTGATAGCATGTTGATGTGTTTATCTTTCATGATTGTGCTTGTGCTTATGCATTACCCCATATATGTATGGTTAGCTAATGGTTTCATACCGTGTTGTAGATGTTTGCAAGATAGGCGCTGCTGAGTGATTTGGCAGGGTGACAGTCCGAGGACTCTCGTACATTAGGTTGTTGGTTTTGGGGTTGTCTATGTTTTCCGTCTTGCGTGAGGATGATGTCTTGTTTACCTCCTGTGTGAGGATGTTGATTATACTCGGCTATGTTGTCTTTACCTTTGGGTTGTACTGTTTATGCCGTTTTATGTATTTGTTTTATATTTGTCAGTGCCATGTTGTAAGGTCCAGTGATCTTGTTGTCAGGCTAGGGTCAGGATCCATTGTGAGATCCTATCCCAATGTGGCATCCCGAGTCTCGCGGATTTGGGGTGTTACAGCTGGCACTTTTGAGCATTCAATAGAGTTCCACGGGTGGAATTACGGCCGTGGTTCCCTCTCCATGGCTGTGGTTCCTACAGTGGCCTAGCATAACTTCGTTCACTTTAAATTCAACACTTGTCTCCTTTTCTAGTGCATCCAAAGCCTTGATTTCTTCATTGCAATCATCCTCAACTCCTTCCTCCATCAAAATCAAGCTAAGAACCTTCTCCAAGGGGTCCTTGATCAAGATCAAGCTCACAACTTCTCTAGACTCCTCTTGCTCTACAATGTTGAAGACATCTTCACCAAAAGCTGGCCCCTTCATCATTGTGGATAACTTGAACTTAATGTTCTCTTCTCCTATGTTGAAGGAGAGGATTCCTATTTTTTGCAATCTACCAAGCATCCGGATGTGGCTAAGAACGGCCTCCCTAGAATGATAGGAACCGGGTAGTCCACCGGGATGTCCAATACAACGAAATCTATTGGCACATAGAACTTCCCGAGTTGCACCGGTATGTCCTCCAAGATCCCTACGGGGTGAGTGATCGAACGGTCTGCCATATAAAGGGTCGTCTTGACCGGCTTTGGCTCTCCTAGCACAACCTTGTTGCAAATTGCAAGCGGGATAATGCTTACACTTGCTCCAAGATTACATGGGCTTCGTAGTTCACTTCTCCAACCCCAATTGGCACACGAAAAGATCCCGGATCTCTTAGCTTAGGAGGCATATCCTCGTTCATAATTTGAATCAACTCGGAAGATCTCATTGTCATTCTCACTTCCCTATACTCCTCCAACTTCCTCTTGTTGGAGAGTATTTCCTTCAAGAATTTTTCATAGGCCGGTATACCTAGAATAGCATCCATGAACGGAATGTTAATATGCAATTTAGACATAAGTTCAAGGAAATTACCGAAGTGTTTGTCCAAACGAGCTCTTGCTCGTGGTTGTAGGAACGGTAGTGGTGGCTTGTAAGGAGGTGATGCCACATATGTTGGCTCATCCTCCTTGCTCTTGCCTCCTTCTTCTTGCATTGTTTCTTCTTCTATCACCACTTGCTTTCCCTTGTCATTCCCCTTAGGTAAGGGATCTTTCATGCTCAGCCCACTCCTTGTTGTAATGGCCAACACTTGACCTCTTGGGTTATCCTCGGTTCTTCTGGGAAGCTTTCCCGGATCTCTTTGAGCTTCACCCGCCTTTTGGAACACTTGTGCTTCTAGCACCTTTTGAGCTTTGGAAATGGAAGTCACCGTGCTCTCAAGTCCACTCAACCTTCCAAGCAATTGCTCAAACATTATCTCGGTTCTATCCTTTGGAGGTTGAGTAAATCCGGGTGGAGGCTTTTGTGAAGCCTTAGGTGGTGGAGCTGCGCTTGTGGAAGCGAGAGGGTTCAAGGCTCCATCCGGGTTAGAATAGTTAATCCCGGGATGGTTGTGGTTAGGCCGGTAATTGTTGAATTGCCAGTTGTTGTTGAAGTTCCTAGGGCCTTGATAATTGTTGAAGTTTCCCCTTCCCATGTAATTCACATCTTCCTCCTTGAAAGACAAGTTTGCTTGCACTTGCACTTGAGGGCTTGCTTGACTCTTCAAAGTTGTGGCACACAAGTCCCTCAAGGACTTAAGCTCATTGTTAATTGCATCGAGTTTGAAGTTGCTCATGGTGACTTCACTCACTTCATATGCTCCCGGTTTTCTCCCATCACTCTTCATATGGGAGTACTTCTCTATCACCAAACCTTGTTTCTCTACAAACTCCCAAGCCTCATCCACATTCTTCTCCATGAATGTTCCTCCAGAAAGTGATTGAAGCTTGAATTGGCTATCCTCATCAAGCCCCTTGAAATAGATCTCCAATAGCTCTATCTTCGGTATACCATGGTGTGGACAATCTAGGAGAAGGTCCTTGAACCTTTCCCAAGACTTAAATAGGCTCTCACTATCCTTCATCACGAAGGCATTGATCTTCCCTCTTAACTCGGTAGTCTTGGAAGGTGGGAAGAACTTTGTCAAGAACTCGGTTGTCATCTCCTCCCAAGTACTCACTCGCACAAGTGGAATGGATTGGTAGCAAGCTAAAGCTTTATCCTTAAGTGAGAAGGAAAAAGCCCTAAGTTATGGTTGTTGTTCTCCAATCTAGGCGGTCTTAGAGTCTCCATCAAGATCTCATAGTTCATCAAGTGTTGATGGGAAGACTCTCCTTCCATCCCTCCAAATTGATTTTACCTGATCATTTGTAGAACTTGAAGGCGGAGCTCGTAATCATGGGATGCGGGATCTCCTAAGTTCACACCCGAACGGTGCACTCTTTGAGGCGGATCCATATGTTGCCCTAACGTTTGTGGCTCCTCAATAGCAATGGGCATAACCCAAATATTGACCGCCAGCTGCGGTTGTGGTGGAGGTGGAGGTTGTTGAGGATTAAGCTCTCTTTGCACAAGAGCTTGCCTAATCTCTTCAATCTTCCTCCTAGTTGCTTCTTGCCTCTAATTTGCAAGTCTCCTCTCATTCTCCAAGGCTTCATCCCTTAGCCTAATTTGCTCTAAAGCTTCATCTAACTCAGCTTGGAGATATCTTCCCGCCATCTCCTTTTTCTTTTTGGCGTTCTTAGATCTAGTCTTAAGGGTTTTCTCCGGTTCGGGATCGAATGAAGCTAAATCCTTGCCACGAGATCTTCGCATACACCTAAAGAGCGAGAGACGTCCTAAAAAATCAAAGACACAAACCAAACAAGATCAAAATCAACAAGAAAGACCTACACTATAAACAATCACAAACAATGACTAAATCTAGACCTAGTCCCCGGCAACGGCGCCAAAACCTTGTTATGCTAGAAATGTGTAGCACAAAAGTCTTAAATTTATAAATCGATATATTTTTCCTAACTCCTAGCGAGCCCACAGTGTATGGGTCGTTTTGTAGTAAGAATAGTATTCCGAGGTCGAACACAAAGACTAAGGTGAAATCGAATCAAATAGGTTATTAGAGATAGAGCAAATCTAGTTGAAGAAAAGAGAAAGGAATAAAGAAATGAAAATCAAAATGTTTTTGGATGGGTTTTGTGGCAATCAAACAAGATCACAATTGATGCAAGATTTCAAGATAAACTAACAATTCTAGCTAGCAACACAAACAAGCAACTCAAATACGAAATATGTGATCAAAGAGAGAAAAGCAAATTCTAGGGGTTAGGAATTCCGGTTATGGCATTGGACTCAAGTTTCTAATCATTCCTTGGATTAACTATGGTATGTTGGGAAGGGTGTTTCTTAATTGGGATCAATCACCGGGTAGGTCTCATGGTCCTCTAGTCCGTTCCTAAGGTCCTATCACCGGGTAAGTCTCAAGGAACCTAAGATTGGGAATTCTACATAAACCGGATCGATATCTAGGGATCTAACCTCTCCTTACTGGGTAAGTGTCGGGAAGGCAAGTCCTAAACATCAATCCTAGCACACTCAGTTCAATAGCGGCTTGTGAGGTTCACTACTACCTAGAGTTCATCATCCTTGGTACCTAAGGTCAAGAATTACTAGGTAGGTCTCTTCTCTCACTTACTTTGCTAACACTAGGTCCCCCTAGGATAGATTAAGCTCAACAAACACTAGGATTTCAACAATCTAACATCCTAACACTCAGAATATAAATACAAGCAAGTCAGACAAAACAACGGGCTAATATTCAGAACCACGGCCGTGGCTGTCCTAGAACAGACCGTAATTTATAACAACAGTTAAGTTCGAGCAAGCAAATCATCCAAAGATACTCCTAAGTCTATTCTCTCATAGTCCAAGCCATAACCATCATTCTCTTACCCTAGAATCGCATCTATTTAGCCAACAATATGCATCGTAACAATCAAACTCAACAAGCAAACATTCATAGCTTCCATTGTGGGGAAATGAAATGAAAGAGAAAGTGAAACAAGTAAAACAAGCTGAATGTAAGTTTGAAGCAAGACTTACAACCCTTCAAAGAAGGTCCAAAACTTTCCTTACAAATCCTTGCAAATGTCTTCTGATATTGTTCTTCTTCTTCCCCAAAATGAGAGTGCTTTCTCCTCCTCTAAGAGTAGCTTCCAATCCAATGGTGTGTTGTGTGAGAGTGTGGGAGAGAATGGGAGAGTGGGGATTGCCCTCAACAGCCTACAGGACCACCTTTTATTCTCCATCAAGGGCAAGAGTCGGTTATAGAGATCGTGGGACAGGTGTCACAACTGTGCAGAGAGAACCACGACCTATTTCCACGCCCGTGGAAGTCCCAATGACCGTGGTTTTGGTGCCTCAGCCTTCTTTTGATCATTAAGTCACGAGTTGGTCCTATGTGTTCTCCTTTGCTCCTAGCTTGCTTCCCAATGAGTATGGAAGTGTGTCATCACGAGGAACGATCCTCGAATGTATCGATTAAGCTCCAAAAGCTCCCAAAATACCTACAAACCATGCAAAAGTCCGTGTAGACGTCTATCTCGAAAACATACATGAATTAAGTGCAAATCGTCATGAACTAATGCCAAATCATGCATGAATAACGGCAAAAACTATCTAAATGAATGCCTAAACTAACGTCATAAATCGTGTTATCGTTCTGGATGGTCCACTCTGACTGACATCGGTGTGAGGATGATAAGTAGTCATAAACTGCAGAATCGTACCAAGGGCGGCATGCACTTGCTGCTAGAACGTTGAGGTAAATCGCCCATGTCTGTCAAAGATATAGTCCTAGGTACTCTATGAAGTCTCACTATTTGTCTACTAAACTCCTCTGCTAATTGACTCATGGCCACGTCTTCTTGATTGGAATGAAACGTTCAGTCTTCGTCAGTCGATCCTACAATCTAAATGGTGTCAAATCCTCGACTCGGTCTCAAACCGGTAACAAAGTCCATCGAGATATCCTCCCACTTCCATTGAGGAACATAAAGTTGGTGTAGCTCTCCTCCTGGTTGATGATGCTCAATCTTGACCTGTTGACTTGTCGCACATTGAGCTACGTATCTCGTCACGTCTGAATTTAAACCTCCCCACCAGAAGAAGGGTATGATATCCTGATAAATCTTACTCGCACCGGGATGCACCAAGTAAGGTGTAGAGTGAGCCTCCTGTAAGATCCGTTGTTTCAACACCAACGGCAAACTCAGGCGCCTCTCCTCGAGACATCATGTCTCGGATCTGTGTCAAAGCTAGGCAACTCTCCTACTTCTGTCGGATTTCTACCAACATATCAGGTTATGCCTCTAAGTTGGATAAATAGATGTCAGAATCTGGAAAGTGGATATCCATCTCTAGCCATTCCAAATCTCGTTGTAAGTGAGGCTGAGTTGTCGGCCGAGCGATCGTCATCTCCCGGGGAGTCTTCCCACTGAGGGCATCAGCTACCACATTCGCCTTCCCTGGGTGGTATAGATCTCCATATCGAAGTCCTTGATAAACTCCAACCATATCCTCTGGCGGTTATTCAACACCCGCTGAGTGAATATATACTTTAGACTCTTGTGGTCTGTGAATATCTGACAAGTAGCTTTGTATAGATAATGCCTCCAGATCTTCAAAGCGTGAACAACAACAGCTAGCTCGAGATCGTGAGTAGGTTAGTTTTCCTCATATGTCTTCAGTTGTCAAGACATGTATGCTATAACCTTACCCCTCTACATCAACACATCCCAAGCCGAGCTTGGATGCATCTCTGTAAGCCACAAAGTCCTCAATGCCCTTTGGCTGAGCTAAGATAGGAGCGGAGATCAACCTCCTCTTCAACTCTTTGAAGCTCTGCACGCACGGCTCGGACCACACGAGTCTGGTAGACTTCCTCAACAAGGAAGCAAGTGGTCGGGCGATAACTGAAAAGCCCTCCACAAACCGACGGTAGTAGCCCGCCAACCCTAGGAAGTTGCGTACCTCTGTGACGTTCCTAAGAGGTCGTCAAGATGCTACAGACTTGATCTGCGCCGTATCTACCTTGATCCCTTCGGTGGAAATAATATGACCAAGGAGTGCCACCTCAGACATCCAAAACTCGTACTTAGAGAGCTTGGTGTAAAGCTCTCTATCGTGCAGGACTTGGAGGACGATCCTTAAGTGTCCTGCATGCTCCTCTCTAGTGTGAGAGTATACCAAAATATAATCGATGAAGACCACCACGAACTTGTCTAGGAAATTGATGAAGATGTTGTTCATAAACTCCATGAACACGGTGGGCGCATTCGTAAGCCCAAAAGGCATCACTACAAATTTTTAGTGGCCGTATCTAGTCCTAATTTCCGTCTTGGCTATGTCCTGCTCTCTCACCCTCAATTGGTGATATCCGGATCTCAAATCGATTCGTGAAAACACCGAAGCTACATGCAGATGGTCCAAAAGTTCGTCGATACGGAACAATGTTACTTATTCTTGATTGTCACCTTATTAAGTTCTCGGTAGTCAATACCTAACCTCATTGACCCATCTTTCTTCCCAACAAAGAGTACTGGTGCGCCCCAAGGAGATTCACTAGGGTGGATGAAGCCCTTTTCTGCTAACTATTCGAGATGCCTCTTAAGCTCAAGCATCTTGATAGGCGCCTTGCAGTAAGGAGCCTTCGAGATTGGTCTCATCCCGGGCTCTAGATCAATGCCAAGGTAAACCTGATGGCTCTCCAAAGAACATCGGTAAACTCGCATGCTACCGGAATCTCCTCCAAAGTTGGACTCGTACCATCCTTCATGGCATAGCACCCGAAAGCCTCACAATCCTGACCGATACACTCGTAGATCAAACTATACTGATGATTGTACCGGTCTTTCTAAAATCCCATCCTCGTAAAATCTCAACATGGTCTGACTCCGTAGTTACCGTCACTGTCCTCTTGCCGATGTCCGAAACTGTCTGATGTCGATCCATCATATTTATGCCCAGAATAACTTCTTCATGTACTAAGTACATGACGAAGAAGTCAGCTAGCCAATCGCGACCTCCCAATCTAATAGGACAATTGCGAACCTCTTGTGTACCTCTAATCTTACCCCCATTGGGTAATCCTATAAAGAAGGGTCTCCCCTCTACGGTAACTAGGGCCAATCTATCTACACATGCATCAAATAGAAAAGAATGTGTAGCACCGGTATCGAAAAGCACTCTGATAGGAAAACCATTAATATGACTGGTGCTTATGGTCGTTTGAGTTGCCGGCTCCACTACACTCCTCAGCTCATAAACTCTAGCTGAAGCATCTCTGCTGTCTGACGTACCACCAACTCGTCCTCTACCTCTCCCCTGTCCTTGAGAAGAACTTTGAGGAGCGGTAAAACCAAGAGCTCTATGTTGTTGTTGATACTGAGGTCTCTGTTCGTCCGTAAGTGTGCGTGCAAATAAGCTTTAAATAAATAAAACTGAAATTAAGCAAGCGAACCCGCAGTGTACAGATCGGTGTAGTAAGATCCAGATATTCAATTGTGGCAATCGATTCATGATATTCTATAGATATAAGGACAAAGTCATTCAGGATTGCAAAGGTATAACCAATGTAAGGTTATGTATGGTGAAGTTCCAAAACCCTATATGTCTCACCCAAATGTTCTTTCTATAAAGGTTGTTGAGGCTGCAATATAGAAAGGATCTAAGGACAAGAATTACTCTCAAATACCCATGCCTAAACCCAAGGAATCAAAGATATGCCAAAACGGTTAAGGTTTTGAAACTCGAAACCGTAATAAAGGATGTTGAGTCTCACTAATACCTAGGAAAGGCAAGCCAAGGCTAGGTTAAGGAAAATCTCTTAACTTTGGATTAAAGCAAAATAAAAAACGTACGACAGAGGGAAATCACGGCTAGTTCTTGAGAAACCACGGCCGTGGAACTCAAGAACAAACCTTGGTTTTGGGTTGTCGACGAGATTCTCATAACTCTCAGGGTCCAATCTGTTTCGGTTCAATAGATCATCATCTAAGTCACAACTATCAACCCTTCACCTTAGAATTGCTAAAGGGTTTTAGCCAATAGTCATCATTATCAAATCAAAAATCAAGTTTAAGGAAAGAATAGATGAAAACCTCAAAAACTCAATAACTATCAAATTGCAAAACTCGAATCCAACAACAAGTATATGTTTGATGAATTCAGAAAAGAGGAAACAAAAATCCTCACACAAATCTAGAGAAACAACGAAGAACGGGATGTCAATCCGTCTTCGAATGTAAACCCTAAGATATTTTCAAAGTACACAATCTTCCAATCACGTCTTCCTTGATATCTTCTCTAACCCTGAATGCCGGCCGTCAATCTGCGGTTCCAAAACTAGGGTTAAATGAGAGTATGCGAGTCCTCTGATGTATCCTTTCTTCAACCTCTTTATAGGGAAAAACAAGGTTACGAGAAAAGCTTGATAACTGTTGCTGACGTGGCAAAAGTGACACGTGGCAGCGTCAAAGAAATCACGGTCAAGTACATAATTCCACGGCCGTGGAATGGGCAGTGAAACCTTCTGGTGCTCTCCAACGTCCCTTTCCACGTTCTAGATGGTAATTCCATGGCCGTGGAATGTCTCATTTGACCGTAGAAGATCAATTTCCTTCATGAAAGCTTTATTTTCGTCAATTTCTCTAATCAAACTCCTTTCTTAGCTTCTCCAAGGCATCCTCATGACATCTAACATGATCAAATCACTCCTTTCTTCTCCTTTACGCTCCAATTCCAACCTGTATTCACCTAAAAACAAAACAAAACTTGTGTAGATCTCTGTATCGACAAAGTAGGTGAATGTGCTCACAAATGCTTCAAACTCATATCCATGTACACAATAAAAGGGGAAAAACAACTAAAACAAGTGCCTAAAATATAGTCATATCTCATGCTATCAAAATAACCCATACTTGTCACTTGCTTGTCCCCAAGCAAGGTTTTTAAAAGCTTAGAACATAAGGTAGAACGAAATATGAATGCAAAAACAAAACAAAACAGTCTTTTTGGTAATGTGCTTCAAATCAATAGATCATCTTCAAATCTTGCTTCATGCTTCCTTGAAAACATCCACACACATGAATCAAAATATGTAAAGCAAAGGAAACATCATTGGTGTATAAACTTCAAGACAAACATCATAATCTTCAAGTAAAGTCAAAATCAATCATGTGAAACTTCAATTTAGATAACCAAGTCAAACAACATTCTTATGATCTCAAGGACTTTCAAGTAAGGTCAAGAATGCGGAAATGTAGGAAACTTGTAAGGAATGTGGTGTATGAATCCGGGAAAAAGGAACAACACAAACTCTTTCAGTTGAACCAACCACCAACTTAGATCTTACCTCTTTACTTTTGCACATAATTTTTCGACTTTACTTTTGAAAATATGGACAGCGGTGCACAAAAACCGAAGCTTAGGAGATTGACGTTTCTCAATTTCGAGATGCCTCAAACCCTTGATGCACATACCATAATCTGTTAGGAATATCGCTCAATCCGACTTTGGCAAGACACAAACACCCGGCTATGTGAATGGTGCCGAGTTACTCATCATCATGATTGACTTCCCCAAACCTATTTTCTATGCTTTGAATTAAACAATTGCTTTCATTTCCCTCCCACATTAAACATGCCAAATTACACTCTTCCTGATTCCCGGATAGGTAAAGGAGGCAAACATTTCATTGAGGGGCTAAATGAATAAAGAAGAAGCAAGAAAATCGATGTGCCTTAATCATTTCATAAAAAGTGCAAGAACTTATATTGTGATTTCAATCTTCATTCCTCAATATGATTTAGATAAAACTATCACATTATGAAACTTGCAAGATGTAACATCCCAAATCCGCGGGACTCGGGATGGCACATTGGGCTAGGATCTCATAATGAATCCTGACCCTAGCCTGACAACAAGTTCACTGGACCTTACAAAATGGCACTGACATATATATAACAAATGCATAAAACTGCATAAACTATACAACCAAAAGGTAAAGACATCATAGCCGAGTATAAAACAACATCATCACACAGGAGGTAACAAAAGATCATCCTCACGCAGGAGGGAAAAGTAAACAACCCCAAAAGCCCACAACCATCCTATGTACGAGAGGTCCTCGGCCTGCCACCCTGCTAGATCACTCAGTAGCACGCCTAACCTGTAAGGCATCTACAACATGGTAATAAACCATTAGCTAACCATACATATATAAGGTAATGCATAAGCACAAACACAATCATGAAAGATAAACACATCAACATGCTATCACACATTTACCCATTTATAATCTTTATATCATAGTCATCCACTCAAATCGTATATATAGATAGATAAAAGTATGTGACACGAGGACTGATACATCCTCGCCTCTGAGTGCTATATCCAGCTGTACGAGTATCGGTCACACAACCCGTGTACCCTATGGGAGTGGATTGCGCCCTTCCCGTAAACCAGATTGGTCTGACGTCAGAGAACCTCCCAAACTCCACGACGGAATGAAAGGGAAAGATTATCACAACCACACAATGGGATAGTCAATAAAATATAAATCGGTATAAACGACATCTCATGCTATCATAGCAAACATATAACGCACACACCACACATGCAAACACCCAATATAGGGATGGTAGCTAAGTAAGTCCAACGGACTTACCTCAACCTCGTACAATCACAACCATGATCAACCTCCAATCCTGGGAGGGACACTGCCTAATAACAAGGCATAAAGAGATATCAATACTCCTATCAATTAAAAAGGTCACACCTAGACCCAAGGGATCCATAAGGATCATACTCAATCTATAAGCCTCACAACCAACTAAACCTCAATATTTCAACATAACTCACAATTCCTCATTCCTCAATCTCAATTATAATCCTAATTTAATTAATTAACCTTTAATTAATTAATTAAATTTCTCTAGAATAATGTTTTGCCCGCAGACAATTTCCAAACCCACCTGTCATCAGATTTCATCAAACAAACCATCCATAATCACAAGAATAATATAACGACCATACTGGAATTTATAATTATCCATTTTGACAAGCCTAAAGTCAATTAAGGCAAAATCGCATTATGGAAAACGAATAAATTCATAACTTATTCGTTACTAACCCGATAGACGATATGAAAGAAGATTTGGAATCACAACGACGCAGGCTACGCATGGACAACATCAAATTCACTGGAATCTGAGCGAAGGAACCTACCTAGTGACATATATGCTCGACCAACTCTTCATCTTCTCAGAAATGCAGAAACTCGGTACCGATATGAAGAGAATGAAGAGAGGAATACAGAAACTCAAACGGAATTGAAATCAGATTAGAAACGGAGAGTAGATCTGAGTTTGAAGGTTGAGATAAATCAGAGCTTTTGCGAGGAAACATGAAAGGAAATGAATTAATAAAGGATTTTCCACTATTTATAGTGAAGATGATAATTATCCTTTAGCAAAGTTGATAATTATCCTTTGACCGATCCAAAGGCGGGTCAAACCTCTTTCTCCAAACTTCTCGAGATTGGAATAATAAATCTGGAATATTGTAGGGATAATTATTCCCCAACCGCCTCGGAAAACGTGTATTCATAAGCCGTCTTTCTTAGCCGTTAAGAAAAGAAATAGCGACTATTTTGGCCGTTTTGCCTCTCCATGTTATTTCATATCTAGGACATATCCAATGTCCTGATCATTTCTCTCAACTGCATTTTTTTTAATTGCAGCTCCCAAATGCTCCAAATAACACCGGAGGGTAAGAATAATTACCCAGGGGAAAAAGTAAAAATTTCCCCAAACGTCCAAAATTAAGCCAGGAACATAACGGTGGGACTCGTACTCACCACTTGCGAAATCTTCGTGAGTTTTATGTCAATTACTATCAACGATTAAGTTAATCAACATTAATTAGAATTCAGAAATCCTAGCTATTAAATCACTCTCCCCTTAAAAAAAAGTTTTGTCCCGAAACTTGAACAATTCTCAAATCCTCTCGGACCCATACGCTGAGGTCTAAACATTGTCTATGTCGGAGGTATCACATCTCCGTTCAAAGGTATCAACCTATAACAATCTATAACCTCAAAACATAAGCATGTAGGAATCATCAACTCTATAAAACAGGATCATAACGCTATCCCAAAGGCATGGAGGTAAAACATCTCCAGCAGTCTAATCCTATCCCAAAGGTACAGAGGTAAAACATCTCTGGCAACTATATCCTTAATCACACCGTGGAGGAAAACATCTCCAAGAACTATAATCACTATAACAATATGGAGGAAATGCACCTCCATCAGGCTCACTTCACAAGGGCATGGAGGAAAAACATCTCCAGCTACCAAGTCATCATCAAAGAGGAAACACATCTCCAAAACACAAATGACCGTACGAAGGAAGAACATCTCCAGAAATCTCTGTACCTAAATTCCAAACATGGAGGTAATATCATCTCCAACTAACCTAATATCATTCTACACCATGAAGGTAGAACCATCTCCAACTGATCTATACTCGATGGTATGGAGGTAGAACTTCTTTAATGGTAAAATCATCGGTCGAGGGCTTGGAGGTAAAACTTCTCCAGCCATAACATAACTCGCCCTAACATAATAAGATTGTAAAACCCCAAATTCTGAGAACTCGGGGAGCTACTGGTTAGGACCTCACAATGGGTCCCGACCATAGTTTGACAACAATTTTAATTGGATCTTACAACAAGGCACAAAAGTATTTAAAACATTTGAAAACTTTAAACAATATATACATGAAGAATATGTATCAGCCTTACAAAGCAATGGTACCAAAACGACACATAAGAAGAACAGAAGACATCCCCGTCCCTAACTAAATAAGTACGTGGACCCGGCTGACCATTCCCTCCGGATCTCTCTACAACTGTCTTAACCTGCAAGGCATCTACAAGCGGTATAAAACCGTTAGCTAACATTCTATGCATAAGTATAAAGGTAAAAGCACAAACACACAACATACACAATCAACATGCAACAATCAATCCTTTTATTATCTATAATTAGGTGATATGTCATTACTAATAATACTTATTTTGTGACACGAGGGATTCCCAAACCTCGCCCCTGTCCCCGTTTACCAACGCGGAATGGTACTAATGCATCTGACCGTCTACCGGACTGTGCTGGTCGCAGGGAACCTCCTAGACTCTCGCAAGAGCTAGGCAGATGATGTCACGACCCGTTATCATACACTTGGGTAAATTACGCAAATAATAAAGTCGGCCTAATCCGGTTTCGTTGTTTATCATAACTAGCAAACACCACTCATACACATTACACTCATACAAGAAAGCCAGCTAAGTAAGTCCGTGGACTTACCTGAATCAGATCTCGACTCTCTTAATCAAAACTCAATCTGTAACTGTATAACTCGGTTTCCTGTCGAAGGAGGCAAGTGTGTCAGCACATTTTCTAGGTAATTAGAAGTCTAAGACTTCTAAGGTAGAAGATCCTATGAGAACAGAATTTAATACAGTACCAATTTATGGTAAATTGACTGCTTTACCCTTGATCCCAAAACTTCTAAATATTCCATAGTTCATGCCTAAACTCTTATTTGAGACTAAAGAGTCATATTCTAACTCCTAAAGATGAGTTTGGTTACAAACTGGCAATGCAACCATTTTCTTATTTTCGGAAACATCGTTAAGGTCCAACTTCGGCTTCAAATATAAAATTCGAATAATGTTATAAAAATTCCGAAATAATTCCCTAGATCATCTATGCTATCTCATCTACTCCTAGGAACAAGAATTTCTTAAAACTGTTAAAGCATCACTTCTACAAAAATTTCTAAAGTTGGTTAGAACACTTAACAAACCGCACACTGTCTTAACTTTGAAAAATCATAACTCCTAAACTACTCGCTGGATTTATCCCAAAATTTGATATGTTCTACCATAAAATCTTATCTATAATATATCCAAAATTCAGCCGTAAAGGAGATCAAAATCCTATTTAAAACTATCTCACAATAATCTAGCACGGAAGAGAACATCACATATCACATAATCACATATTCACATTATCATATATCTCATAATATACAACCATGGCTTGCTTAGCAAGTCTACGGTGCAACCTTCTCTGCATAAAATCGGATTAGTTCCTATGGATATTATCCTCAGTCACCCAGGTGGCCTCGTCTTGGTCACTATACTCTCATCATCAGAATGTTCTTTAAGCATAAACGTCTTATACCTCATTCTAAGACCGCAATATGATATTCAATAAACATGTGGTCTGCCTCGACCACTAAATCATCATGACTTACAGTGCGTGTCGGATCTGGTATATACTCCCTTAGATGAGACACGTGAACAATAGGGTGAATACCCTCTAACCTCGGAGGCAAAGCTAATATGTATGCTGCCCTCCCAACTCTATTTAGTATCTAGAAAGGACCGACATATTGGGAACTCAACTTCCCCCCTTATGCCAAAACGTCTGACGCCTTGCGTCAGAGATACTCTCAGCCAGACATGAGCTCTTATTCTGAACTCTAGAGGCCGGCGCCTCATGTCTACATACGACTTCTAGCGACTCTGTGCCGCCAGCATCCTCTTCCTAAACAACGCTACTCGAGCCATAGCATCCTGAATCTTCATTGGTGCTATCCCACTGGTACTGCTAGGCTCATCCCATCATAAAAGTGTATGGCAACTACGCTCATACAGTGCCTCATAAGGGGTCATCCTAATAGATGCATGCCAGCTGTTGTTGTATGAGAACTCAACCAATGGGAGGTAATCTGACCATCCTTGTCCCCAATCCAACACACCAGCTCGCAACATATCCTCAAGGGTCTAGATGGTCCTCTATGACTGACCATCGGTCTGGGGATTAAACGCAGTCGTGATGTGTAGACTTAAGGCTCTTGATCTGTAATACAGTAGGAAGGGAAAATCAATTCTTGCCCTTGGTGTGACTGAACAGAAAGAGAGAAACTAGGGAGTGAAAAGAGTGAGAGACCATTACTACTTGACTCCCCAGGTTAAGTCGTGTGCAGAACTAAAGAATTAGGATAATCCGAGCGTGTGCAGGAGTCGAAGACTTGCTGGCGTCTAGTCCGGAAATAGATGAGAAGAGTGAGGTTGAGTTGTCTGCACTGGCTGGACGTGAAGAGAGGAGCGATGACAAAGGTCCGGCTAAAGAGGGAAGGTAATGTAACGACAGAAAGAGAGATGTAGAACCGTACTCACCTTGGCTAGAGTCTGTTGTCTGATCAAGTGTAACTTCGAGCCTTATGTGCAGAGGGTCGTGTGCAGACAAGTCTCCCGGTTGTGCTGAAAACCGCTGTTGAAGGCTGTGGTTGCGTTGATGGTTGTTGCTGCGCTGAAGACCTTTGCTGAAGTCGATCGATGGATCTCAGTACAGAAAAGGAAGAGTTTCGAAGTTGGTGAGCAGCAACAGTTGGTGAGCAACAGTCCCAAGCGACATGTGCAGAAGCCGGTGAGCAGCAGTCCCAGGCGGCCTATGCAGGAGCCGGTGAGCAGCAGTCCCAGGCGGCTTGTGCAGAAGCCGGTGAGCAGCAGTCCCAGGCGGCGGATCAGCGTGAGAATGGAGGCAGCGGCAGAAGCAGTTAGCGTAGAATAGGATTAGAGATGCTGATTAGATTAGGTTAAGGTTAATTAGAGTTTAGGTTAATTTAGATTATGGGCTGGCTGATGTGTCTCTGGGCCGGGTCCGTTAGGCCTGCTCATCTAACTACGATGGGTTTATAAATAAATCGTTTCACGCACGGAACCGCTCATTGGTTTTCGGTTTTTAATTTATGTAACAATTTTATTCGGTTTCCCTATTTATCGTTTTGGGTGAAATAGAGTCACATAAAATGATAGAATTTGATAATGCTTTATTTCATTTAAAAGAATAAAGGTCGGCGGATCGGCATCCGATTTGATCGGGTATTAAACGGAATTTAACTTTTCTGGGTATTACAGTCACGAATTTGTCATGGCCTCGTCATAACTCGTCTTGGGCTCATCTTGATCTTGGCACTAGAACGTCATGACTTTGTCAAAGACAAGTCATGATATACTCTAGGGTTTGATTATGGTTTGCTACTAATAAAATCTTATCATTTTATGTGAAGTGATAATACATAAAATGATAAAATTTTGAGATATAGTGACCACCTACGTAGACAACTAAGGATCAAAAGATTAAAATCCGGTTTTCTACGGAATTAAACGGAAAAAAAAATTTCGGATATTACATCAGTACCCCCTTAAAATAAGTTTCGTCCCGAAACTTAGGGTATGACAATCCTGATCGGCCTTTAAGGCACCAAATGGGTGTGTTTGATCGCTATACAAAAGTCTCGTCGTTTCCACATCTAAGTATCCCGCACATCGGTTACCAAAAGAACACATCACTGACTAAACACTCAATCATGAAATAGACAAACAGTCAAACAATATCACACATATACACATATAAGGTCAAACCCTAACTCGTCACTCTCGAGGTTACAACTATTGCTACATAGGTCTTTGAAAGGTTACATCTCTTACTATCCCCCATATCTTAGGTAGCCTTATCGACTTTTCATAAAACCACTGAATCTTAAATCTTTTCAGGTACTTAGATCATAAGCGTCTCCTACCACGTTCTAGAGTGGTTACCGGATATCTCGCCGGTATCATCTTGCTCAACTGTCTAATCCTCTAATCTGATGACCTAACTCGTGTCTGGTGGGTATCTCTCCAACTGAAATTCTCAAACTCAGTTCCCAAACTTATTCTCCGTGGAGACTGAAGCTGCCCTCTCCAATAGGGTGAAGAATACTAGTCCATCAATCACTTCTAATCCACTTTAGAACTTCAAATGGTTGTCTTACACAACTCACTTCCAGATCCTTTGATGACTTTACGGAAAATAATCTATTCAACTTTCTTCCCTTCGTTATGACCACTTGCTTACGGCCTTCTGAGGAGGTTCTGACTACCCACTCAGGCCAAAGGTCTTTGTCATCCACCAACACTTACTAAGTTCCCCATGCTCTTCGTATCACGACCCACATGGTCTTGTCTTTTAATATTACTCAGTCATCATGTTCCTCAGGTACGGAATTGTCACCCTTACCCTTTTCAGGTCTAATACTCAAGACAATTAAAAATCAAATCTAGTGGTTATCCTCTTTGTTCACTTGGCTTTATTATATTATTTATAGATCTCTAATATATCGTTTGCTCAAACTTAGGCTTCTCACGCATTTTCCAAGATCCTAAGTGACATAGAATATGTCCGGAATGACGGTATTAGAAACAAAGTGATCTCCTATCACCGTTATTTGATCATAACTACTCCATAATTGTCAACATACCATCCGCAATGCCCTCTTTTATCCACCATTGTTACCATCCTGATAGTATCCATCTAACTCAAAACGCAACTAGGCACTTTTCCGACATAACATTACACAAAGAAAAAAAAATCTACTCCGAGATTATGCTTTCTTTGAGCACGATTACTAGGTTGCAAGTATGCTCCTCTCGCTTCTCTTTCTTATGTATCTTCGACTCAAGATGATAGTTACTCACTTGGAGCTTTCTATTGTAGGTCATGCACAATACTTTTATTACATCATAAATTCTTTACTAATCCATCCAGAAAACTCACTCTAGAATATTTCATTAGTATGGAATTCCAAAACTACTTGTCTAGCAACATGTAACAAAGCCATCACTCTTCACTCAGATCCATCATAGGGTACCAGTCTCCTTCTATTACCTCTACATGCTCATAAGTTTCCGTACGACATTTCTAGTCACTTCACATGGCCTATCTCACGTTCCTTCCAACTAGAATGCATTTCACCAACTATCACCACCTTAAACTCGACACGACATCCATCAGTACCATTGAGCTTCTTGCTCTGTGGGTTAGGACCCACCACGCTTCCGCTGCGCTACTCTGATTATTTTGTTGTCACCCCTCAATCATAAAGACGTGTTCTGTGAGTCCAAAATGATTAACCGGATGAAGTACCAAGTACTTTCCTTACTTGTTTTCCTGAAATAAAATCATTATTGGAAAGTAACCATCTTCCGTTTACTTCCTTTATTCTTGCAACACTGATCCAAACTCCTTGACTCGACCAGAGTTTGGTCTTAACCAGACAAGAAATAACCTTTAACGCAATCCTCTCGATATCTTTTGCTCATCCCCGACGTTTAACGTTGCCTACTTGAGGAAACCCTCCAAGGCGTCGGTAAAGCTACTCCATAGATCCACCGTCACAATTATCTCTTCTTAACGGCACATAACTCGTCAATACTAAACAATACTTGCACGTCCTTGGTTGACATTGGACAGTCTATAATTGACTTATCGCCATTTCATACCTCTACTGATATTAACTTTTGGTGCACACCACCTACTAGATTAAACCTTTTATCCTTCTTTAGTTCGTCTTATCTTTCCCTCTTCTGCTTCCTTTGGGACACTATCTTTCTCAAGTCTCATTGTGCCATTCGCCTGACGTTAAAAGTCGTTTCTAACACTCCACGATAGATGGTAAGCGTCTTGTACTTCCGATGAATTTTAATTACCTCCCAATTGTAGTCCCTTTACAGGGACCGTCTATGTTGATGACCTATGTTTTGTTATAAATAGGGGTTTACCTTGGACTTTCGAGTCTAGCAAGGCCGTTCTCTCATACAGATTTCTTCATTGGTGTTGGTGGTGATATCGTCTTCCTGAAACTCCGTTGACTCTGCTACAGGCTCCCATTCTTTGGATATTGGTGTTGGTGGTGATATCGGACCAACACTCAGGAAAATCGGCCGATTTTCCTGACTGGGTCGATTTTTGGCCTTTGACAGCTTAAGCCACGTGTCCCACGATCTCTTTGTTTGGCCTTGCTCTTGGTGGAGAATATAAGTGGGCCTGCAAGCTGTTGCTGAGCAAATTCTCATCTCCCATTCCCCTCTCACACATCCTCTAGCATTTTCCCAAAGACTCTTAGATTGTAGCCTCTCTTCAAGGCACCCTTGTCGGTGTTCTTGAGAGAATTAGTGTAGGCTTTAGATTTGTAGTGAGATTTGAGTGATTTTTGTGAAGAAACTTGTTGAAGGTTGTAAGATCTGACTTGGAGCTACATTTGGTGTGTTGAAAGACTTGTTTTGAGCTCAAATCCAGCTAAGTTTCATTGCTTTCATTTCCTTACTTCATCTTCTTGCTATGAATTCCATGTATGCTTGTATGATGATTTTAGATCTTGAAATGCATGTTGTTGGCTAGTTTATTGTGATTCTGGAGTGATGGATTGATGGTTATAGCTTGGGTGATGATAGAATGGACTTACATGTTAGTTTAGGATGATTTTTGTGCCCGAAACCTAAACCAGAGGAGAAAAATCGACCTGTTCTTCAGAGTAAATCGGCCGATTTTTGCTATGATCCACCCGATTTTACCTTTTGTTGCTCTTTAATTGATGAATCTGTATGTTAGGATGTTAGATTGTTGAAATCCTAGTGTTTGTTGAGCATAATATAGCTTAGGGTGACCTAATGCTAGCAAACTAAGTGAGGAAAGAGACCTACCCGGTGATTTCCAATCTTAGATACCAAAGATGATGAACTCTAGGTAGTAGTGAGCCTCATAAGCCGCTATTGGACTGAGTGTGCTAGGATTGTTACTTGAGACTTACCTTTTCTCGAGACTTACCCGGAAGGAGAGGTTAGCCCCTTAAGTAGTGTCCGGTTTGTGTAGAATTCCCAACTTTACCTCCTTGAGACTTACCCGGTAATAGGAGTTTGGTGCGGGATTAGTGAAGCATGAGACTTACCTGGTAATTGCTTCCATTAGAGAAACACCCTTTCCCAACACCGCAACTTTGTCCTTAGAATCTTTAGAAGCTTGAGTCCAATGCCATAACCGGAAATCTTGACCTCTAGAATCCACTTATCTTACCTCTTATCTCCTATCTTGCATTCGTGTGTTTGTTTGCTTGTTTGATTTGCATATTTTGTGATCCTTGTTTGATCACCCCAAAACCAACCAAAAATATTGTGTTTTGCACCTTCTTTATTCCTCCTCTCATCTTAGTTTAGATTTGCACTATCTTTGATCATTGAATGACTTGATTTCGCCTCAGTCCTTATGTTCGACCTCAGAATACTTTCCTTCCTACATAACGATCCGTACACTGCGGGTTTCGCTAGGTAGTTTAGGAGATTAGATCGAGTTTATAAATGTAAAGCTTTTTGCGTGTCACAATCTTAGCGTAACAAAGTTTTTGGCGCCGTTGCCGGGGACTAGGTCTAGATTGAGTCATTTGCTTTTGATCGTTTTTAGTGTTTATCTTTCTTGTTACTTTTGATCTTGTGTTGTTTTTGTCTTTGCCTTTTCATGTTTGCCATGGACGGATTGTACCTCCAAGACGACCTTGACGACATGGAGTATGAGGAGTGGATGGAAAGCCAAGATCTAGGACCTCTCCATGATGAGTTTGAGTATTGGGAGGAGTTTAATGCCTATCATGAGTCCCATGATCAAGCTCACATGACTACATTGCCTTATGTGGAACCTCACCATCAACCTCACAATGACCGAGTGGAATCAATGCTAGAAGAAATGTTGAGGAAGATGGATGATCTAGAGAGCAACCTTGCTTCCATATCGAGTACCCACATGGTGCTTGAAGCGGAAGTATTTCAACAAGAGGAGGTTCACTATGAGGAGATCCAAGAATTGCCCGATTCAACAATAACCAATAGAGGCCTTGAGGAAGAGTTGAATGAAGCTCGGGAGCAATTGTGGCTAAGGGATTTGGCCCTGAAGGATGCAAGAAGATTGAATATCGAGAGAGAAGAACAAATGAGGAGGGAGATTGAGGAGATTAGGCATGCTCTTATGCTAGGAGATCCTACCATCCTTCAAGGCTTACCTCCACCTCCTTCACCTTTGAAGGAGTGCAATGAAGTATTCTCACCCCCGGACATCCTTGCCATGAACCCCGGAACCACACTTGAAGAGCTCATAAGGGAGAGCCCTAAGTTAACTTCAACTCCTTCCAATCCTTTCTTGCTCGCCCGGAGTACACACGAAGATTGGAGTCCCTTTCCTAAGGAGTATCCCATGTTGAATGATGGAGGCAAGCATGATGGATCCATGATGGTTATGGAGCACCTCAATGAAGAATTCTTTCCAAGAACCGGCCTTCTTTGGATCATAGAGGATGAGGATGGCAAGCATCTCACCGGTATGACCACGGAGTACCAATTGTCTAAGTATGGGGTGGCACCTAGGGTTGTAACTCCATACTATCATCAAGGGAGCGGTGATGAAGGAGTCTACTACTCACCGGTGAAGAGAGAACTTAAGGCTTATTTGGGCATCAAGTGGCCCTTGCTTGTCATCATGGATGCCGGAAAGCGATGGTTACTTGGACTCCTCAAGCAAACCATGGTATTTGAGGTGGATTGACACATCCTCGGAGTTTGGTCAAGCTAATGACCTTAAAGAAGCGCTTAATGGGAGGCAACCCATTGGTACATGTCTTTCCCTTTTATTTTTCTTGTTTTTGTTTGATTTTGCTTTTGGTGTGCTTTGTTTTTCTTTTGTGTTTTTGGGTGCTAGATCTTGTTGTTGTCATGTGTGATGAGATGCTGGAGGTCATGTGAAAACCTCATGGAACTGTTGAGAAGAAGGTACAAGATCCAAGCACATGGACGAGGAAGAAAGCACCTAGGAAAATCGGACTGTTCTTCACAGAAATCGGCCGACTTTCCTGGGCAGATGGTCCGATTTTTCCTTCTGTCAAGGAAAGTGATGATCTCCAATCAAGCATGGGTGGAGCGGACGTGGAACTTGGACGGCTTGCGGCGCCAAGCGCGGGTTCCGACACCATAATGAACATCAAGAGCTCTCTACCATCCTTGATCGATCATCCACCATCATCATTCGATGTGAACCGAAATACCAAAGCATCACCAATTTTACATTGTGAGGACTCTCTTTCACTTCTTTATTTAGTTTGCACATTGGGGACAATGTGTTTCTAAGTATGGGGTGGGGTTTTCATGATCACTTGCATGATTAGCATCTAGGATAGTTTAATGTTGTCACATGTTTCATTATGTCTTGCATTGTACATACATATTTCGAAAATAAAAATCCAAAAAAATCAGAAAATTTTAAAAATTTTAGTGCTTCTAAGCTTGGGAATGACCCTTATGATGAAATTGTCTTGTGAATTGGCTATGGATAGCCTTATGTGTTGAATAGATGAATGCATATGTGGACTTGAAGTACTTATCTTGAATCCCATATGTGAATTGTGATCATGAATGTTGGCCTTGATTGGATTGAGGATTGATAGTCGAAATTACATGCTAGTTCTTGCACATCATTTAGGAGTGATTAAGGCTATTCATCTTTCTCTACTTCTCATCTTGATCATGTTGTTTGAGCACCTCAATTGATGAAAAATTTGACCTCTTTTGACCCATCCGGGAATAGGAGCATGCTAGTGTGTTGATGTGTGTGAAAAGCAAGTGTGGGGTGAAGTTGTCGATGAATGAATGATGTGAATGAAGTGCTGAATTTGTTGTGAAAAGTGTAGAAAAAAAAATATATATATATATATAGGTTTGGGGACGTTGGTTTAAATGACGAGTAACTCGGCACCATTCACATAATCGGGTGTTTGTGCCTTGCCAAAGTCAAATAAACCGATAGTCCTAACGAGCTTTGGTATGTGTGCCCGGTATGGATGCACCTCGAAAAATAAAAAAGCCCGAGGACGGCTAATCACCAAGGTTTCGGCTTTTGTACACCAATGCCATTGTCTCAAAAATAAGTGAAAAAGAAAAGAAAACAAAGAAAAGATGGAGAAAATTATACACTTGTTGGGAAGTTGAGCAAAAACGAAATTGTGGAGTTAGTTCCTTTCCCGGATTAGCATCACATGACCTAAAAATTCCCACCTAATCACAACGTTTCTTAGCCTCTTCTTTCCTAAGTCCTTATGACCTAAATGCATGTCTGTAAGACATAGTGATCTAGATTGGACATACTCATGATAATCTTGACTTCTTCATTTTCACCTCTCATGCATGCTTTCTAGTTAAGTATAATTCTCTCCATGCCTTCATTCATTTTATGCATGATTGCTTGTCCATTGCTATGAAACATGACTATGAAGGTGATCCAATGTTAGAAGCACAATTCCAAAAAGATTTTGTTGTTTTTCTGCATGCATAAATCACGTCATCTCCTAGTCTATAGTTGGGTCTTGCTCGGGGACGAGCAAATCTTAAGTATGGGGTATTTTGATAACGTGATTTATGACGTTAGTATAGGCATACATTTAGATAGTTTTTCCCGTTATTCATGCACGGTTTGACATTAGTTCACGACGTTTACGCTCATTTCGTGCATATTTCTAGAAAAGACGTCTACACGAGCTTTTGTCGGTTTTGTAGGTATTTCGGGGATCTTTTGGACATTAATCGATACATTCGAGGGTCAAGCCTCATGGTGGTACACATCCATGGCTTTGAAGGAACATAATTGGAGCAATGAAGGACACAAAGACCCTAATTGGTGCAAGCAATGGAGCAACTCATGGCTAGATGATCATAACAAGTCTCTGTTGAAGAAAATCGGACCAACACTCAGGAAAATCGGCCGATTTTCCTGACTGGGTCGATTTTTGGCCTTTGACAGCTTAAGCCACGTGTCCCACGATCTCTTTGTCCGGCCTTGCTCTTGGTGGAGAATATAAGTGGGCCTGCAAGCTGTTGCTGAGCAAATTCTCATCTCCCATTCCCCTCTCACACATCCTCTAGCATCTTCCCAAAGACTCTTAGATTGTAGCCTCTCTTCAAGGCACCCTTGTGGGTGTTCTTGAGAGAGATTAGTGTAGGCTTTAGATTTGTAGTGAGATTTGAGTGATTTTTGTGAAGAAACTTGTTGAAGGTTGTAAGATCTGACTTGGAGCTACATTTGGTGTGTTGAAAGACATGTTTTGAGCTCAAAACCAACTAAGTTTCATTGCTTTCATTTCCTTACTTCATCTTCTTGCTATTGATTCCATGTATGCTTGCATGATGATTTTAGATCTTGAAATGCATGTTGTTGGCTAGTTTATTGTGATTCTGGAGTGATGGATTGATGGTTATAGCTTGGGTGATGATAGAATGGACTTACATGTTAGTTTAGGATGATTTTTGTGCCCGAAACCTAAACCAAAAGAGAAAAATCGACCTGTTCTTCAGAGTAAATCGGCCGATTTTTGCTATGATCCACCCGATTTTTCCTTCTGTTGCTCTTTAATTGATGAATCTGTATGTTAGGATGTTAGATTGTTGAAATCCTAGTGTTTGTTGAGCATAATATAGCTTAGGGTGACCTAATGCTAGCAAACTAAGTGAGGAAAGAGACCTACCCGGTGATTTCCAATCTTAGATACCAAAGATGATGAACTCTAGGTAGTATTGAGCCTCATAAGCCGCTATTGGACTGAGTGTGCTAGGATTGTTACTTGAGACTTACCTTTTCCGAGACTTACCCGGTAAGGAGAGGTTAGCCCCTTAAGTAGTGTCCGGTTTGTGTAGAATTCCTAACTTTACCTCCTTGAGACTTACCCGGTAATAGGAGTTTGGTGTGGGATTAGTGAAGCATGAGACTTACCCGGTAATTGCTTCCATTAGAGAAACACCCTTTCCCAACACCGCAGCTTTGTCCTTAGAATCTTTAGAAGCTTGAGTCCAATGCCATAACCGTAAATCGTGACCTCTAGAATCCACTTATCTTACCTCTTATCTCCTATCTTGCATTCGTGTGTTTGTTTGCTTGTTTGATTTGCATATTTTGTGATCCTTGTTTGATCACCCCAAAACCAACCAAAAATATTGTGTTTTGCACCTTCTTTATTCCTCATCTCATCTTAGTTTAGATTTGCACTATCTTTGATCATTGAATGACTTGATTTCGCCTCAGTCCTTGTGTTCGACCTGGGAATACTTTCCTTCCTACATAACGATCCGTACAATTCGGGTTTCGCTAGGTAGTTTAGGAGATTAGATCGAGTTTATAAATGTAAAGCTTTTTGCGTGTCACAATCTTAGCGTAACACACAACATGATATCTATCCGTCCAATCATTACACATAATGACCTCCTCATGCACCTATGGCATGACAAATAAGTCTACAAGCAACACACAAGTCCTAGAATAAATGGGACAATCACATATCTCGCGGGTATCTCAGACCCCTAACATCAGGTAACTCTATCAAAAAAGGTCTACCCTATATTGTATCAAAAAGTCAATCTATGCATACATCAAAAGCGAAGAAAGCATAGCACCCCTATCAAACAACACTCCACTAGGTTAACCATTAATGAGAATGGTACGTGTAACAGCTAATGTCAGCAGCTCCATTGCATATCATCACTCAACCTCGGAACTATGCTCCTTAGGTATCACTGAGGTCATTGCCATAATGCCATAACCTCCACTTCTACTCTTTCTAA
Source organism: Fagopyrum esculentum (assembly GCA_033239045.1). Classification (NCBI taxonomy): domain Eukaryota; kingdom Viridiplantae; phylum Streptophyta; class Magnoliopsida; order Caryophyllales; family Polygonaceae; genus Fagopyrum; species Fagopyrum esculentum. Next base: position 41,370,664 of record BSUD01000003.1, read on the forward strand.
CCCGGTAAAAGGAAGGTCTTGCTGAGGAGAATCACTACCTTGCTGACAGAAAGGGGTCATATGGCCTAGTTCATTACAAGTGAAACAAGCTATCGGTGCCAAGGGGCACTCAAAGCGCAAATGACCTGGATAGCCACAGTTGAGGCATAAACGTCTCATCTTTGCAACTGGTATGGATGACTCCTCTACACCACTTAGCTCAAAGGCTCTACCCCGAGCTTTTCTAGTGTCTGTGGTACTCTCGCCACGACCCCTATCTCTACTCAGCCTAGGAATAGATTGAGTAGACTGACGATCTGTGGCTATCTGTTGTCCATGTGCCTACTGCTGAGGTATCCTCTGACTATGTCCCGCCACACTGGCAGGGAAAGAACCCTACTGTGATGGAAATTCAACTTGCCTACATAAGGTAGCTCTATGACCTTGTCTACCACAAGTGAAGCAAGTCACTAGTGGTCTCGTACACTTGGGTCGCAAATGTCCCGACTTCCCACAATTATAACAAGATCTTATCCCACCAGCAGTCCGTGTAGAACGGGGATCACTCGAATGTCCATGTGCTAGACTTTGTCTACCTCCTGAAGGGTCTACTTCCTCATTCACTAGCTCGATCCGTTGTTTATTCTTTGATATCGAAGCTTCAGTTGGTCCCACGGCCATTGGTAAACCCGGTTTATGGGTTTACGCACTCTTAACGCCTCATAAACCTGGCATATATATTCTTGAAACTCGCATCCACTCATTGAGACATGATCAGCCGCTTCAGACTCCTTCTCTGACATAGGCAAAACTACAGCGGAAACTAGTCTGAGCCATCTGTAGGATATGCGTACCTAATCTGAAAAGGCTATATATATATATATATATATTTCATATGTATCAATATATATGTATAGAACACATCCACATAATCCATAATAGACATATACATATCTATGTTGCTGAGATCCATAACAGAGGTGGCGACTTCTCGTATACTCTAACCCAAAACCATACTTAAAACCAAAAAAAATCATTTTGAAAAATTCAGACCCCTTTCGGGCTTTGTTTATTTTACCTATCAAACCTCATTGCAGGTAGCAAGTGCCATTGTTTTCAACCTGAGTCTCTGAAACCAAATCTGTAATATCCCAAATTTGCGGGACTCGGGATGCCACATTGGGCTAGGATCTCAAAATGGATCCCGACCCTAGCCTGACAACAAGTTCACTAGACCTTACAACATGGGACTGATAGATATAAAACAAATGCATAAAACCATGCTCCTTCCTTAGCTCCTCCAAAACATCTCCTTGACATCTAGCATGATCAAATACTCCTTTCCTTCCACATTTTGCTCCAATTCAAGCCTTTATTCACCTATAAACAAGACAAAGTTAGTGTAGATTGTAATATCCGGAAAATTTGTATTCCATGATTTTTGAGTCAAACCAGATTTTGGTCCGTTGACCTTTTTATGATACCTAGTGTTATCTACCATCACAAATGCTATCATTTTATGTAAGCCTAAACTCACATAAAATGATAAAAAAAATTCCAACAAAACCCTAATCCTACAAACCCTAGTTTATATCCATGTCTATGACAAGGTAATGACACCTTTTGACAAGTCTTTGACGAGGCCATGACGAGGCCATGACGATGTCTTGACAAGGCTATCCGGGCAAGTTGACAACAACCCATTTGTTGTTCTTTCAACCCTCTCCTCCCTCCTTGCCTCAACCCATCTCGTAGCTTCCTAGTGCTGCAACCCTTTCATCTCTTTCTCCACGCCAGCCCAAGAAAGCCCTGCTCTTCACCAGCCCAGGAAGTGATCCAGCTAGTCCAGGAAGGTAGCAGCCCAGGGATGCCGGTCTTTTAAAAGACCCTTGCCAGCCCAAGAGGAAAGGGAGCCAAGACGACAACTGTTGATTGCCGATCTTCCGTCTACCATCACGCCCGCTCTTGATCTCCTCTTCTTAATGACGCAGATTACGCCGGCTATCTCGCACATACCTTACCTCCTTCTATGTCCTGATTCAGAGAAACGAAGAGAGTGCAGTCTTGTCTCCTTCTCGGCGTACCCAGAACCCCAAGGCAACCATGCTATTGCAACTCTCGCAGATGATCGAGACCCAGGGTAGCCGGACTATCCCTCCTTCCTGCATGCTAGCAGTTGGAGCCAGGAAGTCACAGCATCTGGATAGCCAGGCTATCTCTCCTCCCTGCACGCTAGCAGTTGGAGCTAGGAAGTCACAACATCGCTCCCCACTCCCTTCGCTGGTAAATGTTGGCAGGAACCGCCGTTTACACCCAATTACACCTCTCGTCCTCCTTCCCTCCTCTCTTATCCAGCCTTGATCTGAGCGACTCGATGTGCAGCAGTAGAGGAGCTTCCCCAGACAGGACTTTGCTGCTCTACCTGAACAACACAGTAAGTCCCCTTATGTGACCCCCTTGCTACCCCAAACTCGATCCCCATCTTAAACCTACACCTTGTTTCCTTGTGTGCCACAGTAGGGACACCATCTGGCGAGTGCAAGCACAAAATCGCACACCACTCTAACCATCACCATGACATGCTTGGTCGAGCTTGGATCTGGAAGAGAGGGGTAAGCCTTCTGTAGTGTTGTCTAGAACCATGGACTTGGGGCACAACAATGAGACATTCCACTGTAGGTTGGTAAGATATGAACTCTAGACCTCTTCCAAAACTTAGTTGCTTTATTTCCAGAAACTGTGTTATGTAGCCACCTTGGAGCTTAGGTATTGGTATCTTAGAGTTATCATCCACCGTTCAATTTTTAATATGATGTAGATGGATATGTATACTGTGATGTATCAGAAGGGGAGACCGATCCAACGGTCAGATCTGGATCTATAGGAGCTCAAAGTCGACTATTTGTGCAGTTTGTGTACTGACTCGGAATTTGGCTAAGTATAGAATTCCTGGATTTTGTATCCAACTTTGGAGAAATATGTAGAAGTATTTGTTGGGTATTTTTGAGATTTTCTTGCTTCTATGAGCTGAGTGCATCGTGTAGAAGACCTAGATGTTTATATGAAATTTTAATATTTTTATTCGGTTCTCATAGCTTGAGCCAAAGTTGGACCTTAGCGACTTTTTATGAAAGCCAAGAATGTAGTTAAATCTTCTAAGTCTTTAGCAAACTTCCCTTGAGAGTTTGAGTGTGGTTTTGAGTTCCAAAGAATAGTCTGCAACTTTATTATAGAATTTCATAGAGTTTCGGGACCAGGGGTAAAATGGCCATTTACCGTATAAAGGTATTTTAGTAATTTCTTTATGATCGATTATATATCTTAGAAGTTGGAGACTTCTAAGAAAGTGGGATACACTATTGATCCACTTGCCTCCTTTGACAGGCAACCGAGTGTCTACAGTTACAGATTGAGCTGTGATTAAGAGAGTCGAGATGGGATTCTAGTAAGTCCACGAACTTACTTAGTTGGCTTCTTGTATGAGTGTAATGTGTATGAGTGGTGTTTCTTAGTTATGTTAAACCACGAAACCGGATTAGGCCGACTTTAATATAGTATTTAATTGACCCGAGGTATGATAACGGGTCGTGACATCATTTGCCTAGCTCTTGCGAGAGTCTAGGAGGTTCCCTGCGACCAGCCCAGTCAGGTAGATGGTCAGATTCATTAGTACCATTCCTCGTTAGTAAAAGATAACATGAATTATAGTCTATATTTTGGGACATGTTTAGACGTTTTATCTTCAATAACCTGCATGTTTGGATGTATATTATGTGATTATATTGTCATTTCATCTACCTTTGCGAAAATCAAGGTCTACACCTAGTTTTGTTGTAAATGTAGGTAAAATGGCACGTTTTGGACCAAAATGGAGCTAAGGAGTCATTGGAGCTATATTCTGGAGCTTAAGGAGGAACTCAGGAAGCATGGAAATGGACTAAAGATTCACTTTGGACCAGATTTGAGAGATTTCACATTTAGCTGAGATTCACCTCGGTCAGCTATAGTGTCACCTCGACCGAGGTGATTTTGAGGAGCGCCCTGACCGAGGCGAATACCTTGACGCGGCGAGATATATTTTATTTGGCTGAGATCTTTTATTTTTGGAAGGAGAGATCTTATATTTTTGGGCTGGATTTCTAGAAGGCAGGTCATATATTTGGGAGATCTATTTTATAGATAAGATATATTTTTATTAGGATATTATCTTTTTAAGATATTTTATCTTTGGAAGATAATTCTCCTATATATAGGGTTGGATTTTCTACAATTCAACCATCTTCGGATCAAGAGATTTCAGATCTTCGGATCAAGAGATTTCAAATCTTCGGATCATAAAATATCACATCTTCGGATCAAGAGATTTCAGATCTTCGGATCATCGCTTGCTTGGAGATTGAAGAAGCTGCGGTTAGGAAGATTTTTGGAAGTTTGAAGATTGAAGGAAGGAAGTCCATAGCTTTGTGATAGCTTTTGAAGGAGTTTGTAAGATTTTCTTAGATTCCTTTGAGTTTATTTTCTTGTTGGATTTGTGATCCAAGGAACGCTGATTTGTTTGATAGTTGATTCAGTTATTGAAGCCTTGTTCTTAAGGTTTTTGTGTTCAAATATTCATTACCTTCTCATATATTTGATTATTGCTTTCATGATGATGAGTGGCTAATTTCCTTGTGCGATTCTAGGGTGATTGACTGAAAGTTGTGGGAAAGATGATGATAGAATGATCTTAATCACTGTAGGACCCTGAAAGCTCAAGTCTTTCCTTAACCCTAGAATACATCGTTCAGTCAACGAACACCCCGGCCGAGGTGGATTCTGTTTGACCGAGGTGACCTTTTCTGATCCAAAACTGAGAGTAAAGTGTTAGATTTTGCCAAATCCTATTCTTATTACACCTTTCCTGGTTCAATGCAAGCCTAAGATGAGACTTACCCGGTGATTACTTTGTTTGTTTACCCAAGATCATAAGTGTAGGTAATAAAGGTTTATCCTTTATTGGGGTTTGAGTGTGCCTTCATCCCATCTTCGTGAGTTAGCCTGAGACTTACCCAGTAAAGGTTGATTCTATTCCCTTAGGTGGTGTGTTGGTTTGAGGTTATAGTTACTTTCCTTAGTGCCTTGAGACTTACCCGGTAATAGGAGTTTTTGTTTGGGATTGTGAGTAGTGAGACTTACCCGGTGATCTATTCCACTTTAGCAACACCTTCCCTTTGCAAAATCTCAGCTTTGTCCGCTTTATCTTTAGATCTTGAGTTGGAACCACAACTAGATGCCTTAATCCCTAGAATTTGCATATTTCCTTTAATTGACTTATTATCATCTTTGATTGCTTTAATCGCTTTTGTGGTTACTAGTTGCATTGACAACCTATACCTGCTTTGTTTCACCTAAGTCCTTGAGATCGACACCCCGGAATTCTTACTTTTATTATAATTGACCCGTACACTGCGGGTTCACATCCTTGTTTTAAACATACTTCTTGGGTTATAAATATAAAGCTTGCACACACCGTTTGGAGCGAATAAGCTTTTGGCTCCGTTGCCGGGGATCGAAGCGTTCAAAATAGACTTAGTTTTGTCCCTCGGCAGCGCCTGAACAAGTTTTGGGCGCCGTTGCCGGGGACTTGGTCTAGACCGAGCCGGTTGCGGTTGTCTTTCGGGGCTATTGCCCTTGTTGCTATTAACTACTCTTTCTATGAGTTATGTAGTTTTTAGGATTTCCGATGACTACATTTGATCTAGCCTAGATAGCAAGACAAAGTGCTAGGGCAGACCATTATGAATACTTGGAGGAGAAATACTCCTTCTATTGGTTCGACAATGAAAGGGAAAGAGAAGAGGCCATTAAGGAGGAACTTGCGATATGGGATGAGTTGAATGTCCCTTGAAAGATATATGAGCAACCTCTTGAAGATTTGTTTGAATCAAAATGGGAGAAGATGATGAAGAAGTTGGAGGAGCTCAAGGAAAGTACCCTATCCTATGCTAAGCCGAAAGAGGAGCATAATTAAGGAAGTACTGCAAGTTTCAAGCATTCTTCAAATCGAACCGGAAGTTTCTTTTGAAGCTTTTGAGGAAGAGGAAGATGTGGAAGATCTCGATCCAACTGTTGAGACTTCGGCCGAGGTGAAAGAGAGATTGGCCGAGGTGGAAGAGAGATCGGCCGAGATGGAAGAAGAATTTGTAGAATTGGAAGTGGAAGATGCAGAGAACCTTGGCCAAATTACTGAGATTGTGGCCAAGGTGGAAGAAAGATCAGCTGAGTTGGGAGAGATTTCATGTGTGGATTATCAACCTAGCATGAAACTTGTCCCGCTATTTGAAGAACTTTATAAGGTACTTGCTCCTACTCCCTTTAAAGTTCTAGATTTCTTCAGGGATGCACCGAAGAGTTGGAGGTCTCTTCCGAAAGAACCTCCTAAGATCAAGATGAAACCTCCTTTATATTTGCTAAAAGAAGATGCTCCTTGGACTGAAAGGAGTGGAGCTAGCAAGCACTTCACCGCTAAGGCAACGAAGTGTTATTTGTTCAAGTATGGGGTCACTCACGTGACAAAGACCTTGTACTATCCCCAAGCTGAAAATGGGGAAGCTACTAGAATCTCGAGAAGTTGTTTTCTCGATCAAGGAAAGGATGGGACGAAAGACTGAGTTATGTCCCATGGAAGCATAGGAAGACCGGTAGAATTCCGGTGAGAACCAAACCATACAAGCTTGTACGTAGGAGATCTTACCATTTGCCGGTGAAATTACGAACCGGAACCTCCTTGGAAGAGTTTTATGATGGATGTGATGAGCACTCCAAGATATTCGAGGTACATTGAGTAAATCCAGGAGGAAAGGTCCAGCTAACGACCTTAAACCAAGCGCTTCTTGGGAGGCAACCCAAGGTATTGCTTTCTTTTCCCTTTTCTAGCTTAGTTTAGATAAGTTTGCTTTTGCTTTGCTTTGTTTTGTTTTTGGCGTCCTAGACAGAAACCAGGTACTCTCTAAGGAAGGATTACAGCTCAAAAACTACACTGGAAATTAAGAGGATGGAGCTTGATTGAGACACATCTCGGGTGCAGTCACATGACCTCGACCGAGATGTTCTTCGCCAACCGAGACGGTCTTATCTGGGAGCTATTTCTTTTCTTTATTTATTATGCAGCTCGGCTTATGTCCGGTGAGTATCTTGTTTCCTAGACTTATTTTGACCCATTGGGACAATGTGTCCTAAGTATGGGGTATGCGGATGTATTTACTTGACATTATGTGTATGCTTGTACGACTCCAGTTGGATATTTATGATTTTTCTGCTCTATGTGCTTATCTGAGACTACATGCATGCATACAGGTTATTTAATTGAGAAAAACGTCAAAAACTGGTTTTAAAAAAAATTATGACCTCGACCGGGATGATTCTAGCCGAACGAGGTATTTCACCTCGGTTGACTTAGAACACCCTGACCGAGGCGGTTTAACTGAAAGAATTTTTCGAAACGATTTTTGTGCTTCTTTTATGGATATGACCTCAGTGATGATTTTGTTTGCAAATTGGTTTTGAAATCTTTATATGTTTGAAAGGTTTTATGATATGTTTAAGTTACAAAATGCTTTGTTTGGAATTTTGGCATGTTAAATACTTTATTTTTATCCAAATTATGTTGAATTTGAAGGTTGACACCACATGATGAGTTCTCTCACTCTCTTCATGGGAAGACCAAGGCAATTCATTCTCTTCTCTTCTTCTTCTAAAACATGCTTAGCCCCTCATATACATTTTTGCCTCCATTTACCTATCCGGGAATTTGGAAGCAAGCAAAAAGAAAAGCAAGTGAAAGAAAAGTTGAGATGTGGGCTGAAAGTTTTAGAAAGAAACAAATAGGTTTGGGGAAGTCAATCATGATGATGAATAACTCGGCACCATTCACATAGTCGGGTGTTTGTGTCTTGCCAAAGTCGGATTGAGCGATATTCCTAACGGGTCATGGTATGTGCATCAAGGGTTTGAGGTATCTCGAGAAATTGATGATTGCTGATTTCCTAGGCTTCGGTTATTGTGCACCTCTGTCCATGCATCCCAAAAAGTAAAGTAAAAAAGTAAAATAAGCAAAGCTTATTGGTGGAAAATGTTGAAGTTCAAAGGAAGTGAAGTAAAGATCCTTTTCCCGGATTCTAGCATCACATTCTCTATATACATCCCACCCTCACATGTTTCTTGACCTTTCATTTGGAAAGCCCTTGAGACATCGAGCTTGTTGATTGACTTAGTGGTTTAAACTGAATTATACATGATTGATTTCGATAAACATGAATTATAATGCATTCTATGATTTTATGCAAAGATGAACAACTTTCTTATATTCATGAAATGTTTTGACCACGTTTGATTTTATTTGCCATGAAGCATTCTCTTAGGGTGATCTAAGGGGGAAGCACACCATCAAAAGGTTTTTGAAGGATTTTTCATTGATCTTTTTGACTTATAATCCATCCTATCCTCTATCAAATATTCGGAACTTGCTTGGGGACAAGCAAGGGACAAGTATGGGGTATTTTGATAGCATGTATCATAGTCTATATTTTGGGACTTGTTTAGACGTTTTATCTTCAATAATCTGCATGTTTGGATGTATATTATGTGATTATATTGCCATTTCATCTACCTTTGCGAGAATCGAGGTCTACACCTAGTTTCTTTATAATCATAGGTAAAATGGCACGTTTTGGACCAAAATGGAGCTAAGGGAGCTAAGGAGTCATAGGAGCTACATTTTGGAGCTTAAGGAAGAACTCAGGAAGCATGGAATTAATGAAGAAGATTTACTTTGGACCATATTTGAGAGATTTCACATTCAGCTGATATTCACCTCGGTCAGCTACAGTGTCACCTCGACCGAGGTGATTTTGAGGAGCGCCCCGACCGAGGCGAATATCCTGACGCGGCAAGGAGATATATCTTATGGCTGAGATCTTTTAATTATGGAAAGAAGATCTTATATTTTTGGGCTGGATTTCTAGAAGGAAGAAGAGATATTTAGCTGATTTATTTGGATATATTATATGGGAAAAAGATCTTTTAAGATATTTTTTTATCTTTGGAAGATATTTTTCCTATATAAAGGGTTGGATTTTCTACAATTTAACCATCTTCGGATCAAGAGATTTCAGATCTTCGAATCACAAAATATCAGATCTTCGGATCAAGAGATTTCAAATCTTCGGATCACAAAATATCAGATCTTCGGATCAAGAGATTTCAGATCTTCGGATCAACCTCCGCAACTGCCCGCTACACCACATTCTACGCTACAGTTAGGAAGGATTTTTGGAAGTTTGAAGATTGAAGGAAGGAAGTTCATAGCTTTTGAAGGAGTTTGTAAGATTTTCTTAGATTCCTTTGAGTTTATTGTCTGGTTGGATTTGTGATCCAAGTAACACTGATTTGTTTGATATTTGATTCAGTCATTGAAGCCTTGTTCTTAAGGTTTTTGTGTTCAAATATTCATTACCTTCTCATATATTTGATTATTGCTTTCATGATGATGAGTGGCTAATTTCCTTGTGCGATTGTAGGGTGATTGGTTAAAAGTTGTGGGAAAGACGATGATAGAATGATCTTAATCAATGTAGGACCCTGAAAGCTCGAGTCTTTCCTTAACCCTAGAACACCTCGCTCAGTCGACGAACACCCCGGCCGAGGTGGATTCTGTCTGACCGAGGTGACCTTTTCTGATCCAGAACTGATAGTTAATTGTTAGAGTTTTCCAAATCCTATTCTTATTACACCTTTTCTGGTTCAATGCAAGCCTAGGATGAGACTTACCCGGTGATTCCTTTGTTTGTTTACCCAAGATCATAAGTGTAGGTAATAAAGGTTTATCCTTTATTGGGGTTTGAGTGTGCCTTCATCCCATCTTTGTGAGTTAGCCTGAGACTTACCCGGTAAAGGTTGATTTTATTCCCTTAGGTGGTGTGTTGGTTTGAGGTTATAGTTCCTTTCCTTAGTGCCTTGAGACTTACCCGGTAATAGGAGCTTTGGTTTGGGATTGTGAGTAGTGAGACTTACCCGGTAATCTATTCCACCTTAGTAACACCTTCCCTTTGCAAAATCTCATCTTTGTCCGCTTTATCTTTAGATATTGAGTTGGAACCACAACTAGATGCTTTAATCCCTAGAATTTGCATATTTCCTTTAATTGACTTATTATCATCTTTGATTGCTTTAATCGCTTTTGTGATTACTAGTTGCATTGACAACCTATACCTGCTTTGTTTCACCTAAGTCCCTGAGATCGACACCCCGGAATTCTTGCTTTTACTATAATTGACCCGTACACTGTGGGTTCGCATCCTTGTTTAATCATATTTCCTCGGTTATAAATTTAAAGCTTGCACACACCGTTTGGAGCGAACAGTAAATGGGGACAGGGGCGAGGTTTGGGAATCCCTCGTGTCACAAAATAAGTATCATTAGTAATGACATATCACCTAATTAAAGATAATAAAAGGATTGAGTGTTGCATGTTAATTGTGTATGTTGTGTGTTTGTGCTTTTACCTTTATACTTATGCATAGAATGTTAGCTAACGGTTTTATAACGCTTGTAGATGTCGTGCAGGTTAAGACAGTTGTAGAGAGATCCGGAGGAAATGGTCAGCCGGGTCCACGTACTCATTTAGTTGGGGACGGGGATGTCTTCTGTTCTTCATATGCGTCGTTTTAGTATCTTTTCTTGTAAAGTTGATACATATTCGCCATGTATATATTGTTTCATGTTTTCAAATGTTTTAAATACTTTTGTGTCTTGTTGTAAGATCCTAGTAAAATTGTTGTCAAACTAAGGTCGGGACCCATTGTGAGGTCCTAACCAGTAGCTCCCCGAGTTCTCAGAATTTGGGGTTTTACAATCTTATTATGTTAGGGCGAGTTATGTTATGGCTGGAGAAGTATAAGAACTTATATTATGATTTCAACCTTCATTTCTCAAATTTATTTAGATAAAACTTCTCACATTATGAAACTTTCAAGAAAGGATAAACATCATACTCAATTCCTTCTAAATTCATAATTCAATTCAAACATACAATTGTCATCAAAAACTCATTCCACAAGTAGATTCATCATAGAAATCATCTCTAATCTTAGAAACACAAAAATTTTCAAAATTTTCAAATTTTTATGGGTTTTTCAAAGCCTTTTTCATGCAATGCAATAAAGAAACGTGTGACAATGAAAATAAACATGCAAGTGTTCGTGGAATAAGCAAAGCAAAGTGACAATGAAAATAAACATGCAAGTGTTCATGGAATAAGCAAAGCAAAGTGAGTAGAGTTATTACAAATGATAGTCACACCCCACCCCATACTCTACATACGCATTGTCCTCAACGTTCAAAAGAAATAAAGAAAAGAAAGGAAACAAAAGAAAACTCAGGTGGTGGAGCGGCTCTAACCGGCAAATCATCACATCATCATCACTAGGAAGGCGGCGGCGGGAATGGATAGAAGTCCGAGCTGAAGTTCCGCCCAAACTGTTGGCGGTAGACGTCCCTCAAGATCTGGGCGTTCTCCTGGCACTCCAAATCATGAGCCTGCTGATGGATCTCTAGATCTCCTACTCTCCTCGAAAGATCGGTCGCCCACTCCGGTAGCTGCGAATACCAAGTTGGTGGTTGTCCATACCATGCAAGAGCGTCCTGAGGAAGAGTCTGTGCGACCGGTGGATGATCATACCATGGAGGAGGAGCTCCCATCCATGTCGGTTATGCTCCAAACCAAGCGGGTGGAGTCTCTATCCACGTCGGCCTCTCACTCACACTAGCTCTGTGTGAAGAAGAGGAACCGGAAGGTCTAGAAGGGCGGGGAGATCTCCTAGGAGGCTCCGAGAAATCAGCAGGTTGGTCCGGGAATGTGCCAAAATCATGCTCAGCGCCTCCTGTATCATGATCATCTCCTCCTCCCATCTCCTCATTATCATCCTCAGCTGGAACCTCATCCGGCACATATGGAGGAGCTACAAGTCTATTGGCATGCATGGGTACAAATGTCTCCTTCCAATTGTGGCGGCCTAGCATGATGGAGTACTCGGGAAGCCATGGGATACCTCTACCACCTCTCTCATCCCAAGGCATAACGGCGATGGGTGGAGCTCGGTGTCGAGGAAAGATGATACCTCTAGTCATAATCCCGTTGAGACCCAAAGGTCTCGCTGCTATCCTAGTACATGCAGAGTAGTCTATCCCCAAATGGTTGGCGATGTGAGTCACCATACCCCCATAATATATGTTTCTGGCCCTCTTGTTCTTCAACTTGCTAATGGTAGAGGCTAGTAGGGTGGCACAATCGGCGGAAGTACCGGTAAGCATACACCAAAGAAGAAAAAATTCATCGGTCTTGATCTTTTGTGGTGTTTCGGTCCTAGGGAAAAGGCATTCCGATAGGAATCTATGGGCTATCTTCAAAGCTAGGTGGTATATGAGTTTAACCTTAGTGTCGGCCGGTTACCAACGATCCTCAGAAGCATAGATCATATCTATATCACCCCAAAAGTCTTTAGCAAATATTCTCCCGGGAAACCTTCCATTAAAACTCTCTTGAAACCAAAAGAAGGTTCCAAACTGAACTATAGAAAACTCGTAGTCTTGCTCCATTAGCCTAAAAGAAACCGTCCTGTTGACGGCGCTATGCTCAAAGGAAGTCACAAACTCCCTTGTAATCTCATCATAAGCATCTTCCCTTATGGCAGAGAAGATGATCAATCCGGCTCTATCCAAAAGCCAAGACAAATCAGCCACTACATTAAGCTCCTTAAGTTCCTCTAGGAGAAGGTACCTAGGTCCTATTACCGATCTCTTTTCGATCCTCTTCATAGCTTCTTCATAATCCTCATGGATTCTAGGGATTCTAGGAGGTGGTGGTGATGGTGGTTGACTAGGAGGGGGTTGGGAAGAGGAGGAACTATCACGCTTTTGCTTTTGGTTTCTACTAGACTTTCTTCTAAACATTTTCACTCGAAAACAAAAAATTTCACGGTCTGTTCTTAGGATTCCACGGCCATGGAAATGTACGGACCCGTGGATTTGCTCTGTCTTTCTAAAAATTCAGCAGATTCACACCAAAATCAACAATCACAACCCTAGACTAACTCCAAATCCAATTTCATCCAGTTCTCGTATAATCTTGCAAGGAAATTGAACTAAATTGACCAAGAAGAGAATAGAGAGTAAAAACCTAGGTTTGGATTTGAAAAATCCAAATTCCTTCTCCAATGTGGATTGTTCACTCAGTTTGTTGATTGGAATTTGTAGATGATTGAAAATGCTCCACTTTTGGTTTAAGAATCGATCGAATCGGACTCCGGACGAAGAATTACGAGATGAGGGAAGTAGGCGGCGATTTGGGTGTGGTTCTGAGCGTGAAAAATGGGAATGGATGTGTTTTTGAGAAGGAAAGAGGTTTATATAGTGCCCATAATTTTCTTGAAAATCACGGTCAATCGAGGGGTTCCACGGCCGTGGTTTTGGCCGTGGATTTTTCTGTTTTGTGATAGAATTTGTAGTTTCGTCATTCTTTCAGACTTTTCCTTCCTTCCTTTGCCCATTCCTTATTCCTACATCCAAAAATATAACATACTGGGAGGTATCAAGGGGAAAAACAAACAAAAACAACTAAACTAGCTAATCTAAGAAAGAAAAACAAAAACGCAAATGCAATACCTTGGGTTGCCTCCCAAGAAGCGCTTTGTTTTGGGTCCGTAGCTAGACCATTCCTGAGTTTATTCAAGGAAAATCGGCGCGATTTCCTCGGCTTGAAGCTCTGGTGAATACTTCTTAAGTCGTTGGTCATTCACCTTGAAACTTCCGCACTTTTCACCCCATACTTCAACTGCGCCATGGGGAAAAACACGTTTAATCAAATAAGGTCCAGTCCAACGAGATTTAAGCTTACATGGAAAGAGCCGAAGTCTCGAATTGAAGAGGAGAACTTGATCTCCTTCTTTGAGGTTGTTGAGGCTGAAGTTCCAAAACCCTATATGTCTCACCCAAGGACTCTCTCTATAAAGGTTGTTGAGGCTGCAATATAGAAAGGATTTAAAGGCAAGAATTAATCTCAAATACCCAAGCTTAAACCCAAGGAATCAAAGATGAACTAAAACGGTTAAGGTTGTGACACTCGAAATCGAAATAGAGGATGTTGAGTCTCACTACTACCTAGGAAAGGCAAGCCAAGGCTAGGTTAAAGTAAATCTTTAACTTTGGATTAAAGCAAAAGCAAAGGTCGTAAAACAGAGAAAATCACGGCCAGTTCTTGAGATTCCACGGCCGTGGAACTCAAGAACAACCCGTAATTTAGGGTGTCGACGAGGTTTCCCACACTCTCAGGGTCCAATATGTTTATGATCAATCTATCATCATCTAAGCCACAACTATCAACCCTTCACCTTAGAATTGCTAAAGGGTTTTAGCCAATAATCATTGTCATAGTATCAAAAATTGAGTATAAAATAGAGAAAGATAAAAACCCTCGAAAACAAAATAACCAATCAAAGTCAATCTCAAATCCACAAGACAAAGTAGTATGTTCAATGAATTCAGAACATGGAACAAGAATCTTCACAGTAATCTTAGGGAACAATGAAGAACGGGTGCCAATCCGTCTCCGAAGCAAAACCTAAGAGAATCTCCAAAGTACGCAATCTTCAATGTCGCGTCCTTCTCAAGCCACACTCCGAAATCTCTAACTCTGAATTGTAAGTAAGGTCCAAATGAAACCCTAAGCGACCGTCCTCGAAACTCCCTTCTCAAGCCTTTTTATAGAGCAAAAATGGTTACGATCAAAGCCCAATAACCGTCGCTGACGTGGCAAATATGACATGTCACTTTTGTCATGGAAAGCACAGTCTCATCACTTTCCACGCCCGTGGTTTTGGGCGTGGAACTCTCTGATGTTCTCCAAAACCACTTTCTATGAACCAAGGCCAAGTCCACGGCCGTAATTTGGGGCGTGGAAGCCTAGAGTCTTTGTGAAAGTCTTTGTTTCGTGATGTTCTTTACTCATGCTCCTTCCTTAGCTCCTCCAAAACATCTCCTTGACATCTAGCATGATCAAATACTCCTTTCCTTCCACATTTTTCTCCAATTCAAGCCTTTATTCACCTATAAACAAGACAAAGCTAGTGTAGATCTCTATATCGACAAAGTGGGTGAATGAGCTCACAAATGCCTCAAACTTATATCCATGTACACATAAAAGAGGGAAAAACAACTAAAACAAGTGCCTAAAATATAGTCATATTTCATGCTAACAATCACACTATCCAATGTCTTGCATGTCCTAGAGTTCCAATTTAATCTGATCTCTATAAACAAACTCTCTCATGACTTTCTTCTCACATATTGTTTACTCCTACTACATGCTTTCTTCATGTTCATTTGATAAAGAAGCAATTGGTAATTGGACGAGCATCTAAAGGACTATATGTGGTAGACAATCAATCTTATAATGGTGTTTCCTTCATATCTCAACATTGTAATAAAAGCACTTCTTTTAATAAAGTCTTTATTGAAACTTGACATTGTCGTCTTGGTCACATCCCTTTTGATCATTTACATCTTGTTAATGATAATTTCAAAGCCCCAAAGAAACCATCTATATGCACTATATGTCCTCAAGCCAAGCAACATCAACAAACCTTCAATCATGCTTCTACAAGAACCGATTCTCCTTTTAACCTTGTCCACATAGATATTTGGGGTCCTTACAAACATCCTACTCACAATGGATTTTCCTTTTTCCTCATTACTGTCGATGACAATACTAGATGTACATGGCCCTATTTGATGGCCAATAAAAGCAATGCCTTAGCCATTATTCAAACCTTTGTTCATATGGTTAAAGCCCGGTTTCACTCTTCTATCAAATGCATACGCACGGATAATGCCCTTGAGTTCTCTAGCAAGGCTGCCTCCACATTCTATTCCACCATGGGTATGTTCCACCAAACTTCTTGTGCTTATACCCCACAACCATAATGGTTTTGTGGAGCATAAACATCGCCATCTCTTAGAGATAGATAGAGCCCTACACTTTCAATCCAAACTGCCCATCATTTATTGGGGAGAATGCATCCTAACTGCAACATATCTCATCAATAGGTGTCCTGCTCCCATACTTCAAAACAAAACACCCTATGAACTCATCTTTCATAAACCACCTACCATTGAGCACCTCAAAGTGTTTGGCTGCATTTTCTATCTACATACCCCTAAAGCTCATCGTCCCAAGTTTGATCCACGAGCCCAACTATGCCTATTTCTTTGTTATCCATATGCCCAAAAAGACTACAAACTTTTGATGCTGCCCACTAGAGAAATCTTGATTTCAAGAAATGTTACGTACCTTTCATGAAACCTTTCTACCTTTTCATCATTTACCTACCCTATCATCAACTCCTTTTCTTATTCATCCTAACACATCCACCCTCAATTCTATATCTCCTACTAGCAATGATACTTCTCCCCCAACTCCACATATAGTTCCAACTCCACACCAACCTTCTTATCTTAGTTCTCGACATTCAAGTCCCATCAAACATTCTCCTTCTTACTTATCCGATTTTATATACGCATATAGTTCCTGCTCTCCATCACCAGGTATGTACCCCTCCAATTTTCTTCCATCTTCTCATTTTTCATTCCTTTCTTCCCTAACCTTTTTTGTTGAACCAACCACCTATACCAAAGCTTACAAGGATCACAATTGGGTTAAGGCTATAAACAAAGAATATGAAGCCTTACAAAGCAATCATACATGGGATTTGGTTCCATTACCAGTTCATAAGAAGACTATTAGTTGTAAATGGGTATACAAATTTAAATTGAAAGATGATGGGAGCTTGGAAAGGTATAAAGCTCGATTAGTTGCCAAAGGATTCAATCAAAAGGAGGCCATTGATCTCCATGAAACCTTTTCTCTAGTCGTCAAGATGACCACAATTCGAAGTATCATTGCCATAACTACTTTTAAACACTGGACACTCCACCAAATGGACATCAATAATGCCTTCTTATATGAAGAGTTATTCATAGATGTATACATGAAGCTTCCTCCTGGTATTCCTAACCCATTATCCCTTGTGTGCAAGTTAAAGAAATCTTTATACGGGTGAAAGCAAGCCTCTAGACATTGGTTTCATCGATTGACTACCTCTATCATCACATAAGGATTTAAACAATCTAAGAATTATTATTCATTATTTCTTAAATGTTCATGACATCACTGTTACGCTAGGATTAGTAGCACAAAAAGCTTTACATTTATAACTCGAACTAAATCCTAAACTACCTAGCGAAACCCGCAGTGTACGGGACGTTTGTAGAAAGGAAAGTATTCCGAGGTCGAACACAAGGACTGAGGCGAAATCAAGTCATTCAATGATCAAAGATAGTGTGAATCTAGTCTAAGAAAAGAGAAAGAAATAAAGAAATGAAAATCACAATATTTTTGGTTGGGTTTTTGTGGTGATCAAGCAAGGATCACAAATCAAGCAAGGTAATAAAACAAACTAACAACTCAAGCTAGAAAAACAAACAAGTGACACAAACACAAGATATGAGATCAAAGATAGAAAAAGAGGATCCTAGAGGTCAAGATTTCCGGTTATGGCATTGGACTCAAGCTTCTAAAGATTCTAAGGATAAAGCTGCGGTGTTGGGAAAGGGTGTTTCACTAACGGAAGCAATTACCGGGTAGGTCTCTCACTTCACTAATCCCGCACCAAACTCCTATTACCGGGTAAGTCTCAAGGAGGTAAAGTTGGGAATTCTACACAAACCGGACACTACTTAAGGGGCAAACCTCTCCTTACCGGGTAAGTCTCGGAAAAGGTAAGTCTCAAACAATAATCCTAGCACACTCAATCCAATAGCGGCTTGTGAGGCTCACTACTACCTAGAATTCATCATCTTAGGTATCTAAGATCGGAAATCATCGGGTAGATCTCTTCCCTCACTTAGGTTGATAGCATTAGGTGATCCTAAGCTAAATTAAACTCAACAAACACTAGGATTTAACAACCTAACACCCCAATCATAAAGATTCATCATTTAAAGAGCAACAGGAGAATAAATCGGGCTATTCTTCAGCTAAATCGGCCGATTTACTGAAGAACAGGTCGATTTTTCTCCTCTGTTTTAGGTTTCGGGCACAAAAATCATCCTAAACTAACATATAAGTCCATCCTATCATCACCCAAGCCATAACCATCAATCCATCACTCCAGAATCACAATAAACTAGCCAACAACATGCATTTCAAGATCTAAAATCATCATACAAGCATACATGGAATCCTTAGCAAGAAGATGAAGTAGGGAAATGAAAGCAATGAAACTTAGCTGGATTTGAGCTCAAAACAAGTCTTTCAACACACCAAATGTAGCTCCAAGTCAGAATCTTACAAACCTCAACAAGCTTCTTCACAAAAGTCACTCGATTCTCACTACGAAATTGAAATCTACCCTAATCTCCCTCAAGAACACCCACAAGGGTGTCTTGTAGAGAGCTCCCAAATGGGAGAGTCTTTTTGAAGATGCTAGAGGATGTGTGTGAGGGAGAGAATGGAAGCGTCAGCAACAGCTTTGAAGGACCACTTATATTCTCCACCAAGAGCAAGGCCGGACAAGAGATCATGGGACACGTGGCTTAAGCTGTCAAAGGCCCAAAAATCGACCCAGTAGGAAAAATCGGCCGATTTTCCTGGGTGTAGGTCGATTTTCTTCAACAGAAGCATGTTATGATCGTCTAGCCATGAGTTGCTCCATTGCTTGCACCAATAAGGGTCCTTGTGTCCTTCATTGCTCCAATTATGTTCCTTTAAGGCCTTGGATATGTACCACCATGAGGCTTGACCCTCGAATGTATCGATTAATGTCCAAAAGATCCCCGAAATACCTACAAAGCAACGCACAAGTCCGTGTAGACGTCTATCTCGACAAAATACGTGAATTGAGTGCAAACGTCGTGAATTAGTGCTAAACCATGCATGAATGAGTGAGAAATCTATCTAAATGATTACCTAAACCTAGCTCATAAATCGTGTTATCAAAAATACCCCATACTTAAGGTTTGCTCGTCCCCGAGCAAATTCTCGACTATAGACTACAAGATAACATGATTTATGTATGCAGAAAAATGGCAAAATCTTTTTGGGTTTGTGCTTCTAATTTTGGATCTCCTTCATAGTCATGTTTCATGGCAATGGACAAGCAATCATGTATCAAATAAATGAAAACATGAAAAGACAATTACACTTAACTTGATAGCATGCAATGAAATGTAAAGATGAAGAAGTCAAGATGATCATGAGTATATCCAATCTAAATCACTTAGTCTTACACACATGCAAGTAGGTCATAAGGACTTTGTGAAATAGAAGGCCAAGAAACGTTGTGATTAGGCGGGATTTTTTCTAGGCTATGTGATGCTAATCCGGGAAAGGAACTAAACAACCACAACTTCACATTTCTTTTCAACTTCCCTCAAGTGTATATTTTTCTTCATTTTCTTTTCTTTCTTTCTTTTATTTTTGAGACAATGGCATTGGTGTACAAAAGCCGAAACCTTGGTGATTAGCCATCCTCGGGCTTTTTCTATTTTTCGAGGTGCATCCACACCGGGCACACATACCAAAGCTCGTTAGGACAATTGGTTTATTTGACTTTGGCAACGTACCAACACCCGATTATGTGAAGTGTACCGAGTTACTTGTCATATAAACTAAAGTCCCCAAACCTATGTTTTTGTCTACACTTTCACAACAAATTCAGCATTCTTATTCATAACATTCTTTCATCAACATCTTCACCCCACACTTGCTTTTCACACACATCAACACACTATCATGCTCCTATTCCCGGATGGGTCAAAAGAGGTCAAATTTTTCATCAATTGAAGTGCTTAAACAACATGATCAAGATGAGAAGTAGAGAAAGATGAATTGCCTCATTCATTCCTAAATGATGTGCAAGAACTAGCATGCAATTTCGATTTTCAATACTCAATTCAATCAAGGCAAACATTCATGATCACAAATCATTCATGGGATTCAAGATAAGTACTTCAAGTCCACATATGCATCATCTATTCAACACATAAGGCCATTCATAGCCAATTCACAAGACAATTTTCATCATAAGGGTCATTCCCAAGCTTTAGAAGCACTAAAATTTTTTTAAAATTTTCTGGTTTTTTTTTTTTTTTTTTGAATTTTTCGAAATATGTATGTACAATGCAAGACATAATGAAACATGTGACAAAATTAAACTATCCTAGATGCTAATCATGCAAGTGATCATGAAAACCCCACCCCATACTTAGAAATACATTGTCCCTAATGTGTAAACTAAATAAAGAAGTGAAAGAGAGTCCTCACAATGTAAAATTGGTG
This sequence comes from Fagopyrum esculentum, assembly GCA_033239045.1. Lineage (NCBI taxonomy): Eukaryota > Viridiplantae > Streptophyta > Magnoliopsida > Caryophyllales > Polygonaceae > Fagopyrum > Fagopyrum esculentum. Next base: position 41,391,071 of record BSUD01000003.1, read on the forward strand.
ATGCTTTGGTATTTCGGTTCACATCGAATGATGATGGTGGATGATCGATCAAGGATGGTAGAGAGCTCTTGATGTTCATTATGGTGTCGGAACCCGCGCTTGGCACCGCAAGCCGTCCAAGTTCCACGTCCACTCCACCCATGCTTGATTGGAGATCATCACTTTCCTTGACAGAAGGAAAAATCGGACCATCTGCCCAGGAAAATCGGCCGATTTTGTGCAAGATCAGTCCGATTTTCCTGGGTGCTTTCTTCCTTGTCCATGTGCTCGGATCTTGCACCTTCTTCTCAACAGTTCCATGAGGTTTTCACATGACCTCCAGCATCTCATCACACATGACAACAACAAGATCTAGCACCCAAAAACACAAAAGAAAAACAAAGCACACCAAAAGCAAAATCAAACAAAAACAAGAAAAATAAAAGGGAAAGACATGTACCAATGGGTTGCCTCCCATTAAGCACTTCTTCAAGGTCATTAGCTTGACCAAACTCCGAGGATGTGTCAATCCACCTCGAATACCATAGTTTGCTTGAGGAGTCCAAGCAACCATCGCTTTCCGGCATCCATGATGACAAGCAAGGGCCACTTGATGCCCAAATAAGCTTTAAGTTCTCTCTTCACCGGTGAGTAGTAGACTCCTTCATCACCGCTCCCTTGATGATAGTATGGAGTTGCAACCATAGGTGTCACCCCATACTTAGACAATTGGTACTCCGCGGTCACACCGGCGAGATGCTTGCCATCCTCATCCTCTGTGATCCGAAGAAGGCCGGTTCTTGGAAAGAATTCTTCATTGAGGTGCTCCATAACCATCATGGATCCATCATGCTTGCCTCCATCGTTCAACATGGGAAACTCTTTAGGAAAGGGGCTCCAATCTTCGGGTGTACTCCGGGCAAGCAAGGAGGGTTTGGAAGGAGTTAAAGTTAGCTTAGGGCTCCCCCTCGTGAGCTCTTCAAGTGTGGTTCCGGGGTTGATGGCAAGGATGACCGGAAGTGAGAATACTTCATTGCACTCCTCCAAAGGTGAAGGAGGTGGAGGTAAGCCTTGAAGGATGGTAGGATCTCCTAGCATAAGAGCATTCCTAATCTCCTCAATCTCCCTCCTCATTTGTTCTTCTCTCTCGGTATTCAATCTCCTTTCTTCCTTCAGGGCCAAATCCTTTAGCAACAATTGCTCTCGAGCTTCATTCAACTCTTCCTCAAGGCTTCTATTGGTTATGGTTGAATCGGGCAATTCTTGGATCTCCTCATAGTGAACCTCCTCTTGATGACATACTTCCGCTTCAAGCTCCATGTGGGAACTAGAAATGGAAGCAAGGCTGCTTTCTAGATTATCCATCTTCCTCAACATTTCTTCAAGCATTGACTCCAATCGATCATTGTGAGGTTGATGGTGAGGTTCCACATAAGGCGATGTAGTCATGTGAGCTTGATCATGGGACTCATGATAGGCATTAAACTCCTCCCAATACTCAAACTCATCATGGAGAAGTCCTAGATCTTGGCCTTCCATCCACTCCTCATACTCCATGTTGTCAAGGTCGTCTTGGAAGTACAATCCGTCCAAGGCAAACATGAAAAGGCAAAGACAAAAACAACACAAGATCAAAAGTAACAAGAAAGATAAACACTAAAAGCAATCAAAATCAAATGACTCAATCTAGACCTAGTCCCCGGCAACGGCGCCAAAAACTTGTTACGCTAGGATTAGTAGCACAAAAAGCTTTACATTTATAACTCGAACTAAATCCTAAACTACCTAGCGAAACCCGCAGTGTACGGGACGTTTGTAGAAAGGAAAGTATTCCGAGGTCGAACACAAGGACTGAGGCGAAATCAAGTCATTCAATGATCAAAGATAGTGTGAATCTAGTCTAAGAAAAGAGAAAGAAATAAAGAAATGAAAATCACGATATTTTTGGTTGGGTTTTTGTGGTGATCAAGCAAGGATCACAAATCAAGCAAGGTAATAAAACAAACTAACAACTCAAGCTAGCAAAACAAACAAGTGACACAAACACAAGATATGAGATCAAAGATAGAAAAAGAGGATCCTAGAGGTCAAGATTTCCGGTTATGGCATTGGACTCAAGCTTCTAAAGATTCTAAGGATAAAGTTGCGGTGTTGGGAAAGGTGTTTCACTAATGGAAGCAATTACCGGGTAGGTCTCTCACTTCACTAATCCCGCACCAAACTCCTATTACCGAGTAAGTCTCAAGGAGGTAAAGTTAGGAATTCTACACAAACCGGACACTACTTAAGGGGCAAACCTCTCCTTACCGGGTAAGTCTCGGAAAAGGTAAGTCTCAAGCAATAATCCTAGCACACTCAATCCAATAGCGGCTTGTGAGGCTCACTACTACCTAGAATTCATCATCTTAGGTATCTAAGATCGGAAATCATCGGGTAGATCTCTTCCCTCACTTAGGCTGATAGCATTAGGTGATCTTAAGCTAAATTAAACTCAACAAACACTAGGATTTAACAACCTAACACCCCAATCATACAGATTCATCATTTAAAGAGCAACAGGAGAATAAATCGGGCTGTTCTTCAGCTAAATCGGCCGATTTACTGAAGAACAGGTCGATTTTTCTCCTCTGGTTTAGGTTTCGGGCACAAAAATCATCCTAAACTAACATATAAGTCCATCCTATCATCACCCAAGCCATAACCATCAATCCATCACTCCAGAATCACAATAAACTAGCCAACAACATGCATCTCAAGATCTAAAATCATCATACAAGCATACATGGAATCCTTAGCAAGAAGATGAAGTAGGGAAATGAAAGCAATGGAACTTAGCTGGATTTGAGCTCAAAACAAGTCTTTCAACACACCAAATGTAGCTCCAAGTCAGAATCTTACAAACCTCAACAAGCTTCTTCACAAAAGTCACTCGATTCTCACTACGAAATTGAAATCTACCCTAATCTCCCTCAAGAACACCCACAAGGGTGTCTTGTAGAGAGCTCCCAAATGGGAGAGTCTTTTTGAAGATGCTAGAGGATGTGTGTGAGGGAGAGAATGGAAGCGTCAGCAACAGCTTTGAAGGACCACTTATATTCTCCACCAAGAGCAAGTCCGGACAAGAGATCGTGGGACACGTGGCTTAAGCTGTCAAAGGCCCAAAAATCGACCCAGTAGGAAAAATCGGCCGATTTTCCTGGGTGTAGGTCGATTTTCTTCAACAGAAGCATGCTATGATCGTCTAGCCATGAGTTGCTCCATTGCTTGCACCAATAAGGGTCCTTGTGTCCTTCATTGCTCCAATTATGTTCCTTTAAGGCCTTAGATATGTACCACCATGAGGCTTGACCCTCGAATGTATCGATTAATGTCCAAAAGATCCCCGAAATACCTACAAAGCAACGCACAAGTCCGTGTAGACGTCTATCTCGACAAAATACGTGAATTGAGTGCAAACGTCGTGAATTAGTGCTAAACCATGCATGAATGAGTGAGAAATCTATCTAAATGATTACCTAAACCTAGCTCATAAATCGTGTTATCAATCACCATAGTTGCCATCTATGTGGATGATCTCTTAGTCACATGTTCTAATGAAGTTGAAATTACTTCTCTCAAAGCACACCTCGACTTCACATTCAGCATCAAAGATCTAGGTATTTTGCATTTCTTTCTTGCATCGAAGTAGCTCACACAAGCTCAGGCATTGTATTCACTCAAAGAAAGTTCACTCTAGAGCTTTTAGCCAAAGCAGATCTCCCAACTGGCAAGTCTGTTGCCACACCATTGTCTCTCAATCTCAAATTGCTCTCAACTGAAGGCGATTTACTTGAAGATCCATCAATCTATCGTGCTCTTGTAGGGAAACTTAATTTTCTTACGCATACTCGACTAGATATTTGCTATTTAGTGCAAACTCTAAGTTAGTTTATGCAGACTCCTCGTGTATCTCACATGCATGCTCTCACACATACCATTCAATATGTACAAGGCACAGTGGGAAATGGCTTACATAGTGGGAAATGGCATCATACAGACTCCTCGTCACAACTAGAAACGCGGACCATATGCGACACATTTCATTCGACACTATGTCAATGTGTCGCAAAAAATTTGCATCCGCAAAACGCTCGCTAAATTGCGACACCTTAAGGTGTCGCAATTTTCTGACACATAAAGGTGTCGCAAATGGCAGTATCTGAGACACGTTAATGAGTCGCAAATCTCGGACATATTTAGCTGTCGCATATGGCACAAAAACAGACACCTTAAAGTGTCGCAAATGACACAAATATAGACAAATTTGTGTGTCGCAAATGACACAAATAGCGACACCTTTGGGTGTCGCTTTTTTATTTTATTTCAACGACACTATAAGATGTCGCAATATTAAAATCCAAATTCCCAAAACTGAATATTAGGTTACGCTTTTCCGTATTTCCTTCACGACTCATAAATTTCGTCTCTCTCAATCCAAATCAGGGGATCGGGTGTGCTCGCTTCAAGGTTCTTCATACTTTCTCTCTTCTATAAGTTTAGTCTTCCTCTCTTCCCAAATCTTATGGATTTCCTGTGAGCTGGATTGTTCCAATACGAGGTAGAAGAAGAAACTTCAATATTATGCATAATTGTAGGTTAATTCATCTTGTTAATGTCAAGTGTTTGCCCCCCCTTTCATGTTTCTGGTTTTTCCTACTCTTGTCTTAGATATTGCCCTCTGTACATCAATATTATGCATAATTGTAGGTTAATTCATCTTGTTAGTATTTAATGTTGTTATAATTATTCTTTACAGGTATGGATACAAGTTGGATTGATTTGCCAAATAGTCATCCAATGTAACTTAATGGTGTTAAAAAGTTTTTGGAGTTGGCAAAGGAAAATCTCGTCGAAGGTAGAACGCGATGTCCATGCAAAAGATGTATGGTGGATAATTGGCTACCCATAAATGAGGTGGAAGAACATCTCTTGTTCAAAGGTTTTGACAAATCTTACAAGAATTGGATTCATCATGGAAAAGGAGATATGCTTCCACGTATGTTGGGGCATGACATACGAAGCACTAATCAAGGATCTCTTGAGAGTCAACAAGAATCAATGATGGGTCAAGATGATATGGGGGGATTATTAAGTGCGGTTTTCGGTCCGAATATTTCTCATGCTCAAAATGTGTTTATGGAATCGGATGCCGAAGTGCAAGAGCTTCCAGATGAGCAATCAGATGATGAAGGTCAAGATCCGAATGAAACGCCAGACGAAAAAAATGCTAAGTATAAAAAGTTATTAGAATTTGTTGATGAGGAACTCTATGAAGGTTGTGAATCCTTTTCAAAATTGTCATTTATATTGCACTTGTTTCACCTCAAAGTTATGTCTCATTGGAGTGCCGAGTCGTTCAATATGTTGCTCAAACTTCTTGGTGACGCCTTTCCTCAAATCACGAAATTTCCATCGTCTTATTATGAGGGAAAGAAAATGATAAATGATTTGGGTCTTGGATATGAAAAAATCCACGCATGTCCAAATGATTGTGTTCTGTATTGGGGTAATCTATTGGAAAAAGAGAGTTGTCCAACCTGTGGAACCCCAAGATAGAAGAAGTCGACTAGAAAAGAGGGTGATGGAAATAATGAGGTTGTCAAGAAGGGTGAGCCTGCGAAGGTTTTGCGTTATTTTCCTTTAATTCCAAGATTAAAAAGGATTTACATGTCCAGAAAAACAACAAAAGACATGAGATGGCATCACGAGGATCGTGTGAAAGATGGAAAATTAAGACATCCTGCTGATGCACTAGCATGGAAAGATTTTGAGGTAAGATATCCTGATTTTGCTTCTGAACCGCGTAATGTCAGATTAGGTCTTGCTACAGATGGCTTCAATCCTTATCGTCTCATGAGTACGACTTACAGTACTTGGCCAGTAATATTGATTTCTTATAATTTGCCACCGTGGCTAGTTATGAAGCCATCCTCATTTATCCTCTCCATCATCATTCCCGGAAAATCAAGTCCTGGCAACAACATTGACGTATATCTCCAGCCAGTATTACATGAGTTCAATTTATTGTGGGAAGGGGTTCGTGTTTTTGATTCACATGCTAAAGAGTGGTTCATGATGCGAGCTGCTTTATGTGGACTATTAATGATTTTCCTGCACTCGCAATGTTAGCTGGCTGGAGTACTAGAGGATATAATGCTTGCCCTTCATGTACGAACTCTACTCATTCATATAGATTTGCTAACAAAATCTGTTATCTTGGATGTCGAAGATGGTTAGAGGATGATGACCCAAATCGATCTCGAGGTGACTTGTTCGATGGAACGGAAGAACATCGCCATCCTCCCATTCCAGCAACGGGGACATATATTCTAAGGCAACAAGAAAGAATCAAAAATGTATATGGTAAACCAAAAAAGGAGTCGAAGAGAAAGATAAAGTTTCAAGATGTCAACACATCCAATGATAGAGGTGATGCCGGTGATGAGATAGATGCAAATGGTGCCCTTTGGACTAAGAAGAGCATATTTTTCGAGTTGCCCTATTGGGAATATAATCTTTTAAGACATAATTTAGATGTTATGCACATAGAGAAAAATGTGTTTGATATCTTGTTAGGAACTCTTCTCGATATGGACAAAACAAGGGATGATGTAGAAGTTAGAAAGCTTTTCAAGAGTTGGGAATAAAAGAGCACATTTGGCTTCAACCTCGTCTTAATCGAGAGCCGATCATGCCTCCTGCTTCGTACACTATGTCATCAGTAGAAAAGGAAAGATTTTTGAGAGTTTTGCAAAAGCTTAAATTCCCGGACGGATACGGTTCTAACATTTCTCGATCTGTCAACATGAAAATGCGCAAACTCTTGAACCTCAAAAGTCATGACAACCATGTTTTGATGCAAGATATTCTTCCCGTGGCATTACGTTCATCTAGTGCTACATCGGTTATTGATCTACTTTCAGACTTGTCTTCCTTTTTCAAAAGTATTTGTTCCACGACTCTCGATCTCGATGAACTAGATGGTGTACAAAGGAGGCTCATTTCGACTCTTTGTGAAATGGAAAAGGAGTTCCCTCCAACGTTCTTTACAATCATGGTTCACCTACTAGTACACCTGGTGGATGAAGTTAAGCTTGGTGGACCCGTGCAATATAGGTGGATGTATCCCATCGAAAGGTAAATTTATAAATCTTCTATTGATATTTTTATTTTCTACTCCTTGATTGTATTATTAATCATCAAATAATATTTTTTTGTTAAGGTATTTGTCCCATCTAAAGTCTTTTGTAAGTAATAAAAGTCAGCCAGAAGGATCAATAGCAGAAGGCTTTATTCTCGAGGAGACAATCATCTTTTGTTCAAGATACTTAGAAAGTGCTTAGACAATTTTCAATAGGTCCAAAAGGAATGATGACAGCGGAGATGACAAGAGTATTTATTTATATAACTCTGGTGGTAGAGTGGCTGGAATGAAGAAGAATATTCGACTTGATGACAAGAGTTTGAAACAAGCACATCGTTATGTTCTACTACACTCTATTGAGATGAACGAATTGAAAGAGTAAGTATCAGTATGAAAAAGATCAAATTTTCATTTTTAATGAAATCAGTGTACATATTTAGTTGAATGAAACTAACTCTTTTATGTTTTTTAACTAGTGAATTCATAAATCAAAAGCAACAAGAAAATTCGAGAGCTCAAGCTAATGAAAGTGTTCAGAATGAGTGGATTATAAATGAATTTTCCGATTGGCTTTCAAATAAGGTTATTTAGTTTACCTATTTATTTGTCAAGTTTGTCATATGAATCTGTTTTTACTCAATTTAATACTTACAATGTTTCTTACATTTGTCATATGAATCTTCTATAATCTGTAGGTGCATAATATAAATGTCGATACAGAAGAAGGACCACTGAGAAAGGCTTTGGCTGGTGGAATAAGTATCTATGCTAAGAGAGTGAAAGTCTTTATGATCAATGGCTACAAATTTCAGACTGTCGACCGAGAACGGTTTAAAAAGACACAAAATTCAGGAGTTATGGTAGAAGCAGATGGGCAAGAATATTATGGGAAGATCACAAACATATATGAGTTGGATTACTATGGGTCTTTCAAAGTTGTGGTGTTTCGTTGTGATTGGGTTGACATAAACAGGGGGTTAAGAATAAATGGCGACGGAAGTGTCTGCGTCAACTTCTCTAAGTTGATGCATACCGGTAGATTGTTGAAAGATGACCCGTTTACATTTTCATCTCAAGCCAAACAAGTATTTTTTGTTGAAGATGAGTTACAAAAGGGATGGTGTCATGTTATGAAAACAAAGCCTAGAGATTTGTTTGATTTAGGCAATGCTCTTCTAGAAGTGTAATTTGTTTCATGTCACTAAAACAAAGTTTGCATCCAGTTCTCGATCCCTCTGTTTTATGTCAATTGTTTGCCCCCCCTTGCATGTTCAGATTTGGGATCTTTATGTTTTTTCCTTCTCTAGATCATGCTAGATATATTACTGATGGTATGCTTTGGGGTATGTTAGAAATCAATGACTAGCTAGTAAAACTAGCATTTTTGAAGGCTCGTCTCTTATGATTATTTTCAGTGGTGAGTTTTACTTTTGGTGCTTGATTTTTTTTCTTGAGAACATTAAAGGTTCTGTTGAATAAAAATAAATGTATGCTTCATATTACACAGTAGACTAATGACTGTATAGAAGTTTACTCTTTTTCTTACTATTAACCAAATGCAGCAAATGGTAGCCAGACTTGTTCAAATGTGTGTTTATGTGCTTGGTTATATGTTCCTACTCTATGTATTGTCTTATGATTCTGCAGCTTCTGCTAAACATTGTCAACTCAAATTCTAATATGTAAAATCTTTCTCTGTGCCCCAAAGCCAACCAGTGTTGGAAAACTTTCACTATAAACCATTTCTGACCTATGCTTACACAATTGTGTGCCATTTTTTTACTGTCACACGGAACTTCTTTTCTTCTGGCAAGACAAACTCTGGCATGAAGTCAGCTAATGCGGTTGGGAAGAAAATCTAAAAGGTGCGAAAGCAGTAACCTGTTGCTGATGTGATTCATTACTCTTGGTTGTTACTTTTTATAGTTATTGTAGATAGTCTCAGTTCTTCAGCCCTAGCAGGATATTCAAAGCTCTACAAGTACTGAAAAGAGGTGTAATCAGGTGAAATTGTGATCTTCAGAAGTCCCTCCGCTCTTTGTACTCTAGATAGCATGGCAAAATATATGACTTATGCAGCAATTCTCTTGGTATGTATCTTTATGTCAATATTTGTATTAGTATCTTATTTTCAACTTTGCAGCTGCCTCTATCATTTTTGGACATTGTTAGGCTTAGATTTGGTTACCTGAATTCAGACGGCTCCAAGAATGTACCTTTATGTCAATATCTGGATTTAGTTTTCAGACAGCTCTTCCAAATTGAAAGACTTTGCTTCTCAAAATGACAATTCAATAACACCACTCCTCGATGCTGCAAAATAACTTATACATAATGAAAAGAAAGGATGAGTCAGATGCAGGAGTAGAGAACTGCCACCATTGTTGTTGGGATGAATGCTCCAAGAATGTAAAGAACAGGAACTTCAACCATTTCCTGTCCATATAATATAAGCTTCAAAAATAAGTAACTAAAATCAAGAAAAGTAAGATATGTCTGGTAACAGTTAGCTGAATATATGTGTACATTCCAGATTTAAAATAGAGAGAAGGTTAAGCTGTCATAGATTTATCTATTCAGATGATCTTCATTCACTAGCCACTGACAGCAAAAAAGATTAAATGGAATTCAGCATATCTGTCTTTGACCTGTTTTTGAATGAAAGTAATGCGTAAAAAGAGCCAGGTATTGCAAAGTTCAGCAATGGTCGATGACTCGATGATCTCCATTCACCTGTGCTATTGAGGCTGATGCTAGTGACACTCATAGACCCCTGCTTTTTCTAATAAGTGTAGTGATCAATATCTGTATTAGTATCTTATTTTTAACTTTGCAGCTGCCTCTATCATTTTTGGACATTGTTAGGCTTAGATTTGGTTACCTGAATTCAGACGGCTCTTCCCAATTCATGTAAAAAATACTATGGTCTTGTTTGCTGTGTCTGTAACATGAGAAAAATGCAATCTTAAACTAAACCCTGAAGCTGGAATTAATTATTTGATTCAGGATATTACTCACCACCATTTTCTCTATCTCCGACATTTCTTGACAGGTGAAAAGCAGGGGAAAAGATGTCTTCTGATTCAGAATGACCAGTTGCACCGTTTTATGTCTGCAAATACCATCAAATGACAGTGAATCAATTTGGGTATAGATGCCAAAATACTTAGTTTGAGCTAAGTTCGCTATGGGTGATATGAACAAGATGTTTAAGTATCAACAATATATCAGTGCTAAAGCAAGACATTGACCTCAAGTGCAAACGAACCACCAATTACTGCATCAGATCCTGGATCAGAGGCAACATGGTAAGACTCTTCCTACAACAATCTGTATTTTAAATTCAAATCTGAGGCATCAGGACCTCCATTTCCCTTTGCAATGACACTAGCTGAAGTAGCAAGGAAAAGACAGCCAAGTTAGTTTGCATATAACTGTTTTTTATATGAGTTTTAATTAGATGGATGGTTACGTGACCATTTCAAAAATCACTTCCTTGCTTGAAAAGATTGTTTTTAAATTGAACCTACCAGATTTTGGCTTAAGAACAGATGATGTGATTAAATCTTCAGCTTTAGTTTCCTCGATTTGAGATTTTTGAGATCGCTTCTTCTGATTTTTCGATGACCTGGTGTTTACTAAGGCAATCATCTTTCTATTTTCGTTTACTGATTAATTATTTGATTTGGTTACCTGAATCTAAGAGACGGTCAATATAAGCATTACATTACAATGAGGTGGGAACGAGAAAAAAGGGGAAGGATAAAGGATATTAGAAAAAGGATATTAGAAATTACGATTCTCTCTAGTTTACTTTTTAACTTATTAAAAAATTATCAAGATAAAGGATATTAGAAAAAGGGGAAGGATATCACTTTACTTAAAAGTTAAAAAGTAAAGTAAACCGGCTGGACTTTCATCGCAGAGGTGAGAACTTTCATCGCAAAGGTGGGAACGAAAGACGGTGCTCAAGTTTCTCCTTCCTTCGCGAAGCAGGTTACTCCGGCCGGCATACAGGTTTCGATCTCCTCTTTATCTAGTTTCTCACATTTCTCAGCTTGAGAAGTTCTACATTGATTGAAATTAGGTTAAGCCGGCTGGACTTTATGCGTTTCGATCTTATTATTGAATGATTGGTTTCTCATCTTTCTCTGATTTCTCATCTTTCTATATATGACTAGCTGTTGAATTGTCACGTTGTATGCAACTTTCATTATTAATTGATTGGTTTGAATAATTCCATTTTCATGTCTCCTTTGCTTCTCCTTACAGTAAACCGTTTTGTTTTGGTTTCTTACATTTGAGAAATGTTTGGTTTGAATAATTCCATTTTCATGTCTCCTTTGCTTCTCCTTACAGTAAACCGTTTTGCTTTGGTTTCTTACATTTGAGAAATGTTTGGTTTGAATAATTTCATTTTCATGTCTCCTTTGCTTCTCCTTACAATAAACCATTTTGCTTTGGTTTCTTACATTTGAGAAATGTTTGGTTTGAATAATTCCATTTTCATGTCTCCTTTGCTTCTCCTTACAGTAAACCGTTTTGTTTTGGTTTTTTACATTTGAGAAATGTTTGGTTTGAATGATTCTATTTTCATGTCTCCTTTGCTTCTCCTTACTGTTAGAACATTTTAATTTGGTTTCTTCATTTGTATGTAATATTTTACTTATTAGTTTAATATGTTGTGCTTTGAAGATGAGTTATAGAAACAAAAAAGCCAAAACTAGACATGACCAAGGTATAGAATTAGAGAGAGCAACAAGTCCAGTATCGACAAGTGTGGAAAATCAAGCAGCAAGTTTAGAAGCTTGTATAATACCCTTTCCTGGTGGTAGTCATGGTGTTAATCAAGTCAGGCAAAGAAGTTTAGAAGCTAATCCAACACGTGGACCCCAAGGTCATGCTAGACAAAGAGCGGTAAATTCAGAAACTAATGCAACACGTCATTCTGGACTTAGTACTATACTCAGAGAGAGAAAATCAACTTCAGAAGCCAATTCATCAAGTCTTCCCGGTAATCTTGTAAGACAAACAATAACTAACTCAGAAGCAAATTCAGCACGACTTCCTAGACCTCAATCACAACTTCAACCATCTAGATCCTTTTCAGCTCGAGATGATCAATCCTCATCGCAAGGTCATCAATTTAATGAACCAAAGAGGGAAGTTAATAGTCAACCATCAAAGCAAGGCAAAGCAGGGAGTAAATCAAATGCGTCTAGAACTCGATCTTTAAAGTCAAAAACGGTGGTCCCTAATTGGCCAAATAAGCTAGAGTTTGATGAAAAAGAAGAGGTTTTGACTATTGGTAAAGTGAAATAAGTTAGCACACTGTTTTGTTTATCTTCATCCATTTGTCTTGATTTTTACTTGATTATTAATTTGGTTAGGCAGATGCTGAAGGGAAGTATATGGTACTGAGTGGATCAATTCAACCTCGTGATATTAACAACCTTGGAGTTGGGGTTAAATGTGTTGTCCACTTTAATGAGTTCAACCAGCTGATACGCCGAGGTGGTTTTGTTTTAGTTAGATACCTTGGATATATGGCAAAGGATAGAAGGTTTTGTCCCATTGGAGCGGAGAATTGGTATCTTATGAACAAACAACTTCAAGCTGACATTATCGAACTGTTCGGGTTTGTATTTTCAGATAATCAATTTCAGTTGGATTGACATTTTTTTCATAATTATGTGCTTCCATTTTGCAGGCGAAATTTATCATTCCAGAGGGGAGAGAATTCAACCATGTCATCCTCGTACGCGTTGCTAAATTTTATAGGAATTACAAATACAAATTGAAGAGGCAGAAGTTTAATCCTCAGTCTAGGACAAAGGAGCAAATTTGCAACGATGTGCCTCATGGACAAGACCGAAATGAATGGATGCGTCTAGTTGAAAGTTGGTATTCACAGAAAAACAAGGTATTAATTTCATTCTATAGGAATTACCTTTTATTTTATTTCTACTTCAGTTGTTAATTTCTTTACTGTTAAACTTACTTGTTTGATGTTGTATACTTGTACTGGTTTCATATGCTTGTATGTGTATCCTGTAAACCTGTGCATTTCTACTGATGTTTCTATCATTGAGAAGTTGACATTCCTTTGTTTTTCCGGCTACTTTCCAGTTTCTATTTAGGGAATTAAAAGAAGACATAAAACTGTGTGTGTGGATGGTTACATTTAGGCCTTTTGGGGGTTCAATGCCTGTTTAGCTAGAGGAATTATTGTCCTTTTTTTGTAGGGGCTACAATGATAATCATCATCAGTTATTAACTGTATTGAACCGTTTTATGAACTTTGTAGGTGGTAATGGATAATGGCATTCTCCAAGTAACCATGCAATGTCAAGAAGATATGTTCTAGAGAATCTAATATATATTAAGTAAAACCCATCTTATCAAAGTAGAATTGAAAAACAGGGACATGAATGCATGATTATGGAAAGAATCTCCACTAATAATATAAATAAATTCAGAGGCACTAACCTTAGAAATTTCAGAAGAACAAAGAGTCTGCTCGTACTTTGGTAGTCTGTTGTGAGGAGAAGGAACAAATATGTACAGCAACCTCTTGCTATTTCAATAGCTACAGAGCTTTAGGAACCTTATCTGAAAAGTAAAAACTATAGATTTAAGAAGGACATTGAAAAAAATTGTGATTTTTTCAGCTCAACTAAAAAATGGAAGCATTTAGAAGCAAACGGTGTACACTAAAAACGAATAAAGATAAGCTTTAATATCTCATCACTTGGAAATTAGTTGTGTTTGGAAACTACCTACACTTGGAAATTAGGGGGGAAATTGTAGTTAGTAGTGTAGTTAGCAGCAATATAATCAAATGGTACTTACCTGCACTTGTAACTGCAAAGATGATGTAGTACCTATGGTTGATGGATTATTTTACTTAGTAGTGTAGTTAGCAGCAGTTTAATCAAATTACACGTGGTTGTGTTAAGCCTGTATTAAGCGATACAAATAAGTAAGAGATACGTGTAAGCTAGTTTTGAACAAAGATAACAAATAATTGATTTCTTATAGCATATTTAGGTTGGTGAATATGTAATACCAATACCTAGCTGATTTCTTACACTTACAGGTGGGTGATTTGTTTTAGCATATTTTCATTTTTATTACCATTTGAATTTGCTGATTTGCATTACCAATGGTCCAATACCTTTAGCTGATTTCTTATAACATAGCATATTTAAGTCTGAGTTTTCAATAATAAATTTGCTGAATTTGTAATAGCTTTTTTTTTCTGAATATGTATCAACTATGAACAGAGAGGTTTCTTTCATATTCACATCCCTAAAATAAGGAAATAGACTACAGTGTACTCCAACCACTGCTCTTCCTCAAACCCTTTTCATTTATCGTTCTTCTAATCATCTCCACCTCTTCCCATTTACCAATTGAATCAAACAAGCTTGACATTATAATGTAATGCCCATCATTCTCTGGATCAGCTTCAGTATCAAGCTTAAAAATCCTCATTCCAATATCTACCTCACCATAGAGCTTACAAGCACTCAACAGAGTGCCCCAGATGCCTCCATCAGCTGCAACAGAGTGCCCCAGATACCTGCACTTGAAACTATCATTTATAGGTTGCTTACTGTTACATTACAAAATGAAGAACTATCTGAGGCATGCTAATTGTAGCTAAATAGTTTGCTGTTTTTTTATCTGCTTATTGATTTTGACATGCTATTCTTTCTCAAAACTGTGCTCAACTAACCTTTCCTTATTCTTCCTTTGTCTAATACATACTCTCTTATTGACAAAGTTTGTGCCCATTCTTTTTTATAATTGTTTGTAGAAACTATCCATACATGGAAAAGAGGCAAGGGCATCGCAAAGTTATGTAAACACCACAGGAACTAAAAGTTATGCTAATAAGAGAGATGACTTTGTAAGTTGGACTAATTTGTAGCTCTTGCATGTTCTTTTCTTTTCTTATTACCCTTGTATACTTGAAATTCTAACTATATGAAGTCTTTTGGTGCGTGTGGTTCCTTTTATATTTTAGGTGGATACAATGGGAAGACAACCAACCCACATGGAGTTTTTCACATTGACAGACACTAGAGCTGATGGTACTTTTGTTGATAATACACTTGCATCGGAGTTCTTGGTATATAATTGAGGAGAATTTTTTTCTTTCTTTATTATGTTTATACTTTCATGTACATTCTAATTTCTCTTTCAATTGGTTGTAGATGGAAGCAAATGTGAAAGTTAAAGAACTTGTTGGCTCTTCTTCAAAATCTGAATTGGAAATACAAAATGGTGCGTTCAATAGTTTGATGTTTGAAGAGGGAAAACCTAAGAGACCTATTGGCTTTGGCCTCGGTGTGAAAGAAAGTGATATATTTGGCGTGAATGGTTTGGTGAGGAAAAGAGGGTGTGAATCTGTCACCAATATCGTGGAAATGGAAAACTTGAAAGCAACTGTTTCAAATATGAAGGAGGAAAGTAAAATCACAATTAGCAACTATGAGAAAGGAAAATAAAGAACTACGAGCAAAGTTTGATCAATCAAACCAGATATTATTGCAAGCTCTCAAAGCAATCCATACTGGAAAGGTGTCTAACGATCTTTTGAAGGCCGCACAATCTGTCTTAGAGGTTCCAAATTCTCAGGTTTGTCTATTTATTGTTTCTATTTTACTAGCTACAATAAGTTTGGTAAGTGTCTTCAAGGAGACGTGCATCAAGTGTTCAAAGGAAACAAACTTTAATTTTCATGAACGGTTTTGCGCTAAATATTACTCTTATTCTTTGTTTGTTTTATTGTTTGTGTTTTTTTCTTCAGAGTATGGAACAAAGTGCTACAAATAGTCAAATGTCTAGAAGCAAGAATCTGTGACTTCGACATGAAGCAAGAGTCAAGGAAGGACTTATTTGAAGAATAGTATGATATTTTGTGAAAACAATAGACTAATCTAATGTTCTTTGAAGGAGCTAGGTTTATGATTAACACTCTATTTGCAAGAATTCTTAATGCAATTAATTTCCTTTTATTTCTACTAGTTTGTGAAGCAATCAATATGAAAATCTTGTGTATTGGAGCATTTATATATATATATATATATATATATATATATATATATATATATATATCACTACTAAATAAATGGCCTGTTGTAACCGTTAAAATTAGTTACTTAAGGCTTCAAAACTGTTACAGTAAGGCTTTAGTAATGGATTATGCTCCGCTACAATAACCTGCCTTGCAATAGGTATGTAGCAACGAAGATGAACTCTACTGTAACGGTTTAAAGAATCAAGTCCAAAACAATTACAATAAACACATAACTATTACTATAGGTGAAACCATTACAAAAATAAATTATTATTACAATAGATCTTACCATTACAATATTGATAGATCCGTTACCAAGGGACAACCATTACAATACGTAGATAATTGTCGTTCACCTTACATATAGAACCATTGTCATATGATCTACAATTGTTACCACAATACCTGATGTGTACAAGTAATTAGATAATTTATAAATTATACAAATTTAGTATAAAATACTAATGATAATCCATAGATAAATAATATGAAGGCATAAAGTGTACATCATCATTTCCAAAATCTCATACAAGAGTGTCATACTGAATGAAACTCTACCTTAGTAAGTAATATAAATATATAAAATGATATACGTATTCCATGCCTGAATATATATATATATATATATATATATATATATATATATATATATATATATATATATATAGTAGTAATGTACGTTATCAACACGCTAAACAGTCTCCTTGAGGTGTCCCCAACCAGCTCTTTGAATTTAATATAAGGGGTGGAAACCTTAACCTCGGATGCCTTTCCAACATCACTTCTACTTCTTGCTAAATTACCACTGCTGAATCTCTTATCTACTACTATATATACACCATGGCTCTCGCTTTTGCATTTCATAACTCCATCTTCAACTGACTTGAGTGCAAAGACGCTGTGTTTAAGAAAGGAATACCGACTCAAAGTTAAGAGTAAACAATAATACTTGGTTCAGGATGCATATTTTGAAATGAGCTTCCTAAATCTTCATCACAACGCAACTTTAACGTTAGGAGTGTTATCATGCTTCACATACTGCAGAATTAGAAAAAATGACAAGCTAAAATGGTTAAATTTTTACCTGAATGTGCAGACTCATAGCTCAAAAATGACACTTTTAAAGGATACCATATATACCTAGGATAAGAGGAACTTTGGCATTAATGATATGAGCCATGTAGTTTTTCACAATGTGGACAACTGCATAAATAGACCCAGTAGAAAAGAATATCAGAAAGAACTGCATGAACAGTTTCAACACTAATGATGTAAGAATTTATCAACATCCAAAACATATACCCATCTTGTGCACACAAAAATAGTTGTGTCAAACAATGATAAATAGTGCAGTGAACCAGCATTGGACACTAGCTGGCAGGTCAAGATTCGACATATCTGGTGACCAAGCAATGTGATTAGCTAAGGTTAGTGGCAATTGCATGGACAATTACAATCCCTTTTATGATCCACCTGAAGGACTAACAATGATTAACTGATATTGACATGATCATGAGCGAATCTATGTAATACTCCTAGTGTATTAATTATAAGGTTTTAACCTACTTTTTCTACCAAAAGAATTATGAAATGATCATCATAAGTAGCAGAATATAGGATGAAAAATTATGTTCTTTAAAGGTTAAGACTCTACCACACCTTACAATAACTAACCTCACACTAAACTAGACCCACTTGAAAAATCTTCTCATTATAGGAGGAGAAATTGTGCATGACATTCTCAGGGGTAAAAGGCAGACACTATTGGCATAAAGATTGTAGACTGGAGACCAATTACTTGTTACAGTGATATCACGTGCCATCATCAACATTGAACTAGTCTTGTATAATGTAATGGGGCTTACCAACTTTATCCTGTCATAGAAGCAACACAAAGAAAATACTAATCAAAAGAGGACAAAAAATGTAGCAATATGTCAAGAAAATAATACATTGATAACCAACACTAATGTCATACGATGCATAGAGCATCAACAGCAATTGAAAACCCTTGATCCAAGATGACTAGTAGTTCATGCTAAATGAACTGCTAAACCATAATTTATGCAATTAATTCTATACTAAAACTTGTTTCTATATAGTGTTCGATTTCCAACATCAGTGTACATTGCTATGATGCACTGGCCCAATGACAGGAATTATACAACAAAGAAAAAGACTCGTTCTCAGCCTAAGAAGAAGAGAGTAGTAGAACATTCCTGATCAGTTTCCTTTTTTATGGAAAACATTCCTGCTCAATACCAACCCGGAAAGCTAATTATAAAGCAACAACCACTAACAGAGATGGTAGAGCTACAATCTGATTTCATAATGCTAGTGAGAGAATACCCTAACCCTAACAATTATTTAGACCAAAATCACCAAATGCACGCCAACATTTGATAAATTAGCACAATGCTAACTTTTGTTGGCCTATATTACCACATCTCAATCAACAAAAGAAACACGAAACTATAAGCTCACGATTAGGGAACTAACCATGAAAAGAGGGACAATATAATAGTCCCCTTGCAAATACTCAAACGACCTTGTAATCTTTTGCCTACAATCGAACACAATATCCGCTGCAAATTATGAAACTGTGTCAACAAAAAATCTAACATCAAAAGATTCAAAACCATAAAAACGAGGAATCATCAACACATAAAATCTCGACCGAGAAAATTGCCCATGAAGAGATCATCGATCACGCCAGACCTAGCACCGACGGCGATGTTCATATTATCGGCCTCAGCGCCCAGCCTGTAGAGGTAATTTTCCCCTCTCAAATCCTTCGCTTCCCAAGACGACTGCTCAGACAACCCACAACATGGTGTATCAGTGGTGAAATCTGGGTACTAGGTAATTACTGTAGAGAATCGATAAGCAAATCCAGATATCAATAATCAGTGGTGAAAGAAATATGGGAGACATGAAGAGAAATGGGGATGGAGTAGTAGAAATCAGGGAGAGGGATACCTTAGGCCGACGCCGACCTAATCGCCGGGCGGAAGATTGGAGGAGAACCACCAGAGGATCACATAATATGTGGGAGAAATGACTCAAATGAGAGTGTCTTTCATGCTCTAACTTGTGCGAATGAAAAAAATGAGCGTCCTTCCTGTCCCAACCCAAACTCAGTGTGAACTAGAAACCTGTGTGAAATTTAACCCAAAATTTTCATTTTGTCGCCTTCCTCTTTTTAGTTTTGCGCCAATTATTTTAGACGCACCATTACAATTATCATTACTATAGGTGTTCTTCTTTAATTTTGTATAACCATTACACATGACCATTGCAGTAGTTTGTCTATTGTAACGTAACAGAACATCCATTACCAACATAATATTACATTAAGTCAATTTTTTATAACCGTTACAGGATCATTACCTTAGCAACTTATGGTAACATAATAAAAAATCCGTTGCACTTATACAGTTACAATAGGCCAGTTATCTAGTAGTGTATATATATATATATATATGTGTGTGTGTGTGTGTGTGTGTGTGTGTGTCATTTTGATATCATTACAGGTGGTGTTGAAGAGAGAATCGTATTGCTAAATTAATTTTTTTTTTCATAACTTAATTGTAAATTGCGACACCTTGAGGTGTCAGAAATAGTTGTGTTAAAAATACAAAACAAGTATCAAAGAGAGTCGTCTTTGAGTGTCGCAAATGTCTCAAAACAATGACGGGCATACGTGTCGCAAATTTATTAACTAATGCGACACCTTAAGGTGTCACAATTTACTGTGACATGTTAAAGTGTCGCAATTGGCACATTTGTCAATTGTGACGGCGAAAATTGTGACACCTGGAAAAGGTGTCGCTGATCATATTTGCGACACCTTAAGGTGTCGCAAAATGCTATTAAAGGTGTCGCATTACACCCGCTTTTCTAGTAGTGAGTAGTATATAAAAATTTGTTTATATTTGGTTGATCCTCAATCGTTGGTATTAATTTGAGAGATTTTCCCTAAAAAGTATTTTTCACCAATTATCAACAAGCACGGGTAGATGGCTAAGTAAAAAAAAAACAAGACTAACCTCTTGAACAAGTTCGTCTTCCTCCTCCAGTGGAGCTTCATCTTTGATTGTGTGTTCATCCTTGGGAAGCAAATCAGCAACCATGTCGCCAACAACTGCCACTCGAATAGGATCAGGTTCTCTCATCTGTAGTCTATTGAATCCTTTCATATGCCTACCGGGGTCAGTTTCCTTCTCTTGATCTTCCTCAACATTCTCTGCACAATCAACGCCACTAAATCTATGCTCCTATAAGATGTCTCAACATCTTCCTTAGCGCGAATCACTCCATGCCCTTTTGTAAACAATGTAGCCTGCAATTTCTCACATCTATAACCGTGTTCAAAACTCATGACTAACTGGCGGACATCTTCACTAAAATCATCCCTTCCACACAACAAAATCTCCCTCTTAGCAAACTAGGGATGGTTTCACCCCCTTGTTTGGGGATGATATAAGCTCCAATGTGTAACTAAATTCAGTTGTAACATACTCAAACACATGCTACGTGTATATATATAGGCTTGCATGAAATAACAAAAGCAGCCAATGCATTTTACACGTTAAACAACTCTCATAATCTCTCTCTCTGTCAAAGTTCAACATCATTGTTGACATGCTCGTCCGTAGGGTGTGTTATTCGTCCCATTGACAAAGGGCCTTGAAATGTTTAGGGGCCATATATACTGAAGTATACTAAGTACATTGGCTTGTTGGCTTAATGAAAATTGTTGTTATAATTTTTTATTGTTTGTCCATTGGTCTAGTGTTTAATCTCTCAAACAACATTTTTACTTATTGGAGGTCCTTTTCTCATTTTAATATTTTATTTAGTTATATTTAACATTTTAAATTCGACAGAATTATTAAAATTGTTTTCTTGTGATTATATTATGGATTTTATTCTCTTTTGATGATAGTTTAACACTATTGGTCTAAATTTTTCCTGAAAGATATGGGGTTTATTTAATAAAACTTTATATATTTTATCCTTTATTGATTTACATAATTTGTTATTTTATTCTTATTTAGATAATTCAAACCTTCTAAATTACTATTTTTATTTATAAATTAATATTAATTAACTTACTAAATATATCCTCAATCTTACTAGATAAATAAATTATAAACTAATAAAATTTTAATAATTTTAAATTTAAAAATATTTTTTTATTATATTAAATAATTTTAACACAAGGCCTCTAAAATGAGAAGGAACCCTAATTGTTGTTGATATATCCATTCATATCTAATGAGGAGGAACCTTTGTCTTTTCACGTGTTTAAAATGAGAAAGAAGATAAATTTGTAAGTCCATTCTACCCTCACTACGAGCCAATAATAAATATATTTAAGATATAAGAAAGATAAGTTGAGATACACAAAATAATTAAATAAAATAATAAATGTTTGTGAAAACATTATTTCCGGCACAAGTATGGTCGATTCTTCTCGTTGTCGACTGATTTTTGGTAACTGACAAAATGAAATTTATAAATCATAAAAGTAATTCATACTTTTGACCTGGTCTTCGAAATCCAGCTCAGACGCTGCTATCATCATGAACCAACCCATTCCCTCAATCTTTACATACGCTTTGGCAGGCGCTTACAACCTCGTGAAGTTTGATCTAAAACCAATTGAAATTTGAAATCATAAAAGTAACTCAAAAACCTCACACCTAATATGCTGTCATACAACTCTCCCTTGAAACCTGCTTCCAGAAAAGGAGTTTAAACTTAAGTGCAAAGAATAATTTTCGTGAGCCAGAAGCTGAATCTTAGATGTACAACATTTTTTAGTGCAAACAATGATTATTCATTATTCTTATGTCACTATCAAAAACAAACTAGTGCTATAAAACTTACCCAGTTCTCTCTCATGGTTTATCATAATTTGCTTTCTTCCTCCATTTTCCAATCTTTCCAGATCAACCAATAGTCAGCCATGGCAACTACACAAAATTTCTCCAAGATTATCAGATTTATAATCACATTTCAGTTATGCTTCTTACTGAACAACTCATCTTCCAAGAAGGATTCCATCAGCAGCTTCCCAGGGCAACCAGCAGTGGGATTCAAGCAATATGCAGGCTACATCACAGTAGATGACAAATCACAGAGAGATCTGTTCTACTACTTTGTAGAAGCTGAGATCGAACCACAAACTAAGCCCCTTGTTCTTTGGCTCAATGGAGGTCCTATTCTTTTCCACTTAGAATTTTTTTATTTTTTTTTATTATAGTTTTAAGTTTGGTTTGAATATTGTGTTGCAGGGCCTGGTTGTTCTTCTATTGGAGCTGGGGCTTTCTCTGAACATGGCCCTTTTAGGCCTAAGGGAGATGGCCTCATAAGAAACAACTACAGTTGGAACAAAGGTCTTCCTAAAATTCAAATGACATATCTAATATCCATGTTTCTTGAGATTAATCTGTGAATTTATGATCCAGAGGCTAACATGCTCTACTTGGAGTCTCCGGCCGGAGTCGGGTTTTCGTATTCTTCCAACAACTCATTCTATAGTTATATCAATGACGAGATGAGAGGTTTCATTCATACCCAACATCAATAAATCTGCTAAATTACAGATCTTTATCCAAACAAGGACTTAAATGCGTGTGTTTTTTTAAATGCAATGAATGAAGCTCGAGACAACCTCAACTTCTTATTAAAATGGTTGGAAAAGAGATTTTGATAGTTAAAATAAAAAATCTCGATTTCGTGAAATGAGGCTCCCCTTTGTCCAAATACTACGCGCCTCACGCGCCCCCAATCTCAAACCTAGCGATATCCATTGTTCGAAGCCTTCAGTTCGTCTCCCTTCCATACGAATCCCTTCCTACTACCAAAATGAAAAAGATAAGTACCCTCCTCAATCCAATAGACCGGATGATCAAAAGATTGACAAATCCGTGCTGATTTCAAGCTCCATCGAGTACTCAGGCAAGCAAAAGGTGGATCGAAAATGCCTGAAACAGAAAGACGAGTGTGAAGAAAATCAAAAAGCTGATGAGTTTCCAAATAAGGTGAAACATACCTGGAAATGGAGGAGGAAGGAAAGAGATAAAGAGGAGGCGAATCGGGTAGGATCTGCGCTTCAGAAGAGATGTCGGCGACCGGCTTCGATTTGGTCGAGAAGATCCGTCAGTCTGGCTCATAAAACCAGGTTTGTAACTCTTGTTACTGCACACCTAATTTCAAACCCTAGAACTCGATTTGAATCACTTGTATCTGATATGCCCCTTTCCTCTGATGACGAAATGAGTTGGGCGCTTGCTAGTCCTGGAAAAGCACTGAATCTGATATTGATAAAAGGGGCACAATTATGGACTACTCTGAATTCTGGCGAAGCCAGGTACATTATCCTTCTCCTTGTGATCGACCCTGATGCTTTGTGCTTTGATTCTCTATTTGTTTTGATTCTCCATGTTGATGACTGTGAGCATGAGTTTGATCATGTCGGTAGGCATAAAGCCCTTTTGGAAGGGTATCCTGTTTATTACTGGAACAAATCACTTGTTGTCTGGTTTGTTAGCCCAGGCAAGAAACTGAACAAATGCCACTATAAAATGAACTCCCATTCCCCACCAAAAATCCAAACTAAACACATATACATTGCTAAGGTTATAGAGAAATTAAGAATGAGTGAAAGAAACAAATCTTTCAAAGAAAAACTGTGTGAGATCCCAAAAAACCCTTCCAATGAGAACTTAGAGAAGTATTCTTGAGGCCCAAAATGAAGCTAAGGAAAACAGCCCTAATGAAGCAAGTCCAGGGGAGTGCAAAGTAGAGCAGAAGCCAGTGATGAACAAATCAAAGAAGGGAAAAGAGATTCTCGATGAAGAGGTTAACCTTGATGAGTATCTTCAGATGCTATCCAAGGTGAAATCCGACATCACCGAAATCAGGGAATCCTCTCTAATGGGTAGAATTTTCGGCAACCCACTTGAATTTAGTAAGGTGCATACTAAACTACTGTCTGAATGGAGAAACATTAAGGGTGAGGTTCAGTTTATCCCTAAGCTTAATCACTGGTTCGAAATTAACTTCTCCAACCCCTATGACAAAGCCATGATTTGGGAGAAGAGACCATTCCATATCTTTGGTTACATTCTCATTCTACGTCCATGGAAGCCCAACTTTAATGTGTTTACTGAAAATATATCAGCAGTGGATGTATAGGTGAGGATCCCTATGATCCCTCCTGAATACATTAATAAGGAAGCTATTAGAACCATCATTGAGGTGAACAAAGTTGGCAAATTCATCCGCCTTGACCCCTTCTCTGAAAAGGGTATGGGTGTGAACTATGCCCGTATTTGCATTAATTATGATATTGAGATGAATTACCAGAAAGTAAAAGAAGTTCCCATTCCAGATGATGAGGGAAAGACCAAAATGTTTAAAATCTGGTTTGAAGACTTCTCCAAAGGATGCGGTTTCTGTGCTAAGAAAGACCATGGATTTGAACAATGCCCCATGAGAATGATAAGTGCTAAGAAAACTAGGTACTCTTTCAGGAATGGTAAAAAGTGGGAAACTGGTATGAGTAGGAAGGGCAAGGAAGAGGAGAAAGATGTTGACTGGACACTAGTGATGAGCCACAAGAAGACAAAAAGAACTCCAGTGTTTGTCAGTGGAGTTAAACCTTATCTCTCGGGGACCACTGGTATCACAGTTGCCTTCAATGATATCTCTTCCCAAAGCTCGAAAAGTAGATCCTTGGGCCCTTGTGAGAATAAGGAGTCTAAGGTCAGCTTGAGCCCCAATGAGAATACAACTGAGGGGCAACCCCCTAAGGATGATAAAAATGAGATCTTTGGTGATGTCCTAGTGCAACCCACCTTCTTGGAGCAAGAAATGGGCATTCCCCTGCCTGAGGATGAGCTGTTTGCAATGAACATGATTAATGATCAAGGAGCTGGAATGACACTAAGCCCAAATGAAAATGGTGTAACCTTGGCAAATCTACTGCATAAAGTTCCGGCCCCGATTGATGATGAAATAATGATCTCTGAAGGCTCTTTCCATTCCTTCCACACTAACAATACTATGCATAGGCAACTGGAGGAGCTGGAAGTTAAAACTGAGGGGTCTAAGTCAACTTCGAGCAGAAGGAAGGTGAAAGGAGGCACTAGTGACACAGCTACCTCGACTCTGAAGGGGGCTAAAAAACCTAGAATCTGATTCTCCAAATGATATTAGAATGATAAATAAATGCTATCTTTTGTTAAGGGTTTGTGAGCCTCCCTCTATGAAAATGGCCTCATCTATTATGACTAAAATAAGTGTGTGTGTGATTAGGCTCTCTTGCCTTAGAATCTCCTCCGGGAAATTTCTTATTGTTGAAACTGCTTGTATGACCCTGCTGGAGAGACTTGTCACTGATGCCCCTTCTGGCATTACTAAACATCTATGTATTATATGCTTTCTATCTAGAAGAATCTTGTTTTATATCTCCTGTGTTGCTCTCTTCTGGTTTGCTTGCTGCTGTTGTCTTTCCATGTTGATGTTGTTCGCCACTTAGCGTGCGTGCAAATAAGCTTTAATTATAAAACTAGAAATCAAGCAAGCGAACCCGCAGTGTACGAATCGATATAGTTGAGCAAGAATTCCAGTGTATCGAACACAGGGATTTGGGGGGTTAAATCCAATTATCGAATTATCAAGCGAGTTAATGTATGAGCTTTTGTAAATTATTGGGAAAACAACAATCCTAAAGATCCAGGAATCCAACTATGGCAATCGATTCAAGATATACTAAAGATATAAGGACAGAGTTAAGGTATGCAAAGGTATACGAATGTAAGGTAATCGTACGGTGAAGTTCCAAAAACCTTATATGACTCACCTACAAGACACTCTCTATACAGGTTGTTGAGGCTTCAATATAGAAAGGTTCTAAAGGTAAGAATTAATGTCAAATACCCAAACTTGTAATCCAAGGATCAAAACTAACTAAACCGATTAAGGTTGTGACACTCAGAATCGAGGTAGAGGTTGTTGAGGCTTCACTACCACCTAGAAAAGGGTAAACCAAGACTAAGTTAAAGCAAATCTTTAACTTTGGATTAAAGTAAAAGCAAGTTCGTAAACTGACACAAAATTACGGGTAGTTCTTGAATTCCACGGCCGTGGAAGCTCAAGAACAGATCGTGGATTAGGTTCGTCGGCGATTCTCTCTAACTCTCAGGGTCCAATCTATTTACGATCGATCTATCATCATCTAAGCCACAACTATCAACCCTTCACCTTAGAATTGTTAAAGGGTTTTAGCCAACAACAGTCATATTGATATCAAATTCAAGGTTTAAAAGAATAAAAGATGAAAACTTCCGAAAACCTTCAATAACTTTCAAATCAATCTCAAATCCACAAATCAAGAACAATAACGTCAATAGATTCGGAATAACACAAACAATCACGAATCTTAGATAAGAAGGAAGAACGGGATGTCAATCCGTCTTCTAAATCAAACCTAAAGATAAAGCGTGGCCTTCTTGCGAACAATCTTCCAAATCTTCAACTCTTCCGTCAATCCGGAAATCTCAATAGCACCAAGTGCAAAATCTCTCAATCACAATCTCCGCCAGATGTCCAACTAGGGCAAATCCCAGCGTAAGCGAAAATGCGTCTAAGCAGAGGTGACGGAATCTCTCTTCGTCCGTCCTTTTATAGTGTAAGATAAATTATAAGCCCGGCCCAATTGCGTAGAAGATCGTGGCCTAAAGTGTGGCAAAAAAGATCGCCAAGATCACGGTCGTGGAAGGTGTCACGACCGTAATTTAGAGCGTGGAAAATGTCACGGTTTGACACAAGCCTTCCACGGCCGTAAAAGTTACTGGAATGAATCACGCTTCCCTTGCCAAGGTTCCACGGCCGTGGACTTGAACGTTGAATGTAGTACGGCCGTATTTTAGAGCGTGGTTTAGGGCTAAACCGTAATTCTTCCTTAGTCTCGTGCCATTCTTCAAGTTGGCACCATCCTTAGCTCCTAGAGATGTCCTCAATCCTTGGACATGCTCAATCAAACTCCATTCTCGCTCAATTCCGTTCGGAAATAGCTCTTAATTGCCTACAATCAACATAAAGCTTGTGTAGATCTCTATATCGACATTATAGACAAACTAGCTCACAAATGAATCAATGCTTAATCAATGACTATCAATATGGATGAAATATAGTTAGAAAACGTGCCTAAAATATCACAATATTTCATGCTAACAAATAACCCCATACTTGCCACTTGCTTGTCCCTAAGCAAGGTCTTTCAAAAAGGCTTTTAAATCACAAGTTAGGATGAAATATGTGTACCTTCTCAAGCAAAACTTCTTTTGGATGAATGTGCCTTCTAATCAATAGATCATTCTCAAATCTTGCTTCATTCGCTTATAAGACTTTCATACACTTAATCAAAGAGTAAAGAGTAAAGAAAGCTCATGAATCAATTAATCTTCCATACAAACATCATAACCTTCAAACATTATCAAAATCAATCATAAGAAACTTCAATCTAGATCACCAAGTCATATAACATTCTTTTGATCTTAAGGACTGTCAACAAGGTCTAGAATGTGGAGAAGGAAGGGAAACTTTAAGGAATGTGGTGCATGAATCCGGGAAAGTGGATAACTACTCTTTTCTTCTTCTCTTGCGGTTTCCGCAACACTTTCAACTTAGAGCTTCGCTCTCTTCTTTTCATTTTTCGACTTTACTTTTGGAGTTATGGATAGAGGTGCACAAAAACCGAAGCCTAGGAGATTGGCGTTTCTCAATTTTTATGAGATGCCTCAAACCCTTAGCGCACATACCATAATCCGCTAGGAATATCGCTCAATCCGACTTTGGCAAGACACAAACACCCGGCTATGTGAATGGTGCCGAGTTACTCATCGTCATGATTGACTTCCCCAAACCTACAATTTCTTTCTATTCTTTTGATCGCAAATAATTGCTTTCAAGACCCTCCCACATCAAACATGCCAATATCAATCAACTCCTCCAAATTCCCGGATAGGTAAAGGAGGCCATAATTTCAATGAGGGGCTAAATGATCAAAGAAAGAAGAAAGAAAATCGAATTGCCTTAATCATCTCAACAAGAAGTATAAGAACTTATAGTGTGATTTCAACCTTATTTTCTCAACATGATTTAAGTAACATTCATCACATTATGAAATTTGCAAAAAGAAGTATAATCAACTCATTCAATTTCTTTTCAATTCACTACTCGTTTAAACATGCAATTGTCATCAAACTCAATTCACAAGTGATGATTATCATAGAAATCATCTCAATTCCTTAGAAGCACAAAATTTTCAAAATTTTTTAATTTTTATGGGTTTTTCAAACTCTTTTTCATGCAATGCAATAATGAAACGTGCAACAATATAATGAACATGCAAGATAGTCTCAATAGAAGCAATCAAAGTGACTAAGAGTTATTACAGACGATTAGTCACACCCCACCCCATACTTGGAACAAACATTGTCCCTAATGTTCAAAGAAAAGAAAAAGAAGAAAAGAAAGAAAGAAAAAAGACTCACAAAGTGGCGGTGGAGCGGCTAAACTGTCGGTCTTCAACGGTGTCACTGCGGTGGAGGCGGTGGTGGGAATGGAGAGAAGCTAGGGTCATAGTACCGCCCGAACTGCTGGCGGTAGACGTCTCTCATCATATGGTCGAGGTCATCCATACGTCCATCTCTAGCGTCAGCTCGGATCTCCAAGGCTCCCACCCTATCAGAAAGGCTGGTAGCCCACTCTGGCATCTTCTCATACCAACCTGGAGCCTGGCTGTACCACCCCGGTGCATTTGACGGTGCTGGTGCTGGTGGCGGTGGCTGCTGTGCAGACCATGGTGGTGGAGCTCCGTACCACGCAGGAGGGGTCTCCATCCAAGTGGGTCTCTCGCTCACGCTGGCGCGGCGAGAAGATGAACCTGACGCTCTGGCGGGACGTGGACAACGTCTAGGCATATCAGATGCTATGTCCGGCTGATCCGGAAACGTGCCAAAATCCTGCTCTGCTCCTCCTCCTCCCTCATATGGATCCCTTATCTCCTCCTCAACTACCGGTGGTGGTGGGACATATGGAGGGGCTGCAATCCTGTTCGCATGCATAGCAGCGAACGTCTCCTTCCAGTTATGGCGTCCAGCCATAATGGAATACTTTGGGAGCCACTCAATGCCCCTCCCCGTCCTGCTCTCCCGTGGCATAGCTGCATAAGGTGGACCTCTATGGGTGGGGAAGATGAGACCTCTAGTCATGAAGGCCTGGAGTCCTAGGGGTACAGCGGGAATGCGTGTGCAGGCTGAGAAGTCTACCCCTAACATCCTAGCAAGGTGGGTGACTATCCCACCCTATCCAATGTTGCCAACCCTCTTGTTCTTTAGCTTGCTCATGGTAGCAGCTAAGAGGGTGGCGCAGTCAGTAGGGCGTCCATACAACATGGAGTATAACAGAAAGAGCTCATCCGTCTTGATCTTCTGAGGTGTCTCCGTCCTAGGGAAGAGACACTCAGAAAGTACCCGGTGAGCAATCTTCAAGGCTAAGTGATACATCAACTTAGCCTTGGTATCAGCTGGTTGCCAGCGGTCCTCGCTGGCATAGATCATAGCGACCTCTTCCCAGAAATCCTTGGCGTAAACGCCGCTGGGGAAACGACCATTAAAGGTCTCTTGGAACCCAAAGAAGGCTCCGAACTCCCGGATGGAGAAATCATAGTTCCTTTCCATCAAACGGAAAGAAACTCTCCTATCAACGTGACTGTGCTCAAAAGACGTCACAACCTCTCTCGTGATCTCCTCATATGCGTCTTCTCGGATAGCCGAGAAGACAACAAGACCGGCTCTATCCAAGAGCCAAGTAAAGTCATCTATGATATGTAGAGGAGCTAAATCCTCCAACAGTAAGTACCTGGGTCCTATAACAGTCCTCTTATGGATCCTCTCTAAGGCGTCGAGATGATCCTCGTGAATGGTAGGTACCCTAGGGCTAGGAGGTGATGGTGATGAAGGTGATGATGGAGGTGAAGGAGATGAGGGTGGTGGTGCTCTAGAGGAAGGAAGAGGGGTTACCCTTCCTCTTTTTATTCTTATCCTTCTCTTTGTTCTTATCCTTATTTCTCCCGGAAACTCTCCTCACAAAATCCATTCTGTTGAAAACCACGGTCTGTTCTTGGTGTTCCACGGCCGTGGAAGTGACAGAGACCGTGGTTCGTCTCGACTTTTCTCAAAACTCAGCAGATAATCACCAAACTCAGCAGTCAATCAGTCTTATGCTAATTTCTTCCAATTTCAATCAGTTCTCCTACAAATGCTAGCAAAAACGAAGCCGAATTGACAAAGATAGAGAAAGAACCAAAAACCTAGGTTTTTGGATTTTAGAATCCGAATTGTGCTTTCTCCGGTGGTTTTCCGCTCGAATCGTTGCTTGGATCTCGTTGGTGGTTGGATTTGCTTCAGTTTGGGTCGAAGAATCGTTAAAAACGATTAACGAACGGAGAATTGAGGTGAAGGGCGTGATTTCGGCGAAAGAGGGCGTGGAATTGGGTTTGTGAGATGTGTTTTTGTGAAGAACGTGGTTTATATAGTGGCCGGCAAAATTTTTGAAAAACCACGGTCTATCGGGGGGTTCCACGGCCGTGGAAATGTACGGAACCGTGGTTTTGGTGATTTTTCAAAGGCTTTTGGAAATTACGGTCACTGTAGCTGTCACGGCCGTGGTTTAGGCCGTGGAACTCTCTGTAATGCTCCAAAGTCCAAGTTTCGTCACTTTTCTCCAAAATTACTCTTCCCCTTTCCTTTTCCACTATTCCTACATCCAAAAACACGAACATACCGGAAGGAATCGAAGGCAAAATAAAGCAAAAACGTCTAAACTAAGCTAAACTATGAATCGAAAACAAAAACGTAAATGCAATACCTTGGGTTGCCTCCCAAGAAGCGCTTTGTTAAGGTCCGTAGCTAGACCAAATTCGCACTTATTCGAGTGCGGTGGGCGCGAACTCTTCAGCTTGGAGTTCCGGCGTATACTTCTTGAGTCGTTGACCGTTCACCTTAAAGCTTCCGCCCGCTTCACCCCATACCTCAACTACACCATGGGGGAAAATACGTTTGATTAGAAAAGGTCCGGTCCAACGAGATTTAAGCTTACCTGGAAAGAGACGAAGCCTTGAATTGAAGAGGAGAACTTGATCTCCTTCTTTGAAGTCCTTTGGAATGATATGCTTATCATGCCAACTCTTTGCTCTCTCCTTATAAATCTTAGCGTTTTCATAAGCATTCAAGCGGAGTTCTTCAAGCTCATTAAGGTCCAAGAGACGCTTCTCTCCCGCTTCCTTCATGCCAAAATTCAACCACTTGATGGCCCAAAACGCCTTGTGCTCCAACTCTACCGGTAAGTGACAAGACTTCTCATACACAAGATTGTATGGTGTGGTTCCTATGGGAGTCTTGTACGCAGTCCGGTACGCCCACAATGCATCATCAAGCTTCAAGGACCAATCCTTCCTAGTCCTTGAAACCGTCTTCTCTAAGATTCCTTTGATCTCCCGGTTTGAGATCTCAACATGTCCACTAGTTTGTGGATGATAAGGGGTGGCGATCTTGTGAGTAACCCCATACTTAGCTAGAAGAGCTTCAAAGCGCCGGGCAATGAAGTGAGAACCTCCATCACTAATGATAGTCCTTGGTGTCCCAAATCGTGGGAAGATGGTCTTGTTAAAGAACTTAACCACCACCATGGCATCATTAGTGGGAGAGGCAATCGCTTCCACCCATCTAGAAACGTAATCCACCGACAAGAGTATGTATTGGTTTCCACAAGATGATGGGAACGGTCCCATAAAGTCTACTCCCCAAACGTCAAAAATCTCCACCTCTTGGATGTTATTGAGAGGCATCTCATTCCTCCTAGAGATATTTCCTGTTCTTTGACAAGCATCGCAACAGGAAACAAAGGTTTGCACATCTCTAAATAAAGTAGGCCAAAAGAATCCAGATTGCAATACCTTAGCGCTAGTCTTGTTCGAACTAGCGTGTCCTCCACAAGGTAGTGAATGACAATGGCGGATGACACTTTGCATATCATCTTCCGGCACACATCGCCGAATGATGCCATCCGGACCTCTCTTAAAGAGGAGAGGTTCATTCCAAAAGTATTCCCGGATATCCTTAAAGAACTTCTTTCTTTGTGCGTAGGATAATCCGGGCGGTATCTCCTGACAAACCAAATAGTTAACAAAATCAGCAAACCATGGTTCGTTACCTTTGGAGATCACGTCGATGCACTCCTCTATAATGTGTAAATGTTCGTCCGGGAAGGAGTCATCTATAGGTAAATTGCCGTCCTCTAGATGTGTTAGACGACTCAAATGATCCGCAACAGAATTTTCCGAACCCTTCTTGTCGCGGATCTCTAGATCGAATTCTTGTAGGAGAAGAATCCATCTAATTAGCCTTGGCTTCGCATCCTTCTTTGCAAGGAGGTACCGGATCGCAGCATGATCCGTGTATACAATCACCTTTGCACCTACAAGATAAGAGCGAAATTTGTCAATAGCATAAACAATGGCTAAAAATTCCTTTTCCGTAGTGGCGTAGTTGAGTTGCGCTTCATCTAGCGTCTTGCTAGCATAGTAGATAGCGTGGGTTCGCCCTTCTTTCCTTTGTCCAAGAACAGCTCCTATAGCTACGTCACTAGCATCGCACATAACCTCAAAGGGAAGGTTCCAATCCGGAGGTTGGATAATAGGTGCTGAAATTAGAGCTTCCCGAATCATGTTAAACGCATCCAAGCATTCCTGCGAAAACTCAAAAACTGCATCCTTCATCAATAGATTAGTTAGCGGTTTTGATATTTTTGAGAAATCCTTTATGAAGCGCCTATAGAATCCAGCATGTCCTAGGAAACTTCTTATCCCTTTCACCGAAGTTGGGGGAGGAAGCTTTTCTATAGTCTCTATTTTCGCCTTATCCACCTCAATCCCTCTACTAGAGATTAAGTGTCCTAAAACAATTCCTTCCTTTACCATAAATTGACACTTCTCCCAATCAAGAACTAGGTTAGTGTCTTCACACCTTTGTAATACAAGAGCAAGGTTAGAAAAGCAATTGTCAAAAGAGGAACATTATACGGAGAAGTCATCCATGAAGACCTCCATGATTTCCTCAATGTTTTCGGAGAAGATGGCCATCATACACCTTTGAAAGGTGGCTGGGGCGTTGCAAAGCCCGAACGGCATTCTCCTATAAGCAAACGTACCCCACGGGCACGTGAATGTGGTCTTCTCCTGATCATCCGGGTGTATCGGAATCTGAAAGAAACCACTATAACCGTCAAGATAGCAAAAGTACGAATGTTGCGCTAACCTTTCAAGCAATTGGTCGATGAATGGCAATGGGAAGTGATCCTTCCTCGTCGCATTGTTAAGCTTGCGGTAGTCTATGCACATCCGCCATCCTGTTACGGTTCGGGTAGGAATGAGTTCGTTATTCTTGTTGGTGATGACTGTCATTCCTTCCTTCTTCGGAACCACTTGAACCGGACACACCCACTTGCTATCGGAGATAGGGTAGATGATACCTGCATCAAGAAGTTTAAGAATTTCCTTCTTGACAACCTCCTTCATGGTCGGATTTAACCGCCTTTGAGGTTGTCTTGAAGTCCTAAAGTCCTCTTCCATTAATATTTTATGCATGCATAGGGAAGGTTTTATTCCTACTAAGTCCTCAATAGTATATCCTAGAGCTTTTCTATGTTTCCTAAGGACAATCATGAGCTTATTATGTTCATCTATGCTTAGATCGGAACTAACGATAACCGGAAAGGTAGAATTAGGTCCTAGAAAAGCGTACCTTAGATGAGTAGGAAGTGGCTTTAGCTCCATTGCTTTCGGAGCTTCCAATGGCTCTTGAGGAGCATCCGATGCCTCCTTAGAAGTGTCTAAAAAAGTAGAAGGTGTAGGAGAAGAATCAAGAGAAGTTGAAGAAGAGGCACGATCACCCTCTTCCACGACCTGAATCACGGTTTCCCTGCATCCTCCACGGCCGTGGTTTAGGGCGTGGAAAGGAAATACGGTTGCTCTGTTTCCTCCACGACCGTGTAACCCTCTGGAGTGAGCCACGCTTTGGTTGGTGAAATCCACGGCCGTGGAATATAGTGTATGGCCGTGGATTCTCACGTTTTCTGCCTCGTCGTGGAGCTTCTCAAACTCCACTTCATACACTTCTTCTTGTGCTTCTAAGGCCTCAATTGCCTCATTGCACTCCTCTTCTTCTCCTACATTCGTTAGACTCATAGTAATAACCTTTTGCAAAGGATCTTTGAAGAGAATAGCACTTACCTCCTCTCTAGACAATCCTTCTTCGTCTTGGATATTGAATATATCCTCATCAAAGATTGGTTCCTTCACTAGAGTGGAAAGAACGAACTCTACCTTCTCTTCTCCTATGTCAAAGGCGAGTCTAGCATTCTTGCAATCGACTATGCAACCGGAAGTTGCAAGAAACGGTCTTCTGAGTATGATCGGGACCGGACTATCTGCAGGAATGTCAAGCACAACAAAATCAATGGGAACAAAGAATTTACCTAGCTTGACTGGGACGTCTTCTACAATACCGACGGGACGAGTGATGGATCGATCCGCCATGTACAACGTCATCTTCACCGGTTTAGGGTCGCCAAAACCGATCTTCCTACATAATGCAAGTGGTATGATGCTCACACTTGCTCCCAAGTCACATAACGCATCATATGTGACATCTCCCACTCCTATGGGAATGCAAAATGACCCCGGATCTTTTAGCTTTGGGGGCATTTTCTCCTTCATGGTCTTGATGAGATCCGAAGAATCCGAACTCATCTTGACCTCTCCAAAATCCTCTAACTTTCTCTTGTTAGAGAGGATCTCTTTTAAGAACTTGTCATAAGCCGGCATATCTACAATAGCATCAATGAAAGGTATATTAATATACAGCTTGCTCATGAGTTCTATAAACTTACCAAATTGTTTATCTAGGCGCGCTCTCGCTCTAGATTGAGGGAATGGTAGGGGAGGTTTGTAAGCCGGAGGAGGAACGTAGACATCTTCCTTCTCCTTCCCCTTCTCTTTGTCTTTCTCAACGGAGACTTCAACAAACTTAGCTGCGGATCGGTGGTAGTCACTCCGCTCCTAGTTGTGATTGTCATCACCCTTCCCTTAGGGTTGTCCTCCGTTTTTCCTGGAAGTTTCCCTTGATTCCTAGGAACTTCCTCCGCTTGGCTGAACATTTGGTTTTTTAAAACCTTTTGGGCTTTATCAACCTTAGAAATTTGATCATCAACCTTAATGATGCGGTTCTCCAAACCTTGAAGCTTTCCCAAGATCGTCTCCAACATGGGATCGGGCTTCTCCTTCCCCGAAGTGTTTCCTCCATTAGATGTTTGCCCCTGGCTTTTCAAAGGAGTAGAGGAAGAGGAAGGTGGAGTTAGTGAATTCGAATTGGAAGGATAAGAATTACTGGAGTTTTGTTGATTGGAGCGCCAATTGTTGTTGTTTGAACCCCTATTGTTGTTCCAATTATTGTTCCGGTTGTTGTTGTTGCCATTCCAATTATTCTGGTTGTTGTTCCGGTTATTATTGTTGTTGCGGTTTGTATTCTCACCACCATTGTTGTTGTTGCCCAAGTAGCCAACATCATTTCCTTGTTGCTTTGGAAAGTTAGTCTTGATAGCTTCCTTCAACTCTTTAATCTCATTGTTGAGAGAAAAGATTTGAGTTTGAGCTTCATGTGTGAGCTTTGCTCCTTGCTCTACACGATTTCCCTCAACTTTCCGGTAGGAATACTTCTCTATGACTCTTGCTTGCTTCTCAATGAAGTCTCAAGCGTCATCTTCCCTCATGTCCATGAATGTACCACATGAGAGGGATTGGAGCTTGAATTGTGTCTCCACATCCAGCCCCTTATAGTATATCTCCAACAATGCAAGCTTGGATATGCCATGATGAGGGCAATCCAAGAGCAAATCCTGAAACCTTTCCCAAGATTGAAACAAACTTTCGTTAGATCTCATGGAAAATGCATTAATCTTACCTCTAAGTTCCGCCGTTTTGGATGGCAGAAAGAACTTAGTGAGGAACTCCGCGGAAAGGTCTTCCCACGTGTCTAGTTTCCCACTAGGAAGAGCTTGGTACCAAGACAATGCTTTCCCCTTCAAGGAGAAGAAGAAAGGCTTGAGCTTATAGTTGTTGGTAGTTGCGTTCTTCGGCCTCATTGTCTCCATCATACACTCAAAGTTTTGTAAGTGTTGGTGTGGAGATTCAGCGCTTGTCCCGCCAAATTGGTTTTGGCGAACAAGAGTAATAACTTGAGGGTTGAAGCTAAACCCTTGTACATCATCAGCATCAAAGTTCACACCTAGACGGCGTGGTTGCTGCGTTGGATCCATCCTTTGGCCAAGAGTTCTTGGCTCCTCATCCACACGTTCGATCCTTGCATTCCTAGGTGGAACACGGCGATTTGCAGCTGCCCGTGGATGGAATGGATTCACATTGATCGTTGGATCAATTTCCTCTAGCGGTGGCATGGAGGAGTCGCTATCCTCATTGGATGAGTTGGCTCTAACCGATCTTCCCGGTCTCCTCTTTTTCTTTTTCTCCTTAAGGTTGTTTATTTCCAACCTCATTTGGAACATCATGTCCGTTAGATCATCAACCTTCGTTTGGTGACGATCCATCTCTTCTCTACGTGTCTTCTCACTCCATTGGAGTTGAGCTTCACTTTCCGCTAGCTCCGATTGAAGATCACGTTCTTCAGCCATTTTCTTTTCCTTACGCTTTTGCCTTAAAGTCCTATCAAGCTCTTGATCAAGAGGTAAGAGGTCCTCGGTGTTCCTAGACCTGTGCATACACTCAAAGAGATATCAAATAACAGGGGAGAAGCTCCCAAGCTTGACAACCGATAACCGAATTCGGCCTAAACCAAATCCCCGGCAACGGCGCCAAAAACTTGTTCGCCACTTAGCGTGCGTGCAAATAAGCTTTAATTATAAAACTAGAAATCAAGCAAGCGAACCCGCAGTGTACGGATCGATATAGTTGAGCAAGATATACAGATTATCGAACACAGGGATTTGGGGGGTTAAATCCAATTATCGAATTATCAAGCGAGTAAATGTATGAGCTTTTGTAAATTATTGGGAAAACAACAATCCTAAAGATCCAGGAATCCAGCTGTGACAATCGATTCAAGATATACTAAAGATATAAGGACAGAGTTAAGGTATGCAAAGGTATACGAATGTAAGGTAATCGTACGGTGAAGTTCCAAAAACCTTATATGACTCACCTACAAGACACTCTCTATACAGGTTGTTGAGGCTTCAATATAGAAAGGTTCTAAAGGTAAGAATTAATGTCAAATACCCAAACTTGTAATCCAAGGATCAAGACTAACTAAACCGATTAAGGTTGTGACACTCAGAATCGAGGTAGAGGTTGTTGAGGCTTCACTACCACCTAGAAAAGGGTAAGCCAAGACTAAGTTAAAGCAAATCTTTAACTTTGGATTAAAGTAAAAGCAAGTTCGTAAACTGACACAAAATTACGGGTAGTTCTTGAATTCCACGGCCGTGAAAGCTCAAGAACAGACCGTGGATTAGGTTCGTCGGCGATTCTCTCTAACTCTCAGGGTCCAATCTATTTACGATCGATCTATCATCATCTAAGCCACAACTATCAACCCTTCACCTTAGAATTGTTAAAGGGTTTTAGCCAACAACAGTCATATTGATATCAAATTCAAGGTTTAAAAGAATGAAAGATGAAAACTTCCGAAAACCTTCAATAACTTTCAAATCAATCTCAAATCCACAAATCAAGAACAATAACGTCAATAGATTCGGAATAACACAAACAATCACGAATCTTAGATAAGAAGGAAGAGCGGGATGTCAATCCGTCTTCTAAATCAAACCTAAAGATAAAGCGTGGCCTTCTTGCGAACAATCTTCCAAATCTTCAACTCTTCCGTCAATCTGGAAATCTCAATAGCACCAAGTGCAAAATCTCTCAATCACAATCTCCGCCAGATGTCCAACTAGGGCAAATCCCAGCGTAAGCAAAAATGCGTCTAAGCAGAGGTGACGGAATCTCTCTTCGTCCGTCCTTTTATAGTGTAAGATAAATTATAAGCCCGGCCCAATTGCGTAGAAGATCGTGGCTTAAAGTGTGGCGAAAAAGATCGTCAAGATTACGGTCGTGGAAGGTGTCACGACCGTAATTTAGAGCGTGGAAAATGTCACGGTTTGACACAAGCCTTCCACGGCCGTAAAAGTTACTGGAATGAATCACGCTTCCCTTGTCAAGGTTCCACGGCCGTGGACTTGAACGTTGAATGTAGTACGGCCGTATTTTAGAGCGTGGTTTAGGGCTAAACCGTAATTCTTCCTTAGTCTCATGCCATTCTTCAAGTTGGCACCATCCTTAGCTCCTAGAGATGTCCTCAATCCTTGGACATGCTCAATCAAACTCCATTCTCACTCAATTCCGTTCGGAAATAGCTCTTAATTGCCTACAATCAACATAAAGCTTGTGTAGATCTCTATATCGACATTATAGACAAACTAGCTCACAAATGAATCAATGCTTAATCAATGACTATCAATATGGATGAAATACAGTTAGAAAACGTGCCTAAAATATCACAATATTTCATGCTAACAGATGTGCAGGATCGTTTTGACCAACTACCACGGCTGGAACCCTATGACTAGATATCCATACGCGCAAAAATGGCTCCAACTCCGGAAATTGGAGGAACACAACCTTACAGTTCTTGGATTGATAAACATCATGTTGATCTATCTATATTTGGCACTTAGAAATGCCTATGTAATTTATGCAAATGATGATACTCGCTTTCCAATGTATTCTAGACTGTGCAGTGAATGGGGAAAATAAATGCTGAATTGGGATGTTGGTATAACAAAACCTGCTTACAGTAAAGATTGCCTTGTACTTATTTTTATTTATAAATATCGTCTTTTGTACTCCTACTTACAGCCCCATACATGTGTAAGGTACGAACCTACTTCTCCTGATAAATGGACCTTTGAGAAGTTGTTTAATTTGAGCACTGTGAGCCGGAAAATTCAGGCCCAAAATAAGAAAAACAAAAAGATTCTAACCTTATTAGCAATGCAGTCTGTTTTACTCGTGTGACTTGTCGATAACAGGGACAAAAAGGGTTCATATCTTGGTTGTTATAAACTTGAAATTAAACTTATTAATGAAGGATATTTCAGCCTTCTTGATGAAAGATTGATTCCGGTACTTCTAAAGAGCCTAAAGACCGAACTGATTATCATTTTTGAGCTGCTATGGTACGGGGTTAGGTCTATTAAGAACAAAATAAGAGAAAGATATAAAACTTCTCATGAATGCAGATGTCCCCCAGCCACCATATGGACAAGGAGTTACCCCTATAAACCAAATTCGAGCTACGAGAACCTTCAAAAATTGAACTTATCTAATCAAAGAATCCAAAAAATATTGGATCTAGCCATGGGTTCTCCACCCAATAACCCAAAATTTGTTAAATGAAAGTGGCATTCTAGAATTGCAGAGGCATGAAAAAGAAGAACTTCTGGACGGATCTTAGCATTACGTGCAAAAATGATAAAATTCAAATGATCATGCTAGCAGAACTGAAGACAAGCATTGAACCTGATGATAAATGCTGGAAAGGAGCAAGGTTTGATAATATTTGTTTTGTCCCCGCGGACGGCTTTTTGGGAGGCCTATGCTTCCTTTGGAAAAGTTACCAAATGCTTAGTGAGTAGGTTGAGATAATTACCAAAGAAAAAAGGCAAGTAACGATTTTGCACAAGAACCTAATGAGTAACATAAGTATTCACATCACATTCATCTATGCCCCTCCGCACGAGAACCAAAAAGAAACTTTCTGGACTCAACTAAAAAACCACATTAACACTAGAAACTTGCCTACCATTGTCATAGGGGACTTTAATGACTTGTTTCAATTATCCGATAAAAAGGGAGGTATAGAGCCCACAACTAGTAAAACTAAGAGACTCTATGAGTTCACTCAACAGTGCAATCTTGTTGACCTAGACTACTAATGGAAATAAATTCACTTGGAGGAAACGTAAAGAGGGCGCTGATAACACCTTTGAGAAACTTGATAGGGTGATGGTACACCAAGGAATTATTCAAGCATACCCGAACATTTTTACATGGAACCACGCCTTCACTACATCGGACCATTGTCGTATTTCGATAAACCTCCAGAACCCAGAACAGCAATTTAGGAATAAACCTTTTCGATTTGAAATGATGTGGACACAAAGGAAAGAATGTGAAAATCTAATTAAACAAACCTGGAGAACACAATTCCAGGGGACTGATATGTTTAACCTTGTTAAAAAAACCAGCTTACTTAAAGTTAAACTGAAAAAATGGTGCAAAGTAAACTTTGGAAATATTAATAGGCAGGTGGGTGAAGTGGAATCTGCCATTGAACAATTACAAAATATGATTGCCACCAACTACTCGTTGCAAATAGAAGCCAAGCTAAATAGACTGAGTAAAAAAAGAGAATGCCTCATCAGCTACCAACATAAGTATTGGACACAACGAGCAAAATCAAACTACCTTTGTTTGGGGGACAAAAATACGAAATTCCACCATCGTAGAGCAACGGGGAGAAGAAACCATAAAAACATAGCAGCTATTAGCACAAATAGTGGGATGGTACTAACTTCTGATGAAGACATTGAAAAAGAATTCATCCTGGATTATGAAACCAGATTCAAAGCCTCGAATATTAACTTAGCTGAGCTCCACAAACAACTTGAAGTTCTGCAAAATGAAGTCTCTGAAAGTGAAAATAGTATGTTGATGGGACCCTTTACAAATGATGATATCAAAACAACAATTTTTGAGATTGGTTGTGAGAAATCCCCCAGGCCGGATGGCTTCCCAACTGGCTTCTTCCATAAATACTGGCACATTGTGGGCCCGGATGTCACCCGAGCGGTTAAGAGTTTCTACAGAAATGGAAAATTCTCAAGCAAATTAACCACACATTCATTGCCCTCATCCCAAAAGTAGACAACCCATCAACAACATCACACTACAGACCTATCAGTCTATGCTCTACGATCTATAAAGTCATTGCAAAGATTCTAACAAATAGACTTAAAAAAAATCCTCCCTAACCTAATCCACCCGTACCAGGGGGCGTTCACCCAAAATAGATCATTCATGATAACATTCTGATTGCCCATGAAACTTTCTACGGATTTAAATCAAAGAGAGGCAAAGTTGGGTATGTAGCCATGAAACTTGATATGGAAAAACCATATGACAGGGTGGAATGGCCATGCGTTCTGGCGATTTTAGGAAAACTGGGGTTTGCAGGAAAATTTGTTGGATGGATTAAAGAATGCATTTCGACAGCCTCCTACTCCATTCTAATCAATGACAAACCAACTAAAATCATATATCCAACCAGAGGGCTTAGACAGGGTGACCCATTATCCCCGCTAATCTTCAACCTTGTTGCGGAAGTATTGGCTAGAAATATTCAAAAAGCTAGTATTGAGGATAAGAAAAACATCGGCTTCCCAATCACTAGAGCGGGAACCAATATTCCATTCTTAGCATTTGTTGATGACATCATTATCTTTGCAAAAGGAACTAATCAAGCTTGTAATAAAGTTCTGGATATCCTAACAAAATACTGCCAAGTTTCTGGACAAAAAATAATTACCATAAATCGGCCTTCCAAACTTCCGGAAATCTAGATAACCAAACAAAAAGATGATACAACAAAATACAAGTTTCCTGCCGAGTAACTATTTGGAAAAATACTTGGGTTGCCCAATCATCAATGGACGGGTTAACAAAACGACATTTCAAGACGTCATTGAGAGCTCTAGAAAACAATTAACCAAATGGAAAGCATCCTCATTATCTCAAGAAGGTCGAACAGTACTTATCAAAGCCAACCTAAATGCAAAACCAAACTATATAATGCAAAGTTTCATGCTCCCATCATCGATACACAAAGAACTAGACCAAATCAATAGACAAATATTTCTAGAACAAAGGACCAAACTACCATCCGCTCATAAGTTGGGACAATTCTGCAAGCCAAAGAATAAAGGGGGGGTTGGGATAAGAAAAGCTGAAGATATGAATAAAGCGCTGCAAATAAAACTTCTTTGGAAAATCATGGCATAACCAAACAACATTTGGGTAAAAATTATTGAGGAAAAATACCTTAAAGGGAACCAGTTATGGAAGTACAAACTGGGTAACAACACGTCCTGGCAATGGAAGAGACTGATAAGCTTACGACCAAAGTTTGAACAAGGAATTAGATGGAATGTCGGAGACGGGGAAACTATTAGGATTTGGATGGATCGTTGGATTGATGATCGTCCGTTAGAACAACTAGTCTCAAATAAGGGATAACCAACATTGACGACATAGTAAGCACCTTTATTACGAATAAAAAGTGGGATCAAGCGAGGATGGAAAATCTGAAAAACTGTTTGAACAACCATAACATTATCAACAACATATTAAATCACCCGCTTCCAACGACTGATATCAAAGACAGACTATACTGGGCCCCTAGTAAGGATGGTTGGTTCCGTACAAAAGATGCTATCTCCTTCATGTATGATAAACTAACTCTAGTATAGGACAACAAGACATCTCATGGATATGGAGCATAGACACTATGCCCAAGGTCCAAAACTTTACTTGGAAACTAGCAATGGACGGCCTTCCTACCAAGGAAAACCTTGAAAAACAAAAGGTACCTACACCTATGGCCTGCGTTCTTTGCCAACATCCATACGAGAGTGCAAAACATATTTTCTTCCAATGCCCGTATACCATGGACAACATAGCCAGCAACGAAACAAGAAGAGTTTTACAAAGTATAGACATGACTAATATGAAGCTAAGGGATGTGATGTCCTTTGCTAGAACTAAGCTAGCAGAATCCTCTATCACCACTCTTCTTGTCACTTGGTGGAACGTTTGGTTCATGAGGAACAGGATTATCTTCAATAACGAAAAAAATTAGGAACATCTCACACACCGTTGAGTCACAACTATCGGACTGGGATAAATTGAAGGAAAAAAAAGTAACAACAAAAGTAAATAAAAGGAAAACAAGGAACATTAAATGGTCCGCGCCACTTCCAGGAGTTGTTAAACTCAATTTCGATGGATCTAAATGAAACAATGGCCAAAGTACCTTTGGGTATATTCTAAGAGATCATAATGCCTCAGTTATTGCACTGGACTACGGAAGGTATGGGGAAATTTCTATCCTCCAAACTGAAGCATACGCGCTAAAAATGGGTTTAATTAAAGCAAGACAATTGGGCCTAAGCAACATTGATATTGAAGGAGACAACCTTACAATTATCAATTCCGTGAAAAAAAATCTAGATGCCACCATGGGAACTGGACATTACCATTACGGATATTTCTATCTTACTCTCAGGTTTTAATCAAGTTCAAGTTAACCATATTTTCAAAGAGATTAATAGTGCGGTTGACAAGCTAGCAACTCTTGGTCATGACGGCCATGTTGTGGTTTCCCAGGAGCAGGACAAGACGATGGTTGGCTCGAGGGTCCCGACTCCGCTTGATGTTATCATCCGAAAGGATGCCATAGGATGGTCAACTACTAGATGTTGATCATTCCTAATCCCTTACCCGTCTTAGTAAAAAAAATGGTTGGAAGCATATCCAGAATACAAGGCAAGAGATTTGTTCATCACAGGAGAGAGCTATGCAGGGCATTATGTTCCACAGATGGCGAACCTCGTACTGGGATCTCAGTTGAAATCTAAGCTCAAGGGAATTACAGTAAGTATAAAAAACTGAAAATTCTGTCTTAATTTCTTATGGTGTGTTTAGGAAGGGATCATTGGGGGTTATTTTATATTATTGAAGAGATTATATTTTAGAGCGTGTTTGGTAAGAGATAGAGATTGTAAAGGAGAGTTAAAGTGAAGATAATCTCTTATAATC
This sequence comes from Fagopyrum esculentum, assembly GCA_033239045.1. Classification (NCBI taxonomy): domain Eukaryota; kingdom Viridiplantae; phylum Streptophyta; class Magnoliopsida; order Caryophyllales; family Polygonaceae; genus Fagopyrum; species Fagopyrum esculentum. The sequence goes on from BSUD01000003.1 coordinate 41,435,408, forward strand.
TCCAAAAAAAACCCTCTTATACCTAAGATTCTTGGAGATTAATCTCTTATAATCTCCGTATAGATTAATCTTTTAAAAAACTTGCATTTCGTACCGAACACACAATTAGTGTTGATGTGGAGTTTTGTAACAGATAGGAAATCCGCTACTGGAGTTCAACACGGATATAAACTCGAGAGGAGAGTATATATGGTCACACGGGCTCATATCAGACTCGACATACGCAATGCTCAATACAATCCGCAATTATTCACAAATATACAGATAATCAATAAAAGGCCAATTCTCCTTTTCTTGTTTGCAGGTAAGCATAGTTGAGCATCTGTGTTGTTTGTCAATCGGTTATTGACAGATAAATTCCATTTTTAGGCATACAATCAAGTTCAAAATGAAGTGGGTCACTCGGTCGACCCATATGATGTAGTCCTAGATGTATGCTTATCCTCAAACTCTTCCCAAGCCTCCTGACATCTTAGAGAATCAAGTAGCACATATAGTGTAGAAAGCATGCACATTGCATGTTATGGCATCAACTTTGGTTTATTTCGTGTTTTAAGTGTTTGAGGCCATTTATGACGTATTTCTGCCAAAATACGAGAGTTCAATATTCCCTGAGGTCATGACTTGCAATGGATTATCATACATGACTGAGGATCGAGGAATCAAGTAGCAAATAATACCTTTGGACACCCAAAAGAAGTTTGGAACTTTGATATTATAGCTCACGCTGAAGATAGGAGTGAGGCGGCGAAGAGACGGGGACAAAACAACATGGCCATGGGCAACCTGCATGTTCCATTCCCGTTTCACCTCGTAGCTCCCCATTTCCTTTTGTTCTCCATGTAACCTCTCGAATATGGACTGAGATGGCCTGTCCACGGGCAAATTATTTGCGCCATGCTCGTCTCACGACCGTGACCTACCTTGTGTTAACGTTGTCTGCGCTGTTATTTCCGAAATATGATATCGGGATCTTATCTTTTGTTGGGATTTTTCATATCTTCTTGAACCCGATTGTGTATCCTATGTATTGTTAGGTTTTAGATGTTAGAAAAGTTATGCCTCGTTAGCATGCAACCCTAGTTAGACAATAAAATTCCCTTTCTACTCGGATTTGCCAAGAACAATTTTATTAGCAAATTCCTTGAAGTTTGCTTTTGGATTATTGAAGTGTTTTACTTTTGTGAAATGCTTAGTTTTGGATATTTGGCTCACCAAGTTAATTTAACACCTAATTATTAATTATCCTTAAAGTTTGCAAAACTCTTATTGAAACTTCACAAAGTCTTACTAGGTGTTTTCTCAACCTTTAAGAACTCCAACTTGATGTTGTTATAAGATATCTAGTTTTATGATTCTAGTGGCATTATATCCGAAAAAAAATTTGTTATTTGTAAATAACTTCGGCTGCTTAGTGGGTTGGGACGAACCTCCCTTCTTGGTGTTCTTTGGTATACAGTAACAGTTATGATCCTCGATAACCCTTCTATGTAGCCTCCTCTATTGCCTTTGGGTGATTGGTCAAATTATAAATTAATTTATCTTATTTAAATATAGATGAAGGAAAATAACTAAATAAATTATATATTTTACAGTTAACAAAAAATATCAATCTTTCCCTTTCTCTCTTCCTTCCTCACGTGATTATTCTTCTTCCGGTCATCGTTCTTCCACTCTTTCTTTCCATCTTCCCCAATTTGTTGACTGCAAATACCTTCCGGCTTCCACTAGAGACGATACCTTGCTCCACCGTAAACGAAATCCTGGAGCCATTGCTGAACATGCCTTTACCTCTTCACCCCTTCTCGACTTTGAATATCATAGGTTAGAAACATCGAACCCTAATTTCCGAATCGCTTGATTCCGAATTTTAATGGAGGTTGAGTTGATGTTCGGATTCATTAACAATGTATGGCCTTCAAATTAAAAAAAAAAAGTGTCTTTAGTAACAAATAATGTATTTTTGAATTGTAATTTGCAGTTTTATATGACCTTACTTATTTGAAGGATATACTTAAACATTTTTAATCTAAATTTGTGAATTTAGGTTCGATTATGCCTCCATAGAATTTGTATGTCAATCCAGATTGAGACCGCCATTGTGTTGAGCATGGCTCTTGGTCTAGAAAAGCTCATTTTGCAATTCAGTGTAAGTCAATACAAATATTTTAGTGTGCCACAAAATTCTGTATGTTTTATAAATTTCCATTGTCATTGTGTTATGAGGTTGTTGTATATGATAAAGTGGCAGAGAATATGGTGTTTTTGAGTCACACCATGCCAAATATTTTCTCTTCATTTCACGGACCAAGGTATTGAACTTGGATAGTATAGATTTAATAGTTTACTTGTTTCCATTTTGCAATAAATTGTGACGGTAAGGTTTCCTATGTGATTGAACCTAGTGGATTTGTTGTGACATTGTAGATGCGGATATGCCAGAACTAGAGATAACCCTCGGATTTGTGTCCGGCTGGATGACAAGGGCTTGGAGAAAGCTAATTAGGAACCGGTTGAATTGTGGTGTCCGCTTAGTCATCTCTAACTGCACAAGCGTAATACGCACAACTGCACAAGGTCTCGGTGTGAGCATGCAATCTAATCCTGTGAATTGTTTGTCAGGTTATTCTTGTCAAAATTTGAATCACACTTTATTGACAGAGTAAGCTCCAGTTTTTGTTGGAATAGAAATAGCAAACTATACCTTCTTTAATTCAACCGGTTGTGGTTAATAACAATATGCAGAACTTGATCAAACTTCTAATTACTAGTGTTGTAAAGTTGTCGAAAGCCAACTTACAATTCAATTATTCAAGAATACATTATCTCTTAATGAAGACACTTTTTAATTTGAAGGCCATTAATGAATTACAACTTCAACTCAATCTCCATTAAAATTCAAGCTACACATAAATTCACAATCACCAGATTCAAAAATTAGTGTTCGTCGATGTTTTTAACCTGTGGTATTCGAACGGCGCCGCTATTTTGTTTCCGGTAGAGCAAGGTGCATGTCATCTCTGGCGGAAGGTATTGGCGGTGAACGAATTGGGGAAGATGGAAATAAAGAGTGGAAGAACGATAACCGCAAGAAGAATAATCACGTGAGGAAGAAAGAGAGAAGGAGAGATTGATATTTTTTATTTATTGTAAAATATATAATTTATTTTGTTATTTTCCTTCATTTATATTTAAGTAAAATAAATTAATTTATAATTTAACCAATCACACAAAGGCAACAGAGGAGGCTACATAGAAGGCCATAGAGGATCTTGACTGAGTAACAGGAAGCATCTAAATTGGGTAAAACAAATAAAAGTTATAGCAAACCCACTTGATATTCATGCTTCGGATTTCAATTTATAAAAGAGAGGACAAATTATAAAACACCATTGCGGGCTTTAGATACAAGCAGAGCAACACAAATCATCGTTGAGAGCTTATCTTGTAGAAGAAAATAAAGGACAAAAATAGATAGATTAACAAGATATTTAATTAATCTAATCACCGTAAATTTGATAATCATATTATTACCCACATGTCAATGTAGATCCTATTAACATTATAAGAGTAAGCAAGTAGATATTTTCTTCAAAATTATTGCTTAAGATAGGAAGATTCAATCTTTTATTATATCTCATCTCTTTGTATAAATAACAATATTAGTCTTCAATAATATTCACTCAACTCATCTATTCATTTGATGATCTATATGGTATCGGCCTAAACCATATTTGAACCTAACACTCAACCATGGCTACTAAGTATGCCCCTCAAATGGACAACCCTCATGAACCTACAAAGCCCTTTAGAATCTTGGTTCTATCCAACATACTCAAACTTGAGCCTACCAATTATTTAGTGAAATTACAAGCTACTGTAGAGGGTTATGCTCTCTTCGGTTATCTTGATGGCACACACAAATCTTCAACTACAACCATTGATAACACCACAACTCCAAATCCGGTTTACCTCATTTACAAAAGACAAGATCTGATCATTGAAGGTGTCATTCTAGGCACCCTCACGCCTATTGTTGCAACCTTGGTCACCATGACCACCTCTTCTTCTCATGTATGGGAGATCCTCCGCACCACCTTCGGAAAACCCTCACGAAGCCACATTAAACAGACTAAGGAGAGATTACGCTCTACGGTTAAAGGACCCATTCCTATGATCGAATATATGAAGAAAAAAAATTCAAGGCTTCCGCTTATCTACTCTCATCTCTTACGTCGTCATTGCTAACCGAAGATCTTATGGACAATGTTCAGCGTGGACTCCACAAATTTTACAAACCACTCATCCACATCGTCAACGCGAGAGACACTACTATCTCCTTTGAAGTGTTGCATGAGAAACTCATCACACATGAGTTGTCCCTAAACATGAAAATAAGGAATCAATTGGCCTTATAGTTGCATTCAATGCCCAAACATGATCTACAAATGGAAAGGTAAGAAATCTCAAACTCAAAACTCATGATAATCATCTAATTCCTCATAAAAACCTTCTTGGATGTCAAACAACCGTCAATCTACTCAACATGCGCCTACTGGTGCTAAACAACTGTCAATCTGACTCATCCATGTTTCCAGCAAACCCTCCTCATACCAATATTACCACATCTACTCCTTCAAACTCAAATTGGCTTGTTGACAGTTGTGTTTCTCACCATGTCACAAATGACTTCAACAACCTTGTTATTCATTATCCATACAATGGCCCAGATGAAATGTTTGTGGGAGATGGTATAGTCCTAGAAATCACTCACTCTGACTCTACTTTATCTAGTAAAATTTATCTTCAAATGTTTTTTTTTGTCCCTTCCGTGTCAAAAAAATATTTTATTAGTGTTTAAACTTACAAAGAACAACCCTTATGTTGTCACTTTCTTAACTATTCATTTTTTGTACAGGACATTAAGTCCGTAACAACTCTAGTTAAAGACCCATGCATCCATGGAGTTTATATGTGGCTTACAACCTCCAAACACGTCTTCAATGTTCTAAAATTTGGCTCAATATCGCTACATCACAAATTGGGCAATCCATCATCTGTTGTTTTTGAATTTTTAGTTCAAAAGTTTAAGTTGAGCAATGCGCATTTTCAACAATCTAACTGTACTTCTTGCCAAATTAATAAGACATAAGCTTCCCTCTTATAAATCCTCGATTGTGTCAAGTCATTCTCTTGAAATTATCTATTCTGATTTATGGATTTCACTAAATATTACGTAATATTTTTTAATCATTTTATAAGATATACTTGGATTTTCCAATCAAAAAGAAATGTGACACAAAATCGATTTTTATTTAATTCAAAGCTTTAGTTGAAAACTTTCTCAAAAAGAATATTAAAACCCTTTAGTCGCACAATGGTGGTGAATATTTAGCTCTTCGTGATACTCTAGCCACGGCTAGAATTTCTCATCTTACGTCACCACCACACACTCCGGGGCATAATGACATTTTTTAACGTAAACATCGTCATAGAGTTGAAACTGGTCTTGCTTTTCTCACGCAATCAGGTATGCCACTTAATAATTGGCCTCATGCCTTGATCACGACACATATCTAATAAACTGTCTTCCAACTTTTTTAGCATTTTATTACAATCTACACCAAACTACACTAAACTTAAAGGTTTTGGGTGTCTTTGTTATCCATGGTTAAGACCTTACCCCTCTCACAAACTCAAACCTAGGTCTATTTCATGCGTTTTTATCGGCAATTTATCCACACAAAGTGCTTATCAATATTAGATCCCATTACTCGAAAGATTTGTACACCTCGTCTTATGTACTATGGGTGGTTCAACTTCTCCAAGAACTTGGTGTTACTCTTTCTCAAAGTCCAACCATTTATTGTGATAATTTGGGTGCTTCGAGCCTAAGTGTCAATCCAGGTTTTCAATCAATGAAGAGCACAACCCTTACTTACCACTTTGTGCGAGAAAAGGTTCAAGGAAGGGCTCTTTGGTTATCGTATGTATCACTCAAGGATCGACTTGTTGACATCCTTACAACACCTTTTCTACGTCCACAATTTGATGTCCTTCTATCCAAGCTTGGTCTCTTCAAAAAATGTACATCTTGAAAGTGAATGTTAATATTATAGCAATAAATAAGTAGATATTCTCTTCAAGATTATCTCTTTGTACAAATAACTATGTTAATCATCAATAATATTCACTCAATTGATCTATTCATTTGATGATCGATAGAACCTTTGCACTTGGGATTAAAGGGAATAGTTTGCAGTCACTAGTCAAAAGCCACTCTTCTCCTAATTTTTAGGAACTATACCACAATATCTTAATAAAAAAACAACTTTTAAAAATATTTGAAATGGTTGTAGAAAATTTCACCGCACTTGAATCAAATAGTCTAAATCTGGGTGTAAATCGTTCAAGAAATATCATTTCAGGATTAACTTTACCCTTCATTGGTTGATATGTCCATTCATATCAAATGAAGGGGAACCCTTGGTCATTTCACGTGTCTTGAAACGATAAAAAATGTATTTTTGTGTCCAGTCCACCCTCACTACGAGCCAATAAATATTTAAGATATAGGAGAGTTTACGTTGAGATACACAAAATTATTTAATAAAATAATAAATGTTTTGAAAACATTATTTCCGGCACAAGTATGGTCGATTCTCCTCGTTGTCGACTGATTTTTGGTCACTGACAAAATGAAATCCTTTGGGTATCTTATAAATGAAGAAGAAGCCAAACTTTTGACCAGGTCTTCAAAATCCAGCTCATACGCTATCATCATGAATCAAACCTATTCCCCCTCAATCTCTGCATACGCTTTGACAGGCGCATACAACCTCGTGAAGTTTGCTCAAAAACCTCACACCTAATCTGGTGTCATACAAATCTCCCTTGAAACCTGTTTCCCGAAAAGGAGTAATAACTTAAGTGCAAAGATTAATTTTCGTGACCCAGAAGCTGAATCTCTAGATGTAGAACATTTTTTAGTGCAAACAATGATTATTCATTATTCTTATGTCACTATCAAAAACAAACTAGTGCTATAAAACTCACCCGGTTCTCTCTCATGGTTTATCATAATTTGCTTTCTTCCATTTTCCAATCTTTCCAGATCAACCAATAGTCAGCCATGGCAACTACACAAAATTTCTCCAAGATTATCAGATTTATAATCACATTTCAGTTATGCTTCTTACTGAAGAACTCATCTTCCAAGAAGGATTCCATCAGCAGCTTCCCAGGGCAACCAGCAGTGGGATTCAAGCAATATGCAGGCTACATCACAGTAGATGACAAATCACAGAGAGATCTGTTCTACTACTTTGTAGAAGCTGAGATCGAACCACAAACTAAGCCCCTTGTTCTTTGGCTCAATGGAGGTCCTATTCTTTTCCACTTAGAATTTTTTTATTTTTTTTATTATAGTTTTAAGTTTGGTTTGAATATTGTGTTGCAGGGCCTGGTTGTTCTTCTATTGGAGCTGGGGCTTTCTCTGAACATGGCCCTTTTAGGCCTAAGGGAGATGGCCTCATAAGAAACAACTACAGTTGGAACAAAGGTCTTTCTAAAATTCAAATGACATATCTAATATCCATGTTTCTTGAGATTAATCTGTGAATTTATGATCCAGAGGCTAACATGCTCTACTTGGAGTCTCCGGCCGGAGTCGGGTTTTCGTATTCTTCCAACAACTCATTCTATAGTTATATCAATGACGAGATGACAGGTTTCATTCATACCCAACATCATTAAATCTGCTAAATTACAGATCTTTATCCAAACAAGGACTTAAATGCGTGTGCTTCTTTAAATGCAATCAATGAAGCGCGAGACAACCTCAATTTCTTATTAAAATGGTTGGAAGCATATCCAGAATACAAGGCAAGAGACTTGTTCATCACCGGAGAGAGCTATGCAGGGCATTATGTTCCGCAGCTGGCGAACCTCGTACTGGGATCTCAGTTGAAATCTAAGCTCAAGGGAATAGCTGTAAGTATAAAAAAACTGAAAATTCTATCTTAAATACCTAAAGTGTTGATGCGGAGTTTTGTAACAGATAGGAAATCCGCTACTGGAGTTCAACACGGATATAAACTCCAGAGGAGAGTATATATGGTCACACGGGCTCATATCAGACTCTACATATGCAATGCTCAATACAATCTGCAATTATTCACAAATATACAGACAATCAATAAAAGGCCAATTCTCCTTTGCTTGTCTGCAGGTATGTCAATCAGTTATTGACAGACAATCAATAAGCATCTGTATTGTTTGTCAATCAGTTATTGACAGATAAATTCCATTTTTAGGCATACAATCAAGTTCAAAATGAATTGGGTCACTCAGTCGACCCGTATGATGTAGTCCTAGATGTATGCTTATCCTCAAACTCATCCCAAGCCTCCCGACTCAATCCAACAGTAACATATCTTATCTTCTTTCTTTCTCTATTTAAATTACATGTTTAGGCATACAATCAATTTTAAATCTCTCGTTGTTACAGTGGCGGCAGGGGATGATAGATAGGCTAAACGGCATAGATGTGTGTGTGGAAGATGAAATAACAAAGTATCTGAACAGGAAGGATGTGCAACTCTCTTTCAATGCTAAGCTTGTTGGAGTTGATCAATGGAGTATTTGTTCAAAGTGAGTTATCACTATCAACTCACCTATCATTATCTATCTACTCGAGAAATATTCAATAATTTTGCTTGGTTTGATAATTGACAGCATTATAAGCTATGACTATGAAAATCTTGAGGTACCAAGTCTGCCTCTTCTAGGCACATTAGTAAAGGCTGGTGTTCGAGTCTTAGTTTTCAGGTAAATATACTTTTGCTTATTCCTTCTTCTATCAATCAAACCGATATAATCACGAGTCTTATGTTTACGGTCAATAACCAACGTTTTTTACCTATAATTTTAATTAAGAAAATTAAGGGGCATAGTTTGCCTCAAACAATATCCAACCCCACAAGCTCATTTTACCCTTTAATAATCTGCAGCGGAGATCAGGATTCGGTAATACCATTGACAGGGACAAGATCCTTAGTTAGCTCACTGGCGAAAACGCTAGGACTGAAGACAACGCTACCGTACAGATCTTGGCTGCTGAATAAGCAGGTTGGTGGATGGACGCAAGTCTATGGGGGGATATTAACCTACGCCACCATAAGAGGAGCAGCACATGAGGCTCCATTTACCCAACCAGAGAGATCGCTCAAGTTGTTTAGCAGTTTTGTAGCAGGAAAGCCGCTGACTCAAGCCAATTGATAAGAAAATGTACAAGTGATACAGATTACAGAACAATAAGATATGTATGTCATATAATTATTATTATTATTATTATTGATAATGAAACAAGGGCAAAGCTCCAAAAGGCCACCATCCATGGCAGTTTATGCAGTACTTAATAGTAGTCACATGTAAATGGGAATCTTGTTAATCAACAAGAAACAAAGTTTGTACAGCTACTGACTACTGATGAGACGATTGTGATAGTGACTAATGAAGCAACCATCAACCCAATAGTGAACCATACTAATCATGTTACTTCCACTCGACCATCATGCCTTTTCTTGTAGCATACAAATCCTTAGTTACTTACAAGTTTAAACATGCTCGTCCAACAAGGGGTATTATTAGACTCAGTATATGATTCTAGTATTTTGGGTTCATAATATTTATTTTTAATTAGTTTTTAAAATAAAAGAGTGTTATTTGGTAAAAACTCAACATTAGGTACAAATGGTCAAGAGTTCAATTTTTTATCATCATTCTTTCGTGAATTTTTATTAAAAAGTATTTTTAGTCTTTTTTTTTTCTCCACTTTTTTTCTAATACAACATAAACTTTTTTAAAATTGCCCACGTGGCCTCAAAAACTCCTTGGACGATCTTGAGTTTAAGGCATGTACAAATTTAGAGTAGGTTTAATATCTATATTTAGATATCAATAAAATAAATATTAATATCAAGACATGGGTATGAGATTGATATCCACCAAATAAAGTGTTCTAAGAGAGAAATAATAGAAGAGATGGAAAAATATGAGAAAATCAGTACCCATTTTTTGGGCGGACTAAATTTTAGTACCCCAATACTTTTAACTATTAGAACGGTACCTCATCTCCTGAGCCCGACCAAAGTTTAATACCTATGTTATTGTTCATCTGTTAAATTCAAAGAACGACGTTAATTCTTAGGGGCAAAATTGTCCACTCCAAAATAAACCTAATTTTTGTCTCCTTTCTCCCCTTTCTCTCTCAAATCTTTGTGTTCTTCCACCATGGAATTCACATCCAGAACATCTCACTCATTTCGAATCCAAAGGATGGGGTGTTGCTGGTGTTAATTCACATCTAGATCATAGATGTTTATGTAATAGTAGAATCAATCATGGAATACTAAAGCAGAAGAGTTCAAGGATGGTTCTCAATGGTTGCTGGTGTTTTTTTTGTTGTTCGGGTCAATAGACTATGTCACATCTCCATAAGCTCTCTTTCAATAGATCAATTGTGCAGGTGTTTTTTTTTTGCTCAATGCTTCGATCAGTCACTCCTAACCGGCGGAGACATCAAGCTTGACAACAACTGCTCGAACCGGCGAATCGTTCGTTGTCTTGTTGATTTCATCGCATACATTAGTGAGGCGCTCGATTCGGCGAGCAGGGGCAATGAGCTTGCAACCGACTTTAGCGAGGTCAAGGCAAAGCTCAAGGCCTATTCTAGAGGAAGCTTTAGTGGCCATTACGACCTTCCCGTCCAGACTCTGCCATGGCTCCGCCATCTCCAATTGCCGAGGTCCCCAAACTACACCAACCAGAATGAAGGAGTTCAACATCATGGAAAAAAAGATGCAAAGAAGAAACAATATGTAAGAGATCGAAGGAATCAACGGAAAGATTACACAGATCTGTGAAGGCGAGAGATGAGGGAGAATTTTTTTAGAAATTTGGGGCTTAGAGTTTATGTGAAATTGGACAATTTTACCCATGAGATTTAACAAAGTTCTTTGAATTTAACGAATGAACAGTAACATATGTATTAAACTTTGGTCGGGCTCAATAAATGAGGTACCATTTTGATATTTAAAAAGATGGGGTATTAAAGTTTAGCCAGCCCAAAAAGATGGGTACTGTTTAGATAATTTTCTCGAAAAGTATATTTTTTTGGTAAAAACATAAATAAATGTCATAATAAAAACGTGTCAAAATCATAAATAAAGTATTTTTAAGTACGACTTTAAAGATAACGCCTCAAAATTATAGATAAACTCATAAGTAACGTCATAAAAAATTTTTTATTGATTTAGCTTAATTTTAATTTTTTTACTTTACAGAATCAAATATGGTAACAATAACTTTGCATTACTACTAGCAGAAGTTTCATAGTATTTTTAATGAAAATAACTTAACGTAAAGAAATTGCAGCATATTTTATTAAAAAACTATATAAATGGTAAAATATTGTAATATTAGTGTTAATCACGTGTGATAATATTAAATTATTAACCAAAATTTTATTTTTCTATTTTACATGTTATATATTATAATACAGATTTATTTAAGTTAAAATACAAATTTTGCAAACTCGGTTGTCCATTGATAAGTCATAAAAAGTGATCAGAAATTTTCAACAAAAACCCAATACCCCTAAGATTGGTACTTATTTTTAAGTTATTGAAATCACCGATGGCAACCTTACATAAGAATTTATTTTTAAAAAGCTCATGTAGGACAAGGAATAAATTAAATAAGTTGCAGACAAAAAATTGGAAAATGACATATTTTGCAATATTTAATCAACAATGCGTGGCTGAAAGGCCAAAAATGTATTGAAAATTACACGTTCACCACTGAAATCAAAGTGTTTTAGACAGATCGTCAGTCAACAATCGGGTGTTAGAAAAGTCCAAAACATGCCTAGACTATTTTGAATGATCAGCCTCACCTATTCACTTTACAATTAAAAGATGACTAAAAATAATACAAATTATTAATAGTGAATTAAAATAAATATAAATTATAGAAATTATAAAATAATATATAACTTATAAAAGAATAAACTAATTTTAATGCAATCAACCTTTTAACCAAAAATTTTAGTCAATGTGTTAACATGTCAATCAAAATTAAGTTTTGGCCTCAAAATGTAATTTATAAAAGTTAAAGAGAAAAAATTGTAAAATCAAAAGAATACTTTTTTCATGCTCGTGGTCTCCTGGCTATGGCGTTTGAGAAACCATGAACTTCTCGTAATTTATGGCTTAACATGTAAAATTATATATTGTGTGAACTCATTATGCGGCTTTACTTAGGATACAATTTTTATTGCTTTGTATGATTTTCTTATTGGTTAATTTGGAGGAAGATTGTGTTAAACTCCCCTTTTAAAAACTAGGGTTCTGGAGGCCAAATATCAAAATTGAATCGATTTAATTGATGTTTCTAATTACGTGTTTAGCACATATTATTTGGATTATGCAATTAACAACTGATTCACTTCATGTTCGTTGGTTTCGTGACTTCGAATCTCAAATAAGTAAGAGAGGATGAATTGTGAAGACGTGATTCACCTCATATCCGTTGGTTTCGTGACTTCGAATCTCAAATAAGTAAGAGAGGGTGATTTGTGAAGGCGTGATTCACCTCATATTCGTTGGTTTCGTGACTTTGAATCTCAAATAAGAGAGGGTGAATTGTGAAGACGGGATTCACCTCATATTTGTTGGTTTCATGACTTCGAATCTCAAATAAGAGAGGGTGAATTGTGAAGACATGATTCACCTGATATTCGTTGGTTTCGTGACTTCGAATCTCAAATAAGAGAGGGTAAATCGTGAAGACGTGAAGCACAGGGAGGTGGAGTAAGAAGTAGCTTTGTTCAATTTTACATTATTCTCTCATATTTTTTTATAATCTATTTTTTCAGCCCAAAACTTATTTTTAGTTGCCTAATTAACACTTTGACTGAAAATTTAGTCAAAATTATTCACCATTTTAATATTTCATAGTTTGTATATCATTTAGTAATTTTTAATTTTTAAGTTCGTATTATTTTTTGTTCAATAGTGATGGTTTGTATTATTTTTTGTCATTTTTCCAAAGAGAATAAATTACACCTTGTCGTTACGCATTCAAAGTTCATCAAGCTAACTACCACTCTTGAACTTGAGTTCCTTATCCTCACTAAATCACATTAACCCCCGTTTGGTTGTAACTCTGGAATCGAAAACGGAATGGAAATGAATCTAGTCCATATAGATGTCTTGTTCATGAAATTTTTTGGAATCATTCCATGAGTTTCATGTAGAATATGTGTTTTCCTCCATTTTGTTACCCTATACGGTATCAAAATTAATCAAATACTACTCCAACTAGTCCAAATCACAAGGAATGATTCCAAAAGGTTTGATGAATAAGGATATGCATATGAACTAGATTCGTTTCTATTCCGTTTTCGGTGATAAAACCAAACGGGCCTTAGTAACAAAGAAGCCTGGTAGAACAAAAAGTTATGACTGAAGGAAGATCAAAATACAATTCTTGTACTAAAACTGAACACAACTCAAAGCACCGTCCATTCGAGGTAACCAAAAGTGACAAATTGATCAATGTATTAAACATGTCAAGATTGTTTCTTTGTCCTCATACATGGCAATGAATAGTACCATCCATTTTCACTTCTCATTCATGCAAGGTTCCTACTATATCCTCGTCACGATACAGGTGATACCTGCATAGAATTTTTATCATTTTAGTTGTTTTGGACAGATATGACACTAAGTAACACGATATCTAATAGTCTCGTACTCCGACATGTGTACGTCAAAGTTGTTTATGTTACTGAATGCCTAAGATGAAAAGAGCTATTCAAACACAACTGAAATGCTACAAAGAAACATGAAGCATATAGATATCCCCAAGTTTCCATTCGAAAAAGGTTTAGCTTCAACAAGACTAGCGGAACAAATATGGAGCATTTCTACAAGTGATAAGATGAATTTCAAGCATGAAGAATCATAGAGTAAGAACCAAGACAAAACATAATGCAAGATGTCTTCATGTAAGTCTAGGTTACACACTAACACGACAAAGGGCGGGTTCAGTAAAATTGCGGTTGTTTTGAGATTTATAAAAAATTCCGTATATGTGTTTAGTTAGAGGGTTCGAAATTAGTTTCAATATTGATTAAAGACCAAACTACCCTTATCCAATGACCCTAAATTCCCCTCAGCACACCAGTATGTTCTTCATCCTCTGTCTTCTTTGAATATGATAAAACAAAACACCCATCCCAATCTCAACCAGATCGAAGAGAGATTGAAGAACCTGCAAAGTCGAAGCTAAGCCCTAGAAGAAGAGATAACCCAAAATGGAACTGATGTGAGCAAGGTCATCCGCCTCTGAGCCGGATTTTTCTCTTCAGCCACCAGACGGCGTAAGTGTAAAGGTGGAGTAGAAGCTGATGGTGGAGGTAGAAGCAATTCCAGTTGATTTAGCGAAGAAGTTTTTCGAAATCCAAGCGCTAAAAAACAGGGCGAGTGAGGAGAATAAGAGGCTCACTGCTCGGAATTCGAGAATATGAATCATGCTCATAGGAAGTTGCTCGAGGATAAAGAAAGATGAGTTGGGGTAAGTTCAAGCGAACTTTCAACGACGCTTCTAGGAAAAGGGAACTCTGAAAATGTCTTCAAATCACCCAATTCGGAAGTTTCCTGAATTTAGGGTTTTCCAATTTGTTGTTGCAGAGATTGATGCTCAGAAATCTTGAATGATTTTGCAGAGAAAGATTGATATTGCATCTAGTGAGATATTTTTTAGGGGATGAATGGGAAAAGAATCATGGAGCTTAAGGGAATTGTGGTGTGTGGCCCGAAGGGCATGAATGGCAAAACTCTCAGAGAAACTCCCAAAATTTTGAATGAGCAGCTTTCAAAAATGAAGGTTTCAAAACTCATTAACCACAACCACAAATGCTACACAAATTTAACAAAACTTTAACTAAACACTTCACAAAAGATTTCTCAGAAAACTGAATCTAAGGTTGTGTTTAGTTAGAGTTTTGTCAAAATCATTTAGATTCTGACAAATTTTTGGGAGTTTTGAAACCTTCATTTTTGAAAGCTGCTCATTCAAGATTTTGGGAGTTTCCATGAGAGTTTTGTCATTCATGCTTTTCGGGCCCCACACCACAATTCCCTTCAGCTCCATGATTCTTCTCTCATTCATGCCCTAAAATATATCTCACATTTCCATGTTGGGTGCAGTATCAATCCTTCTCTGCAAAATGATTCAAGATTTCAGAGAATCAATTTCTGCAACAGCAAATTGGAAAACCCTATATTCAGGAAACTTCCGAATTGGGTGATTTGAAGACATTTTCAGAGTTCGTTTTTCTTGGAATCATCGTTGAAAGTTCGCTTGAACTTACCCCAACTCATCTTTATCCTCAAGTAACTTCCTATGAGCATGATTCATATTCTCGAGTTCCGAATTCCGAGCAGTGAGCCTCTGATTCTCCTCACTCGCCCTGTTTTTTAGCGCTTGGATTTCGAAAAACTTCTTCGCTAAATCAACTGGAATTGCTTCTACCTCCACCATCAGCTTCTACTCCACCTTCACACTTACGCCGTCTGGTGGCTGAAGAGAAAAATCCGGCTCAGAGGCGGATGACCTTACTCTTGCTCACATCAGTTCCATTTTGGGTTATCTCTTCTTCTAGGGGTTAGCTTCGACTTTGCAGGTTCTTCAATCTCTCTTCGATCTGGTTGAGATTGGGATGGGTGTTTTGTTTCATCATATTCAAAGAAGACAATGGATAAAGAACAGAATGGTGTGCTGAGGGGAAATTTAGGGTCATTGGATAAGGGTAGTTTGGTCTTTAATCAATATCGAGACTAATTCCGAACCCTCTAACTAAACACATATACGGAGTTTTTTTATAAAGCACAAATCTCAAAACAACCGCAACCTCAACTTTACTAAACCCGCCCTAAATGATTTTGACAAAACTCTAACTAAACACAGCCAAAGTGAAGTTGTAGATAACCATGAAATGCACATCTAGTCAGAAGGAAGACAGAAATTAAGCAAAAAAAACAGAATGCAAACCAACACATGAAACTGGTTACTAAAAGTAAAAGAATCACCTAACTAAAGGGATCAATCCATCATTATTATGTGGCAGTAAAAAACTATGAAATGGACTTACTCATTTTCCCCAAGCTTGACTTGAGTTCCTCCATACTCCGGTAGAAGCACAGTGTCTCCTTCCTTGACAGACACGGGAATGTGGTTTCCTTGCTCACTGCGAAGTCCAGGTCCAACGGCAATAACTTTTCCAGAATTCAACTGCATTTTAATTTTTACACAAAATGGATTATGTTTGCCTGTCTGAAATGACCAAAATATCTCCCCTTTTACTTTACCAAAACCCTAAAAAAGAGGAAACCCTCTTCCAAATGCTAATTCTTCGACCTAACAAGGAAGCAACCACTTCATCCAATAAATGAACCAATAGCATTTAAACTTCAAGCACGAAAGAAATCGATTCGCCAAATGAGCAAATGAACGGAGATTTGGGGAAAAAGAAAGAAAACAATCTGACCTTCGAGGCATTCTCGGGGAGCAAAATTCCAGCGCTGGTCTTGGCAGGAGGAACAATTTTCTCCACCAGAACCCTGTTGAGGAGTGGTATCAGCCGCTTGGCCATCGGAATTGGAGCTTTCAAAGAGATTTGTCGAAACAAACGCAAAACCCTACGACCAGAAGCAGTAAATCCGTCCGGAGTAGAATTATCGAGGGTTTAACCGGGGGTTTAGTGCCGTCAAATGGGCTTTAAAGTCTGGGTCTGGATGAACCGGTCCGGCAGATTTCAGGAATATCCGGCCCAAACTTTTAGTTACGGGCTGGATAATTGGTGATCGATTCGGTGTCAGCTCTCTAACCATTTTTAGTAGCCCGTGCATCTAGTATGCCTAGTACGGGGCTAAAATTTCGTACCATCCTCATAAAAACGAAAATTACAAATAGGTACACAAATGAACTATACTTTAGCATGTGTCGTGACCTGTCCAACTTTTTTTTAAAATAAAGCCGCAGAATGGAAATGTCCAGGTAAGAACTGGAACTCCGTAAAAGTTTTGAACCCATTTAGATTAGTTGAGTTTTGGTTTCTTTGTTCCCTTCAGTTTGGAGGAAGCCGTGTCTTCACCACCCCCTGCCTCTTCCCTAGGCTTGAGTCAGAATTTCCGAATTCATTGTTAACATCCATTGCATTCATAAGTTTTTCGACCGTGTTGTTGGTCTCCATGAGTGAAAGGTATTTTCTGAAGCCATTCCTTTTAATTCCTCTGGAATGTCACAATTCTTGAACAGCAGTGCAGTGAACTCGGCCACTGTCAATTCATCCTCCAGGCTCTGCTCATGTTCATCATCTTCATTAAGCTGTTTTTCAATCTCAACAGCTTTCACATTGAATTCTTCATCCTCATCCATAGGGACAGTAAGAGAGGGCATAGACACAGGCTTTTTTTTTTTTTTTTTTCATTTTTTGCATCCTCAAGGAGATCAACTTCAGGCTGCACATCACTGGGTTTGGAATGAACTATGTTAACTTGAACATCAATTTCCTTCTGGACGTCATGGACTCCTTTTTCTTCACCATGAGTTTCCATTTCTTCCTTTTGGTTTTTGGCTTCTTCATTGACCCTCGTTGTCTGCTTCGGGCTAATCTTGGAATTGGAAGATGAACCTTCCTCTTTAGCCTTAGGGAAATCATATTGAGATGAGAGATAAGGTCTCACCTCATTACGGTGAATGGTAGATTGTTTATTCTTTCCCACATTGTTCCAGATTTTGTCATCATTCCTTCCAACTGAATTTTCTTTTCTACCCATGACTTTCTTATAGTTCCTAAAAGGCTTAGATCTAATACCCCTCAAAGGGAAAACCTCGTAGAAGTGATCCTCGTTAGCACAAAAACCACATCCCGTAGAAAAGTCTTCATACCAAATGGGGAATTCTTTTACTTCATCATTCTCATCTGGAATAAGGACAGTCCTTTTTCTATCACCATCAACATCTAAGTTGATACAAATTCTAGTGAAGCTAATTCCTTTACCTTTTTCCGAGAAAGCGTCAAGTTTCACAAACTTTCCTACCCCCATTCGTTTCTACAATGATTATAGTGGCTTCTTTATTAACATATTCCGGAAGAATTTGAAGAATCCTAATCCATAGATCAGCAGTGGTATTACTCTCAATTAATGTATTAAAGTTTGGTTTCCAAGGCTTCTAAATGACAAGAAGACCAAATACATGATAAGGCCTTGCTTCCCAAATGTTTTTCCTATCAATAGGATTAGAGAAAGACACCTCAAACTAATAATTCCGTTTAGAAAATAATCTAATCTCACCCTTGACATTCTTCCATTCATACATAAGTTTTGTTCTTAATTTTGACATTTCTATGGGTTCCCCAAGGATACATCCCATTAAGGATGTCTCCTTTTGCTTTTGGAAATCACTTTTAACCTTAGAAAGACTACTAAGGTACTCAGCAAGTTCATTGTTCTTGGAAGACTCACCTTTACTCTTTGGCACTTGGTTGTTCTTTGTATCCTTCTCATTGTTCTCAGCGTTGATTTGTTTTGTTTTTTCCTTTTTTTTCCAGTGTTTGGATTTTGTTCTGGAGGGATGGAACACACCACTTCCTTGAAATATTTCCCTTGTTCAATCATTTTTTTTATGGAAGCGGACAATAAGAAAGAAAGGGAGATAAGAGATTGGGAGTGTACGTTTGATGTGGGAAAAGAGTGTTAGTCGACTGGCCCTTATATAGGCCAACCCATAATTCAACATACACACACAGTAGGGCTTTGATTGTAAGGCTATGGTCAAAACTACTTTCAAAGTTCATAGAAGTTTTCATATGCTTATCAGAGTAGAGAACCTTGATGCTAGAAAAACAAAGCTTGATGTTTATAGGTTTATGTGTTTTTGTTTACCTCTTTTGGAGATTGCTTGAAGAAAGATTACGATCCAAGCCAACTGACATATCTTCTTCTGGATTAATAGGCTTTGCTCACCTCCATCCTTTCTCGTGAACCATTTTTGAAGCAAGTGAAAGTGCTTTTGTCCTTTCTCGACCCTCTTGATCAAGGCAACTTTTCTTGACCCATTCAGTAATACGCCGCCGCCTCGAGTCCTTCCATACCCGACAAGAAACCATTGTAACCTATTTTTGAGGTTGAGTGTTTGTAGCCTCATCAGAAACTTTCCCAGCGTCTTCCACCTTTTTTTCTTGACAATCTTCGATTTGATTTTCTTCTTTGATTTTGGAACTTCCACTGATGAGGTATTTTTGAATTGGATTTGATTTTCAACTTCCTAGAACAATTCGCCCCACCGATACCAAACGCTAAGAAGGCAGGCGGCTGCATAAGTGATGACATGATTTATGACGTTAGTTTAGGCATTCATTTAGATAGTTTTTCCCGTTATTCATGCATGTTTGACATTAGTTCGTGGCGTTTATGCTTAATTCATCCACATTGTCGAAATAGACATCTACACGAGCTCTTGTCGGTTTTTGTAGGTATTTTGGGGAGCTCTTGCACTTAATCGACACATTCGAGAATCATTCCTCGTGATGGCACACTTCCGGACTCATTAAGGAGCAAGCTAGGAGCAAAGGAGAACACATAGGACCTTGTTGGTGTATGCCTTGCACCAACTCATGACTTGGTGATCCAAGGAGAATTTCTCGTTAGAACCACGGCCTAGAGGAAAATCTAGACCGTGGTTTTGGCCGTGGTTTCTTCTAGACAGCTGTGACACTTGTCCCACGATCTCTTTGTCCGACCCTTGCTCATTGGTGGAGAGAGGAGGTGGTCCTACAGGCTGCTAGTGGGCACTCTCACACATTATTCTCTCTCATTCTCATTCATTCCATTCTGGATAGACTTGGAGAAGAAGAAAAACACTCTCATTTGGGAAAGAAGAACAAAAACATCAAAACTTAGACTTAGAGTGAACCTTTGAGTGGTTTTTAGTGGTTTTTGTTTAAGAACTTTTGAAAGCATTGTAAGGAACGTTTTGGAGCTGTGTTTGAAGGGTTGTAAGTCTTGTTTAATCTCATATTCAGCTAAGGTTACTTGTTTCTTTTTACTCTTATTTCATTTTCTTGCTATAGAAGCCATGAATGCTTACATGTTGAGTTTGGATCTTAAAATGCATGTTGTTGGCTAAGTAGTTGAGGGTGATGGAATGATGGTTATGACTTGGACTATGATAGAACAAACTTGAATGTACCCTCAGATGATTTGCTTGCTCGAAACCTAACCCCTGATAGAACCACGACCTGTTTATCCAAAATCTAGACCGTGGTTTTGGCCGTGGTTTTCTCTGTTGTGCTTGTATTGATAAATTTGTATGTTAGGATGTTAGATTGTTGAAATCCTAGTGTTTGTTAAGCATAATCTAGCTTAGGGTGACCTAATGCTAGCAAGATAAGTGAGGGAAGAGACTTACCCGGTAATTCCCGATCTTAGATACCCAAGATGATGAACCCTAGGTAGTAGTGAGCCTCGCAAGCCGCTATTGGCCTGAGTGTGCTAGGAT
The DNA here is from genome assembly GCA_033239045.1 of Fagopyrum esculentum. Classification (NCBI taxonomy): domain Eukaryota; kingdom Viridiplantae; phylum Streptophyta; class Magnoliopsida; order Caryophyllales; family Polygonaceae; genus Fagopyrum; species Fagopyrum esculentum. The sequence goes on from BSUD01000003.1 coordinate 41,456,039, forward strand.
TGTTGCTTAGGACTTGCCTTCCCGAAACTTACCCGGTAAGGAGAGGTTTGACCCCTAGATAGCAATCCGGTTTGTGTAGAATTCCCAACTTTAGGTTCCTAGAGACTTACCCGGTAATAGGACCTTAGGTGCGGGATTAGTGGACCATGAGACCTACCCGGTGATTGATCCCATTTGAGAAACACCCTTTTCCCAACATAACGTAGCTTGTCCAAGGTTTATTAGAAGCTTGAGTCCAATGCCATAACCGGAAGTCCTAACCCCTAGAATCTGCTTTTCTCTCTTTGATCACATATCTTGTTCTTGTGTTGTTTGTTCGTGTTGCTAGTTTGATTTATAATATTGCATGGTTTGTGATCTTTGCTTGATCACCACAAAAACTAAACCCAAAAATATCATGATTTTCATTTCTTTATTTTCTTCTCTTTTCTTAGACTAGATTTGCACTATCCATGATCACTTGTTTGATTTGATTTCACCTTAGTCTTCGTGTTCGACCTCGGAATACTATCCTTGCTACAAAACGACCCATACACTGTGGGTTCGCTACGAGTTAGGAAACTATATCGAGTTATAAATTGTAAGACTTTTGCGTGGTACATTTCTAGCGTAACAAGTTTTTGGCGCCGTTGTCGGGGACTAGGTCTAGATCGAATCATTGAGTGTGATTATCTATAGTGTAGGTCTTTCTTGTTGCTTTTGATCTTGTTTGGTTTGCGTCTTTGATTTTTCAGGACATCTCTCACTCTTTATGTGCATGTGAAGATCTCGTGGCAAGGATTTAACTCCATTCGATCCCGAACCGGAGAAAACCCTTAAGACTAGATCCAAGAGCATTAAGAAGAAGAAGGAGATGGCCGGAAGAGATCTTCAAGCTGAGTTGAATGATGCCTTAGAGAAAATTAGGCTAAGGGATGAAGCCTTGGAGAATGAGAGGAGACTTGCAAATGAGAGGCAAGAAGCAACTAGGAGGGAAATTGAAGAGATTAGGCAAGCTCTTGTGCAAAGGGAGCTTAATCGTCAACAATCTCCACCACCACCACCACCGCAGCCGGCGGTCAATGTTCGATTTGAGCCGATCATAATTGAGGAGCCACAAACGCTAGGGCAACATACGGATCCAGCCCAGAGAGTGCACCGTCTGGGTGTAAACTTAGGAAATCCCGCAACCCATGACTACGAGCTCCGTCCTCAAGTGCTACAAATGATCCGGCATAATCAATTTGGAGGGATGGAAGGAGAGTCTCCTCATCAACACTTGATGAATTATGAGATCTTGATGGAGACTCTAAGGCCACCTAGATTGGAGAACAACAACCACAAGCTTAGGGCTTTTTCCTTCTCACTTAAGGATAAAGCCTTGGCTTGGTACCAATCCATTCCACTAAGACGTGGGTACTTGGGAGGAGATGAAAACCGAGTTCTTAACAAAGTTCTTCCCACCTTCCAAGATAACCGAGTTAAGAGGGAAGATCAATGCCTTCATGATGAAGGACAAGGAGAGCCTATTCAAATCTTGGGAGAGGTTCAAAGACCTCCTCCTAGATTGTCCACACCATGGGATACCGAAGATAGAGCTATTGGAGATTTATTTCAAGGGGCTTGATGAGGATAGTCAATTCAAGCTCCGATCACTTTCCGGAGGAACATTCATGGAAAAGAATGTGGATGAGGCTTGGGAGTTTATAGAGAAGCAAGCCTTGGTGATAGAAGTACTCCCATAGGAAGAGTGATGGGAGGAAACCAGGAGTATATAAAGTAAGTGAAGTCACCATGAGCAACTACAAACTTGATGCAATCAACAATGAGCTTAACTCCTTGAGGGAGTTGTGTACCACAACCTTAAAGAATCAAGCAAGTCCTCAAGTGCACGTGCAAGCCAATTTGGCTTCCAAAGAGGAGGATATTAACTACATGGGAAGGGGTAACTTCAACAATTATCAAGGCCTTATGAACTTTGATAGGTGATGGAATCACTATCAATTAGGGTAGTTTTTAGAGTCTTTTTATTGCATTAGTGTCGGTTTATGCTACTAACTCCTTGGTCCAGAAGAAGAAGATCAAAAGAAGTTAAAGAAGGAGTTATAAGCACTTAGGAGTGAAGATCGATCACGAAGCGAAGCTTCTGTTGCCTCACCGCCCCAGCGGATCCTTGCAGCCGCCCCTGCGGGTGACGTCTTACTTCGGAGCGCTCCCTGCGTTTTCACCAGCGCCAACCATGAAGCGTGTCACCGCCCTTGTGCCACTTCTTGGCGCCCCTACGGTGTCCTCCACTGACGAAACGAAGACCAGCTTCCCTGTGCCTTCCACTGCGGCACTGCCTGCGCCTCAACATGGGAGCTGGAAGACGAAGAGGCTGTGTCACCGCCCCTGCGTTGACATAGGGACGCCCCAGCGGCTTGGCATCAGAAACGTCAAGAAAGGCGAAAAGTCAGACGTTGAAGTGCATTAAAGATCCGCCCCAGCGGAACTGTGTAGCCGCCCCAACAGCTCTGAAGAAGATCAACCGATTCTGCCTAAACCGCCCCTGCGGTTCCTGAAGGCCGCCACTGCGGTTTAACGCCAGAAGCTTTACTCCGGCTGTTTAAACCACCTTTATGGCATTTAAGGTGGTTGTTTTGGGCCGGCCATTTACTCCTATTTAGTGTCCTTTGTAGTATAAATAGTCCTTGGTTGATTGCTAGAATCAACCATCTTATCATCTTGTTAATCATCCAATTATCCACTTAGATTATCTTGCTACCTTGTAATGAGTTGCTAACTCCCTTGCTACATTGAGTTGGTTTGAAGCTGCTTTGTTGCTTTGGTTGTAAGTACTTTATAATATAGGTTTTCATTCAGTAATACTTTGTGTTTCCTTGATCTCCATTGTTTAGTTGCATGTTTACTATTGCTTGAGATTGATCACCTTAGGTTCTAAAGTGCATGCAAACAACTAGGATTAATAGGTTCCGGGTTCGGGTCTTTAATCTAGTAGCAACTTTAAGTAATAACGGGTTGTGATCACTTAAAGAAAAGGAACACAAATATAAAGATAAGTTTAACGGTTTTAATCTTTTCTTTATATCCCTTAGTCTTTGTTTGAAAGCTAACCTGTTATTTGTTCTTGTAGGTTTACGGAACTTTAACCTGTTAAGTTGTGTTGATGCCGGTTGGCTCAACACATATATATGATCGAGACGGGAGATTACTTGAAAACTTGTAAAAGGAACTCACCAAAGTAGCAATTGCATGCTTAGAATCAACCTAGTGTAGATTCATCCATTATTGTCTTACTTGTCCCATTTATCGTTTTTATAAGTTTTTGCGCATCAATTCAACCAAACCCCCCCCCTTGTGTCACTTGTCATTATAATCGATAATTGCATCTAAAACACCTTAACTCTCTTGGGTTCGACCCTTACTTAATCACTATACTTGTTCTTAGTGCTAAGTCGGGATTTACTTTTGATTGGGTATAGACGACCATAGAAATACCTCTAGTCAAATTTTGGCGCCGTTGCCGGGGAGTTTTAGTGTTTTATTGTTATTATTGATTATTGGTTTGAACCATTTTTTATGGTTCAAACCCTTGCTACTAAATCCGGCTTTGCTTCCTTTGATCCAAAAATTGAGAGGACGCACATTCGGCAACGAAGACAACAACAACTCCAACAAGAAATGGTTGATCGTACTCTTCGTCAACTTACGCAACCCACCTTGGCTCAAAACCCTCTACGAGTACTTCGAAAGGTTTGCACGCCTCCGATCCAGCTGTCCTTTTCACGGATATTCAACTCAAGATTTAGTCTTGTACATGTACAATGGCTTGCTAGACAATGAAACGAGGATCGTCGATGCGGCTTACGGAGGTAATATTCTTAACTCTACTCCTGACCTTGCTTTGGAAAAGATACAGGAACTAGCGGAAGGAACTCGGAACTTTGGAAGAACCCCGGCCAAGAAAGGAGTTCATGCTGTGAGCTCCGGGAAGAGTGAGATTTCCACCGAGCTCGCGAAATTGAAGGAAATGGTGAAGAGACTAACACTTATGGGAACATCGCAACAGCTCAAAGCTTGCGGAGTTTGTGCAGACCCGTATCATCCAATGGACATGTGTCCACAAGTTCAAGATGACGATGCTGAAGTAAACGCAATGGGTTATGGACAACCACAGCAGCAAAGACCTAGGAACGATCCCTATGCACAGAATTTCATGCCAAATTGGCGTGACCAACAAAATTTTCGTTCGAGGGATCAACAAAACCAACAACAACATCCCCGCCAAGGTAAGTATCACTCAACTGAAGATATGTTGCAGGTTTTGACTAAACACTTTGCTACTCATGTCCAAACAACAGAATCTAGCGTCAAGAACCTTGAGAAACAGGTTAGTCAAATGGCAAAAGCTATTTCAAGGACCGAATCAAGGCTTTCCGGAGGATTGCCTTCCCAGACGTTTATAAACCCCAAGGAGAATGTTAGTGCCCTAACATTAAGGAGCGGGAAGCAAATCCAACAAGAACCAACAAAAGAATCACAAAGCGAACCTTCTGTCGTTTTTTCCGCACCCACAGCCGCCGGTGCGGCTGCAGCTGCGCCCAGCATAGAACGAACGACACCCCTGCGGCTGGCTGCCCCCGCCCCTGCGGTGACAACCCCTGAGCCGCCCCTGCGCCTTCAAGCTGACGCCCCTGCGGAAAACACAACAGAGGGTCTTGTTGGAAAGGATACTTACGTCCGGCCTAACTTTCCGCCACTGTACTCTGAGAAACCACCGGCTCCTTTTCCTGAAGCCTTGAAGGAGAGAAGAATCATAGAGGACAAGGACCTCTTTGAGACTTTCTCCAAATGTGAGGTAAACATTCCCCTCCTTAAGTTGGTGAAAAGTATCCCTAAGTATGCTCGTTTTTTGAAGGAACTTTGCACTATCAAGAGAAATCAAAAGCTAAAGGGGAAACAGAAAGTGCAAGTGAGTGAACATGTGTCGGCACTTTTCCAACGGAGAATGCCCAAGAAGTGCAGCGATCCGGGCATGGTAAGCATTCCTTGTGTTATAGGGGAAACCCGCTTTGACAAAGCAATGCTTGATCTCGATGCTTCTATTAATGTCTTGCCATATTCAATTTACAAATCACTTGGCCTTGGGCCACTAATGGAAACTAAGATTGTAGTACAACTTGCTGATAGATCTAATGTGTACCCGAAAGGGATAATTGAAGATGTATTAGTGATGGTAGACAACCTAATTTTTCCTACTGTTTTTTTTGTAATGGATATGGAAAATGATTCGCATGTTGCACCCATTCAGTTAGGTAGGCCATTTCTGAAAACGGCTAGGACTAAAATTAATTATGTTAGTGGTAAATTGACCATGGAGTTTGATGAAGAAGTAGTGGAATTTGACATCTATGATGCAATGAGATTTTCTAGCAATGATCATTCTCTATGTGCTATTGACATTGTTGAACCTTTTGTGCAAGATGTTTTTGATAACTCTGACGTGGATGAATTAAGAAATGTGATTGAGCATGACATTGATGGCTTCAAATCAGATTATGTGTTAACATCTAGCATGAAAGAGGTCCTAGCCCAATTAGATGGGCATAAAAGGCTACCTATCTCCAATTTGGCCATTGGGCCCACTTTACTAACCCCAAGCGAGAAGCTTGTTCCGTCCATAGTGCAGGCACCTGAAATAGAATTGAAGGACCTTCCGTCACACCTCAAGTATGTTTTCCTTGGAGCACACAATACCTTGCCGGTGATTATCTCCAACAAGTTGACCACCAGACAAGAAGATAAGTTGGTGAACGTACTAAAGGAGCACAAGACGACCCTTGAATGGACTATTGCGGACATCAAAGGGATAAGTCCTTCCACTTGCATGCATAGGATTTTACTTGAGGACGAAGCCAAGCCCTCTAGGCAACCTCAAAGGAGGTTGAACCCACCAATGATGGATGTGGTCAAAAAGGAAGTGTTGAAGCTCCTCCAAGTGAACATGATCTTTCCTATCTCGGATAGCACTTGGGTTAGCCCGACCCAAGTAGTTCCAAAAAAGGGAGGCATCACTTTGGTGGAAAATCAACATGGAGAGATGGTCCCAAGCAAAACACAAACCGGATGGAGAGTTTCCATTGACTACCGCAAGCTCAATAAGGTAACACGAAAGGACCATTTCCCATTACCTTTTATTGATCAAATGTTGGAACGTCTTGCAGGTCATCAATACTACTGTTTCCTGGATGGATATTCGGGCTATTTCCATATAGCCATCGCACCAGAAGATCAAGAGAAGACGACGTTCACTTGCCCATTTGGCACTTTTGCATATCGCAGAATGCCATTTGAACTTTGCAACGCACCAGGCACTTTCCAACGGTGCATGATAAGTATTTTCTCCGAATACATAGAAAATTTCATTGAAGTCTTCATGGATGATTTTACCGTCCATGTAGACAGTTTTGACGCATGTTTAGGGCATTTAAAACTTGTTCTTGAAAAATGTTTTGAAACCAAATTTAGTTCTTAATTCGGAAAAATGTCATTTCATGGTCGAACAAGGAATTGTGCTCGGACATGTAATATCCTCAAACGGGATAGAGGTACATAAGGCAAAGGTTGATGTTATTCAAAATTTACCTTATCCTACTAATGTTCGGGAAATCCGATCTTTTCTTGGTCATGCAGGTTTCTACCGACGGTTCATCAAAGATTTCTCAAAGATCTCAACACCCCTGTGTGAATTGCTCAAGAAAGATGTCACCTTCATAGTGGATGAGGATTGCAAGAAGGCTTTCGACACTTTGAAGGCATGTCTCACCACCGCACCGATCATCCGCTCTCCGGATTGGGAGAAACCTTTTGAAATCATGTGTGACACCAGTGACTACGCCGTCGGGGCTGTCTTAGGACAAAAAGACGGACGGGCCTCCCATGTGATCCATTATGCGTCTATGACACTCCATGGAGCACAAAGGAATTACTCTACCACCGAGAAGGGGATATTAGCGGTAGTTTTTGCCCTTGAGAAATTCCGGCAGTACCTACTTAGGGTAAAGGTAATTATCTTCACGGACCATGCAGCTCTTAGGTACCTCATGGCAAAGAAGGAGGCAAAGCCACGATTGATCCGTTGGGTGCTTCTTCTAAGCGAGTTTAACCTAGAGATAAGGGACAAGAAGGGAGCTGAGAACCTGGTGGCCGATCATTTGAGCAGACTAGTGCAAGAGGAGGAAGATCTAGAAAAAAAAGAGATAGCCGGGAGTTTTCTAGACAATACATTCTACACAACTCTCTGTTGTGTAACCGCCTCTTTGCCTCACACCAACCGCCCCTGCGGCTCAATCTAGGCGCCCCTGCGGAATTGTCGACAGAGGTTTGTCTTAAGCATCAATTTTTTAAGCCTTGGTTTGCTGACATTGTGAATTTCATAGTCAGGAAGGAGTACCCTCCAGACTTCACCAAGGCAACAACGAGAGAAGGTAAAAGCTGAAGCTCGACACTACGTTTGGGACGATCCTTACCTTTGGAAGCATTATAGTGACCAAGTGATCCGGCGTTGCATTCCGGACAATGAGGTACAATCTGTCCTAACTTTCTGTCATTTTGAAGCATGTGGGGGGCACTTTGGGGCAAACAAAAGTGCAAGAAAAGTTTTGGATGCCGGTTTCTTTTGGCCACACATTTTTCGAGACGCTTTTGCATTTTGTAAAGTGTGCGATAGATGCCAAAGGGTAGGAAATCTTTCAAGGAAACATGAAATGCCCCAATCCTCTCTTATATTTTGTGAAATATTTGATGTTTGGGAATTGATTTCATGGGGCCGTTTCCTACTTCATTCGGGAACACATATATTTTGCTTGCGGTGGACTATGTTTCCAAGTGGGTGGAAGCAAAGGCCACAAAAACTAATATCAAAAGTAGTTACAGCTTTTCTGAAGGAAAATATCTTTGCAAGATTTGGAATCCCAAAAGCCTTAATCAGTGATAGGGGTACCCATTTTTGCAATAAGACGATCACTGCTCTCCTTAAGAAGTATCACGCTCACCAAAGAGTATCAACAGCTTATCATCCACAAACAAACGACCAAGCTGAGGTGTCCAACCGGGAAATAAAAACCATACTTGAAAAGACGGTTTCTCCCGGGCGGAAGGATTGGAGTGCAAGGCTAAATGACGCCCTATGGGCATATCGGACAGCCTACAAAACTCCTATCGGGATGTCCCCTTTTAGGCTCGTGTTTGGGAAAGCTTGCCACCTACCGGTGGAGTTAGAGCACAAAGCTTGGTGGGCGGTAAAGAAATGCAACATGAACATAGAGGAAGTGGGAGAATTCTGGAAGCTCCAATTGCAAGAGTTGGAGGAACTGAGGCTAGATGCATACGACCATGCTACCACATACAAAGAAAAGACCAAAGCATGGCATGACCGGAACATTCTCCGGAAGGACTTCAAGGTAGGTAATAAGGTACTTCTCTTTCAATTGCGTTTGAAACTCTTTGCAGGTAAGCTGCGTTCGAGATGGACAGGGCCGTTCATAATAGATAAAGTATACCCTCACGGGGTTGTGGATCTCTATGATCCCCAAACGCACAAGGTGTTTAAGGTGAACGGACAAAGGCTAAAGCTTTACCTTGAAGGAGTCAAGAACGATCCGATTGACGAGATGGTACTAGAGGAGGCACAGTCAGAGAAGTACAGATATTACGTCGAGCCAACAACGTAAAACAAAGGCGCTTCTCGGGAGGCAACCCGAAGGAATAAAAAGAGGAGCTTCTGTCAAGGAAACCGCCCCTGCGGCTTTGTATCCCGCCCTTACGGTGACACTCATGCCTAGCGCCGCCCCCGGCGCTGGGCCTGTGCATGCAACACGCCTGTCACCGTCCCCGCGGTGACATCCCTACGCCCCTGCAGCAGCCATCCTTGACACGAAGTCCCAGCGCCGCCCCCGGCGCTGAGTCTGCGTGCCCCTCTCCCTTGTCACCGCCCCAACGGCGACAGACTCCCGCCCCTGCGGGTTTACCCAGAAAAGAAAAAAAAGAGGATCTCGAAAAACGCCTACACCTACCACGCACCACCCACCAACCTTCTTCACCAAACACAAACCCTCCAAAACTCCCTCCTTCAAAAACACCCTCACGCCCCCTGCGCCCTCTACTCACCCACAATCTCGCCGACGCCCCTACGCCGCCTCTGACAACTGTTCGCTCCAAATGGTGTGTGCAAACTTTAAATTTATAACCCAAGAAGTATGCTTAAAACAAGGATGCGAACCCGCACTGTACGGGTCAATTGTAGTAAAAGAAAGAATTTCGGGGTTTCGATCTCAGGGACTTAGGTGAAACAAAGCAAGTATAGGTTGTCAATATTACAACAAACCACAAAAGCAATTAAAGCAATCAAAGATGATAATATAGTCAATTAAGGAAATATGCAAATTCTAGGGATTAAAGCATCTAGTTGTGGTTCCAACTCAAGATCTCAAGATAAAGCGGACAAAGCTGAGATTTTGCAAAGGGAAGGTGTTACTAAAGTGGAATAGATCACCGGGTAAGTCTCACTACTCACTAATCCCAAACCAAAAGCTCCTATTACCGGGTAAGTCTCAAGGTACTAAGGAAAGGAATTATAATCTCAAACCAACACACCAACTAAGGGAATAGAATCAACCGTTACCGGGTAAGTCTCAGGCTAACTCACAAAGATGGGATGAAGGCACACTCAAACCCTAATAAAGGATAAATCTTTATTACCTACACTTATGATCTTGGGTAAACAAACAAAGGAATTACCGGGTAAGTCTCATCCTAGGCTTGCATTGAACGAGGAAAGGTGTAATAAGAATTGGATTTGGCAAACTCTAACACTTAACTCTCAGTTTTGGATCAGAAAGGTCACCTCGGTCAGTCAAATTCCACCCCGGCCGAGATGTTCATCGACTGAACGAGATGTTCTAAGGTTAAGGATAAAGACTCGAGCTTTCAGGGTCCTACTGGAATTTAAGATTATTCTATCATTGTCTTTCCCACAACCTTCAGCCAATCACCCTAGAATCACACAAAGAAATTAGCCACGCATCATCATGAAAGCAATAATCAAATAGAAGGGAAGAGAATGAATATTTGAACACAAAAACCTTAAGAACAAGACTTCAATAACTGAATCAAATATCACAAATAAGCGTTCCTTGGATCACAAATCCAACAAGACAATCAACAAGAAGGGAATCTAAGAAAGTCTTACAAAACCCTTCACAAAAGCTATAAAAGCTATTAACTTCCTTCCTTCAACCTTCCAAAAATCCTTCCTAACTGTAGCTTCTTCAATCCCCAGCTGTTATGATGGTAGCGGGTTGCCCAATTTGTAGAAAATCCAGCCCTTTATATAGGAAAACTATCCTCCAAAGATAAAATATCTTGAAAAGATATTATCCTAATAAAATATATCTTAATCTCTAAAATAGATCTCCAAAATATATAATCTTCCTTCCAGAAATCCAGCCCAAAAATATAAGATCTCTCCTTCCAAAAATAAAAGATCTCAGCCAAGAATAAAATATATCTCGCCGCGTCAGGGTATTCGCTTCGGTCGAGACGCTCCTCTAGATCACCTCGGTCGAGGTGAATCTGTGGTCAACCGAGGTGGCTCTAAACTGAATGTGAAATTTCTTAAATCTGGTCCAAAGTAAATCTCTAATCCATTTTCATGCTTCCTGGATTCTTCTTAAGCTCCTTTAGCTCCTTTTTGATGCAAAAAGTGCTATTTCACCTACGATTACAACGAAACTTGGTGTAGACCTCGATTCCCGCAAAGGTAGATGAAACCATAATAAAATCACATAATATACATTCAAAAATGCAGATTATTGAAGATAAAACGTCTAAACACGCCCCAAAATATAGACTATAATTCATGCTATCAACAACCAACCACCAGTCGCAACGCCCCTGCGCCACCCTCTCCCACCGCCCCTTACTGTCTCACAGCCTTACGACCTTCTTCCTCACCCACTTCACACATTCCACTCCAGCTACACCAACCGGCGAGACTAAACCACCAAGGACGTCACCGGAGCAGCCTCAACAACACCCTCTCCATCGCTCCCCAGAAATCGCCTTTGCACTTCTCCCGCACCTGCGGCTGCAAGCATCCGCCCCTGCGCCTCACCGCCCCTGCGCCTGCACAGCCGTCCCTGCGGAAATCACACTAGAGAGGTCGTTTTCTTTTCCTTATTTCGACATTTGCTAATCCTTTGCTTCAACTACTTTCAAGAATGGAAGCCCCAAGGAAATACAAGATGACCGACGCAAAGAAGGAACGTTATAGGATTGTGCAGGATCGAGTTGTGTATGCAACTCGATTTTTGCACATTCCGACTTTGGAGAAACTAGGCATGCTAGAGAGCATGCAAGCATTTTTGGAGAATGCCGGGCTTAGAGACTTCCTCTAGAAAAGTGCTCCAACATATCCCGAGCTCAGTAGACAGTTTATCTCCACTTTCACAATGGAGAAGGAGGACCACGTGTGTACCGGCCTCACCTTCAAGTTCAACAAGGTGAAATACACTCTTGATTACACCGATCTACGGGAGGCCTTTGGGGTGACTCTAAACCCCTCTACAAACTGGTGGGATCCAATCCCGGCCCCGGACCTATGTGAGTTTTGGCAAGCAGCTACCGGGTCCGAATTCCATGCAGGAGGTGAGTACTCCAACAAACTTACTCACCCCAGCTTGAGGCTGATTTCAAAGATCCTCATGAGTGTCTTATGTGGACACAAAGAGGAAAACAAGGCCGCTCTCAAGGACCTCCCACTACTCTACTCCTGCCTTCCACAGAGCGAGAAGCTGATGGATTGACCCTCTCTCTTCCTTGCCGCTTTGAAGCGGATCAGGAGGGATGAGCCGAGGGATATTATCGGCGGTGGAGTGATCTCTTTGATCGCCTCACAAGTGATGGACCTGTCCGAGTTAGAGGATGGGATGGCGGCTCCTCTCTACACTGAGGGGATGCTTAGGAGGTGTAAGCTCCTCCGGCGGGACGGGGAGAACCTATTTTGGATCTCCCTTGCAGATGGGAGCCACCTCACCTACCTCCCCCGGCCTTTACCATTAGGAGGTGAGCTCTCCGAGCTCTACATTCCGGTAGATCCCTTCGTGCCGAGGAGGCCACTAGTGGCCATTGTGGAGAGGCATGCTGCCAGCTCCAGCCGGGCTCATCAGGAGGAGCACCTGCCCATCCCAGATGACGAGGAGATGCCCACGGCGGCACCAGAGGAGGACCTGGCCCTTGCGAGCCTTCAGGCTCAGATGGCGGCTATGACGACCCAACACCATACATGGCAGTCCGATTACCAGCGGACTATGCTGGAGCAGTAGCAGAGCTGGCAGACCAGTTTTGTCGCCTCCATAACCTCACACTTTGACCAGAGGCAGGATGCCTGGCAGGCAGCCCAATAGCAGCGGCTGGAGGCTCAGCAGCTGGCTTGGCAGGCCAGTTTTGAGACCTCTTTTGGCAGCCGGATGACCGTCCAGCAGGACCGCATTGATGAGATCTAAAGCCGGTAGGAGCACTTCTTCCGCCACTTTCCTTACCCACTAGAAGAGGGTCCGGGTGGTCAATCCGGACCACCCCAGTGAGGGGTACATTTTTTTTCCTTCTCCCGCATTTATCTTTGACTCATTTCCACTTTAAGGACAAAGTGTACTTCAAGTATGGGGGAGGGATATATCATTGCTTGTACAATTCATTGAGTTGTTTTTGGCATTTGTTTTTGCATTGTTTTATTCAGATTTATTCAAAATAAAAAAAAAGAAAAGAAAAAAAGCCAAAGAAGTGAAAAAAGGCATGAAAATCCTTGGATAAACCGAAAACCCGAAAGGGCGGTTTAGGTAAAAAGAAGGTAGTCCGACCAACCTTAGGTTGGTGCAAAATTGGACTTGAGGGATGTGAGTTAAAGTGAGAAAAGAAGAAGAGTGGCAAGGTGAAAACCCGAAAGGGTGCCTTGGCAAAATGAGCGACACCGAGCGTAGGTTTTTCTTCCGGCGTTTTGGCGACATAAGAAGGGGAGTCATAAGGAGGTTGTCTAGGTAGGCCACTCTTGGAGCGATAAGGATGGTAGTATTTCTTTTTCTCACATTTCCTCTCTTTTCCTTCTTTCTATCTTGGTTTTTCTCTTGTTTTTCATTGTCTTTCTGCTTGCTCATGCTTCCTGAGGCCTTTGAGTCTAGTTGATGTCATTTGTTTTTACTCGGGACGAGTAGAAGGTCTAAGTATGGGGGAGTTTGATAGGTGATGGAATCACTATCAATTAAGGTAGTTTTTAGAGTATTTTTATTGCATTAGTGTCGGTTTATGCTACTAACTCCTTGATCCAGAAGAAGAAGATCAAAAAAAAGTTAAAGAAGGAGTTATATGCACTTAGGAGTGAAGATCGATCACGAAGCAAAGCTTCTATTGCCTCACCGCCCTAGCGGATCCTTGCAGCCGCCCCTGTGGGTGACGTCTTACTTCGGAGTGCTCCCTGCGCTTTCACCAGCGCCAACCATGAAGCGTGTCACCACCCCTGCGCCACTTCTTGGCGCCCCTACGGTGTCCTCTACTGACGAAACAAAGACCAGCTCCCCTGCGCCTTCGACTGCGGCACTGCCTGCGCCTCAACATGGGAGCTGGAAGACGAAGAGGCTGTGTCACCGCCCCTGCGTTGACATAGGGACGCCCCGGCGGCTTGGCATCAGAAACGTCAGGAAAGGCGAAAGGTCAGACGTTGAAGTGCATTAAAGATCCGCCCCAACGGAACTGTGTAGCCGCCCCAGCGGCTCTGAAGAAGATCAACCGATTCTGTCTAAACCGCCCCTGCGGTTCCTGAAGGCCGCCCCTGCGGTTTAACGCTATAAGCTTTACTCCGACTGTTTACACCACCTTTATGGCATTTAAGGTGGCGGTTTTGGGCCGGCCATTTACTCCTATTTAGTGTCCTTTGTAGTATAAATAGCCCTTGGTTGATTGCTAGAATCAACCATCTTATCATCTTGTTAATCATCTAATTATCCACTTAGATTATCTTGCTACCATGTAATGAGTTGCTAACTCCCTTGCTATATTGGTTGGTTTGAAGCTGCTTTGTTTCTTTGGTTGTAAGTACTTTATACTATAAGTTTTCATTCAGTAATACTTTGTGTTTCCTTGATCTCCATTGTCTAATTGCATGTTTACTATTGCTTGAGATTGATCACCTTAGGTTCTAAAGTGCATGCAAACAACTAGGATTAATAGGTTCCGGGTTCGGGTCTTTAATCTAGTAGCAACTTTAAGTAATACCGGGTTGTGATTACTTAGAGAAAAGGAACACAAATATAAAGATAAGTTTAACGGTTTTAATCTTTTCTGTATATCCCTTAGTCTTTGTTTGAAAGCTAACCTGTTATTTGTTCTTGTAGGTTTACAGAACTTTAACCTGTTAAGTTGTGTTGATGCCGGTTGGCTCAGCACATATATATGATCGAGACGGGAGATTACTTGAAAACTTGTAAAAGGAACTCACCAAAGTAGCAATTGCATGCTTAGAATCAACCTAGTGTAGATTCATCCATTATTGTCTTACTTGTCGCATTTATCGTTTTCATAAGTTTTTGCACATCAATTTAACCAACCCCCCTTGTGTCACTTGTCATTATAATCGATAATTGAATCTAAAACACCTTAACTCTCTCGAGTTCGACCCTTACTTAATCACTATACTTGTTCTTAGTGCTAAGTCGGGATTTACTTTTGATTGGGTATAGACGACCATAGAAATACCTCTAGTCAAACTTCAACAACAACAGCCGGCAATACAACAATTACCGACCTAATCACAACCATCCCGGGTTCTCCTATTCTAACCCGGATGGTGCCTTGAACCCTCCCGCTTCCACAAGCGCATCTCCACCACCGATGGCTTCACAAGAGCCTCCACCCTGTTTTGCTCAACCTCGAAAGGATAGGACCGAAATGATGTTTGAACAATTGCTTGGAAGGTTGAGTGGACTTGAGAGCACGGTGACATCCATTTCCAAGGCTCAAAAGGTGCTAGAAGCACAAGTGTTCCAAAAGGCGGGTGAAGCACAAAGGGATCTAGGAAAGCTTCCCGGAAGGACCGAGGATAATCCAAGAGGCCAAGTATTGGCCATTACCACAAGGAATGGGCTGAGCATGAAAGATCCCTCACCAAAGGAGAATGACAAGGGGAAGCAAGTAGTGGTGGAGGAAGAACCATTGCAAGAAGAAGGAGGCAAGAGCAAAGATGATGAGCCAACATATGTGGCACCTCCTCCATACAAGGCACCACTACCATTCCCACAATCACGAGCAAGAGCTCGTTTGGATAAACATTTCGGTAAATGCCTTGAACTCATGTCTAAATTACATATTAACATTCCGTTCATGGATGCAATTCTAGGTATGCCGGCCTATGGAAAGTTTTTGAAGGAGATACTCTCCAACAAGAGGAAGTTGCAGGAGTATGGAGAAGTGAGGATGACAAAGAGGTCTTCCGAGTTGATATAAACCGTGAGGGAGGAGATGCCTCCTAAGCTGAGAGATCCGGGATCTTTTTGTGGTCCAATTGGAGTTGGAGAAGTGCAATATGAGGCCCTATGTGACCTTGGAGCAAGTGTAAGCATTATCCCGCTTGCACTTTGCAACAAGGTTGGGCTAGGAGAACCGAAGCCGGTCAAGATGACCCTCTACATAGCGGACCGATCCATCACTCACCCCGTGGGAATCCTAGAGGATATACCGGTTCAGCTTTGGAAGTTCTATGTGCCAATCGGTTTCGTTGTTTTGGACATCCCGGAGGACTACCCGGTTCCTATCATTTTGGGAAGTCCATTCTTAGCCACATCCGGATGTTTAGTGGATTGCAAAAATGGGATCCTCTTCTTCAACATAGGAGAAGAAAATATAAAGTTCAAGCTGTCCACAATGATGAAGGGGTCAACCCTTGGTGAAGACATTTTCAACATTGTCGAGGAAGAAGTATTTAGGGAAGTTGTGAGCTCAATCCTAATCAAGGATCCATTAGAGAAGGTTCTTAGCATGAGCATCATGGAGAAAGGAGTTGAGGAAGATTGCAATGAAGAAATCCGAGCTTTGGATGCATTAGAAAAGGAGACAAGTGCTGAAATTGAAGTGCACGAAGGAGTGCTGAAGAACAGAGAGAACCACGGCCTGGGGCCCAAAATCTCGACCGTTTCCGACCGTGGAACTCTCTGTAGTGTCCAATTATGCCAGCTTTTCCAAAACCACGTCTGGGGTTATGCCAGAGGCCGTGAGATCACCCGTGGTTTCTCCAGAAAGTCCCTTAGTTGTTGATCAAGCTTCAAGGAGTCTTGGAGAGTCTTCAATGGCTTTGGATTCATCTAATGTGGAGCTATATGGATCACATCCAACCGATAAAGGTCCTCCTAAACTTGATCTCAAACCTCTCCCTTCTCATTTAAAGTATGCTTTCCTTGGTTCAAATTCTACTTATCCCGTGATTGTGAATGCATCTTTGAATGATGATGAGCTTGATAGATTGTTGAATAAACTGAAATTGCATAGGAGAGCTATTGGTTCCACCATTGATGACTTAGTTGGCATTAAACCATCCTTGTGCATGCATAAAATCTTGATGGAAGACAACCATAAACCTTCAATTGAACCTCAAAGAAGATTGAACCCTATTATGAAAGAGGTAGTCAAGAAAGAGATCCTAAAATTGCTAGATGCGGGAATCATTTTCCTGATTTCGGATAGTAAATGGGTTAGTCCCGTACATGTTGTTCCTAAGAAGGGTGGTATGACGGTAGTAACTAATGAGAACAATGAACTAATCCCAACTAGGACGGTTATGGGGTGGAGAATGTGTATTGACTATAGGAAATTTAATGTGGCCTCTAAGAAAGATCACTTCCCTCTTCCCTTTATTGACCAAATGCTAGAAAGATTAGCTCAACATTCACATTTTTGTTACTTAGATGGTTATAGTGGGGTTTTCCAAATTCCTATTCACCCGGATGACCAAGAGAAACCAACATTTACTTGTCCTTGGGGAACATTTGCATATAGAAGGATGCCATTTGGGTTGTGTAATGCACCCGCCACCTTTCAAAGGTGTATGATGGCTATTTTTTCTGAATATATTGAGAATATTATGGAAGTGTTTATGGATGATTTCTCGGTGTATGGCTCTTCATTTGATAATTGCTTGGTTAATTTATCTTTGGTGTTGAAGAGATGTGAGGAAACTAATCTTGTTTTGAATTGGGAGAAATGCCACTTCATGGTGAGTGAAGGCATAGTATTGGGACACTTGGTATCCCACCGTGGCATTGAGGTTGATAGAGCAAAGATAGAAACGATAGAGAAGTTGCAACCACCTACCTCGGTGAAAAGGGTAAGGAGTTTCTTAGGGCATGCCGGTTTTTACCGGAGGTTTATAAAAGATTTCTCTAAAATTTCTAATCCTCTCACTAACCTACTAATGAAGGATGTTGAGTTTATTTTCTCCAAGGATTGTCTTGAATCATTTTGTAGGTTGAAGGATGCGTTGATCTCCGCCCCTATCATGCAACCTCTGGATTTAAGCTTACCATTTGAAATAATGTGTGATGCGAGTGATGTGGCCGTTGGGGCTGTTTTAGGACAAAAGAAAGATGGGCTTACACATGCCATCTACTACGCTAGCAAGACGCTAGATGATGCCCAACTCAACTATGCCACAACCGAGAAGGAGTTGCTTGCTGTAATGTATGCCTTTGAGAAGCTCCACTTGTATCTTGTTGGAGCAAAGGTTATTGTGTACACGGATCATGTTGCGATCCGTTATCTCCTCACAAAGAAGGATGCCAAGCCTCGCTTGATTCGGTGGATCCTTCTCCTCCAAGAATTTTACTTGGAGATTAGGGACAAGAAAGGTTCCGAAAATTCGGTAGCGGACCACCTTAGTAGGCTACCACCATTGAAGATTGAGAGAGATGACTTCCCGATTGATGACTTATTCTGGGATGAGCAATTTCAAATGATGGAGTAGTGCTTACTTCAAGTGTTTAGAGGGAGTGAGCCATGGTATGCGGATATAGTGAACTATCTTGTGTGTGAAGAGGCGCCTTTGTCATATGCCCAAAGGAAAAAGTTTTTCAAAGATGTGAGGCATTATTATTGGAGTGAGCCTCTCATGTTCAAGAGAGGACCGGATGGAGTCTTTAGGAGGTGCATTCCGGAGGATGAGGTGGAGAGTGTGATCCGTTATTGCCACTCCTTGCCATGTGGAGGCCATGCTAGCTCACACAAAACGTGTGCAAAGGTATTGCAATCCGGTTTTTATTGGCCTAACTTGTTTAAGGATGTGCATAATTTTGTAGTAGGTTGTGACGCTTGCCAAAGGACGGGAAACATCTCAAGAAGGAATGAGATTCCCTTGAACAATATCCAAGAGGTTGAAGTCTTTGATGTTTGGAGTGTGGACTTCATGGGGTCATTCCCCTCTTCATGTGGCAACCTCTACATTCTATTGGTGGTGGATTATGTGTCAAGATGGGTGGAGGCAATCGCCTCTCCCACAAATGATGTCAAAGTATTGGTGCGGTTCTTCAACTGAGTCATCTTCCCTAGGTTTGGAACACCAAGAGTGATCATAAGTGATGGAGGAAAGCATTTCACTAATAGGAACTTTGGGACACTTTTGGATAAGTATGGGGTGACTCATAAGGTGGTTACACCTTACCATCCCCAAACTAGTGGCCAAGTGGAGATCTCCAACCGGGAGATAAAAGGAATACTTGAGAAGACGGTTTCTAGGACAAGAAAAGATTGGGCTATGAAGCTTGATGATGCTTTGTGGGCTTATAGAACCGCCTTCAAGACACTAATTGGCACCACTCCCTACAAGCTAGTTTATGGAAAGTCTTGCCACCTTCCGGTGGAGATGGAGCATAGGGCATATTGGGCCATAAGGTGGCTGAATTTTGACCTCAAGGAAGCTGGTGAGAAGAGGTTGCTAGACATGAATGCTCTTGAGGAGATCTGGTTGGATGCTTATGAAAATGCCCGGATTTACAAGGAAAGGACCAAGCGTTGGCATGACAAACGTCTAATCCCAAAAGAGTTGAGTGAATGTGACTTAGTCCTTCTCTTCAATTCAAGGTTGCGGCTCTTCCCCGGAAAGCTCAAGTCAAGATGGACGGGTCCTTATGTGGTGAGGAAGGTTTTCCCCCGTTGAGCGGTTGAGATAGGTGGGGAGCATTGTGGAGATTTTAAGGTGAATGGGTACCGTTTGAAGAAGTATATCCTGGAAGCTCCGGTAGATATGATTGCCCCACTTCACCTTGAGTGAAACGCTCCCGGATTTGGTCAAGCTAATGACCTTAAAGAAGCGCTTAATGGGAGGCAACCCATTGGTACATATCTTTCCCTTTTCGTTTTTTGTTTTCGTTTTTGATTTTTGCTTTTGCTTTTGTTTTGGTGTGTTTGTTTGTTTTGTGTTTGTGTGCTAGAGTCTAGGTAACAAAGAAGTCTTGCAAGGCATGAGGATGATGATGATGATTCCGCATCAACGTGGATGGAGCGGACATGGGACTTGGACGGCTTGCGGTGCTTAGCGCGGGTCCCGACGCCATAATGAACATCAAGAGCTCTCTACCACCTTTGATTGATCATCCACCATCACTTCACATGAGTGAACCAAGATACCGAAAACACCATTTTTACATTGTGAGGACTCTCTTTCACTTCTTTATTTAATTTGCACATTGGGGACAATGTGGTTTTAAGTATGGGGTGGGGTTTTCATAATCATTTGCATGATTGCATCTAGGATAGTTTCATTTTATTGTCACATGTTTCATTATGTTTTGCATTGTACATATTTATCTCAAAAAATTCAAAAACTCAAAAAATCAGAAAATTTTATAAAAAAATTTTGTGCTTCGTAGTTTGGATATGACCCTTATGATGAGATTGTTTTGTGAATTGGCTATGGATGGCCTTGTGTGTTGAATGGATTTATGCATATGTGGACTTGAATTACTTCTCTTGAATCCTATGTATGAATTGTGATTATGATGCTTCCTTGATTGGATTGAGACTTGATAGTCGAAATTACATGCTAGTTCTTGCACATCATCTACGAATGATTAAGGAAATTCATCTCTCTTCTTCTCATCTTGATCATGTTGATTGAGCACCTCACTTAATTAAAAAATTTGACCTCTTTTGACCCATCCGGGAATAGGAGTGTGCTAGTGTGTTGAGTGTGTGAAAAGACAAGTGTGGGGTGAAGTTGTTGATGAATGAATGTTGTGAATGAAGTGCTGAATTTATTGTAAAAGTGTAGAAAAAATATAGGTTTGGGGACTTTGGTTTTGATGATAAGTAACTCGGTACCATTCACATAATCGGGTGTTTGTGCCTTGCCAAATTCGGATAAATCGAATGTCCTAACGAGCCTTGGTATGTGTGCCCGGTGTGAGGCACCTTGGAAAAATCCCGAGGTCCGCTAATCACCAAGGTTTCGGCTTTTGTACACCAATGTCATTGTCTCAAAAATAAGTAAAAGAAAAAGAAAAAGAAAAGAAAAGAAAGAAAAGAAGGAGAAAATTACACTTTGGTGGATGAAGTATAAATGTGAAGTTGTGGTTGTTTAGTTCCTTTCCCGGATTTGCACCACATGACCCTAAAAAAGTTCCCACCTATAACAACGTTTCTTGGCCTCTTCTTTCCTAAGTCCTTGTGACCTATTTGCATATGTGTATGACTTAGTGATCTAGATTGGATATTCTCATGATCATCTTGACTTCATCATTTTACCTTTCATGCATGCTTTCGAGTTAAGTATGATTGTCTTTCCGTGCCTTCATTTATTCAATACATGATTGCTTGTCCATTGCCATGAAACATGACTATAAAGGTGATCCAATTTTAGAAGCACAATTCCAAAAATATTTTCTGTTTTTCTGCAATCATAAATCATGCCATCTCGTAGCCTATAGTTGGACCTTGCTCGGGGAAGAGCAAGTGACAAGTATAGGGTATTTTGATGACATGATTTATGACGTTAGTTTAGGCATTCATTTAGATAGTTTTTCCCGTTATTCATGCATGGTTTGACATTAGTTCGTGGCGTTTATGCTTAATTCATCCACATTGTTGAAATAGACATCTACACGAGCTCTTGTCGGTTTTTGTAGGTATTTTGGGGAGCTCTTGGACTTAATCGACACATTCGATAATCATTCCTCATGATGGCACACTTCCGGACTCATTAAGGAGCAAGCTAGGAGCAAATGAGAACACATAGGACCTTGTTGGTGCATGCCTTGCACCAACTCATGACTTGGTGATCTAAGAAGAGTTTCTGGTGAGAACCACGGCCCAGAGGAAAATCTAGACCGTGGTTTTGGCCGTGGTTTCTTCTGGATAGCTGTGACACTTGTCCCACGATCTCTTTGTCCGACCCTTGCTCATTGGTGGAGAGAGGAGGTGGTCCTGTAGGCTACTAGTGGGCACTCTCACACATTATTCTTCTCTCATTCTCATTCGTTCCATTGTGGATAGACTTGGAGAAGAAGAAAAACACTCTCATTTGGGGAAGAAGAACAAAAACATCAAAACTTAGATTTAGAGTGAACCTTTGAGTGATTTTTAGTGGTATTTGTTGAAGAACTTTTGAAAGCATTGTAAGGAACGTTTTGGAGCTGTGTTTGAAGGGTTGTAAGTCTTGTTTAATCTCATATTCAGCTAAGGTTACTTGTTTCTTTTCACTCTTATTTCATTTTCTTGCTATGGAAGCCATGAATGCTTACATGTTGAGTTTGGATATTAAAATGCATGTTGTTGGCTAAGTAGTTGTGATTCTAGGGTGATAGAATGATTGTTATGGCTTGGACTATGATAGAATAGACTTGAATGTACCCTCGGATGATTTGCTTGCTCGAAACCTAACCCCTGATAGAACCACGACCTGTTCATCCAAAATCTAGACCGTGGTTTTGGCCGTGGTTTTCTCTGTTGTGCTTGTATTGATAAATTTGTAAGTTAGGATGTTAGATTGTTGAAATCCTAGCATTTTTTAAGCATAATCTAGCTTAGGGTGACCTAATGCTAGCAAGCTAAGTGAGGGAAGAGACTTACCCGGTAATTCCCGATCTTAGATACCCAAGATGATGAACTCTAGGTAGTAGTGAGCCTTGCAAGCCGCTATTGGACTGAGTGTGCTAGGATTGTTGCTTAGGACTTGCCTTCCCAAGACTTACCCGGTAAGGAGAGGTTTGACCCCTAGATAGCAATCCGCTTTGTGTAGAATTCCCAACTTTAGGTTCCTAGAGACTTATCCGGTAAAAGGACCTTAGGTGCGGGATTAGTGGACCATGAGACCTACCCGGTGATTGATCCCATTTGAAAAACACCCTTTTCCCAACATACCGTAGCTTGTCCAAGGTTGATCAGAAGCTTGAGTCTAATGCCATAACCGGAAGTCCTAACCCCTAGAATCCGCTTTTCTCTCTTTGATCACATATCTTGTTCTTGTGTTGTTTGTTCGTGTTGCTAGTTTGATTTATAATATTGCATGATTTGTGATCTTTGCTTGATCACCACAAAAACCAAACCCAAAAATATCATGATTTTCATTTCTTTATTTCCTTCTCTTTTCTTAAACTAGATTTGCACTATCCATGATCACTTGTTTGATTTGATTTCACCTTAGTCTTCGTGTTCGACCTCGGAATACTATCCTTGCTACAAAACGACCTATACACTGTGGGTTCGCTACGAGTTAGGAAACTATATCGAGTTATAAATTGTAAGACTTTTGCGTGGTACATTTCTAGCGTAACAATAAGAGGTTCAGAGAAGGTTATTTCGTTGTCTAGCACTTTTTTTTGGTGGTCGGAAAAAATTTTCATTTTCACGGAGCGTGAAGAGCACGTTCTATCTGGGAGATTTTGGGTTTTGAGTTACACAGTATATTAGATATGAATTTGTTAGAATTATTTACAAAACATTAATCCATGAAAATTATAATATAATTAAACTAGGATTTTATTATAGAAAGGAGATGTTGTAAAATTAATAATTGTCTACATTATTTTACATTAATTTGAATTAAAAATGGCTTTCAATATAGATAAGGTAAATTACTAACTAATTGACACGGGGGCTTTAAATTATTTTTGTCTAATGTACTTCAAATTTAAATATATACTAGTTTTAATACCTCACAAGTGTCGGTTCACGTTCTAGTTTAGAATATACTATAGCTTAGAGGTGGGTCGCAAACCTAAACCGCCGGTTTAGGTTTGGCCTTTACCAGCATAGTTTGAACCGCCGGTTTGGCATATGAATTTTAAAATATATATATATATATATATATATATATATATATATATATATATATATATATATATATATATATATATATAAGTATAGTATATTTTAATTAAAAAGTTATGCATTTGTTAATCTTTGTACATTTTAAAGTTTTGTAGATTGAAATTTTACATAACTATGTTTTTATAATTTATATTTTATACATTGAATTTTATTTTTTTTACAATAGCATTTAAATAGAATTAGTAAGTAAATAAAAGAAAGCAACTAAAATAAAATTAGTAACTAAAAAACAACAAAGCAAACTCAAATTTTTATACATTGAATTTTTTTTCATTACATTAGCTTTTGATTAAAATAATTACATAGTAAAAGAAATTACTAACTACAATAAAAGAAAGAAGCAACTAAAATAAAATTACTAACTAAAATACAATAAAGCAAACCAAATTTTTTATACATTGAATAAAATAATTACATAGTAAAAAAAATTACTAACTACAAGTCTACAATAAAATAAAGCAAGCTAAATTTTTTATACATTCAATTTTTTTTATTACATATTTACATTAGTATTTGAAATTTTGAATAGAACTAAATGAAAAAAAAAAAAGGAAAGGGCTTGAACCGGTTTCCCGGTTGCCTACATATTCTCTTGGGGTTTAAGAGGAATCAAAGCCTACGTAGTTCTCTTACCTTTACTTACCTTTTTTCGGACTTCCGAGTTGTTTTCGTAACCCCCTTACCTTTGCGCCTCGGACTCGGAAGTAGTGGCCGGATCATCAGAGTTGGAATCCGATTTTGTGTCATAAACGGGTGCATTCCGTTGTTGCCTCCTCTCCGCCCTTATCCAATCTTGAACACATACTTGAGCCTCCAATTTATTGGGCTTCAATTGACTCCTCTTGTAGCTTAGCATGTTTCCTTAGCATGCTTCAATTAAATTTGATAAATATATACATTACACTAGAACCAAATTATATATAATATGAAATATTACAAGCACAAAAAATATAAACCATGTAGGTAGCTAATGGATTAGAGTAAAGTCATCCTGTAGTCATTCCACAGTTGTTAGATACTCTTCCTTTGAAACTCCAAAGACAAAAATAATCTACTTGAAGTTGTTGACATAGTATGTAAACGAATAGAACGAAATCTAGCAACTAAGTAACTCCCTTCAATTATCAAAACGTAGCAAAGCAATAATAAAGGTTCAACCTTGTGTTCAAACAACGAAATCTAGCAACTAAGTAACTCCCTTTAAGAAATCTTCACAAATCATCTTAATCCTTCCAAGTGTTGTCACTAACGATGCGGATCTTTGATCACTTGATATTGTAGTCTCTCTTTCGAACTCTCTTTGGTAAATGACGTCTTTCTTTTGCGTTCCGAACATCTCGTCTCTCCAAAATTCGCCCCTTTTTTCACTACAGCCGCCTTCTTCTTTAATAATTAAAACTAGGGTTTTATGGGCCGTATTTAGCGATATCTCGGATGAACCCAAATAAAAATCTTGGCCGAGATTTGTCTTTTGATCTGTACTTCCTTCAACTCCTTGCTTGCATTCCTCTTGCATCCTCCTTCTTATGATTCATGCTCTCCAATGCAATCCAATATGCCATCCTCTCAACATCTTTCCCTTCCATGCTTCCTTTCGATCCAAAATACACTACATTTCCTACAATTGCAACAAAACTATGTGTAGACATGTTCGCCCCTAAAGGTGTGTGCAAATAAGCTTTAAATTTATAAAACTAGAATCAAGCAGCGAACCCGCAGTGTACGGATCGACGTAGCTAAGCAAGAATTCCAGAGTATCGAACACAGGGATTTGGGTGGGAACAAATTCGATTATAGATTGTCAAGCGAGTGATTATGAGAGTTTTGCAAATATTGGGAAAACAACAATCCTAAGGATCCAAGTATCCAGTTGTGGCAATCGATTCAAGATATACTAATGATATAAAGACAGAGTTGAGATATGCAAAGGTATACTAATGTAAGGTAATCGTACGGTGAAGTTCCAAAAACCTTTTGTAACTCACCTACAAGCCACTCTCTATACAGGTTGTTGAGGCTCAATATAGAAAGATTCTAAAGACGAGAATTAGTGTCAAATACCTAAACTTGTAACCCAAAGATCAAGACTAACTTAACCGATTGAGGTTGTGACACTCACAATCGAGGTAGAGGTTGTTGAGGCTTCACTACCACCTAGAAAAGACAAGTCTAAACTAAGTTAAAGCAAATCTTTAACTTTGGATTAAAGTAAAAGCAAGCTCGTAGATTTAGGAGAAATTACGGTTAGTTCTTGGTGTTCCACGGCCGTGGACTCAAGAACAGACCGTAATTTATAGTCTATCGGCGATTCTCTCTAACTCTCAGGGTCTAATCTGTTTGCGATCGATCTATCATCATCTAAGCCACAACTATCAACCCTTCACCTTAGAATTGTTAAGGGTTTTTAGCCAATAACAGTCATGTTGATATTAATTCAAGAATTTAAAAGATAAAAAGATGAAAACTTTCAAGAACCTTCAATAATCTCCAAAACAATCTCAAAGTCACAATCAAGAACGAGTGTTGTCAAAAGATTCACAATAAAGTAAACAATCACAACCTTAGGAAAGAAGGAAAAACGGGATGTCAATCCGTTTTTCAAATCAAACCTAAACAAGAAGAGAGATCTTCTTGCAAAATCTTCCAAAAAGCTTCGATCTTCCGCCAATCCGGAAAGTATGGAATTCCCAACAATAATCTCCACCAAGTGCGAGATTAGGGTAATTCCCAGCACGAACCTTGATCTTCAACAAGATCTCCAAAAGCCTTTCAACAAGGGTAAGCGAAGATCAGCGGCGTGAGCGAGGATGACGGGTATAAGCGCCGATTATCCTCCTAAGCGTGGATGATGGATTCTCCTTTCGTCCATCTTTTTATAGGGCCGGATAGAATATCGGCCCGGCCCAATCTTCAAAAGATCATGGCTTCGAAGTGTGGCGAAAAGATTCGCCAAGATCACGGTCGTGGAAGTGTTCCACGACCGTAATTTAGGGCGTGGAAACAAATACGGTTTGCACCATATGTTCCACGGCCGTAATATCCTCTGGAATGAACTTCAATTTCTGACTATGAATCCACGGTCGTGGAATTGAACGTGGAACGTGATACGGTCGTATTTTAGAGCGTGGTTTAGGGCAAGAACGTGATTCTTCCCTAGCCTCGTGCATTCCTCAAGCTAAAGCTCCAATTTGCTTCCAAAGAATGTCCTCAATCTATGGACAACTCAATCAACTCTTCTTTTGCTCGATTCCGTTCGGAAATAGCTCCAAATCACCTATAATCAACATAGAACTAGTGTAGACATCCATATCGACAATATAGGTAATACTAGCTCACATATGCACAAAGTTCAATCAAAGACTATCGATATGAATCAAATACGATTAGAAAACGTGCCTAAAATATCACAATATTTCATTCTAACAAATAACACCATACTTAACACTTGCTTGTCCCTAAGCAAGGTCTTTCATAAAGCTTTAAACAAGAGTTAGGATGAAATATGTGTACCTTCTTTTTGGATGAATGTGACTTCTAAAGAATAGATCATTCTCAAACCTTGCTTCAATCGTTTATCAAACTTTCGCACACTCAATCAAAGAGTAAAAAGCAAAGAAAATTCATGAACCAATTTAACTTCAAAACAAGCATTATAACCTTCAAACATTATCAAAATCAATCACAAGAAAGTTCAATTTAGATCACCAAGCCATATAACATTCTTTTGATCTTAAGGACTTTCAAAGGAAAGGTCTAGAATATGGAAAGGAAGGGAAAACTTTAAGGGAAAGTGGTGCATAAATCCGGAAAAGTGGACAACTACCTTCTTCTTTTTATGCGGTTCCCGCAACACTTCAACTTAGAGCTTCGCTCTCTTCTTTTCATTTTTCGACTTTACTTTTGGAGTTATGGACAGAGGTGCACAAAAACCGAAGCCTAGGAGATCGGCGTTTCTCAATTTTTCAAGAGATGCCTCAAACCCTTAGCGCACATACCATAATCCGCTAGGAATATCGTTCAATCCGACTTTGGCAAGACACAAACACCCGGCTATGTGAATGGTGCCGAGTTACTCATCGTCATGATTGACTTCCCCAAACCTACAATTTCTTCTATTCCCTTGATTGCAAATAATTGCTCTCATGGCCCTCCCACATCAAACATGCCTTTTTCTCATTCACTTCTCCAAATTCCCGGATAGGTAGAGGAGGTTAATATTTCAATGAGGAGCTAGATGATCAAAGAAAGAAGAAAGAAAGTATCGAATTGCCTTAATCATTTCAATAAGAAGTATAGGAACTTATAATGTGATTTCAACTTCAATTTCCTAGCATGATTTAGGGAACATTTTCACATTATAAAACTTGCAAAAGAGGTAAAATTCATTCATTCAAGTTCTTTTCAATTCACGATCCTTTTAAGCATGCAATTGTCATCAAACTCAATTCACAAGTAGTGATTATCATGGAAATCATCTCAATTCATTAGGAGCACAAAATTTTCAAAATTTTTCAATTTTTATGGATCTTTAAAGTTCTTTTTCATGCAATGCAATAAGGAAACGTGCAACACATAATGAACATGCAACGATAGTCTCAAATGAAAGCGAACATAGTAAGTAGAGTTATTACAAACTTTTTAGTACATCCCACCCCATACTTAGGACGAACATTGTCCCTAATGTTCAGAAGAAATAAAGAAAAGAAGAAAAGAAAAAGAAACTTACAAAGTGGTGGCGGGAATGTCTAAAACGAACGGTCCTGCATCGAATCACTGCGGCGCCGGCGGAGGTGGGAATAGGGAGAAGCTGGAGTCGTAGGGCCGCCCAAACTACTGGCGGTAGACGTCCCTCATCATGTGGTCAAGGTCGTCGAGGCGTCCGTCTCTAGCGTCGGCTCGGATCTCCAACGCTCCAACTCTCTCTGAAAGTCCGGTGGCCCAATCCGGCATCCGCTCGTACCATCCCGGGGTGTGATCGTACCATGCGGGGGCATCGGATGGTGCTGGTGCTGGTGGTGGTGCTGCTGGCTGCTCCGTGGACCAAGGAGGTGGAATGCCGTACCATGTGGGAGGTGTGGTCATCCACGTGGGCCTCTCACTCACGCTATCGCGGCGAGATGACGAGCCTGAGGCTCTAGCTGGACGTGGA
This sequence comes from Fagopyrum esculentum, assembly GCA_033239045.1. Taxonomy (NCBI): domain Eukaryota; kingdom Viridiplantae; phylum Streptophyta; class Magnoliopsida; order Caryophyllales; family Polygonaceae; genus Fagopyrum; species Fagopyrum esculentum. The sequence continues at coordinate 41,484,585 of BSUD01000003.1, forward strand.
GAGCGTCGAGGTACATCTGGGGCCGTCTCCGGCTGGTCCGGAAACGTGCCAAACTCCTGTTCCGCTCCTCCTCCACTCTCGAACTGGTCTCCCATGTCCTCCTCCACAACCGGTGGTGGGACGTAAGGGGGAGCTACTAACCTGTTCGCATGCATCGCAGCGAACGTCTCCTTCCAATTATGGCGTCCCGCCATAATGGAGTACTCCGGCAGCCACTCTATACCCCTACCCGTCCTACTCTCCCAAGGCATGCCTGCATATGGCGGACCTCCATGTGTGGGGAAAATGAGTCCCCTAACCATGAATGCATGTAGCCCTAAAGGAACCGCCGGTATGCGGGTGCAAGCAGAAAAATCCACACCTAAGCTCCTAGCAATGTGGGTAACTATCCCACCATATCCAATGTTCCCCTTCGCCTTATTCTTGAGCTTGCTCATCGTAGCAGCCAAGAGGGTAGCACAATCTGCACGGCGTCCATAAAGCATACAATAGAGCAAGAATAGCTCATCCGTCTTGATCTTTTGGGGCGTCTCCGTCCTAGGAAAGAGACACTCCGAAAGAACACGGTGAGCTATCTTCAAGGCTAGATGGTACATCAATCTAGCCTTGGTATCGGCGGGTTGCCAACGGTCCTCGTCGGCGTAAATCATCGCAACTTCCTTCCAGAAATCCTTAGGGTAAACACCACTCGGGAATCGACCATTGTAGGTCTCATGGAACCCGAAAATGGTCCCAAACTCAACAATACTCAGATGGTAGTCTCGTTCCATGAGACGGAAAGAGACGGTCCTATCTACGTGGCTGTGCTCGAAATACGTCACAACCTCCCGGGCGATCTCCTCATAGGCGTCTTCACGAATGTTCGTGAAGACAAGTAATCCGGCTCTATCCAAGAGCCATGTAAGATCATCAACTATGTTGAGAGGATGTAGATCCTCCAACAACAAATACCTAGGGCCAATCACTGCCCTCTTCTGTATCTTCTCGAATGCAGCAAGGTGGTTCTCGTGTATGGTCGGAATGCTAGGGTGAGGAGGTGAGGATGGAGGTGAAGGTGAAGATGGTAGTGAAGGAGATGAGGGTGGTGGTGCCCTAGATGATGAGGAGGCGGAGGGGTTGCCTTTCATTTTCTTATTCTGCTCTCCCTTCTTCTCTTTTATCCTTCCCGACACTCTCCTTACGAAATCCATTATTCACCAAAATTACGGTCCGTTCTTCAGGTTCCACGGCCGTGGTTTACCCAGAGACCGTGATTCGTCTCAGAATCTCGCGAATCTCAGCAAATTCACCAACAATCACCACAACAAGCAGTCCTAATCTAATTCCTTCCAGTCTTTGTCAGTTCTTCCTAAAAATCTATAGCAAAAACGAACCAAATCCGCGAAAATCAAGAAGAAAGAATAAACCTCTTTTTCGGATTGAAAAACCCGAAATGCGCGTTTGTTGATGGATTTCCGCTCGGTTTGTCGCTTGGATCTTGTTCGTGGTTGAATTTGCTGCAGTTTAGGATGAAGAATCGTTGAAAACGATTAGAAAACGAAGATTTGGAGGAGGTCGTGGGGTTTCGGCGTCTAGGTCGTGGAAAGGGGTAAGTTTTTGGGTAAGTTTGTGAAGAACGTGGCTTATATAGTTGCAGGCAAAATTTTGAAAATCACGGTCTGTCGGGGTGTTCCACGGCCATGGAAGTGTACGGAACCGTGGTTTTGGTGATTTTTCAAAGGCTTTTGAGAATTACGGCCACTGTAGCTATGACGACCGTAATTTAGACCGTGGAACCTTCTGTAAGGCTTCAAAGTCCAAATTTCATCACTCTTCTTCGACATTATTCTCCCTTTCTTCTTTTCCATCGATCCTACAACCAAAAACACGAACATACCGGAAGAAATCGAGGCAAAATAAAGCAAAAACTTCTATTCTAAGCTAAACTATGAATCGAAAACAAAAACGAAAATGCAATACCTTGGGTTGCCTCCCAAGAAGCGCTTTGTTTAAGGTCCGTAGCTAGACCAATCTCGCACTTATTCGAGTGCGGTAGGCGTGAGCTCCTCAGCTTGGAGTTCCGGCGTATACTTCTTGAGTCGTTGGCCGTTCACCTTAAAACTTCCGCTAGCTTCACCCCATACTTCAACTGCAACATGGGGGAAAATACGCTTAATTAGAAAGGGTCCGGTCCAACGGGATTTAAGCTTACCTGGAAAGAGGCGAAGTCGTGAATTGAAGAGGAGAACTTGATCTCCTTCTTTGAAGTCCTTTGGAATGATATGCTTATCATGCCAACGCTTTGCCCTCTCCTTGTAGATCTTAGCGTTTTCATAGGCGTTCAAATGGAGTTCATCCAACTTGTTGATGTCTAGGAGACGCTTCTCTCCCGCTTCCTTCATGCCGAAATTCAGCCACTTGATAGCCCAAAACGCTTTGTGCTCTAGCTCTACCGGCAAGTGACAAGACTTCCCATACACAAGGTTGTATGGTGTGGTTCCTATGGGAGTCTTGTACGCAGTCCGGTACGCCCATAATGCATCATCTAGCTTCAAGGACCAATCCTTCCTAGTCCTTGAAACCGTCTTTTCTAGAATTCCTTTGATCTCCCTATTTGAGATCTCAACTTGTCCACTCGTTTGTGGATGGTAAGGGGTAGCGACCTTGTGAGTAACCCCATACTTAGCTAGAAGAGCTTCAAAGCGACGGGCTATGAAGTGAGAACCTCCATCACTAATGATCGTCCTTGGTGTCCCGAATCGCGGGAAGATGGTCTTGTTAAAGAACTTAACCACCACCATTGCGTCATTTGTGGGAGAGGCAATTGCTTCCACCCATCTAGAAACGTAATCTACCGCCAATAGTATGTATTGGTTTCCACAAGATGATGGGAATGGTCCCATGAAATCGACTCCCCAAACGTCGAAAATCTCCACCTCTTGGATGTTGTTGAGGGGCATCTCGTTTCTTCTAGAAATATTGCTTGTTCTTTGACAAGCATCGCAGCAAGAAACAAAGGATTGCACATCTCTAAATAAAGTAGGCCAATAGAATCCAGATTGCAATACCTTTGCGCTAGTCTTGTTCGAACTAGCGTGTCCTCCACAAGGTAGTGAATGACAATGGCGGATGACACTTTGCATCTCATCTTCCGGCACACATCGCCGAATGATGCCATCCGGACCTCTCTTAAAGAGGAGAGGCTCGTTCCAATAGTATTCCCGGACATCCTTAAAGAACTTCTTCCTTTGTGCGTAGGATAGTCCGGGCGGTATCTCCTGACAAACCAGATAGTTAACGAAATCAGCAAACCATGGTTCGTTACCTTTGGAGATCACGTTGATGCACTCCTCTATGATGTGTAAGTGTTCGTCCGGAAAGGAGTCATCAATGGGTAAATGGTCGTCCTCTAGATGTGTTAGGCGACTCAAATGATCCGCAACAGAATTTTCCGAGCCTTTCTTGTCGCGGATCTCAAGATCGAGCCTTGGCTTCGCATCTTTCTTTGCGAGGAGGTACCGGATCGCAGCATGATCCGTGTAGACAATCACCTTTGCACCTACAAGATAAGAGCGAAACTTGTCAATTGCATAGACAATGGCTAAAAACTCTTTCTCAGTAGTGGCGTAGTTGAGCTGCACTTCGTCTAGCGTCTTGCTAGCATAGTATATGGCATGGGTTCGCCCTTCTTTTCGTTGTCCAAGAACAGCTCCAATTGCTACGTCAGTAGCGTCACACATAATCTCGAAGGGGAGAGTCCAATCTGGAGGTTGGATAATAGGTGCTGAAATTAGAGCTTGCCGAATGGTGTTAAACGCATCCAAACATTCCTGCGAAAACTCAAAAACCGCATCCTTCATCAATAGATTAGTGAGAGGTTTCGATATCTTAGAAAAGTCCTTAATGAAAAGTCTATAAAATCCAGCATGTCCTAGGAAACTTCTTATCCCCTTCACTGAAATTGGAGGAGGAAGTTTCTCTATGGTCTCTATCTTAGCCTTGTCTACCTCTATCCCTCTACTAGAGACTAAGTGACCTAATACAATTCCTTCCTTAACCATGAATTGACACTTCTCCCAATTAAGAACTAGGTTAGTGTCTTCACATATTTGTAAAACAAGAGAAAGGTTAGAAAGGCAATCGTTAAAAGAGGAACCGTATACGGAGAAGTCGTCCATGAAGACTTCCATGATTTCCTCTACATATTCGGAGAAGATGGCCATCATGCACCGTTGGAAGGTGGCTGGGGCGTTGCAAAGCCCGAACGGCATTCTCCTATAGGCGAACGTACCCCAAGGGCACGTGAATATGGTCTTCTCTTGATCATCCGGATGTATCGGAATCTGAAAGAAACCACTATAACCGTCAAGGTAGCAAAAATGTGAATGTTGTGCTAACCTTTCAAGCATTTGATCGATGAATGGCAATGGAAAGTGATCCTTCCGCATTGCGTTGTTGAGCTTGCGGTAGTCAATGCACATCCGCCATCCAGTCACGGTTCGGGTAGGAATGAGCTCGTTGTTCTTGTTGGTGATGACCGTCATTCCTCCCTTCTTCGGAACTACTTGAACTGGACTCACCCACTTGCTATCGGAGATAGGATAGATGATACCTGCGTCAAGAAGTTTAAGAATTTCCCTCTTGACAACCTCCTTCATGGTCGGATTCATCCGCCTTTGAGGTTGTCTTGAAGTTCTAAAGTTCTCCTCCATTAGTATCTTATGCATGCATAGGGAGGGTTTAATTCCTACTAAGTCCTCAATAGTATAGCCTATAGCTTTCCTATGCTTCCTAAGGACAATCATGAGCTGCTCATGTTCATCTATGCTTAATTTGGAGCTAACGATAACCGGAAAGGTAAAATTTGATCCAAGAAAAGCGTACCTTAGATGAGTAGGAAGTTGTTTGAGTTCCATCACTTTCGGAGCTTCCAATGATCCTTGAGGAGCTTCCGGCATCTCCTTAGAAGTTTCTAAGGGTGTTGAGTGTGTTGGAGAAGAATCAAAAGAAGTTGAAGAATTATGCCGATCACCCTCTTCCACAGTTAGAATTACGGCCTCTCCATGTGTTCCACGGCCGTGTAATCCCCTGGAATGGAGATCGATTTTGGTTGTAAAATCCACGGTCGTGGAATACAGGGTATGACCGTGGATTCTAACATTCTCAGCCTCATCGTGGAGTTTCTCAAACTCCTCTTCATGCATCTCTTCTTGTGCTTCCAAGGCTTCAATTTCCTCTTTGCACTCTTCTTCTTCCCCTACATCTGTTAGACTCATGGTAATAACTTTTTGTAAAGGATCGTTAAAGAGAATTGCGCTTACTTCCTCCCTAGATAAACCTTCTTCATCTTGGACATCATAAATATCCTCATCAAAGATTGGTTCCTTCACTAGAGTGGAAAGAACGAACTCTACTTTCTCTTCTCCAATATCAAAAGCGAGTCTTCCATTCTTGTAATCGACCATGCAGCCGGAAGTTGCAAGAAACGGTCTTCCGAGTATGATCGGGACCGGACTATCTGCAGGAATGTCAAGCACGACAAAATCAATGGGAATAAAGAATTTACCTAGCTTGACCGGGACGTCTTCTACAATACCGACGGGGCGAGTGATGGATCGATCCGCCATGTATAACGTCATCTTCACCGGTTTAGGTTCGCCTAAACCGATCTTCCTGCATAACGCAAGTGGTATGATGCTCACACTTGCTCCTAAGTCACATAAAGCGTCATATGTGACATCTCCCACTCCGATGGGAATACAGAATAACCCCGGATCTTTCAACTTTGGGGGCATTTTCGCTTTCATGGTCTTGATGAGATCCGAAGAATCTGAACTCATCTTGACCTCTCCGAAATCTTCTAGCTTCCTCTTGTTAGAGAGAAGCTCCTTCAAGAACTTGCCGTAAGCTAGCATACCTACAATAGCATCAATGAACGGTATATTAATATGCAGCTTACTCATGAGTTCTATAAACTTACCGAATTGTTTGTCTAGACGCGCTCGCGCTCTAGATTGAGGGAATGGTAGGGGAGGTTTGTAAGCTGGAGGAGGAACATAGACATCTTCCTTCTCCTTCCCCTTTTCCTTGTCCTTTTCTACGGGGACTTCAACGAACGTAGGCTGCGGATCGGTGGTAGTCACTCCGCTCCTAGTTGTAATCGCCATCACCCTTCCTTTAGGGTTGTCCTCCGTCTTTCCTGGAAGTTTCCCTTGATTTCTAGGAACTTCCTCCGCGTGGTTTAACATTTGGTTTTCCAAAACCTTTTGAGCTTTGTCAACCTTAGAGACTTGATCATCAACCTTGATGAGGCGGTTCTCTAACCCTTGAAGCTTTCCCATAATCGTTTCCAATATGGGGTCGGGCTTCTCCTTCCCCGAAGTGTTTCCTCCATTAGATGATTGCCCCTGGCTTTTCAAAGGAGTAGAGGAGGAGGAAGGTGGAGTTAGTGAATTAGAATTGGAAGGGTAAGAATTACCGGAATTTTGTTGATTGGTGCGCCAATTGTTGTTGTTTGAACCCCTATTGTTGTTCCAATCGTTGTTCCGGTTGTTGTTGTTTCCATTCCAATTGTTATTCCGGTTGTTACCCCGGTTATTGTTGTTGCCGCCATTATTGTTGCCCAAATAACCAACATCCTTCCCTTGTTGCTTTGGGAAGTTGGTCTTGATAGCCTCCTTCAACTCTTTGATCTCATTGTTGAGGGAGAAAATCTGATTTTGAGCTTCATGTGTGAGCTTTGCTCCTTGCTCCACACGATTTCCCTCCACTTTCCGGTGGGAATACTTCTCTATGACTCTTGCTTGCTTCTCAATGAAGTCCCAAGCGTCATCTTCTCTCATGTCCATGAACGTTCCACATGAGAGGGATTGGAGGTTGAATTGCGTTCCCGCATCCAGCCCCTTGTAGTAAATCTCTAGCAAGGCGAGCTTGGATATGCCATGATGAGGGCAATCCAAGAGCAAATCCTGAAACCTTTCCCAAGATTGAAACAAACTTTCGTTAGGTCTCATGGAAAAAGCATTAATCTTACCTCTAAGTTCCGCCGTTTTGGAAGGCGGAAAGAATTTGGTGAGAAACTCCGCGGAAAGGTCTTCCCACGTATCTAGTTTCCCACTAGGAAGAGCTTGATACCAAGATAACGCCTTCCCCTTCAAGGAGAAGAAAAAGGGTTTTAGCTTGTAGCTGTTGGTAGTAGCGCTCTTCGGTCTCATCGTCTCCATCATACACTCGAAGTTTTGCAAGTGTTGGTGTGGAGATTCAGCGCTTGTACCGCCAAATTGGTTTTGGCGAACAAGAGTAATAACTTGAGGGTTAAAGCTAAACCCTTGTACATCTTCAGCATCAAAATTCACGCCCAAGCGGCGTGGTTGTTGTGTTGGATCCATCCGCTGGCCAAGAGTTCTTGGCTCATTATCCACACGTTCGACCCTCACATTCCTAGGTGGAATGCGGCGGTTAGTAGCTCCTTGTGGATGGAAAAGATTCATATTGACCGTGGGATCAATCTCCTCTAATGGTGGCATGGAAGAGTCACTATCATCGGCGGATGAATGATTTCTCCTTCTTCTAGATCTTGATGCCCTTCTTGAGGACTTCTTGATTTCTTTACTCTTAAGGTCGCTTATTTCTAATCTCATCTGGAACATCTAATCCTGTAGACCGTTAACTTGGGATTGATGGCGATCCATCTCATCCCGGCGGAGGTTCTCATTCCATTGGAGTTGAGCTTCCTTCTCTGCCAACTCTGCTTGAAGATCACGCTCGTGTTCTTCAGCCATCTTCTTTTCCTTGCGCTTCTGCCTCAAGGTTTTCTCTAGCTCCTGATCAAGAGGTAAGAGATCTTCGGTGTTCCTAGACCTGCGCATGCACTTAAAGTAATATCAAATAACGAGAGCAAGCTCCCAAGCTTGACAACCGGTTACCGAATTCGGCCGAAACCAAATCCCCGGCAACGGTGCCAAAAACTTGTTCGCCCCTAAAGGTGTGTGCAAATAAGCTTTAAATTTATAAAACTAGAATCAAGCAGCAAACCCGCAGTGTACGGATCGACGTAGCTAAGCAAGAATTCCAGAGTATCGAACACAGGGATTTGGGTGGGAACAAATTTGATTATAGATTGTCAAGCGAGTGATTATGAGAGTTTTGCAAATATTGGGAAAACAACAATCCTAAGGATCCAAGTATCCAGTTGTGGCAATCGATTCAAGATATACTAATGATATAAAGACAGAGTTGAGATATGCAAAGGTATACTAATGTAAGGTAATCGTACGGTGAAGTTCCAAAAACCTTTTGTAACTCACCTACAAGCCACTCTCTATACAGGTTGTTGAGGCTCAATATAGAAAGATTCTAAAGACGAGAATTAGTGTCAAATACCCAAACTTGTAACCCAAAGATCAAGACTAACTTAACCGATTGAGGTTGTGACACTCACAATCGAGGTAGAGGTTGTTGAGGCTTCACTACCACCTAGAAAAGACAAGTCTAAACTAAGTTAAAGCAAATCTTTAACTTTGGATTAAAGTAAAAGCAAGCTCGTAGATTTAGGAGAAATTACGGTTAGTTCTTGGTGTTCCACGGCCGTGGACTCAAGAACAGACCGTAATTTATAGTCTATCGGCGATTCTCTCTAACTCTCAGGGTCTAATCTGTTTGCGATCGATCTATCATCATCTAAGCCACAACTATCAACCCTTCACCTTAGAATTGTTAAGGGTTTTTAGCCAATAACAGTCATGTTGATATTAATTCAAGAATTTAAAAGATAAAAAGATGAAAACTTTCAAGAACCTTCAATAATCTCCAAAACAATCTCAAAGTCACAATCAAGAACGAGTGTTGTCAAAAGATTCACAATAAAGTAAACAATCACAACCTTAGGAAAGAAGGAAAAACGGGATGTCAATCCGTTTTCCAAATCAAACCTAAACAAGAAGAGAGATCTTCTTGCAAAATCTTCCAAAAAGCTTCGATCTTCCGCCAATCCGGAAAGTATGGAATTCCCAACAATAATCTCCACCAAGTGCGAGATTAGGGTAATTCCCAGCACGAACCTTGATCTTCAACAAGATCTCCAAAAGCCTTTCAACAAGGGTAAGCGAAGATCAGCGGCGTGAGCGAGGATGACGGGTATAAGCGCCGATTATCCTCCTAAGCGTGGATGATGGATTCTCCTTTCGTCCGTCTTTTTATAGGGCCGGATAGAATATCGGCCCGGCCCAATCTTCAAAAGATCATGGCTTCGAAGTGTGGCGAAAAGATTCGCCAAGATCACGGTCGTGGAAGTGTTCCACGACCGTAATTTAGGGCGTGGAAACAAATACGGTTTGCACCATATGTTCCACGGCCGTAATATCCTCTGGAATGAACTTCAATTTCTGAATATGAATCCACGGTCGTGGAATTGAACGTGGAACGTGATACGGTCGTATTTTAGAGCGTGGTTTAGGGCAAGAACGTGATTCTTCCCTAGCCTCGTGCATTCCTCAAGCTAAAGCTCCAACTTGCTTCCAAAGAATGTCCTCAATCTATGGACAACTCAATCAACTCTTCTTTTGCTCGATTCCGTTCGGAAATAGCTCCAAATCACCTATAATCAACATAGAACTAGTGTAGACATCTATATCGACAATATAGGTAATACTAGCTCACATATGCACAAAGTTCAATCAAAGACTATCGATATGAATCAAATACGATTAGAAAACGTGCCTAAAATATCACAATATTTCATGCTAACAAGACATCCTTTATCATAAACTAGACAAAAATATGCTCAATTGATATGAATATATATCCATGCATGCAAATCAAAGGGAAGATTTATCTAAATGAATGCCTAAACTATGGTCATAATTCATGTTATCAAGTGTTATCATTCGCTAATGTAGTCTACTATGTTATGCACAACATTGTCCCTTTCTTGGAGACAACCATCTAAGACAAATAATATCAGTTCCCTTCTTCACTATTGATTAACTTTTCAACGAAGTTGTCAAGTGGTAACACCTCCCTAACCAACTCTCCTTAGTAGAGATCCTCTCCTTCATTGTCAAGGTCGTTAGTGGCTATGAGGACGGCATTCTTTTCTTTGCGATTCGTGCTTTATTTGTTACTAGCTATGAGGACGACCTTCTCCCTCATGGTTGTTACTAGAAGCAAGGATCTATAACGAAGGTGTCAAACCAAGTGCCCCTCAAACCCTAAATCTCGGCCTCCTTGCTTTGTTCGTTTTAATTGAGATCCTCTCACGCCTTGCACGCACACCAAATCCTTATTGGTGTCAATCCTTGTAACATCAAATTATTTATGGTATGTTATTTATTATAATAGTATTACCTAGCTTTATAGATCCTTTGGTGTCCTAATTAACTATTGTTGGCCGTATCATCTGTAGGAATGTCCATTGAAGAGCAAGCTTGATTCGAAAATCTATAACTCGCCTAAATCAACGTCAGATGAGGTATTGCATTTATCATCAGTTCGTCAACGATTTCTAGATTTTTAAGAGCAGCTTTTATAGGTACTTTGTGTTCTTGTCTATTGATCTATCATACTAGATTATCATGATATTTTCTTGCCATATGTGAATAAAGTGAGAAAGATTCGAGGCAGTACTATGTAGGTCTCTTTTCTGCATGTTGTTTGATGATACTTAAGACATTGTTGTTGAGCTAAAACGACCCCTTTCCAATAGAAACCCTCAGCGGAAGAAAGTGTATATACCATGGGGGATGTCATTGCTTTCTAGATTTGGAGGTTTAACAAGACCCATGTCTTCGACCATGACTCTAACTACTACCAACTTATTGAGCGTGGAAGTTTTAACCGAATGGGTAACAACAACCTCCCCGCAAGTATTACGGGATCGGGTGTAACATATCTAGGTATCGAATTCTCAAGGACCGTGTCAAATTTGATGGAAAATTAATTATTCTAAGTAAAAGAAAGCAATAAAACAACAATTGGTAGCAAGTGAAATCAATAATAACCGTAGACAAATATATGTTGGAAGTCATCTAAGGAAACAAAAATCTCCACTATAATGAATTAAGATATTGTCGCATATATATGACTCATAAACATTGATATATGAATAATGTAGGTAACTATCTAAAATATCCTTTGTCATAGTCAAACAAAAATCGTGTTTTCCAACTTGCGTAGTTCTCAATCCAACGGTTTTACAAATATAGACAAATCCATCAAAAACATAGAATTCCAAAAAATACTAAGAACAAACTTTGCTTTTGACTCTTCAGTTAGAAAAAGGTATAAATACCGGAACTTTCTACGATAGTTAGAAATCCTCGAAGATTTGATAAACTAGTACTCTCAAAACCAAGTTCTTTTCAATAATTCCAATAGATTTGGTTGTAGAGCTAGATTGCCTCATCAAATAACTCATACTTAAACCTTGTATATATTTGGTTATTGATTACTTTCTCATGTTTCAAAAGAAAATTTTCATGTGAAGAACAAGGCTATTAAAAAGTTCATTGACGATATCTATATTAGTGAGAAGGGAAGGATTGAAGAGGAAGAGTAGGCTTTTTGCTTACAAATTTCATTGAAAAAATATTTTCTTCTAGATTTCTATATTTTTGTTCCATGCATGGTTTTGTTATCATCGATAGGCGATTTTGGTGTTAAGTTCTTCCTTGATAGTTTCATTTAGTATGTCCAAGTTCTTGGGCTAGATTGCATTTACTCAAAGCCTCTTTCATGTGATAGGCAAGTAATTTATTCTCATCACCCTCTTCATGTGAACGTCTAACTTAAAACATATGTGGATATACTTTAGCAAAGTATCGATTCACAATTGTAAATATCATAAAAACTTTGAGTTTTTTTAATATAATTTGGAGTAATCGACATTTGTCTGTGTTGGTTAAACCATCTTTCAAAACCTCATAAGTATCACAATGGACATAATAGTGTCAATATTTTTTACTACACAACCGTCGAGATTTTTCGACTAAAAACGTCGAGATTTTTCACCTATAAAACCGTAGAGATTTTTTTGACTACAAAATCATCGAGTTTTTTTAACTCCCAAAAGCATAAGATTATGTTTGGATTGTCGACGTAAAAAAGCATTGAGCAAAAGTGATAGTGAAAATCTCGAAGCTTTCACTAGGGTTGAGAAAATAAATTTTGAATCATTGAATCTTCTAAAAAAGACTACAATCTCCTAAAAAGCGTTGATTTATACCCTGTATTCTAGTAGTATGTCGACAAGTATAAAATGGGTTGTCATCAAGTGTAAATAGAGTGTCAACGAGTAGATTTTATCATTATTTTTTTAGACAGTCAACAAGTGTACAATGTTGTCAACAAATGTAAAATGGACAGTCAACAAGTGTGAAATGATATCAACAAATATGTTTTTTCATTCTTCTTTGTGATGTCAACAAAGGTAAAATGTATTGTCAACAAGTGTAAACAAATTTTTTTGCATAACAATGCAACTGAGAGTCACCCTTTATTCATGCAAAAACGAGACATTACAAGATAGTCATCCTAAGAGTAGTCATTCCCATCTTATCATGAGATATACATGAAAGTAAGACATCTGGTGGAGTATCAATGAGATGTTAACAAGTGTAAAAATGAACCGTCAACAAGCATATTTTTTCATAATTGTTTTTAGATTGTCAACAAGTGTAAAGTGAATTGTCATGTAGTGTAAAATATATTGTTAACAAGTGTAAATAAGTTGTCAACAAGTGTAAAATGAATTGTAAACAAATATATTTTTCAAAATGTCAACAATTATAAAATGGGTTGTTAACCATCAATTGGATGTCACCAAAGTTATACTTTCAATGAATCATATTATCAATCACCTTACGTGCATTACAAAGTAAATCTTTCATGTGTTTTAACACAATATAGGTAAATCAAATTCAAATCAAATACATTCCAAAACAAAAAATCAACAAGATTCACATAGTTAATGGGCGTTGATAGACTTACCGGCGAAAATCTATAATAGTCACCATAACTACACACTTCGTGTGCGTAGTTGATAGGGTCCCCAAACTAATGCATATGGGGTGCGTAGTTGGAGTCCAGGAAAAAAAAAATTTCAGCTACGCTTGTGGAGAGCACAGTAGGAGTTTTCAAAAAAAACATAAATTTTTTTTGGGAACTTCTTCTACGCTCCCCACAAGCGTAGTTGATATTTTTTTGAGAACTATTACTACGCTCCCCATATGCTTATCAACTACGCACGCGAAGTGCGTAGTCATGGTTGTTGATGAGAGTAGCACGTCATTAGCATGACACGTGTTGTAACAAACTTTAGAGGCTTATAAATAGCTTTTGTAAACCGTTATAACAAGATATACAAAATATGCATTTTCTGCATCCTTTTGATGCTCCCTCCCTCACACATGATCCGTCAACAAGCATATTTTTAGATTGTCAACAAGTGTAAATGATTTGTCGAAGTCTCTTTGCTTGGAAAGAACAAAATCGGATTTGCCAATGGTGACTGCAAACGACCTCTCACAGGTGCAAAATTGATCGCCAAATGGGATCAATGTAATAACATGATGATCTCTTGGCTACTTCACTTGATTGACAAAGATATTGTTGAATTTGTCCTGTACCGTAAATCTGCTGCACAGATCTGGAAGAAGCTTGGTGCAAGGTATGAAAAATCAAACCGAACTCATCTCTATCAACTTCAGAAAGAACTCATCTTGATCTGTCAAGGCAATGCTTCAATTCAATCTTATTTTACTCGATTGAAAACTATCTGGGATGAATACTTGTTAGTTGTTGAAGATCAAGTATGTTCACGTGGATCTAATGAGATTATTCTCTTATTTCTTCAAAATCAGCAAACTATGCAGTTTCTTATTGGCCTCAATGATTCATTTAGCATGTTGAGATCTAATATTTTGATGATGAATCCACCTCCAAGCTTAGATGATGTTTACAAGCTAGTGCTTCAAGATGAATCTCAACGAGGATTAACATCCTCATTTGCTCTTGATAATGATGTTACTGCCTTATATTCTCATAATCGAGCATCTTACAAGCCTACTTCTAAATCTTCAAATGCATCCCTATTTTGTGATCATTGTAAAGCCAAGAATCACATTGTTGATAAGTGTTAGAGGCTTCATGGTTATCCTACACATACCATACCTGGAGTTGCTTTTTGTGAGCACTGCAAGATTACAGGTCACACTCTTGCTCGTTGTTGGAAAGTCCATGGATATCCACCAATACATAAGCTTGCACCCACCAGTTTTTCTAAAGATCAGGTTACACAATTGTTATCTCTATTGAACAAATCTCCTTCAGTTGCAAACAAAGAGGATCATACTGTTTTTCTTGCTGGTAAGCTTATGTGTTTATTCTCATATGATCTTCAAGTACATTGGATCATTGATAGTTGAGCAACTAATCATATCACTCCCTATCTCACCATATTTTCCTCATATAAATATGTTTTTTTTTATCCTATTTCAATTATAATCCCTAATTGTTCCAATGCTACAGTCCTTCACATTGGATCCATTCAGTTGACTCCAAAGATCATCTTACATGATGTACTTCATGTGCCTTAATTTCATTTAACTTATTATCTGTCCATAAATTATCTACCACATTACTCACTTCTGTCACTTTTTCTTCTGACCAATGCTTTATCCAAGCCCTTTCGATGAGGCTACCTATGGTGATTGGTAATGCTTACAAGGGATTATATTTTGCTCACAAAATTCCTACTTCCTCAACCGTATCTCATAACTCTTCTTGTAATAATGTTGCTACTCTTGCCAAACTTTCTGCTTATTCTTGTTCTGATGTACACACGAATTTGAGTCCTGTGTTGTGGCACTATCGATTGGGACATATTCCCTTTGATAGGCTAGCATATACTTATTCTATTTATATCAAAACCAAACATCATTCTGTTAGTCAAATTTGCCCTCAATCAAGACAATGCAAACAACCTTTTCCTGTCTCTATTACTCGAAGCATACATGCTTTTGATCTTATTCACATTGATACTTGGGGACCTTATAAACAATCTGCATACAATGAATTTTCTTATTCTTTAACCATTGTATATGACTATACTCGATGTACATGGACATATCTCATGGCTAATAAATCCAATGCCCTTACTTTGTTGACCAATTCTCTCAATTATGTCAAAACACATTTACATGTCCAAGTCAAGGTTATTAGGCCTAATAATGCTTCTGAATTTCTTAGCAAAGCTACTTCTACCTTATATATTCAAGAAGGCATTATTCATCAAACGTCTTGTCCTTATACACCTCAACAAAATGGTGTTGTTGAGCGTAAACACAAGCACATTCTTGAGGTAGCATGTGCTCTTTATCATCAATCTCATATTCCTTTATCATATTGGGGTGATTGCATTCTCACTACAACTCACATCATTAATCGATCTCCTCTTTCAATCTTAAACAATAAGTCTCCTTATGAGTTGTTGTTGAACAAACAACCTGATTACTCCTCATTTCGTGTTTTTGGTTGCCTATGCTTTGCTAGCACCAAAACATCTTATCGTGACAAGTTTCATCCTCGTGCTCTACCTTGTGTGTTTTTGGGGTATCCATTTGGTAAGAAAGCTTTCAAACTTTTGGCCCTCACGTCCAAAGAGGTGTTTTCTTCTCGTGGTGTAGTCTTTCATGAGACTATATTCCCATTTCACCACATACAATCACCTTCCATCCCTTTACCTTTTCTTCCTTCCACAACATTTGATTCTTTCATTTTTCTCCCATCTAATCTTTCACCATCTTTCACCATGGATCATACACCTTCACCTGATCATAGTGCTTCTTTTATGTCTCCCATTTTGTCTCCAGATTTACCTACACTACAAAAAAAAATTCAATTAGCGACGGCTGTTTGCGACGGCATAAAAGTCATTTGCCGTTGCCAATAATCATCGACGACGGCAAAAACGGGCGTAGCCAGAACAGGCGACGCAAATTTTTTTGCAACGGCATTTTTCCGTCGCTAATATTTCGCGTCGCCTGTTGTCGACGGATAGTATCCGTCGCAAAATATTTGCGTCGGCAATAGCCGTCACAAAATTTAAATTTGGTGGGAAATTTTGTATCTTTGGCAACGGCAAAGAGCCGTCGCAAATTGTGTTTTTTTTTGGAAATTTTGTATTTTTGGCGACGGCATTGAGCGTCGCAAATTTTAAAAATGTGTTTAAAATATTAATTAGCAACGGTAACCTGCCGTGACAAAGTAAATTTGGTGGAAAAATTCTAACTCATCTTGTAAAACTGTACCACAACCTGTATTATTTGAAAACATCTAAATGGTTGCTTCAAGTTGCAACAACAATTTTTATAAACCAAAAGAGTGTATTTAACCTTCAAAACAATCAAAATAACACGATTTGAAGTGTAAATAAGTTCACAATCTGAAAGTACAAAACCTAGATGTCCTTCATTTTTAACAAAGTGACAATGAGGTTCACAATCACACACTTCCACGATCTAAACATCTTCTACTTGAACAAATTCTTCATTAACTACATCATTTTTGCTAATTTATTGCTTTTCCGATGCTACATGATCTTCATCTCCCATAGACTCTTTTCGATGTGCATAGTTGCAACCTATAAAATATGAAATAATAACAATAGTTTAGGTGGAGAAAATTTACGGTAACGAAGTCCTATGCACATAGATGAGCATTTACTTATTAAACTTGGAATTTTTAAAGAATTTAAAGTTTTAGAATGCCAAAACTAACTTGTGTAAGTGAATGCGAGCTTCTTCTTTCATTTCCCTCCGATTGCATAAGTTTCTTCAATTCTTCATCCTCCATCTCAAAGTTCTTCGTCAATTTTGCTGTTACGTCTTCAGTTACTTTTCGAGTTACATCTTCTAAGACTTCTACTCTTAGCTCTTCCATCATCTTTTGCATTTTCTCCGAATTGTTCTTATATGTAGATGGGTCTGATGGATACACCATAGAAGGAGGTGCATTAGAACCAAATGTTCGACAATAACCATGGCCATCAACTCCAATTATCTTGTGGAATATTCGATCTTTTACAGCCGTAAGTTGTTGTTGATCATCGGGCTCCTTACTTAATTCTTCTCGTAGTCCTTCTACATGAATTTCACAAACTAGTTAGTTATTGTAAATACTGATAGATTTAAATTTATATTGTTAGAAAAGCTTATAATGGCCTCAACAACATCATAGTCGGTTGGGTATCGTGCTTTTAACCAAACACTCATTTTATCCGTAGGCTCTCCATTTATTTCCATCTGTCGATTACAACAAGGACCCGGTGAAGTATAAGGAAGTTGCATTATGCATACAGTGTTAGATGAAGTACATAAAACAACAGTAGAGAACTAACCTCAGTCTTAATCTCATTTCATCAGAGCGGACGCGAGGATGGAAGCTCTCAGAATCTACTCCTTTATCCCACAGATGAATCTTGTCCGCTGAAGATAAGAAACCGACAAAATGGGGAAATGTGTAAGAGATGCAGGTAAAGTCATATTTCACAATAATTAATAAGTGGGCTTCTGATTTGTACCTGTTGTCACCATTGCTTCCTCAAGATCCCTTGCAATTGCAGCTGATGGAACCAAAGTGAGATCAGCTGCTTGGTGAAGAAATTTTGGTAGGAGAAAGAAATAAAGTAGGTAAGTGATACTAGCTCATTTCCACAGAATAAAGATTTACAAAACACAATAGTAGGTGACAAACAAATGGTTGCATACTTATGACCATCCACATTGGTGTCACTAGCCAACTACAAGTGTATCTTGGAATATATCTGCAACCTATAGAAATTACCACTAGTTATTATGCAAAATAGCGATCCTTAGACGTTAATATCTCTCCTATTAGACCAGACCACTATTGCCATTGGAATATAAGAGGGTCACCCTCAAACCACAAATGCAGCTAAACATATAACAGGGATGTTCATCATTCTGACTATGTATGTTCATGGCATACTTGCCCACTTACAGTTTAGATCTTATTCATATTGATAACAATGATCAATTCCTATGCATTTCTATTGTCGGAGTTGATGCCTTATATACAGTGATCATAAACAGACACTCCTACAAAGACTGTTCAAATGCTGCTTCTTATTTAGGTATAATTTGTATTCTTAATCATGTTCAGACGGATAATTTTTGCAATTAGCTGCAAAATTTTGACCAAATTTAGATTTATGCATATATCAAACAAATAAAAATAACTTACACAGGAACATGAGTGTGATAAGACATTACTATAGGTAGATTGAACATCTTTGCCATAGCAACTGTGCCAAATACCTGAAAACAACAATCTATTGTTAGCCAATAGCAGATTAAATTCTTTATTTTCTCCTTCTAAGGGGTGGTGAGAACACTTGGCCATAGGACGAATATGAAGCTTACCATCACACCTGGTGTTGTTGCGTGTATGATATCGGGCTTGAAAGCAGCGACTTCGGATATAATTCTGGGGTTGAGAGCAAGGGAGAGAGGCACCTTTCGATACCAAGGGAAAGGAAAACTGCCAAAGAGAATGTAAACACCATACTGTCAAAATCAAACATTTTAAACCTTATTAATTCCAATAAACAAGTTTTTGTAATTATGCAATTTCATGTTGTTCCAGCAGCAAAAAAATATCTGATGAAGTACAATTTATGGAAAGAAAAAGGTTTGATTATTTGTACATAGGGCATCATGGTTGTTCCTTTCACTTGCTTCATAAATCTAAGCATGTAGGATTACTTTTCGGTGTTTAATAGTACAGTCAAGGCAAATCAAACTTCAACAACAATGTCATGCATAATCTCCATGATGCCTTCAATGTCATTTTTTCATATACACATGAAAAAAGCTTCGAATAACTACCCATGTTTATAGATTATTCCAAAGACCTCAGAGGAACACAAAGCAAATGAACTTGTGTGATAATTTTACTAGAAGTCTAGAATAGTGTTAGTGACAGCAACAATGGTTCTATTATACATAAGAGAAGACATATGCTAACAAAATAGAAAAAAGGACAAGAAGCCATGAAAATAAATTAATTAATAAATAGAGCAAAAATCTGGCTATAGCTACCTGTATGAGCCAACCAATTTAGCTCCACAAAACTCTTGTGGAATGCCTTCACGAGTCGTTCCAACCATTACCTGCAACCGAACTATAATAAGGTATCCACGAACATACAACTGTTTGCAGGTGAGAAAATGCATGGCATTAAACTAGTGTCTGGACACAGAGTAGAACAACAGCTTTACTGTATAATTGACTTATAGGAATCCCTTAATTTACTCAAAACCAAGTTTTCTTCCATCACTTGAGTAGATCAAATCCTACATACAACCAATTGAGTAAGGTAAGGAATTTGTCTTGAGATCTAGAGTATACCTCATCACCCATTTCGCGGAGAAACTTGATGAAATTCTAGAACCTATTTTTATATCCAGACACATAACTGCAAAACAAAAACCCGGATATTTCATCAAAATTTACATGTTTATATAAATAGATGGGTCAGTTATTAGTGGTCTATTGAAACTACAAAGCACAGGAGAATTGCATATACTAAGGTCAGTAAGGTGTCGTCTATTTATTTGAAACATTTTAGCTCGAGATGCCATGAACCCTTATAAGTGAACTATGATCACAGCTAGGACATACTATTTGACTCAAATAGGTGAACATATATGAAAACAAAAGGATCCGGGAGAGCAACATTTTTGAATATGAATCAATCTTTATAATCACAGGGAAAGATACAGTGAGGTGAAGAATAATATCACATTTACAACAACACCATCAGGAACTTCCATGAAACCCGAGTTTTGATAACTTGCAATGTAGTCAGAAAACTAATTGCTCAATTCAAGAATTTTCAACTTACTCATAAGAACACTATCGTGGAAGATAACCCATGTTTGTGCATGAGGTGGAATTTCATTTCTATTCCTCAAGCACAAAAAGCATGAAACAAAAAAAACATGACTACATTGACGTTTAGTACATCCAAAAGAACAGTTAACAATTGCATAACAACCAAATACTTGTCCAACTATGATGGGGACCAATAAGTGACATTTTGCTGAAGAACTCATACCAAACATGAAACTCACCCTCACAGCATCAAAGTATGACAAGGGCGGCGAATTAATCAACTAAAGACAATCCAGTCATGAAATAAAGATGAAGAAGTAACATTAACCCTTCTTATTTCCAACTGAAATAAGTTATTTCATGGTTGGTTTAAAGTTTCATAGATAATCATTCTTTGATTTGTTTATTTTGTGTAAAGGATCAATTATATCCACTTATGACAACATACAAACTAATTACAAATTATAAAAACCAATTACAAGATCATGATATGTACACACAAAGTTGTTCAAGTTCAGTAAATCATAATGGATCCTTAACTCATAATAGAACCTTAATAGCTAACTCAGTAAATCATACACAAATTTCATCTATACGTGGTAAATCATACACAAAGTTCAGTAAATCAGAAGAAGATGACTCAGATAGATACAAAGGAGTAGATGATACTAGAGATTACGAGAGAGAGACAGAGAGCGTACCTGAGACTGAGAGAGAGACCGGAGACTGCTCGGAGTCTCAGGCTTTGCCTTGTTGCCAGTCTTCGTCGGCTACTCGAGACTGCGAGATTGCGAGACTGCGATAGTCGAATCCTATTATCAGATAAATGCAGAGGAATATAGGATGGATGATACTCGAAACTACGAGAGAGGGAGCGTATCTGAGGGTGAGAGAGAGACCGGGAATAGCTTGGAGTCGGAGGCGCCGTCTTCGTCGGCCGACGGCTGATGCTCGCTAGTCCTCGCCAATTTCGATCTAGTCGTCGAAGTGTCTTGTTTCCAAATACCAATTGCCAAAACCTAATGGTCACAAAGAGTATCGAGGTTACAAGGTGAGTGGGCTTTTTTCAAACTTTATTATTATTATTATTATTATTATTAAATGAGCTTTTGCGAGCCGCTCGTATTTGGCTCGGGCTCGTTACGAGCTCAATACCAGACTCGTATTCGGGTCATTTTATAATATGAACGAGCCGAATACGAGCTTTTGGTGAGGCGAGCCCGAGCCGAGAAGAACAAGATGGACATGTATCATGAAAAACAAGTAACAAAGGTTGTTAAAGAGAACATCAAAGGAGATTAAGTCGGACATCAGTCTCGTACCCTAAAAATGGTGTGTTTAGCAAGCTTACCGGGAAGAACAAGATGTACAGCAAACTTGAAATCCCGAGAAGTGATTGTCGGCTTTTGGGTAACGACGACGGAGACTAAAAACAACACGGAGGAGAGTAGAAGATGGTGGCGAGTAGCGGACGATGTTAGTCGATTCCAACTATAATTCCGTAATCGATAC
Source organism: Fagopyrum esculentum (assembly GCA_033239045.1). NCBI lineage: Eukaryota > Viridiplantae > Streptophyta > Magnoliopsida > Caryophyllales > Polygonaceae > Fagopyrum > Fagopyrum esculentum. Next base: position 41,505,986 of record BSUD01000003.1, read on the forward strand.
TTTAGGCGAGGTTTTTGGAGAAGAGTAGAGGACATCAACAAGGAGGAGAGTATAGGACGGGGTCAATCGATTCTAACTGTAATTTCGTCCGTAATCGATATTTTAGGCGAGGAATCTTGGAGACAAACAAGGAAGAGAGTTCATCATCTCTTCGATGGGATGAATTTTGTTAGGTTAATTTTAAGGATTTTTAACAAGCTGTCATTATTGGATAAAATTTTAAAATTTTTATTGATGGAAGGTTTTTGGAGATAAAATTTTAAAATTTATAGGGATTTTTAATTATTTTGAAAGAAAAAGGAAATTAATTATATTATTTTTTTAAATTTTTACCCCAATAATTGGGATTTTTTCTTAAATAATAAGAAAAAACAAATTAATTATGAAAATAGAAACGGAAAAAAACAATTTGACGAGAATAGGAAGTCATTTAGGTTCGGAACAAACCCGTAGTTTGAAACTGCGATTTATATTTCTTTTTTCTTTTCTTTTTTTAGAAAACGGAGTTTTAAATTGAGGTCTATTCTTTTATTTTAAAAAAATAATAAAAATGCACAAAACAACCTAGAGCCCATTAAACGCAAATGTGGGGACTCAAACCCAAGACACATGAGAACCAGTAAAAACCCTTACCACTGTGACACAATGTACTGCATGTGTATTTCTATATTTTGTGCAACTAATTACATAATTATGTGTTTCCCCTAAAATTAATTTACCGAAATTATGTTTAGCAATGTTTGGACTATAAGCAACATAATAATTTTATAAAATATACTTTTATCATATAAATTAAATTATCTGTTTATATTATAATATAATTAATTTTATCCAAAACTAATAATTTATGTTGATTATATGATTTGAAAGTTTATATTCTAAAATAATATAATATAATATAACAAACTGTATATTACAAATATAGCTAAATTATGAAAGATTATTTTTAATATTTTAATATATATTATAGTTTATCGATTGAAAACTCGTAAATGAAAAATGGATGTATTTAATATATAATATAGATAATTTCGGTAGATTAATCATTAATTTTATGGCAAAAAAACGCAATTATGTTCTAACTAGTTGCACAAAATATAAGAATATTCATGCAATATAATGTGGCATAGTGGTAGGGGTCTTTATTGGTTCTCATGCATCTTGAGTTCGAGTCCCCATAGGACTCCCTGTTTTATTTTTCCACAGGTGGTTTAATTTTTTTTTACAATAAAAAGCAAGAACCTCAGTTTAAAACTGCGGGTTTTAAGCAAAATGAATTTTAACCCGCAGTTTTATGTTCCGAACCTACAAGACTTCCTACTCTCGTCAATAGTTTTATTCCGATCCTGATTTCAGAATTAATTTGTTTTTTGTTATTACTTAAGAAAAAATCTCAATAAATGATATGGCGCCAAATAATTTGCTTGTTAGCGTCGGCAACATAGCCGTCGCCAACCTTACCTTTTATTAGCCACGGTAAAGATTATCCGACGCCAATTATATGACTATTAGCGACGGTCATATGCCGCCGACGCAAATAATTTGTATTTTCTGCCACGCTGATGTTGCCGTCGCCAAATAAAGACCAATGGCGATGGCAAACCATTGTCGTCGCCAACAAGCGTGGCCAATTGAATTATTTTTTGTAGTGCTACCACAAATTTACTTTCACCTTCTATGCTTCCCTTAAGACGTTCTACTCGTCACCACCAAACACCACAATACCTCCAGGATTTTGTGTGCACATATAGCTCTTGTACATCACCATCATCACAAGGTATGTCTCTTTCTTCAACCACATCTTTATCTTCTCACCATGCCTTTGTTTCATCTCTTTCTTCTTATACTGTACCTACCTCCTATTGAGAAGCTTCTAAAGATCCTCATTAGATTCATGCTATGCATACTGAATATCAAGCTTTACAAGCTAATCACACATGGGACCTTGTGCCTCTCCCTTTATCAAAGAAATCCATCAGGTGCAAATGGGTTTACAAGGTTAAACTTAAGGCCGATAGCACTCTTAAGAGATACAAATCAAGACTTGTTGAAAAGGGGATACGATCAACAACCAGGGATTGATTTTCATGAGACCTTTTCTCCTGTGGTGAAGATGACAATCATTCGAAGTATTGTAGCAATAGATGCTTCTAAGTCCTGACAATTACATCAACTTGATGTAAACAATGTCTTCTTGCTTGTGGATTTGCATGAGGATGTGTACATGGCGATTCCTCAAGGAATTCCTGACCCTAATTCACTTGTTTGTAAACTCAGAAAGTCCTTGTATAGACTTAAACAAGCCTCTCGATAGTGGTTTAAAAAGCTTACACATGCTCTCATCGACAAAGGGTTTCATCGGTCTAAGAATGACTATTCATTATTCACTCAGAAAAATGGATTGTTCATCACTATTATTGCCATCTATGTCGACGATTTATTGATCACTGGTTCATATGTGGCTAATATTGCTTGTCTTAAGCAGTATATGGACAACATATTTAGTGTAAAAGATCTTGGTATTTTACACTACTTCTTAGGCATTGCGGTCAGTTATGTTCCCTATGGTATTCTTATGACTCAACGCAAGTTTACCCTTGAGTTGTTAAGATATGCACAATTACAAGATGAAAAGATTACTAGTACACCACTTCCACTCAATCTCAAGTTACATTTTGATGAAGGCCAACCTTTACAACATAGTTCTATCTAAAGATGTTTAGTAGGCAAACTAAACTTTCTAACTCACACTCGACCTGACTTGCCCTATGCAGTACAGTGTTTAAGTTAGTTTATGCAACGACCATGTGACAGTCATTTACATGCTCTTCATCATACTCTTAGATATGTCAGAGGTACTCTTGAACATGACATATTACTTAATGGTTGTGAATCTCCTTCTTCTGGCCTATACAGACTCTGATTGGGCTGCTTGTCCATCCACTCGTCGTTCCGTTGGTGGCTTTGTCATTCTTCTAGGTACATCTCATGTGAGTTGGCAATCAAAGAAACAAGGGACAACTTCTCGCATCTCAGCTGAGGCTGAGTATAGAGCAATGGCTCATACTGCAGCAAAAACTACTTGGCTTGTAAGGCTTCTTCAAGATCTTGGTGTATCATCTTCTGATCCAGTATGTCTCTGTTCTGACAATAGCTCCTCCATTCAGATTGCAAGCAACCCAGTCTTCCATGAACGAACTAAGCATATAGAGATTGATTGCCACTTTACTCGGGTCAAGGTCATTGAAGGCTTGTTGGAGCTTCATTTTGTCCCTACCTCTCAACAGCTAGCTGACATTCTCACTAAGATTGTTCCATTTGCACAACATAACGAGCTTTTGTCCAAGCTTGACATGTTTCGTCCCTTACCTTTTAGCTTGCGGGGTGATGAGAGTAGCAGGTCATTAGCATGACACGTGTTGTAACAAACTTTAGAGTCTTATAAATAGCTTTTGTAAACAGTTATAACAAGATATACAGAATATGTATTTTCATTCCTTCTTCTATCTTTCTCTCAATTCTCGATCTCATGCTCAGATTGTAATATACTACTAAAGATTTTCGCCGGTACATTTAAAAATCACGCAATTAAACTCGATAATGATGATGCAATTAAAGACGGAGACGAATCATGCAAACCATAAATTTGGAATGCTGGATATAGATGCATAGAATACACCGTCACTTTCCAAAACCCTAAAATTTGAGATTAGTTTTTCAATTAGTTAATTTATATCGGTTACCCTTTTTTTCCTTCAAAAATTAAAGCCTTGTCTCTATATTTAAATGGGGGCAAGCACACCACACCTTCCTTGAACCATCATTTGCTAGTTGCTACTACCCACAAACGTATGATCCTCAACTATAGATATGGGCTGCAAATTTACGGTGCTTCCCATTTATAAAGCATAATAAAAGCTCCATATCTAGACCCTAACTAGTATCAAATCATCATACCCCAAAATCCAATTATAACAATGATCGATCAATATGCTTTTACGGAACAAATAATTATATACACGTACATACATTAGCATAACTTCACTTTCTTCTACAATTGCACTGTATAACCTTGAATAGTCTCATTCTAGAATTCAAAGTTTAACAAGCATATGACAGATGGTGCATATACCAACCATCACCGTCCTAGACTCGTTGACCGGATAACAAGACACCCATTCTGAAACGGACGTCGCATTTCCGGACCCTTAGGTACGGGATATTTCGTCCCCTCGACCGTCGGACTGATTCAAGGTATGACATTTATAAACACAAACTATACTAAAATGAGTCTTGTTTACATTATTAGTTGAGACTATTTTGTGATTAAGACTGCTTTCTTTAGCATCAAATTCAAAAGCATGGAAGTTAACAAAAGTGGCATCATTATCTTTACGAAATGAACATTCTGTCATTATACTCCTTCCACTCCACACCCATTTTCTTAACCTGTTAGGATGTTACAATAAAGAAAAAAAATCGAAATGAATTATATTATATGAGAAGAAGAATAAGTTTATAAGGTAAAACCATTTGATGTAGCCGCAATTCAGCAAACAAAATATAAATATGGTGATGGTGGTAGAGTGGTTGAGTTTGTCTACGGATCCAAACACGGTGTTCAAGAATTAGGTAACAAAAACCCTAATTTCAGTGAACTTCAATTTAGATCTCAAATTTAATGAACTGTAAATTTGGTCATATTTAGCTGTGGTTTTTCTTTTGGAGGTTTATTAAGAGTCCCAGAATTCTCATACGATGCCCTGATTTTGAGCATTATTTCTGGAGAAAGGTCAGGCTCATAAAATCTCATAAACCAATTCTTTATTATCAATGCTTATTGTACGATGACTAAGTATCTAATTAGTCCTTAGACACGGTTTGAGTCAAATCGTATTATATAACCTAAAACAATATTAACTTATATTATTACAATCAAAGTACATTTCACTTTGTGTAATCTCACAATATAATATAATTCTATTTGCGTCATGATATAATACGTCAGATAACATCCATGTCCCTCAAATATACGGCCATCCGTGAGGCCATGTTTGTTAGGTCATTATATAAGCTGAGCATTGACATGGTTGACCATAACCGAACTAGTTTTTAAAAAAGGAATCACATTCGAAGCGTTTAAAAGTGAACAAATTCGATCCGAGTTAGAGTGAATAACTCATCTAATATAACATTCTTGCGGTGTTATTCTAGCCAAATAATTAAACTCTAACCGAACTAGTCGAGTTTTGACATAATCAAGCTCGACTCGCGAGACGAACCTAAATTTTAATCTAGTTTTTAAACTCCGTTCATATTCGATTCGTTTAGAAGAAGGTGAACAATCTCGAGCCGATATAGTATATCGGCTCATACAACAACCCTAACCGTTTGACTCAATTGACATTGCTTTAAAGACCAATTAGCCCAATTGACCGAACACCATTGTCCATGTCAAGCGTTAAGCGAAACAAAAAAAGCACATAGTGGAAGGCCTGAGGCCCCGGACCCTCTAAAACCGCAGTCTACTAATTATATCCGTATTAGATTAATTATTTGTTAATGAGAGCATGTTCGTATACTAGAAGTGTATGAAATGTAAGCGTTAAGCGAAACAAAAAAAATGATTGATCTCACATGACTCTAAACTGACAATAAAAAGCACATAGTGGAAGGCCTGAGGTTGGAAGCGCAAAACGAGAGCATTGCAAAGTGTACTGCCACACCTACCCCTTCTTCTTCTTCTTCTACATTGGGTTCTGTGTATCTTTTATACATAACCAGAAGCTCTGAATTCAGAAGGCAAAGAAGTTTCGAATAACAGCTCTTTGCACCCCAAAATACACATACAAACTGCTCTACTACTACAAACCTACTACTACTAGCAGTCTAGGTCATGAACTAAAGCAAAAGATCATATGCATATGTTGGCACCACAAAAAGCAAACCTTTTCGAAGCCCATCCTTACAAATACCAACAAAACCCCTTTTCATATTCATCTTTGAAAGGTGGGTTCTTGAAGCTTTCTATCATGGGGAAGCATTTGCCTTGCTTCTCTATTCTTCTTCTTCTACTTGTGATACTGTTACCATTGAAGACGGTTGATGGACATGGCAGATTCACCAGATTCAGAAGTGGGTCTCCAGAAATGAGAACCAAAGGTGGTTTCTTTGAAATAGAAGCAGAGAAGAAGGATGCTCATGTTAGTCATGACTTGTTTGGTGTTGAAAAGAGGAAAGTCAACACTGGCCCAAATCCATTACACAATAGGTAAGGCTAAGCTTCTATGGTTAATTACAGAGTTTGAATGTACATGAGAATTTTGGGATTTTCTTCAAACTTCAGAGATTGCTCTTCTTTGCTGTTGCTTTTTTGTTTTGTTTTGTTTTGATAAGAAATCTGAAAACTCCATGTAAAGATATATAAATTTAACATGTTATTTGGCCTGATTGGTAGCATTTGCAAATGAAATCTATATTTACAATTCAGCAAATCACAAGAATACTATTGTTCTGCACTTCACTTTCAGTATGAGATGACATTGTTAGACACAAGATTTTTGTCATTCATTTCCAAAAGATATGGTAAAAAAATATAACCATCGATTAGAAATTATGAATCATCATATGAGAAAATAATTGGTTATGATTGTTCTTAATTAAAGTAATTTGATGAACTGGGTGCACTGCACTGAAATGCACCAGACCATGAACTCTTGTACCTCTATACGATAAAGATGAAAAGATGAAAGCCAAGATCATCCAAAGTGTCACTGTCATGCAGCAAGAACAGAAGGGTAACAATATCATCCGACTTTTGAAATTTTGATTCCAAAAAGCAACTCAGCAGTGTCTAAAGCAGCAAAAATGGAAATTTTAGAGCAAGAAGCATACTTTCTCTACACGGAAAAAATAAACCAAATCTCAGCTTCTGTTTTGTTTTACTGTCTAGTTTTTATGTATGCAATAAGTTCCAAAACAGCTTTTTAAAAAAGTAGAAAGCAAAATGCCATTTTCAAGGGAAGTAGACATTGGTGGCTGTCGTTATCAATCGCCACTAGAGTGGCGGTGGTGTTGGTGGTCATACCATTTTCAATTGATTCAGCAAAAATGAAGGCTTTGGAATGTCCTCCGTGTAATGATTCACGAGTGGCTTGCTGGAGGTACCTAGAGCTGTCAAAAGTTGACCCGACCCGTGAAACCGACCCGACAAACCCGAGTCCGAACCCGACCTGGCCCCGAAAATTTTTAAAAAAAGAAAATACCCGGAACCGACCCGCTTGATATTGATTTAACCCGAAATAATAAATAACCCGAACGGTCGAACCCGAAAATGACCCGGACCCGATAAAACCCGAGTAGAATAACCCGATAACGACCCGACAACCCGAAGTAACCCGACCCGAAATGACCCGATAGCCCGAAGTAGCCCGGCCCGAAATGACCCGATAGCCCGAAGTAACCCGACCCGAAATGACCCGATAGCCCGAAGTAAACCGACCCGAAATGACCCGATTATCCGAAGTACCCGACTGAAATGACTCGATAGCCTGAAGTGACCCAACCCGAAATGACCTGTTAGCCCAAAGTAACCCGACTTGAAATGAGCCACTAGCCCAAAATAACCCGACCCTAGATAACCTTGATAATGTGAAGTAAAATGATGTGATAGTATGAACTATAAACTATGAAGAAGTCCAAGCCAATATGACATGTTAATTCGGAGTAAATTGATAAAAAAAAATAAAATTACACATTTAAACCTAAAATTTTAAAACAATAATACTCTTACATGTATCATAAGTTCATTACTCTTACATGTATCATAAGTTCATAATTTGACATGATTTATCAAGAAAGAAAATAGATAGTATTTATCCTGGTCCGGCTCTAGTGAAGCTCAAAAACAACTTCATGGTGAAGTTGTATTGATCTAAACCGTTGATTAAGTTTAAAGGTTGAGATCATCTTGATAATTATGGCCAGTAATAATTGAGATCATCTTGATAATTATGGCTAGTAAATAAGAAAGATAATTTATGAAAATTTAAAAAATTTAATAGTACTAAAAGGAAAGCTAATATTGATAAAATAAAAATCTAATATTTTCATATAAGTATTGTCTCCTCCTTTGCTAGTCACTAACATTTATGGATGTTTTGTACCGATATTTTTATTTAATCTAATTGTGTAATAATTAAACTTTTTGTATTATTATTTTAATGACATTTAAAATATCATTTTGCTTCATTTAGATAATTGTCGATCAAAGGTTAATATTAACAAAGAATATATTCAATACATTATTTTTATCTTAATAAATCAAAGTAATTTATGTTTATTTTATCAAAATAATCTAAAAAAAATAAAACTGAGAACAATTGTAACCAATATTGAATGAATTTAAAAATACTAAATAAATGTGTTTATTATTGTATTTCCTATTTAATAGCATTACTTTTTTATATTCATAAAATTTAAATGTCAAGATCTTTCAGCAAATTGCAAATTAAGGTTATAAAATAAGAAATATAATTGTAAATATTGAGATCTCC
>BSUD01000003.1:41514550-41566325 GCA_033239045.1 Fagopyrum esculentum
CCTAATATTATATTTTGTTTATTATTAGATTACTTTAATTAATTGAATAAACATAGATTACTTTAATTTCTTAAGATAAAAATAATGTAATGAAATATTTTTTTGTTAATATTAACCCTTGGTCGACAATTAGCTAAATGAAGTAGAAGATAATTTTGAATGTCATTATAATAATAATAATAGTAATAGTAATAATAATAATAATAATAATAATAATAATAATAATAATAATAATAATAATAATAATAATAATAATAATAATAATAGTAATAAAGACATTTTAATGAATATTAAATTAGATTAATTAAAAATATCAATATAAAAGCATCTATAAATGTTAGTGATTAACAAAGGAAGAAGATAAACGGCTTATATCAAAATACTTATAAATGTGTTTTGTTTTTCAATATTCTCTTTCCTTTTTAGTACCAGTAAATTTCTTATATTTTCATAAATTATCTTTCTTCACTAGCAATAATTATCGAGATAATTGTAATGATCACTCGTGTTAAATATCTCCCGGATTGGCGGATAAAATTGGTTTTGCCGCCCATACTAATCATATTGACGAATAATTATCCGATCCAACTAAAATCATTTGCGAATTCCATATTTTATTAGACCAAAATATTCACATAACTAGCTAATTTTGATTTAACTCGAAAATTACACCATCCAAAACCGACCTGAATAAAGATGTTAGAAATCATATCATCTTTGAGCAAACCGAACTTGACCCGCCTTAATTGGCACCTCTCGAAACATTAAAAAACAAAAATAATCCGGCCCGAAGTGACCCGAGAACCAACTAAACCAATTTGTTATGGCCCAAGAACCAAGTCTACCCGATAACCCGTTCCAACCCGAATAACTAGTACCCGACCCAAATTGACCCGATCCGAAACAACCCGCTAACAAAAACAAACCTATTTATACTCGACTCGATTTCAACCCGACCCCGTTTGACCCGACTCGAACTCGACCCGCGGACCCGTTTGACCCAACCCGAAATCGACCCGCCAACCCCGTTTGGCACCACGAAAAGAACCGATGCTACCCGATAACCCGTTCTAACCCGAACATTTGGTACCCAACCCAAACCGACCCGACCCGAAACAACCCGTTTAAAAACCAAGCCTACTTTTTACCCGACCCAATTCCAACCCGAGCTTGTTATAACCCGACCCGAACCCGACCCGTCAGCCCCGTTTGACAGCTCTAGAGGTACCTGTTTGACTAATTAATCATACCAAAAGAAGACACTATAAGTGGATCCATAAATGTGTACATTATTTTAATAAAATTAGAGGTGATCAGTAATTTTTGGCTCTTTTATAGTTATAGGATCCATGAAATAGTTGACAAGACAGCACTTGTACGATATAGATCAACAACCTGATTCACAGGGATATTCAACCTCCAAAGCGTGTACCCAGTTTGCGGGATACAGATTTTTTCATTCAGTTTATATCAGACAAATGGACACATATATAATAAGTTGTCGAAACACTCTGTTAAATAGGTTGATTTTCAAAAAATCATCCTTTTTTAATTTATATTCGCAGGAAACAACTCGATTAAAATTAGGATTAAACGGCTTAGTGTACTCCTATTGTCTATAAGAGCATCAATTAAGTTCTTTTTGTTTTTTTTTTTTTAAAAAAAGTTTATATATAATGATAGAAAGGATTTATAAAGGGGTCTTACCTAGACCTCAGAAGAGGAAGAGGGGGGGAGAGTTAAGACAGGTGAATGCCGAGGATATTAGCCCATGTGAGCAACTTAGTTGATCTATCCTTCCAACAGATTGAAGCGAAGTTCTTTGTGGCTGAATTAGCATTGTGAGCACATTCCGTAGGGTGAGTAAACCTTTTACTATGGATGAAATCATTACGAGCTTTCCAGATGTGGTAGATGTAGCTAGTAAGGGCCGAGATACGAATGTGGGAAAAGAGATCATGCTTTTGAGGAGAGCAGGAGCTGAGCAGTGCCAAATCTCGAAGCAGTGGAGGGGGGGGGGGGTAGTCTTAACCATCTGGGAATGAGGTCACGAACGGCGGATGAGAAGTACAATGGTTTAGAAGGTGGTCTTTATTTTCCGGTTGAGAGCCGCATAACTTGCAGGTGTCATCATGAACCACATTCCAGGAGAGGAGCTTTGTGAGGGTAGGCAGCCAGTTGTGACTAGCCACCCAGGAGATAAAACTACATTTGGGTATGTTAATACCGCTCCAGATGTGTCCGAGACGGTAGGGGGGTGGGAGGTGAAGACATCCAAATGAGGTTATGGGCAGTTGAGGTGGAGAAGCAGTTGTTCGAGGAGATGGCAGCATTGAGGAAAAGAGAGTGGTAACCTGAGTCCAGGATCTCATTTCGGACTTTGAGAATCGAGCTCCAGGCATAGTTGTGTTTGTAGTTGGAAGGATAGGACCAGGTGGATTGCCCTTTGAGGATGTTTTGGTTTACCCAGACAACCCATAGGTTAGGGGATTGAGAGCCATGGTCAATTTCGAAGATAAGCTTTGATATGCAGGCTTTGTTCCAGGCAAGGAGCTCCTTGAATCCCAGACCCCCATCGTTTTTTGGTTGTAGATAACCTTTCAGGCGATCAGAGCACGAGGGCTAGAGGAGCATCCCGACCACAGGAAGGAACGAAGGAGGCACTTGATTTTGGAGATGATGGTGGGAGGAATAATGAGGACAGAGCACCAGTAGTAGTTAATGGCCATAAGGATCGATTTGATTATATGAGTACGACCAACGTAGGAAAGGCTTCTAGCACTTCAGGAATTGATTCTATTTGTGATCTTTGTGATGAGAGGGGTGTATTCCGAGGTGTTTAGCCGTTTGCTGCCAATGGGGATGCCAAGGTAAGAGAACGGAAGAGAGCCAAGGTGGATGCCCGTCGAACAAGCAAGGAGGTTACTGTCATCAGAACTAAGCCCACCAATAAAGATTGAGGACTTAGAAGGGTTTAGGTAGAGCCCGGAGTAACGACCAAAATGGTTGAGGGTGTTAAGGAGGATACTTATGGAATTGAAGTGTGGTCACCCCTACAAAACAACAATAAATTGTCAGCAAAATAAAGGGGGGTGATGCGTGGTGAGGCACATTTCGGGTGGATGTTAAAGTCAGGTTGTGAGGTATTGACATTGATCATCGAAGAAAGCACTTCCATCACAATGACAAAGAGAGCAGGCGAAAGGGGTCATCCTTGTCTCAAGCCTCTAGAACCCTTGAAGAAACCGTTTAGGCTGCCATTTAGATTTATGGAGTAGGTATCAGAGCTAAGCGATTGAAGTCAATACGCCCACCAAAGGTTTGATCTTTATTTGGGTCTTTTTTTGTCACATAAAAATCGAGTCTTTTGTGTTTGCCATCTCTTTCGAGATTATTTGAGCTTAACGTACGCTGTCTTGTGTCTACTGGAAAAGAGGGAAAGCTTTAGCCCAAACACAAGCCAATCATTACCTTGAAACCTTGGAACCTCTCACGAGATTCCATTAGAGAGAAAATCTCGGCCTAACAACTCGGCCGAGATTCCTGAAGGATCACCCGATATTTTCTGTAACCGCAAGATCATGATTATTCTCGCCAAATCCAATCAGATCCAAAGTTATATTTGGAAGATATCTTCAAGGGAAGATCGAATCAAGCTGGAAAGGAAAGAAAAGGAAAGGAAAGAGATATTTGGATATATTTTATTGAGATTTTATCTAGTAGATAAAATCTTATCTTATCTTCAAAGGCAACCGAATATCGTTCCAGGGTCCGACCATATCTATTATCCAACAACAGTATATACATCATATACCATGGATTTCACATGCATTCAACAACAAAGGTCCTTTCTTGACTTCACCTTCATATTATATCATCGAAATAACCTAAAGTTTCGGTGAGGTCATTCGGACAAGAGTTATTGCGATTCAAGAGTATATATAACAAGAAGGCAACCACAAAGAAGCTTACCCGATCCCCAACAGTGTACATTACCAGAGCCTTCCCTTTGACAAATCTTGGCTTGTTTATACCCAAATCTCGCCCAAGATTTCCCTGAATCACCCAAGATTTGCTACTGTCGAGCCTTAACCTTAACCGGCTAACTCTCGATCTAGTTTTTGCAAGTGCGAGGTACGTAAAGTTCTCTTCTTAATCTCTTGTGTGCCTTTTTCTTGCCTCTCTTCTAATCTAAACACATTGAGTCAATTCTTTGAGTGTGTTAGTTAGTATCTATACTTTCTATCATACTAGTTGTGTCATACTTGCAATATTCATTCTATCTTGAACCATTGTGTGAAGAGACCTACAACAGGAATTCTTTCACTATCTTTCAGTACAAGAAGCTTCTACCGAACACAAGTTGACTACTGGAGGCTTCCAAGGAAGTTCTAGTGGAAGCTAGTGCATCGATTGGTAAAGAAGCATTAATTCATCCAAGGTAATTACATCAAATTAGCTTGTGATTCACAACAAAGTGTGAGTGCGAGAGAAGACAACTAAGAAACCCTAATTTCACTAACTTCATGCGTTTGTTGTTACTTTATGTGATTGTGCCCAATATGTCACCCAAAATATCACGCCAGATGAAAATCTCGGCCCCTAGAGCAAATCTTGCTCGAGATTTTGGCCAAGATATGCGCCAGTCAAGGTTTAATCAATACGTTCTTCAACGGAGATCAATGAATGAGGATGATGGATGTTCCCGTGTTCCATACCGGACCTCGAGCATTGAATCATTCCCAAGAACTCACCATGAGTAAGGTATGAGATATTTAAATCAAAATTATAATATGCCTACCACTCCGCAATTTGATAATTTTCAGGAACTTGAGGATGAGAGGAACATGTGGAGGAACTATCCTAGATGACAAATCCCTAGTTTTGATGGAAGGAGCGGTCCGGGTGTCTTTATGGAATGGGAGACTAGAGTTGAACAAATTTGGTCTTACCATCAAATTGAAGAGCAAAGGAAGGTCCAACTTGTTCCGCTGGAATTCCGAGGATACACTTTAGAGTGGTGGAATCAGCTTGTCAAAACAAAGCGAAGCATGCTAGACCCGAACATCAATAGGTGGAGACAAATGTGGAAAATCATGAGTATTCTTGCCCCAACATTATGCTAAGGAACTAAGGCAAACCTTGGAGAACTTAAAGCAAGGTTCTAGGAGTGTCAAAGAGGTTTACACAACCATGCGACTGGCAATGGTGAAGGCAAACGTTATAGAGGATGAGAGAGCAATGATGGATCGTTATTTACGTATTTTACAACCTACTATAATGAATGAACTTGATTTATATTCTTATGATTCCATGACAGATCTGTTACAGTTGGCCATAGAAACTGAATGAAGAATCACTAAGAAGAAGGCCAACAACTAGATCCAACGTTGGAAATACAAGTTCATGGGAGCAGCAATCTCGGCCCCATTCAACCGAGATTTCACCCAAGATTTGCAAAAGTCGAGGATTTTCCATCAAGGGAATCTTCAACAATCATCCAACATCGGCAACCTTCAACCAAGGATGATGATTTCTTAGAGAAGATCCAAAATGATTGGGAGAAGTGCGTAAACAATTGAGCGTATTACACGCCCGAATTCTTCATTTCCTAGAGGAGAACATTCTCTTGAATGTGATGTGCATGCCCCTAAATTGTTGCATTCATCTTTGCATTGTTCTTTAGTACAAAGTCCTAGTAATCTATCTTTTGACGTGCCTTTAATTCAATACACAAAACCTATGTTTTATGTAGTGCATCCTCAAGTTGTGGCATTATTAGATTACCATAGGAAGTATGTTATGCATGAGATTTTTAATGAAAATTTAAGATGGCATGGAGTGTTGAATGTTTTGCATTGCCATGAATTTGTTAATACATTACTTCTTTCAAACCTTAATCTTGCACCATTATCCAAGAGGAAGCGAGTAAGCTTTATTATAGGATTGCAAGATGAGAGTGTCAAGAAGGAGGGCATTATCAAGGCCACACATGAAGAATCATGCAAGGATCTTGTAATGCCCGGAATTTCGGTTCAATTCAGAAGAGGCATTAGAAGCCTTTAGTGGAGGCTACCGCCCTTGCGGCTTAGAAGGCCTGTGATCGCGGCCGTCCGCGACTTGGACGTCCCGCGGGGGCGGCGACACGACAAAGTGGGTGTCGGGTCCGTTTTTCTTCCGACCTTTCATATCCCCATTCATTTATGCCGAACATCTTATTATGTGGTCATCTTTGGGCTGCTTGACCCTTGGTCTCCTCCCATTGATGCAGCCTTATTCCTTCCCTATTCTCATTTCACGTTACTTCCTTTCCTTTCCCTTCTTCTTCCTCATCTCCTTCACCTCCATTCTCTACCTTGGCTTTTCTCTCCTCATGAAGTTGTATAAGACGTGATCCAGAGTAAGTCCTTTCTTTCTCCTTCTTCCCTTCTTCTCTCTTCTTCCTTCTTGCAACCTTGAAGAGTAAGATCCATGGATTCACTCAAGAGAATCTTCTCTTGTTCTTTCTTGTGCTGATTGCGTGCTTATACCGTGGAGGAGGGCTAAGATCTTGTGGTGGAAGATAAGAGACGTTCATAGCATCAAAGGAGGCAAGAGGAGATTGTTGCACATCGGATAATCGAAAAAATCGGCATTTCTAGACTACAGCCGCGGGGGCGGCGTTTGCAAACCACAGGGGCGGCGTTTGGACACTGTAGGGGCGGCTACTGCACCGCAGGGGCGATATCTATACACGCAGGGGCGGTTTTTCGCATCAGTAGGTATCCGATCTCTTGTTCTCTCCTTTCCTTTCCGCATCTTAGAGCTTGATCCATCTTAGTAGCATGTTAGGTTGGCTTATCATAGCTTGATATGGAATGCCAAGTAGTGGCCTTGGACTTTAGGGTTGCCTTGTGAAATTTGTGTGTTGTTGGTTGTGGTGTTGTGGCAAGATCACTTGGATCTTTGAGGCTAGCAGTTCATATGCTAGTGTGATCATGATGGGAGCCGATAGAGCAGTGGACTGGTGGTCTTGATCTATCTTATGTGTTGGATGATCTTGTGAGGGTTGTTAGAACTAGAAGTCTAAGGACTTCTAGTTTGCTAGAGAGATGTTGATCTTTGTGCCTTGTCTTGAATAGGCGTTGCGTGCCTTCCCACGGGAAGTTGAGAGAGATTCGATCGGGTTTCCCTTTGGTTTTGGTAAGTCCACGGACTTACTTAGCTGGATTCTTCGTATTAGTATATTGTGTGTTGGTGGTGTGTGTTAGTTATGTTAAAACAATGAAACCAGAATAGGACGGCCTATATATTATATAATCGGCCCAAGTGTATGATAACGGGCGGTGACATCACTGCCTAACTCTTGCGAGAGCTAGGAGGTTATCTACGACTAGCCCAAACAAGTAGACGGTCGGATTCATCAAGATCATTCCTTGCTGGTAAACGGGGACAGAGGTGAGTCTCGGGGATTCTCATGTCACAAACTGAAAGTTGAATTAGTAAGGAATAGCGTAAATAAAGATAATAAATGGACTTGAGTATTTGCATGTTGTGTGTGGTTGTCTTCTCTATGTGTTTATGTGCCTTTACCTTTATTCTAATGCTTAGAACGCTAGCTAACGATTTTATACCGCTTTGTAGATACATTGCAGGTTAGGGAGGCGGTCGAGTGATCCGGTGGTAGTGCGCAGCCAGGGTTCCGTACATTATAGGATGGGATCGGATGTCTATTATTCTTGTCTAAGACTTTTGTTATGTTATTATGGTTTTGAGAACTCGGCTGGAGTTACGTTTTTAGTTGTATTTCAGACATTCACTCATGCATTAAAACTCTTTCATTTGCCTTTTATTTGTGCCATATTGTAAGGTCCGGTGAGGTTGTTGTCAAGATAAGGGTCGGGACCCATTATGAGGTCCTAGCCCGTAGCATCCCGAGTCCCTCGTATTTGGGGTGTTACAGATCTAGGGGAAGGAAAGCTCCAAGAAAACCTCCAGTTTTCATCATCCGAGGTGAATTGTGAAGTCATAGTAGAAATCTTGGCCCCAACCCAGAAATCTCGCCCGAGATTTGAGGATACCGTCCGAGATTTTCCACTGTTGTACAATATGATGAAAACTTCTTGGTCTTTAGTGCATCAAAGTTCTAGAGATCTTCTAGGGGAGCCAAGAAACTTGGAGTATGAACCATCCGGACATTAGAATCCGTTCAAAGCAAGAAATTTTCCTTTTTCAGAGGAAACGGATGAAGAAGAAGA
The DNA here is from genome assembly GCA_033239045.1 of Fagopyrum esculentum. Lineage (NCBI taxonomy): Eukaryota > Viridiplantae > Streptophyta > Magnoliopsida > Caryophyllales > Polygonaceae > Fagopyrum > Fagopyrum esculentum. Next base: position 41,522,788 of record BSUD01000003.1, read on the forward strand.
AGTTGAAGACTTCATCCCATGAAGTTGATCAAATCCAGAAACTGCCATACTTGAGTCATTATGTGATTAGTGGTGATCAAGACTATGATTCGAGGTCGAATCATTTTCAAGAAGGGGAGAATGATGTTGGATCATCCTTGATAGCATCTACGCCTACATCACATGGACCATTCACCAATAAATGAGCAAGAGAAAGTCAAGGAAAGGTCGCTTACAAGCTGTAAACATGGGAGGAATCAATAGAGTGGAAGATTGCATGACAGATGCAAAATCTTGGCCAACACTCAGGAATCTCAGCCGAGAACTCATCCGAGTTTTCATTCCTGACGCGCATTAGAAGATCCGGCCAAAAATCTTTTAATTTTGGCAACTATCTTTTATATTTTATTTCCTTAATGCTCTCAAACAATCTTAAGAAAATTGTTATTTTTGGATCTTATCTTTTAAATTATTTCTAGATAGTTCAAAGATAATTTCATAGATAATCATTTAAAGATATATTTCCTAGTTTACATGGGAGATCTCCCTTATAAATAGCCTTAGAGGGGGATTGTTAGATAGCTTAGTTTGAATTTGATTTTCACAATATTGTGAGATGCTTGTGACTTCATCTATGAAGTTTGCATTTTATCATTTTTATGCAATCAAAAGGAGAGTTTTTGATTGAAAAGTTGTGAATCCTTTCTAGATTGTTCTTGTGTGTGTTAATATTTTTGAAGGTTGGTGTTACAAGTAAAATTAGTCCCTCCTTGTGCTTGTCTTATCTAGAAGGCATGTGTAAGGTTAAAGAAGGAAGGGTGAAAGGTAATTCTTTGCATCGGGTTTTGACACATAATATGGCCAGGGTTCTTTACATAATATGGCCATGGTTCTTTACAAGTCTTATAATAGTCCTATCTTCCTATATTTATCATTTATCATTCCATTTATCATCTTCTTATCTTTCCATATCATTCATTATTCCGCATTCTGAATTTTGATAAATCTCGGTTTGTTCTTCATTAAATCTCGCCCGAGATTTTATTGCTTCATCCGAGATTTTCATTCTGTTGACGATTTGAGAACTTTCAATTTGGATCGGGAAACTGACGCTTTCACCCCGCATCGTGGGTATAGAAATTAATGTTAAACCGATTGGGTATCTCGTAAAACAGTATATTTGTATTAGGTATTGGTAAATGCTTGGGTGATTCAGAAAAATTAATTGGGTAATAGTTGATGCTACAATACTTAGCTAATTCATAAATAACCATCGACGATGCCATGTTTGAAGTTCTGATGGAGATATGCCGCCCGAGTGGTGCCGATATTTGCTGCCAAAGTCTACCGTCAGAGTGGTGCCAAGATATGCCGCCGAGATATACGCCATCTTTATCACTTGATTCCATGAGAAGACGAGGATGCGCAGATGAAGAGAAAAATGAAGAATATCGAGAATTTCAGGGGACGTTGAATGAAGTGGAAGAACATCCTATAAATTTTCCATCACGATTATAAATCTTATAAATTAGGAAGTATTAATATTTTTTCCATTAACTAGGTTTATTTCTCCTATTTTTTAATAAAAACTATCAGAATTAAATAGGGGCATAATTTGTATCTCAGATTCAAAAAAGGTACCATTAGACCAATTTTCTCTAAGAACTATTATGTTTGCAAAAGACCTATATTAAAAACCGATTGACGCGACACTACTAGAAAACACAGTCATAGCCATGGGTTTAGCCTTACAATTAACCACAAAGTACCAACAAATTGAGTTACACTCGGTGTTACCCTCGAAAACACACATCCGTGGCTACATAGACCGTGGCCAAATGTTCCCGCAAGTTTTAGCCACAAAATAGACTTTCGAGGGTAATTTAGCTACGGAAATATTTTGAATGGAAAATTCGTGGTTATTAACCACCAAAATGTTCGAGGGTAATGTTGTAGCCCTTAGTCATGATAAAAGTTTCAAGCTAAGTTTGAGGCTTATAGCCACAAAATATTCAATACTATTTTCGTTGGATATGACCTCTACTTTTTCTCCAAGGTTAAATTCGAGGGTATGCATTTAAGGTTACTAGACAATGTCATATACCCCAAGTTCAGTAAATCCGGTTTATAAAGTGTAATTTTGTTTTCTTTTTTGAAAAAATACGATGCCTGGCGGACACCTAGTATAACCCATTATGACAAATTTTTGTAGATCGGGTGGGTTTATTAATAAAAAGGGATAAGTACCACAATATATATGAGAATAATAGTAATTTTTTTTTTATCATTGATCTATAAAAATCATTACAAAAAAATTCATTCATCTCTTCCTGCGGTAGAACAATTACATGTTAAGCAACCAACTGATAAGCTTATCTGCCAACAGTCATATCTTGACCAGACTTGGAAGTGTAGAACTTGATTTTCCTTCATATACTTTTTCAAAACAAATTGCAACCTATATTGAGAATTTAGACATAAGAAACATTATACTCTAAACAAATGAAATGAATAAAAAAAAATCTACAATATAGACAAATTAACCAAACCGTATCTCAATAATTGCAAGGTATACAGTTTAAACAAATCATAATCAGATACAAAACACACCAGATTATAAAATAAAACAACAAACACATACATTTATAAGAACAATCCATGTTCAAATACTTTTTAGACAAATATACTCATTTTTGAAAGATTCGAAAACATGAGTAACAATGAGAAAATATGAGTATGTATAGGTGACAAATCGGATGAGATCAAGGGTATCACATATGGAAAGAAGGGTTTGCGATATGAGAAAGTGAGTTGGTGGAGAGGCCAACCACTTGAAGAAAGGATCGAAAAGAAATAGGGCTTTCATCTAGAAAGGAAGAGATGATGGATGAATAGAGCGAAAATCGGTAGATGAAGCAAAATGGTGTTGGATTTTCTTAGAAGGGTTTGAAGAAGCGGTAGACTAAACTAGGTTTGAATAAGGATTTTAAACCTCCCTATAACAGTTAGGGTTACTCTCGGAGATATTCTCTATTTCTACAAGTTCCCCCCTCATAACATCATAATATGATCTTTGTCTGAGGGTAAACTGATTACCACGAAGCGGTTCAACGCTACCACAATGAAGTTGACATTCCAAACAGTCTGGTCACCACGTGAACATGGCCGTTTGTGATATTGGGGAAGATGTCTATATCTTCCAGTTCATTGATCATGTTGACGTCGATTATGATTTATCTAGTAGCCCATGGTGCTTTGATGGTTTACTGTTTGTCCTCCAAAAGGTTTCAACAAATTCGTGATTATGGAAGTTTTACCGAAGTACAGTCAACCCTTCAAGAATCTAGGATTGTATGTAGTATAATCGGATATAAAATTCATAGGGATTGTGTCTGAATCGGATAACATTAATAATTGATTATTCTAAACAAAAGGAAGGTAGTAAAACAGACAATGATAACAAAGAGAGCAATTGTGGATGTACAGCAATGGGAGGAAGGCGATAAAGAAAAAAGGAATCCCCACTATAATGAGTTAACATACTGATGCATATATATTCTCATGAACATTGGATAATGATGAAAGTAGGTAACCATCGAAAATCGCTTTGGGTATAGACAAACCAAGACCGTGCTTTCCAACTCACATAACTCTCAATCCAGCGGTTCGGCAATCATAGGAAAACCGATTAAAAACTTAGAAATCCGTAAAAGACCAAGTAAAACCTCCGCTTGTGGCCCTTCAGTTTAAAAAAGTTTAAAGACCGGAACTTTATACGATGATTAGAAATCCTTGAAGCATTGATAAATTAGTACTCTCAAAACCAAGTTATTTGCAATAAATACAATAAAGCAAACTTTGCTTTTGACCCTTCATTTGTTTTATCTAAACCCATAAAAAATGCAAATCGTTATGGAGGTTTTCAAATTGTAGGAATAAAGAGCTTTGAAACAAAACAATATCAAAACCTCAACTAGTAAAGATATATGCAAACAATATATTAAAGCATTATAGGCATCATCCAATCCTTAGATTACGGTGGAAGGTTAGCCAATCATGATGAAATATAAAGCGAAGATCATACATTAAATCAAGAAGGACGGAACTTAGAAGAGTTTGGTTCCTTCAAGGCAACCTTCAATCAAAACTAACAATATATTACGGATAGAATAAGAAGGAAATACAAGACAACTACATTCAAAAGGAATCAATATGTCTAACCCTTAGGCTAGGTGGTGTTTATATATAGGAGAAATCGGAGTCTAGGGCTTACACAATATATACACTTTCCATAGATGAAATCAAGGATTTGGAAGTTCTTGATGCGGCGGCGAAACGGTCGGCTAAATGGTAGGCATACGGCTACCATACGACCGTATGACCAATTTTTGATGATCGTTTCACATCCTTGTTGAAGGATGTGTGGGTTGAGCTTTAGCATGAGACACGGTGTTGAAGTCTTGAACTAAATGACCAACCAAACGGTAATGCAACCGCCATCCTTTTGGTGGGCGCTTCGCTAGTTGTCACTTCTAATCTCGAATCTTTCTCTTCTAATCCGATCTTGTGGACTCTGTGTTGTAGTTCCTCAGTTATATTAATCTTCTCTTTTTCTCTAACAACAGAGAGGATGCAATCTCGGCACTTTTGATGCCTTAAATGCCTGAAACACGTAAAAGCCAAGACAGATACCGAAATAAAAAAAAAGTTGATGATTTCCGTATAAAACGGCATATATGGGATGGAAAAGAGGGTATCATATGCTTGAAAACAAGGTGTAAAAGTGTTACACTTGACACTCATTAAAATACCTCATACTTAAACCTTGCTCGTCTTCGAGTAAGATCAAGTCGTACACATGCTATGTGTAAGAACCAATGAGTGTCTTAGCTAAGAGGAAAATATACAACTCAAACCATGTCATCATAGCATCAATCATAGTAAGATAAATGAATTGAGAATCATAGCCATCCAAACCGTTCAGGATCCTTGTGTTTGCTCTCAATCTCACAAGATGTGTTTGGGGATATAACAATTAACTCTCAACTCAACAAACATGAATAAATCTTACTATAGGCTTGTCAATGCATTCTCTAACTCCACCACTTATCAAATGAAACTACTATTCAAGATAAATACCATGAGATCTTTATTAAAGGTGTAACCGGAAAATGGGACAAGGAAAAGTGATGTTAGTAGGCCAAATGAGTAGGTCAAAATGGAAAACTGTATCCAGGGAATCGAATCTTTGTAACTCGAAACTTCCTTCAAGGCATTGTCACCTCACACTTTTCTTCATAAATTATACTACTTCATGAATCATAACATTTTGAACTTTGTAGCACTTGATTTCTCTTTTAGGAATAAACTCTTTTAGGGATAACTCGAAACTTCCTTCAAGACCAGATCTGGCACAAGCTGTTAGTTTCGTGAGCAGGTTCATGGAGCAACCATAAAAAGAACCTTGGCATGTTGAGAAAAGGATATTTTGGTACCTTTGAGGTACATTTAATGTTGGGCTTGTTTTTGGGAGTGATACATAGTGTTTGGTCACATGGTACTCAAATTTTGATTATGTAGGAGATGTTTGATGTGGGACCATCCCCAACACCTTCTAAATGACCTATCACTAGAGTTAGAGCAAAGGAATTGAAGGAGAATGAGTTATCATCTTCAAAGGCCATTCAAGAAGGGATTGCTAGCTTATGGACATCATGTGCATCTAAGGAGACCTTACTCATGTCTAAGTCTTCCTTTAGTGACATTTTTGTCTACTGTGAAAGGACCCTACAAGAGTAAAGATGACCAAGGAAGCAAGGAAAGTGGCTAGAACGAGGCTTAAGAGAACCAGAGAAGAAATCTCGGCCTTGAGACGAAATCTCACCCGATATTTAGATCGAGAATTCTTGTTTGTCCAGATCAATAAGATCCCGTCGAGATCTTATTAGATATAGTTATCTTTTGGTTATTTTTAATACATTTAATTTTAAGCTCTCAAACTTTCTAAAGGTATCTTTTTGGTTTTTGATCCTATAATTAGCCATTGAAGTCGAGATTCATTGGTAGACAAATTTTATTTTATTTCCATAATAAGATCCCGTCGAGATCTTATTAAATATAGTTATCTTGTGTGTTAATCTTCTTAAAGATTGGTGCTACAAGTCAATCTAGTCCCTCCGTGTGCTTGTCTTATTTAGAAGGCTTGTGTAAGGTTAAAAAAGGAGGAGTTAAGATGATTCTTTGTTGAGGGTTGTTGATCCATTGGTCAAGGTTCTTTGCAAGTCTAAACATTAAGTCTTTTCTTCCTATATTTCGATATAGTCATTCCATTAATCATCTTCTATCTTTCCATGTTATCCATAATTGTGCACTCTGAGTTTTATAGAATCTCCGCATATTCTTATAAATCTAGCCCGAGAGTTTTGCCCTTTTACACTGAGATTCCTTTCTTTTGTCCAATTTGTGAACTTCAAGTCTAGATTGGGAACTGCCGCATGAACCCCACATCAAAGTGGTATCAGAGATAATCGATTGAAGTTCAAACAACAAGGTTTGAGTATTTTTATTTGAGTATTCTTTGAGTCATCTAAAAATCGAGTATTTTCTTATTGCGATTGTTTTGCGAGATTATTTAAGTTTAAAGAGTGTTGTCTTGTGCATATCGGAGAAGAGAGAAACTCCGTAGCCAAACACAAGCCAGCTGAAAACCTTAAGCTCGAAACTTCACCGGAATTTTCTGAAAAATATCGCTTACTTGGAGAACAAGTTTTGAAATCTCCACCATATTAACTGAAATATTTATTTGGATTTGAGTTAACTCTGGATTATATCTAGTTGCCATATCAAGGAGTAAGGAGATATACACGTTATCTTTTTGTTAAGATCCTATCATATCTTTCAAATCTTAACCGAATACCTTTTCTTCAAATCTCTTTCCATAGACCTTGTACCTGCCGTATTTCTAATAATTTAATCATTCCCTACTCCTTAAGAAAGCCATAAACGATAAGCTTTCTTACCTTCTTATAACATCGTTTCAAATCCTCACATTTGACCTAAAGTTTGAGGAGAACCTTTCGAGTGAGTTTTGTTGCGATCCAACCGAGAAAGGATCATCAAGATAACAAGGGAGGAGTATATCCCAGAGCATAGCCAGTGATTGTTGACAGTTGTCGAATCAACAATCTAGACCTTGAGACAGAAATCTTGCACGAGATTTGGATAATTTACCCGAGATTTCTTTCTGTTGAGATTAACCCTACCCGGCTATCTCTTTTCCCTAATTGCAAAAGTTCGAGGTACGTAAAATTCTCTTCTTAATCTCGTGTGCCTATTTTGTGCCTCTTTCTATTCTAAACACATTGAACCTATTTCTTTGGGTGTGTTAGATAGTATCTATATTTTATATCATACTAGTTCTGTCCACTTGCAATATTATTTCCACTTTGTGTCCATTCAGTGAAGAGACTTCCAACAAGTTTACCTTGACTATATATCTTCCAACACAAGAACCTTTTTCCAAGCCAAGTTGACTATCTAAGTTATCCAAGGAGTTATATTTGAAGCTAGTCACCAATTTATAAAGAAGCATTAATCCATCCAATGTCACTACATTAAACCAGTTTGCGATATCACAACAGAGTGTGAGTGCGAGAGAAAACAAACAAGGAACCCTCGTATTTACTAACTTCACAAGTTTGTTGTTACTTTGTGTGTTTGTGTAGATGTTTAAGCATGGTAGTCCTCGAGGATCACATAAAAGTGATTCTTCAGGACCGTATTGATGTGATCCCGGACGGTCCCGAAGCACTTCGATTCCACATTCCTGGACCACCCCGACATCTACCCAAGAGACGCCCATTCAAGCCGAAGAAATATCCACTCACGTCTATGAAACGACCATGTCGACCTTCGCATGCACGCCCGACTCCTTGGCCAAGACTACACCCTTGGCTCATGTTTTCCAGTCCATCTTGTAGCCATGTTTGGTCGTTGGGTCGAGCTAAGGGTCATTAAAATAAAGTATAAGTTTAACTAGTTGCTTTTATTTTAAGACCTTTTATATTTTCCTTAGTGGGAATAAGTTAAATTAGTCGCATTTATTCTAAGACCTTTCACATTTCCCTTTTCAGTTACATTTATATTTCTTTCTAGACCTTTGTAGCCTATATAAGGCATATGTTGCATGCCATTTTTTGAGAGAGAATGAAGTAGAAAAAAACCTTGAGCGTTAGCTTGAAAGAGTTGTTGATTTGCTCCAAAAATCAAACCCGAAAACAAAGTGAGATTCTGCGTTTTCAAACACTTTGGTGAGAGGCTAAAGTGGCTCGATCGGTGAGAGGCTGACGAACAAAGGATCAAGCTTCCTAGAGTGCGATTCCGAGGGAAGATTGATCAAGTCAAGGAGATGCTTAAGGTGCGAGGCCAAGGGGATTTTTCTTGTCATATCCGGATTTCGATCCATCTACCATCACCCCTTCTCGAGTCTAAATTTCATCCCCTTTTCGCCACTGTTTTGGTTGACTTTTCGAGTCTAAAGAAGGAGGACGATTGCGCAGGTGGATCCTTAAGTTTGAGCCTCGGTGGTTCACATCAAGTGGTATCAGAGCCCAACGGCGTGAGTTCCTCAAGCTTTCAGGGTACGAATTGCTTACCTTAAACTCGTTTTATCATTTGCAATTATTCGTAGTTGAATCCCGATTTGTGTGTGTTCTTCGTTCTTGAGAGTCTTACGCGTATTCATCCGTAATCATCTTTCTAAATTAGCCACCATAATTAAAGAACTCTCTTAATCATCCTACCCTTGCTCAACCCCCACGTAAAACCCCTACACCTTCCATGCACTAATCACATAAATTAAACCACCCCTTTTATCATCCAATCCTTCACCTTTCCTTGCATTGAAAATCCCTAATAACTAGTTGTAAGTAACCCACCACCACCCATTGATTGTCTTATATTTATCTACATATGATATTTTTTTTATTGGTTTAGTTTTGTAATTAGTTGTTAGTTGAAGTTTATTAAAAAGAAAAAAAAAGTTGTTGCAATTTAAAAAAAATTTGAACGCAGCATATTATTAAAAAAAGAAAAAGAAAAAGAAAGAGAAGCGCGTTAGTTTTTTTATTGAGTTTACGAGTTTTAGTTTGTTTGTTTGATTTGTGTACTCGATCCGTGCATTAATTGTTGATCTTGTCATACGAGCTTGTTGTTCATTTGGTGGTATTGTTGTTGCTTGCGTAGATATCTTGCCTTGTCCTAGCCTTGAGTGAGTTCTAGCCCGGCCTAAACACAATCCGCACACCGGGAATTCACTTAATTAATTTCATTTGCTAATACTTGTTGAGGACTAGGCAAATACTCGCCAAAAGGCTCGTGTTTGTTATGGTTTTTGGTGCTATTTGTTGTGCGTGCGCTTGTTGAATTTTGAAAATTTTTTTGAGCTTAATTGTGTTGAGCTAGCTTGTGACGCTGATTTTGGGTTTGTCTTGCTTGAGTGCTTGTTGTGTGGAGTGCATCGCCTTTGTGCGTTGGAAAAGGTAAGTGAGAGCTTGCTTTTAAAACGCAAGGAAAAGGAGAGGGTGAGCAAACACTAGAGTGAAATGAGTTTAAAACACATTGAGAGAAGTGTGAGAGAGATCACTAACCGATTTAGTGTGTTTCTTTTGTGCAGGTTTAGTTCACGGAGTAATTTCATGGACCCGTGGTTATTTCCTAACTTAACGAGTTTGTGAGATATTTGTTTGTATTGTGTGTAGGTATGTTTATTTCGCGCGGAAGACTTGTGCCGAGATACCACGAGATAACTGATAACACGATTTATGATGTTAGATTAGGCACTCATTTAGATAGTTTTCCCGCTCATTCATGCATGATTTAGCACTAGTTCATGACGTTTGCACTCAATTCATGTATTTTGTCGAGATAGACGTCTACACGGACTTTTGCATGCTTTGTAGGTATTTTGGGAGCTTTAGGAGCTTAATCTATACATTTGAGGATCGTTCCTCGAGATGACACACCTTCGGACTCATTGGGAAGCAAGCTAGGAGCTAAGGAGGACACATGGGACCTTGTTGGTGCATGCCATGCACCAAATTGTGGCTTGACGATCCATAGAGTGCAGGAGCACCAAAACCACGGCCACTGGGACTTCCACGGGCGTGGAAATGGGCCGTGGTTTTCCCCAGACAGCTGTGCCAGCTGTCCCACGATCTTCATGGCCGACTCTTGTAAATTTGGAGGATAAAAGGTGGTCCTGCAAGGCTGTTAAAAAAGACCCATCACTCCCATTCTCTCCCACACTCTCAACAAGGAAGATTCTCTCATTGGAAGATTGGATTGGAGCTACCATTGGAGGAGAAGAAAGGCTTCCATTGAAGAAGAAGAAGAAGAAGAAGAAGAAGAAGCACACTAGTTCATAGTTCCATAGTCTTTTTGAGTGATTTTGAGTGAAACGTTTTGCAAGGTTTTGTAAGAATCGATTGAACCTTCTTTTGAAGGGTTGTAAGTCCTTCTTGAACCTTGATTTAGTTTGTTTTACTTGTTTCATTTGCTTAATCCATCCTTCATTTCATCTTCTTGCCATGGACTCTATGATTTTATGTTTGTTGAGTTTGATTGTTAAGATGCATGTTGTAGGCTAAATAAATGCGATTCTAGGGTAAGGAAATGATGGTTATGGCTTGGACTATGATAGAATAGACTTAAATGAATACTTGGATGACTCGCTTGATTGAACCTAGTCACTGTTTAAAACCACGGTTGGATCTTGCCTTTCCACGGCCGTGGAAAGGGATGAACACCCCGTAATTTTGATTAACTTGCTTGTATTGATAAATCTAAGTGTTAGGTTGTTGATTTGTTGAAATCCTAGTGTTAGTTGAGCTAAATCTATCCTAGGGTGACCTAGTGTTAGCAACTAAGAGTTAGAAGAGACCTACCCGGTGATTCTTGCTCTTAGATACCGATGATGACGAACTCTAGGTAGTAGTGAGCCTCATAAGCCGTTATTGGATTGAGTGTGCTAGGATTGATGTTTAGGACTTGCCTTCCCGAGACTTACCCGGTAAGGAGAGGTTAGATCCCTATATAACCATCCGGTTTGTGTAGAATTCCTATCCTTAGGCTCTTTAAGACTTACCCGGTGATGAGACCTTAGGAACGGACTAGTGGACCATGAGACCTACTCGGTGATTGATCCCAATCTAGAAACGCTCACTCCCAACATACTATAGTTAATCCAAGGAATGATTAGATAGCTTGAGTCCTATGTCATAACCGGAATTTCCAACCCCTAGAATCCGCTTTTCTCTCTTTGATCACATATTTCGTGTTTGCTTTGTTTATTTGTGTTTTAGTTTGATCCTTAGTTTGTTTTGCTATATTATATCATTGTGATCCTTGATTGATCACCACACAAAACCAAACCCAAAAATATTGAGATTTTCATTTATTTGTTTCTTTCTCTTTTCTTAGCCTAGATCAACACTATCCTTAGTCACTAATTGATTCAATCTCACCTCAGTCTTTGTGTTCGACCTCGGAATACTATCCCTACTACAAAACGTCCCATAAACTGCGGGTTCGCTAGGAGTAAGGAAAATAATTCGAGTTATAAATTTAAAGCTTTTGCGTGTCACGTTCTTAGCGTAACAAAGTTTTTGGCGCCGTTGCCGGGGATTAGGTTAAGATTGAGTTGTTGTTTGTGATTGTTTATAGTGTAGGTCTTTCTTGTTGCTTTTGATCTCGTTTGGTTTGTGTCTTTGCTTTTCAGGACATCTCTCACTCTTTAGGTGCATGCGAAGATCTCGTGGCAAGGATTTAGCTCCATTCGATCCCGAACCGGAGAAAACCCTTAGATCTAGATCCAAGAGCATTAGAAAGGGAAAAGAGATGGCCGGAAGAGATCTCCAAGCTGAGTTAGATGAAGCTTTAGAGCAAATTAGGCTAAGGGATGAGGCCTTGGAGAATGAGAGGAGACTTGCCAATGAGAGACAAGAAGCAACTAGGAGGGAGATTGAAGAGATTAGGCAAGCTCTTGTGCAAAGAGAGCTTAATCGTCAACAACCTCCACCTCCACCACAACCGCAGCCGGCGGTTAATATTCGGGTTGTGTCCATTGCTATTGAAGAACCACAAACGTTAGGGCAACGTATGGATCCGGCACAAAGAGCACACCGTCAGGGTGTGAACTTAGGAGATCCCGCAGCCCATGATTACGAGCTCCGCCCTCAAGTTCTACAAATGATCCGGCATAATCAATTTGGAGGGATGGAAGGAGAGTCCCCTCATCAACACTTGATGAACTATGAGATCTTGATGGAGACTCTAAGACCGCCTAGATTGGAGAGCAACAACCATAAGCTTAGGGCTTTCTCCTTCTCACTTAAGGATAAAGCCTTAGTTTGGTATCAATCTATTCCACAAGGGCGAGTGAGTACTTGGGAGGAGATGACAACCGAGTTTTTGACTAAGTTCTTCCCACCTTCCAAGACTATCAAGTTAAGAGGGAAGATCAATGCCTTCGTGATGAAGGATAGAGAAAGCTTATTCAAGTCTTGGGAGAGGTTCAAAGACCTTCTCCTAGATTGTCCACACCATGGTATACCAAAAATTGAGCTATTGAAGATCTACTTCAAGGGACTTGATGAAGATAGCCAATTCAAGCTTCAATCTCTTTCCGGTGGGACTTTCATGGAGAAAAATGTGGATGAAGCTTGGGAGTTTGTAGAGAAACAAGCTTTGGTGATTGAGAAGTACTCCCATAGGAAGAGTGATGGGAGGAAAGCGGGAGCATATGAGGTGAGTGAAGTCACTATGAGTAACTTCAAGCTTGATGCAATCAACAATGAGCTGAAATCTTTGGGGGAGTTGTGTGCTACAACTTTGAAGAATCAAGCAAGCCCTCAAGTGCAAGTGCAAGCAAACTTGTCTTCCAAGGAGGAAGATGTGAACTACATGGGAAGGGGCAATTACAACAACTATCAAGGCCCAAGGAACTTCAACAACAACCGGCAATTCAACAATTACCGGCCTAACCACAACCATCCCGGGTTTTCCTATTCCAACCCGGATGGAGCCTTGAACCCTCCCGTTTGCACAAGCGCAGCTCCACCACCAAAGGCTTCACAAGAACCTCCACCCGGATTCACTCAACCTCCAAAGGATAGAACCGAGATGATGTTTGAGCAATTGCTTGGAAGGTTGAGTGGTCTTGAGAGCACGGTGACTTCCATTTCTAAGGCTCAAAAGGCGTTGGAAGCACAAGTGTTCTAAAAGGCGGGTGAAGCTCATAGAGATCCGGGAAAGCTTCCCGGAAGAACCGAGGACAACCCAAGAGGCCAAGTGTTGGCCATCACAACAAGGAGCGGGTTGAGCATGAAGGACCCCTTGCCTAAGGAGAATGCTAAGGGAAAGCAAGTAGTGGTAGAGGAAGAGCCATTGCAAGAAGAAGGAGGCAAGAGCAAGGAAGATGAGCCAACATATGTGGCGCCACCTCCATACAAGCCACCACTACCATTCCCACAATCACGAGCAAGAGCTCGTTTGGACAAACACTTCGGTAAATTCCTTGAACTTATGTCTAAATTGCATATTAACATTCCGTTCATGGATGTTATTCTAGGTATGCCGGCATATGGCAAGTTCTTGAAGGAAATACTCTCCAACAAAAGGAAGTTGGAGGAGTATGGGGAAGTGAGGATGACAAAGAGGTCCTCGGAATTGATTCAAACTATGAAGGAGGAGATGCCTCCTAAGTTAAGAGATCCGGGATCTTTTTGTGTGCCAATTGGAGTGGGAGAAGTGAAGTATGAGGCCCTATGTGATCTTGGGGCAAGTGTAAGCATCATACCGCTTGCACTTTGTAACAAGGTTGGGCTAGGAGAGCCAAAGCCGGTCAAGATGACCCTTTACATGGCGGACCATTCAATCACTCACCCCGTTGGAATCTTGGAGGACATACCGGTGCAACTCGGGAAGTTCTATGTGCCGATTGATTTTGTTATTTTGGACATCACGGCAGACTATCCGGTTCCCATCATCTTAGGGAGACCTTTCCTAGCCACTTCCGGATGCTTGGTGGATTGTAAAAATGGAATTCTCTCCTTCAACATTGGAGAAGAGAATATCAAGTTCAAATTATCCACAATGATGAAAGGGCCAGCCCTTGGTGAAGATGTGTTCAACATTGTCGAGCAAGAGGAGTCTAGAGAAGTTGTGAGCTCGATCTTGATCAAGGACCCCTTGGAGAAGGTTCTTAGCTTAAGTTTGATGGAGGAAGGAGATGAGGAGGCTTGCAATGAAGAAATCAAGGCTTTGGAAGCATTGGAAAAGGAGACAAAAGCTGAATTTGAAGCACACGAAGGTGTGCTGAATTTTTATGAAAACCACGGCCAGGTAGGGGAAACCACGCCCGCGGTTTCTCCTGTGGAACTCTCTGGAATGCTCAAAAAGGCTAGCTTTGCAAGTTCCACGGCCGTGGTTGTGCCAGAGCCCGTAATTTTGCCCGTGGTTTCCCCAGAAACTGCATTGGTTGTTGATCAAGCTTCAAGGAGCCTTGAGGAGTTTTCCATGGCTATGGATTCATCTCAACCAACCTTGTATGGAGCATCTCCACTCGATAAAGGTACTCCTAAACTTGAACTTAAACCCCTCCCCTCTCATCTTAAGTATGCTTTTCTTGGTGATAATTCTACATATCCGGTTATTGTGAATGCATGGTTGAATGTTGATGAGTTGAGTAGATTGTTGCATGAATTGAGATTGCATAGGAAGGCTATTGGTTATACCATTGACGATTTAGTTGGCATTAAACCTTCTTTGTGCATGCATAAGATCTTAATGGAAGATAATCATAAACCTTCAATTGAACCTCAAAGAAGACTAAACCCCATCATGAAAGAAGTAGTAAAGAAAGAGATCCTTAAATTGCTAGATGCGGGAATCATTTTCCCGATTTCGGATAGTAAGTGGGTTAGTCTCGTGCATATTGTTCCTAAGAAGGGTGGGATTACCGTAGTGACTAATGAGAATAATGAACTAATCCCAACTAGAACGGTTACGGGATGGAGGATGTGTATAGACTATAGGAAACTAAATGTGGCCTCTAGGAAAGATCACTTCCCTCTTCCCTTTATTGACCAAATGCTAAAGAGATTAGCTCAACATTCCCATTTTTGTTACTTAGATGGATATAGTGGATTCTTCCAAATCCCTATTCACCCCGATGATCAAGAGAAAACCACATTCACGTGTCCTTGGGGTACATTTGCATATAGGAGAATGCCATTTGGGTTGTGTAATGCACCCTCCACCTTTCAAAGGTGTATGATGGCCATCTTTTATTGAAAATATCATGGAAGTGTTTATGGATGATTTTTCTATTTATGGATCTTCGTTTGATGATTGTTTAGCTAACTTGTCATTGGTGCTTAAGAGATGTGAGGAGACAAACCTTGTCTTAAATTGGGAAAAATGCCACTTCATGGTAAGTGAAGGCATTGTGTTAGGACATTTGGTGTCCAACCGTGGCATTGAGGTTGATAGAGCTAAGATAGAGACGATAGAGAAGTTGCCACCACCTACCTCGGTGAAGGGGGTAAGGAGTTTTCTAGGGCATGCCGGTTTTTACCGGAGATTCATTAAAGATTTTTCTAAGATTTCTAAGCCTCTTACTAACCTACTAATGAAAGATGTTGAGTTTGTTTTCTCCAAGGATTGCCTTGAGGCTTTTTGTAAGTTGAAGAATGCTTTGATCTCCGCACCTATCATGAAACCTCCGGATTGGAGTCTACCGTTTGAGATCATGTGTGACGCGAGTGATGTAGCCGTTGGGGCTGTTTTGGGGCAAAGGAAAGATGGGTGTACACATGCCATTTATTATGCTAGCAAGACGCTAGATGATGCCCAACTCAATTATGCTACCACCGAGAAGGAGTTGTTAGCGGTTGTGTACGCATTTGAGAAGTTCCTCTCGTATCTTGTTGGAGCGAAGGTCATTGTTTATATGGATCATGCTGCGATCCGTTATCTCCTTACAAAGAAGGATGTCAAACCTCGTTTGATTTGGTGGATCCTTCTTCTTCAAGAGTTTGATTTGGAAATCCGGGATAAGAAAGGGTCCGAAAATTCTGTGGCGGATCACCTTAGTAGACTCCCACCATTGGAGCTTGAGAGAGATGGCATCCCGATTGATGACTCATTCCGGGATGAGCAATTGCAAATGGTGGAGGAATGCTTGTTTCAAGTTTCTAGAGGAAGTGAGCCATGGTATGCCGACATTGTGAACTATCTTGTGTGCGAGGAAGTGCCTCCCGGTTTGTCATATGCCCAGCGGAAAAATTTCTTCAAGGATGTGAGGCATTACTATTGGAGTGAACCGCTTTTGTTCAAGAGAGGGCCGGATGGAGTCTTTAGGAGATGCATACCGGAGGATGAGGTGGAGAGTGTGATCCGCCATTGTCACTCTTTGCCATGTGGAGGCCATGCTAGCTCACACAAGACACGTGCTAAGGTGTTACAATCGGGTTTCTTTTGGCCGAGTTTGTTCAAGGATGTGCAGAATTTTGTGGTAGCTTGTGATGCTTGCCAAAGGACGGGCAACATCTCAAGGAGGAATGAGATGCCCTTGAACAACATACAAGAGGTGGAGATATTCGATGTTTGGGGTGTAGACTTCATGGGACCATTCCCCTCTTCTTGTGGCAACCTCTACATCCTATTGGCGGTGGACTATGTCTCGAGATGGGTGGAGGCAATCGCCTCTGCTACGAATGATGCCAAGGTTGTGATGCGGTTCTTCAACCGAGTAATCTTCCCTAGGTTTACAACACCAAGGGTGATCATAAGTGATGGAGGGAAGCACTTCACCAATAGGAACTTCGGGACACTTTTGGCTAAGTATGGGGTGACTCATAAGGTGGTAACACCTTACCACCCCCAAACTAGTGGCCAAGTGGAGATCTCCAACCGGGAGATAAAGGGAATTCTTGAGAAGACGGTTTCTAGGACGAGAAAGGATTGGGCTATGAAGCTCGATGATGCATTGTGGGCTTATAGAACCGCTTTCAAGACACCATTTGGCACCACTCCCTACAAGCTAGTCTATGGCAAGTCTTGCCACCTTCCGGTGGAGATGGAGCATAGAGCATATTGGGCCATTAGGTGGCTAAATTTTGACCTCAAGGAGGCCGGAGAGAAGAGGTTGCTAGACATGAATGCTCTTGAGGAGATCCGGTTGGATGCCTATGAAAACGCCCGGATCTACAAGGAAAGGACCAAACGTTGGCATGATAAGCGTCTCATCCCAAAGGAGTTGAGTGAAGGCGACCTTGTCCTTCTCTTCAACTCGAGGCTGCGGCTCTTCCCCGGAAAGCTAAAGTCGAGGTGGACGGGGCCTTATGTGGTGAAAAAGATCTTTCCCCATGGAGCGGTTGAGATAGGAGGGGAGCATTGTGGAGATTTTAAGGTGAATGGGCACCGTTTGAAGAAGTATATCCCGGGAGCTCCGGTGGATATGATTGCCCCACTTCACCTAGAGTGAGACGCCCCCGAATTTGGTCAAGCTAATGACCTTAAAGAAGCGCTTGATGGGAGGCAACCCATTGGTAGACATCTTTCCCTTTTTTCGATTTTGTTTTTGTTTTGATTTTTATGTTTTTGTGTGTTTGGTGTGCTTTGTGTATGATAGAGTCTTGATAGCACGGAAGCCTTGCATGGCATGTGGATGATGATGATGAGTCCCTCATCAATTGTGGGTGGAGCGGACGCGGGACTTGGATGGCTAGCGGCGCCTAGCGCGGATCCCGACGCCATAATGAACACTTTGAGCTCTCTACCATCGTTAATAGGATCATCCGCCATCACTCCATTTGAATGATCCCAAATACCAAAGCAAACCATTTTTTACATTGTGAGAACCCTCTTTCACTCTTCTTTACTTCATTTACACATTGGGGACAATGTGTTTCTAAGTATGGGGTGGGGTTTGCATGATCTTTTGCATGATTAGCATCTAGGGTAGTTTCTTTTAGTCACATGTTTTGCATTGTACATAGATATTTCGAAAATCCCAAAAAAATCAGTAAATTTTAAAAAAATTTAGTGCTTCTAAGCTTGGGAATGACCCTTATGATGAAATTGTTGTGTGGATTGGCTATGGATGGCCTTATGTGTTGAATTGATGAATGCATATGTAGACTTGAAGTACTTATCTTGAATCCCATTAATGGATTGTGATCATGATGTTTGCCTTGATTGGATTGAGTATTGAAAGTCGAAATTACATGCTAGTTCTTGCACATCATCTAGGAGTGATTAAGGCAATTCATCTTTCTCTACTTCTCATCTTGATCATGTTATTTGAGCACCTCAATTGATACAAAATTTGACCTCTTTTGACCCATCCGGGAATAGGAGCATGTTAGTGTGTTGAGTGTGTGAAAAGCAAGTGTGGGGTGAAGTTGTTGATGAAAGAATGTTATTAATGAAGTGCTGAATTTGTTGTGAAAGTGTAGACAAAAATATAGGTTTGGGGACGTTGGTTTAAATGACGAGTAACTCGGCACCATTCACATAATCGGGTGTTTGTGCCTTGCCAAAGTCAAATAAACAGATAGTCCTAACGAGCTTTGGTATGTGTGCCCGGTGTGGATGCACCTCGAAAAATAAAAAAATCCCGAGGACGGCTAATCACCAAGGTTTCGGCTTTTGTACACTAATGTCATTGTCTCAAAAATAAGTGAAAGAAAAGAAAAGAAAGAAAAGATGGAGAAAATATACACTTGTGGGAAGTTGATAAAAATGTGAAGTTGTGGTTGTTTAGTTCCTTTCCCAGATTAGCATCACATAGCCTAGAAAAATTCCCACCTAATCACAACGTTTCTTGGCCTTTTATTTTCCTAAGCCCTTGTGACCTATTTGCATGTGTAAGACTTAGTGATCTAGATTGGATATGCTCATGATCATCTTGACTTCTTCATTTTTACATTTCATGCATGCTTTTGAGTTAGGTATAATTGTCTTTCCGTGCCTTCATTTATTCGATGCATGATTGCTTGTCCATTGCTATAAAACATGACTATGAAGGTGATCCAATATTAGAAGCACAACTCCAAAAAGATTTTGTTGTTTTTCTGCATGCATAAATCATGTCATCTCTTAGCCTATAGTGGGGACTTGCTCGGGGACGAGCGAACCTTAAGTATGGGGTATTTTTGATAGCACGATTTATGATGTTAGATTAGGCACTCATTTAGATAGTTTTCCCGCTTATTCATGCATGGTTTAGCACTAGTTCATGACGTTTGCACTCAATTCATGTATTTTGTCGAGATAGACGTCTACACGGACTTTTGCATGCTTTGTAGGTATTTTGGGAGCTTTAGGAGCTTAATCGTACATTTGAGGATCGTTCCTCGAGATGACACACCTTCGGACTCATTGGGAAGCAAGGTAGGAGCTAAGGAGGACACATGGGACCTTGTTGGTGCATGTCATGCACCAAATTGTGGCTTGACGATCCATAGAGTGCAGGAGCACCAAAACCACGGCCACTGGGACTTCCACGGGCGTGGAAATGGGTCGTGGTTTTCCCTAGACAGCTGTGCCAGCTGTCCCACGATCTTCATGGCCGACTCTTGCAAATTTGGAGGATAAAAGGTGGTCCTGCAAGGCTGTTAAAAAAGACCAATCACTCCCATTCTCTCCCACACTCTCAACAAGGAAGATTCTCTCATTGGAAGATTGGATTGGAGCTACCATTGGAGGAGAAGAAAGGCTTCCATTGAAGAAGAAGAAGAAGAAGAAGAAGAAGAAGAAGAAGAAGAAGAAGCACACTAGTTCATAGTTCCATAGTCTTTTTGAGTGATTTTGAGTGAAAAGTTTTGCAAGGTTTTGTAAGAATCGATTGAACCTTCTTTTGAAGGATTGTAAGTCCTTCTTGAACCTTGATTTAGTTTGTTTTACTTGTTTCATTTGCTTAATCCATCCTTCATTTCATCTTCTTGCCATGGACTCTATGATTTTATGTTTGTTGAGTTTGATTGTTAAGATGCATGCTGTAGGCTAAATAGATGCGATTCTAGGGTAAGGAAAAGATGGTTATGGCTTGGACTATGATAGAATAGACTTAAATGAATATTTGGATGACTCGCTTGATTGAACCTAGTCACTGTTTAAACCAACGGTTGGATCTTGCCTTTCCACGGCCGTGGAAAGGGATGAACACCCCGTAATTTTGATTAACTTGCTTGTATTGATAAATCTAAGTGTTAGGCTGTTGATTTGTTGAAATCCTAGTGTTAGTTGAGCTAAATCTATCCTAGGGTGACCTAGTGTTAGCAACTAAGAGTTAGAAGAGACCTACCCGGTGATTCTTGCTCTTAGATACCGATGATGACGAACTCTAGGTAGTAGTGAGCCTCATAAGCCGCTATTGGATTGAGTGTGCTAGGATTGATGTTTAGGACTGCCTTCCCGAGACTTACCCGGTAAGGAGAGGTTAGATCCCTAGATAACCATCCGGTTTGTGTAGAATTCCTATCCTTAGGCTCTTTAAGACTTACCCGGTGATGAGACCTTAGGAACGGACTAGTGGACCATGAGACCTACCCGGTGATTGATCCCAATCTAGAAACGCTCACTCCCAACATACTATAGTTGATCCAAGGAATGATTAGATAGCTTGAGTCCTATGCCATAACCGGAATTTCTAACCCCTAGAATCCGCTTTTCTCTCTTTGATCACATATTTCGTGTTTGCTTTGTTTATTTTTGTTTTAGTTTGATCCTTAGTTTGTTTTGCTATATTATATCATTGTGATCCTTGATTGATCACCACACAAAACCAAACCCAAAAATATTGAGATTTTCATTTATTTGTTTCTTTCTCTTTTCTTAGCCTAGATCAACACTATCCTTAGTCACTAATCGATTCAATCTCACCTCAGTCTTTGTGTTCGACCTCGGAATACTATCCCTACTACAAAATGTCCCGTACACTGCGGGTTCGCTAGGAGTTAGGAAAAATAATTCGAGTTATAAATTTAAAGCTTTTGCGTGTCAAGTTCTTAGCGTAACAATTACCAAGAATGACATCAAGTTTGCCCTTCGAGCTTACGATGAAGGACGCTTTCATATGCGTGACATGGATAAATCACTTGCCGAAGAGGTCTATGAAGCACGCCAACAACAACGGAAAAAGCGAGAAGCCCGAAAACGTGAAAAAGAGGCTCGACGTCAAGAGGAGGAAGTCCGGCGTCGCATACACCGCGAAAAGGAGGAGAATCATCGATATAGACATAACGACTATCTCCTCCAACAATTTGGTAAGATTGATTTTCACATTCAATCGGTACTAAAGATGTTAGCCGAGGTTCCTCCCTTGCCCCTTCCACCACTTGAGCCCTACCCCTCACCTATTGCTACACTCGCTCCTCCTATGGATGATTTGGATTCGAGGACGAATCCTTTTGAAGAGAGGGAGGATGATGTGATCCCTGAGAGCCTTGAGTACAAGCTTGTATTTGAACCACCCATGTTCACACTACTTGAAGTCAAGACAAGGCAAGAGGAGACGTCGAACGAACCAACACCTTCCCCGAATGAGCTAGGTAAAGAGCCTAAAAAGGAAGTGATTCAGGAGGTTTTGGTCAACGCAAAAACGTGGGGGCGAAGAGGCCTTATTCGTCCCGATACTATCCAATCCCACTCCTATAGATCGAGCAACCAACAACAACATGAGTCTTAAGGGAAGTGACATTCCTTTACTTCGAATTTATAATTCTGACATGTCTTTGTTGAGTTCTTTCCCTCGTACTGATTTACCTTTGCATATTATAAGATTGCTTGACAAGATTGGATCTCACGCCTTCCTTATGACTATCCGGATTCGAGGACGAATCCTTTTGAAGAGAAAGAGGATGATGTGATCCCGGACGGTCCCGAAGCACTTCGATTCCACATTCCCGGACCACCCCGACATCTACCCAAGAGACGCCCATTCAAGCCGAAGAAATATCCACAAGCATCTATGAAACGACCACGTCGAGCTCCGCACGCACGCCCAACTTCTTGGCCAAGACTACACCCTTGGCTCATGTTTTCCAGTCCATCTTGTAGCCATGTTTGGTCGTTGGGTCGAGCTAAGGGTCATTAAAATAAAGTATAGGTTAAAATTAGTTGCTTTTATTTTAAGACCTTTTATATTTTCCTTAGTGGAAATAAGTTAAAATTGTCGCATATATTCTAAGACCTTTCACATTTCCCTTTTCAGTTACGTTTTTATATCTTTCTAGACCTTTGTAGCCTATATAAGGCATATGTTGCATGACATTTTTTGAGAGAGAATGAAGTAGAAAAAAAAACCTTGAGCGTTAGCTTGAAAGAGTTGTTGATTTGCTTCGAAAATCAAACCCGAAAACAAAGTGAGATTCTGCGTTTTCAAACACTTTGGTGAGAGGCTAAAGTGGTTCAATCGGTGAGAGGGTGATGAACAAGGATCAAGCTTCCTAGAGTACGATTCCGAGGAAGATTGATCGAGTCAAGGAGTCCTGAAGGTGCGAGGCCAAGGGGATTTTGCTTGTCATATCCGGATTTTAATCCATCTACCATCATCCCTTCTCGAGTCTAAATTTCATCCCCCTTTGCCACTGTTTTGGTTGACTTTTCGAGTCTAAAGAAGGAGGATGATTGTGCCGGTGGATCCTCAAGTTTGAGCCTCGGTGGTTCACATCACGTATGTCGTAGATCTACTAAAACAAATCATGGTTACGGTCTCTTCGTTGGTTGAACAGATAGAGAAATTGGAAACACGTCCCAGAGAAGAAATTTCGCCCCAAAATCTCGCTCCTATCCAGCCGAGATTTGCTAATGATATGGCGAAAGCTCACACAATCCACCTATGCCACCAGCCCCTGATCCACCTCCAAGACCCTCTTTAGGGCCAGGTATGGGTTTTGTGAACCCTCTTTTCCTTATCACTAATATTCCGGATTTTGTTAATGAATTTCAGGAATTCGAGGAATATGGTGACGAAGGCATTTGAAGTAACTATCCTAGACGTAACCATCTTATGAGAGGTCGCGACTTGGAACTTTATAGGCCTCCCCATGATAATGATGGAATTGGTAAAGTGAAGGTCAAGATTCCGAGGTTTGAAGGAAAATGCGATCTAGACGTTTACATGGAATGGGAGACTAAAATGGAACCAATTTGGTATTTCCATAATTTTATTGAGCAAAGAAAGATCCAACTTGCTGCGTTGGAAATCCAAGGATATGCCTTATTGTGGTGGGATCATCTTGTCAAAAAAAGGAGAAGAACGCTAGATTCGGACATCAATACTTGGGAGCAAATGAAGGCGTTAATGAGAGCTAGATTTGTGCCTCCACATCAAAATAGAGAATTAAGGCAAAGACTAGAGAACCTCAAGCAAGGTTCCATGAATGTGAAAGAAGTGTATACATCAATGCAAATGACAATGGTGAAAGCCAACGTTATAGAGGATGAGGAGACAACATGGCGCGTTATTTATGTATTTTGCATCCATCCTTAATAAATGTGATTGACTTGTATTTTTATGATAACGTTACAGATTTGCTGCACTTGGCCAACAAAATTAAAAACAAGTTCAAAGGAAGGAACCAAGGAGCAAGTTCGTGGAGATCACAAAAATCTCGGCCAACCAGTAACAATCTCGCCCGAGATCATGAACGAGATTTCCAAAAAGACGAAGGCAAAGGTCGAATTCCAGATGCTTCAGGTGCCAAAGCTTCGACACACTCTCTCCCTTTAAATGAGCCTAAGGATAATAAGGGAGCACTCCTAACTCTACTTTACGTTCTAGAGATATTGTATGCTTTAAGTGTCAAGGTAGAGGTCATTATATGAGATATTGTCCTAATAAAATGTTTTTATTTATAAATCAACTTGGACAATATGAAAGTGAAGAAGAGCATGAAAATGATCATACACATCTTAATGCATTGCATAAACATGCTAGAGATAGTGATGAAGACATTGAGTTTGAGCATGGAGAGTCTTTGATTGCTAGGAGAACATTGCATGTTAATATAGCTCCATGTGAGGATAATCAAAGGAAGAATCTATTTCATACTAGATGTCTTGTTAAGGGAAAGATGTGCAATATGATTATTGATAGTAATTGTTGTTGCAATTCGTGATTTCAAGTCTAGATCGGGAACTACGGCATCATCCCCGCATCAATGCTGACACTAGAAGAATATGACATGTTATGTTTTCACTGTTGGTGGTTATGTTGTGAGTTGAAAGGATACCTTACAACCAATGTTACTTTGTCTACCACATAGGCAAAGTTCATGGTGTTGGCAAAAGCAAATAAAGAAGGAAATGGGTTAAAGGGAATGATTAGTGATCTAGGTATACATCACGATCAAGTTATTGTATAATGTGATAATTTGAGTGTCATCTGTTTGACCAAGGATCGGGTTCATTATATAAGGACTAAGCACATTGACGCTAGGTATCCTGTTGGTATGTTCACCAAATTGGTACCTTGGAGCAAGTTCCAACATTGTTTAGACTTGCTAAATGTCAAAAGTTGTTGAGTGCCAATAAAATCTCTCTAAAAGTGAATGTAGTCATTATTGGGTGAATCATTATAAATTTGTGTGAGTTATCTTTCTTTGTTTGTTGAATTATGTTCTTTCTCATAATTCACACAACAAACCCTACTTTGAGAAGATTCGGAAGATTTGACAGGGAGATAGATGTTGGTGTTCTGGATGAGGCAGGGAGACTAGATATTCTTGGTATTCACACAAAGAATATGAAACTTGCTGAAGATGTATGTTTGATTTGTTGTGTATTGTATTTCCTAGTTTGTTTGAGCAAGTAGATAGATATTGATTTTTTTTATTTTGGCATGGCGCATGTTGATTTGAAGCTCCACTTCAGTGCATAAGGGAAAATATGGACGTCATTGATATAGAAGATGACATCATTGATGTAGTGATACTAAATTCTATGGTGGTTTCTAACGAGCATTTTTGGACTAATTTGGGTCGAAGCAATCCTTCTGCTTTGCATGAAACAATGAGTGTAGATATGAGTTATTTTGGAAGTGCCCGACGTTACATTGGGAGCCTTGAAAATGTGAAGAGATAGCTTCAAGAGGTAATATATGTTAAGATGTGTGGAATATCATCTCGAGGAAACTGTACCGTGACAAGTTTGGAATGTCAACATCAAAGGGTGTTTTGTTTTACAGGCCTCCTGTATGTGGTATAACCCTACTTGCCAAGGCCGATAGATTATGTAAATACCGTAAATAGAGGTATGCCTTTGTAATTATTGTAAGCATGTCGTCACGTGATATCGTAAATAGAGGTCTCATGTGACCCTAATCCGTTGCTCCTTCCTCTTTACCTCTTTCCGGCAATCTCGCTCCAATGTCTGCCGACAAAAAGCCTTCTTTCCACTCTGCCCTCGGAATCTCGAATATCAAGAACAACATCGCTTTTGTTCTAGATCATGATATTCCGTGTGCATCTTGGGTTAGCCTAGTTTGCATCACTGCGAAATCCCCTAATGTTCTTGATCATATGGATGAATCAGTTTCACGACCTACAGACATCGACAATTCATTAAGGCTTCAAGTTGATGCCACTGTTCTTCAGCGGATGTACGGTACGGTCTCACGTGAGATTCTTCTTCAAATCCTTGACTCAAACAACACCGTGTTCCAAGCTTGGAACCGCATCAAGGATATATTTCCCGATAATAAGAACACGCGGGCGGTGTATCTTGAACACGAGCTCTTCAACTTTAAGTTATCCGGTTTCTCCTCCGTTAATACCTTTTGTCACCATCTCAAGTCATTAGAATATCAACTAAAGGGTGTCGGATCACCGGTTCCTGCCACTCGTTTAGTTCTTCAACTAATCTCGGGTCTACCGTCTAAATACAATGTTGTGGCGAGTTTTATTTAGCAAACGAATCCTCTTCCGAGCTTTATAAAATCACGCTCTCAACTGCTTCTCGTGGAAACAAGGATGGCATTTCACACGGGTTCTGGCAAGCCCTCGTCAGCCCTCACCGCCACATCGCTTTCTTCAACGGGGGCTGCTGCAAACCCTCCGGCACAACCTGCTACGGATCGACCCAGCAGCAATCGGAACCAGGGCAGAAAGGGGAAGGCCCATTCCAACGGAAATCCACCGGCCCAACGTTTTGCCTTCAGGTCCAATTTTGGGTGGACTCCACTTCACAACTTCTCTGGCAGGCCCCCTGCTGCACAACCCTGGATGCCGGCTCAACTGTCCTCTGGTCCAGTTCCCCCTCTGCCTTGCCCCTACCCCAACACACAGCTGGGCCTTCTTGGATCCGGCCCATCTTTCAGCCCCAATAGGCCCATTACGCAGCAACAACCTTTCTTAGATCCTCAGCCCACTTCACTAGACCCGTCCTTCGCCACAATGACGTTAAATCTGACGGACAATTTATGGTATATGGACACGGGCGCCACCTTGCACATGACGAATAATTCCGGTAATCTCTCGTCTTTTTCGCATAATGGTCTATTAAATTCGATAATTGTCAGCAATGGTATGCGTATTTCTTCTACAGGTCTTGGTGATGCTATCTTACCCACCACAAACAAACCTCTCCGTTTATCAAACATCCTTGTCGCACCCAAAATTGTCAAAAATCTAGTTTTCGTCAGATGTTTTATATATGATAACCTTGTTTCTATAGAATTTGACCTTTTTGGTTTCTATGTGAATGATCTACACACGAGGACCGTTCGTTTGAGGTGTAATAGCTCCGGGAAGCTCTATCCGGTTACCAATCCACCCGTTAGTTCACCACATGCCCTCTCGGCAGTCTTCTTCCACTTGGCATGCTTGTCTAGGTCATCCCGGCATACCGGTCTTTAGTTTTCTTTGCGATTCTTTTTTTTAAAAATGTGTTAAGGAGACATCAACTCCTCTTTGTCATGCGTGTGAAATTGGATAACATCATATACTTGCGTTTGATCGGTCCTCTACTAGTACTTTTGCGCCCGTTGACATTATTAATAGTGATATTTGGACCTCTCCTATCCCTATCCGGGATAGTTTTAAATATTAATTTTTGTTTCTTGATGAATATTCTCATTTCTTATGGATCTATCCAATCAAGTTTAAGTCACAAGTTTTCAATCTCTTTGGACAATTTCACAAACTAGTTCAAACACAATTTCGCACCAACATTAAAAGTTTTCAATGCGACATGGAGCGTGAGCCTAACAACACGAATTTTCACAATTTTTTTGCTACTCATGGCATCTCTTTTCGATTTTCGTGTCCTCATACCTCTCCTCAAAATGGCAAAGTTGAGCATACCATTCGTACAATCAATAACATGATGCGATCTCTTCTTTTATATGCGTCTATTCCCGTCTCCCACTGGCCTCATGGTTTAGAGACGTCTTGCTACCTCCTCAACATTCTTCCATCCACCACCATTCACAATAGGTCTCCTACTCAAGTGTTATACCACACTACACCGTCCTTAGGTCATCTCCGGGTTTTCGGTTGTCTTTGCTATCCCAATCAAAGCGCCATCATTTCCCACAAATTTCAACCTCGCACTACAAAATGCATTTTCCTGGGGTACCCCACTCATCATCGGAGTTACAAATGTCTAGAGTTTGGTACAAATAAAATTATTCTTTCCGGTCATGTCACTTTTGATGAGTCTCATTTTCCGTTCTCCACCCGAAATAGCACCTCCCCGGAATCCCATGATTTTCTCACCGATGACAAAACCTCACCGTACCACCGTGCTCTTCTTCGGAACCTTGTAGACAGTACCCAGCCTCCTCCTCCGTATGTCCCAATCCAGTCCCTTCCATAAGCTGATTCTGGCCCATCCACAGTGACATTTCTTCATCCAACCCACTCCCCTCTCTTGCAGGCCCGTATGATGATCTCAGCCCAGCGCTATACCCAGGCCCACCTACTAACCCCATCTCACTTCATATCCCACAACGATCAAATGAGCTCTCCACCTCCACCTCACTACCCATAAATTCGGCCTCAGCCCAGCCTGCTCATGTGCCCACGCGGCCCCAGACCTGGAGTCGATCCAGTATTGTGAAACCCAAACCCATCTTCGATCTATCCATCTCCACTACCCCATCTTCCCATCTTATCATACCCAAATCACACAACCTAGCTCTCCAAGACCCGTAGTGGAATCATGTCATGCTTGATGAATATCGAGCCCTTATGCGAAATAAGACTTGGTTTCTGGTTCCTCATCCCAATGATGCCAATATTGTGCGAGGTATGTTGATTTTTTGCCATAAGTACAGGTCTGATGGCTTTCTTGAGCGCTACAAGGCTCGTTTAGTCGCCAACGGGTGCTCCGAATAGATTGGAGTGGATTGTGATGAGACTTTTAGTCCAGTGGTTAAACCGGCAACCATCCACATGATTCTCAACATTGTAGTATCTCGTTCGTGGTTCATTCACCAGCTCGATGTTCATAATGCTTTTCTCCATGAGCATTTGAACGAAACGGTCTACACGTTTCAGCCTCCAGGTTTCCATGTTTTTTCTCAACCTAATCATGTATGCCTTCTTCAAAAGTCATTTTATGGTCTCAAACAGGCTCCCCGATTTGTTGAGAACTCATTGTGTATGTGCTTCTTTATGTTGATGACATCATCCTAACTACATCTTCCGATTTGTTGAGAACTCATTTGGTTATGCTTTTGAGCAAGGAATTTTCCCTCAATGATTCGGGCACTTTATCTTATTTTTTGGGAACTCCATTCGTCAAAGTTCCTCTGGATTGTTCTTGTCCAAGGACAAATACGCTCGAGATATAGTTGACAAAGCAAAGATGACAAATTGTAAGCCTTTTGTCACACCTGCGGAGACATAAGTTAACTAGATTTTGCCGCCCATCAGCTATCCCACTCTTTACAGAGTCTCGATGGTGCACTTCAGTATCTTACTTTCACTTGCCCTGACATTAGCTTTGTTGTTCAGCAGGTCTGTCTTTTCATGCATGACCCTTGATCGCATTTTGCCGCCCTCAAGCGTACATCCGCCACATTGCTGGCACTTCTACTCTCGGTATTACAATCTCTCCTAAGTGTGACTTAATTGCATATACAGATGCTGATTGGGAAGGGTGTCCGGATACTCATCGTTCTACTTCCAGCTACTGTGTGTTCTTCAATGACACTCTTATCTCCTGGTCCGCAAAACATCATTCTGTGGTTTATCGATCCAGTGCCGAAGCTGAATGCCGAGGTGTTGCAAATGTTGTCTCTGAATGTTCCTAGCTACGGAATCTGTTGTTCGAACTTCATTGTACCTTATCCAAAGCCACGGTTGTACACACTTACAACATATTTGCTACATATCTTGCCAACAATCCAGTTCAGCATCAACGAACCAAGCACAACGAATTCGACATTCATTTTGTTCACGACAAGGTTGTCTTGGGTCACATATAGGTTCTTCATGTGCCTTATGTGTTCCATTATGTTGATATCTTCACAAAGGGTCTACCTCGACAGGTTTTTTTAGATTTTCGGTCCAGTCTTACTGTTCATCCTCCACCATTTTCGAGTTATGGAAATACCGTAAATAGAGGTATGCCTTGTAATTATTGTAAATACGTTTACTCTTTATATTACTCATTTGAGATGGAAATTTTAAGAAAACATTATCCACATTCTCACAAAGGCCATCGCAAATGAATGTTAGGAAAATTTCATTAGTATCAAGGGATCTCAATTGCTCACAATGTGGTTCGGAGAGAGTGAAGCGAATGTGAGAGATATATATGACAAGGCTAGTGGATCTGCTCCTTGTGTCATATTCCTTGACGATGTCGACTCGATTGCCACACAAAGAGGTGGTAGTCAAGGGGATGCAAGCGGTGCAGCTGATAAGGTTCCAAATCAACTTCTGACTGAAACGGATGGCATGTCTGCCAAGAAACCCGTCTTCATTATCGGCGCCACCAACCAGCCTGATATTATCGATCTTGCCCTCCTCCGTCCATGTCGTCTTGATCAGTTAATCTACACCTCTCTCCCTGATGAGGAGTCCCGTCTACAAATCTTCAAGGCCGAAGTCGCCGATTGCAAAGGATGTAAAGCTGAGAGCTCTTGCCAAGTATACGCAGGGCTTTAGTGGTTCCGATATTACCGAAATTTGTCGACTATGCTATCAAAGAGAACATTGAGAAGGTGATGCTATTTTGTAGGAAACCTAATAATTTATGAACTCTTTGTAGGACATTGAGATGAAAATGCGGAATACTGAGAACCCGGAGGAGGTCATAAAGAGGATCATGAGGTGGATGAAATCAAAGCTTCACATTTTGAAGAGTCGATGAAGTACACTCGTAGCAGTCTCAACGATGCTGACATTTGCAACTCCCTTTGTTATTGTCAAATTCGTTGAGTTGTAGCGCGAACTCATGCCAAATCAATGGAGGCTTCTATAAGAAAACCGTGGGATCGATGCCCTAATTAACAATGTTAGTGTTAGAGGTGAAGTTCAGATCGTGGATGCTGATTTTTGAATGCTTTGATTCGACTTGAGTATTTAACTATACAGCTGATACATCAGGTCGATAATGAACTGAGTGTAATTTATGGAGGCTATGGAGCAATTTTCGTTTTGACTGACTACACAACTTTGGCTAGCTAGTGTTTTTCTTTGTTCATCCGCGGAACTTCACCAATCAAGAATCCAAAGGTTCACGAGTTTAAGGAATATACTTAGGGGGTGTATTCAATTAAGACTTTACAGGAATTTTTTGGATTTTAAAAGTCTATGGGTATTTAATATAGATTTTTAAAAGTCCATATAAATCTGTAGGTATTCAATCAGGATTTAAAATTTTCCATAAAATTCCTATGATATTTAAAAGTTTGTTGATTTTACAAGAATCTATTATTTGATTGATTTTGTAGGATTCTTTATTACTTATATACATACCTAAACTCCATCAAAATCTTCCCCCAACACATAAGATTTCCACAGAATCTATATTGACTCTATCTAGAATTAAAATATCCCACAGAATCAGCAAATTTAAGAATCAGTCAAAATCTTTAAAAGTCTAGATTGAATACACCCCCTTAATATAGGCCTCCCTAAGCTCCCTTTCTGCTACAAGCCAATACTACATTTGAAATATGTAAACAATTTATACTCCATTTTTAACTCACGTTCGACCCTATGCCTATTTAGTCATCCATCTAAACTAATTGGGCCGTCCTGCGATAATGGGCCTTTCAGTTGTTACTCCAAGGCCCATTATCGTTCTACTAAGAGATTTTGTGTCATTTCATGAGATGTTGCAATCATTCTAACATGTTTTTAGGGTTTTGCTTACCTTTGTTTGTGTTCTTAAGGTTAGACTCAATTTGTACGGTTCATTTTGGGTATGTCTTAGTCGGCACATACTACTTTAACACTCTTGAAATACTTGAAATAAGGTGAAAATGCAGGTATTTTTAGGTTAAGGTTAGACGGTGATTTTATGGTCGACTTTTGGACGAGTTAGATATATCATCAATGGATTAATATATGGAATACTATAATGTTGTACATGTTAGAGTTGAAAACATAGTGATCTAATGGTTAGTTTGAGACTATATAATTGATCAAAGATAGGTATATTATTTTGTTTACCCAAATGTTAGGATATTTAGCTGTAAGTATATGATCAATTGGTTGTGGAGGAAACTTTGAGAATTTTTGTAGAATTGTAGGGAAAGAATTTAGATGCTATATTTTAACTAGCTAAGAGATGGTATAACATAGTACTCTTGGAAAACAAAATTTTGTGAGATGGTTAAGGGTAGAAATAGAATTTAAAGTAGGGTTTTGGCTTCATTATAAAACAAAAGGGAATTCTTAGTAATTTTTAAAAGTCCGGAAGATTCTCAAAAATCAATAGTTTGATAATAAATTTTATCATGCTAAAAGACTATATCTTGAGGTCTAAAGTCTTTTGGGACTTTTTCATAATTTTGAGAAAGTTAGGATTGTATTTGTAATTCACCATAAAGTTTGGACTAGTCTTGTAAATATATTCCTAGACCATTGAAGACCTAGAAGCCATATTATGACTTTCTAGAAGATGAAAGTGTAATAATGAGACGTGCTTCTAATTTTATCAAGAATTTGGGGCCACATACGCATAAGAATTGTGATATAGTGATTGAGTTTTCGACGGATTCGGGTAAGTCTTATGGAATTACTTAGATAACATTTTGAGCATTAATCTAAGTGTTATGATAGTGGTGTATGCTCTTGATTGTAAATAACAAACTTGAATAGGATGATGTTATGTTTCATTAAGACCCATGTATATGTTTATATGGATCGTGACACTTGAACCACATCGATTAGGGGTGTCAATGGGATGGGGAATATAACACCCCAAATCCATAAGACTCGGAGTGCTATGGGTTAGGACCTCACAATGGGTCTTGACCCTAGTCTGACAACAAGTTCATTGGATCTTACAACAAGGCACAAAAAATATATAAAAAAACCTTTATAAAGCTGAAATATCAGATCTCATAAACATATTGTTTGCTCCAAATGGTGTGTGCAAGATTTAAATTTATATCCCAAGAAATATGCTTAAAACAAGGATGCGAACCCGCAGTGTACGGATCAATTATAGTAAAAGCAAGAATTCCGGGGTGTCGATCTCAAGGACTTAGGTGAAACTAAGCAAGAATAGGTTGTCAATGCAACTAATAACCACAAAAGCAATTAAAGCAATCAAAGATGATAATAAGGTCAAATAAGGGGAATATGCAAATTCTAGGGATTAAAGCATCTAGTTGCGGTTCCGACTCAAGATCTCAAGATAAAGCGGACAAACCTGAGGTTTTGCAAAGGGAAGGTGTTTCTAAAGTGGGAATAGATTACCGGGTAAGTCTCACTACTCACTATCCCAACCAAAAGCTCCTATCACCGGGTAAGTCTCAAGGTACTAAGGAAAGGAACTATAATCTCAAACCAACACACCATCTAAGGGAATAGAATCAACCTTTACCGGGTAAGTCTCAGGCTAACTCACAAAGATGGGATAAAGGCACACTCAAACCCCAATAAAGGATAAACCTTTATTACCTATACTTATGATCTTGGGTAAACAAACTAAGGAATCACCGGGTAAGTGTCATCCTAGGCTTGCATTGAACTTAGAAAGGTGTAATAAGAATAGGATTTGGCAAACTATAACACTTAACTCTCAATTTCGGATCAGAAAAGGTCACCTCGGTCAGTCAAGTTCCACCCCGGCCGAGATGTTCATCGACTGAACGAGGTACTCTAGGGTTAAGGTTAAAGACTCGAGCTTTCAGGATCCTATTGGCATAAAGATTATTCTATCATCGTCTTTCCCACAACATTCAGCCAATCATCCTAGAATCGTACAAGGAATTTAGCCACTATTCATCATGATAACAATAATCGAATATATGAGAAGGGAATGAATATTTGAACAAATAAACCTTAATAAAAAGGTTTCAATAACTGAATCAAATAGTTTACAAATCAGGGTTCCTTGAATCACAAATCACACAAGACAATGAACCAAAAGGAATCTAAGAAAATCTTACAAACTCCTTCAAAAGCTATCTCGAAACTACGAAACTTCCTTCAATCTTCAAAGCTTCCTTCAAACTTCTAAAAATCCTCCTAACTGTTGTGTAATCTCTGCTTCCCAGCCTGCGGTGATGCAGAATTATGGAAAATCCAGCCCTTTTTATAGGAGAATTCTGTTCCAAAGATAATAATATCTTAAAAATATAATTTCCTATAAAATATATTATATCTCCAAAATAAATCTCCCAAATATATGATCTTCCTTCCAGAAATCGAGCCCAAAAATATAAGATATCTTCCTTCCAAAAATAAAAGATCTCGGCCAAAAGATATGATCTCGCCAGTGCCAGGGTGTTCGCCTCGGTCGGGGCGCTCCTCAAGATCACCTCGGTCGAGGTGATACTGTAGCTGACCGAGGTGAATCTCAAATGAGTGTGAAATCTCTCAAATCTGGTCCAAAGTAAATCTTCTTCATTAATTCCTTGCCTCCTGAGTTCTTCTTTAAGCTCCAGAATGTAGCTCTTATGACTCCTTTGCTCCTTAGCTCCATTTCGATCCAAAACGTGCCATTTTACCTACGATTATAACGAAACTTGGTGTAGACCTCGATTCCCGTAAAGGTAGATGAAACGACAATATAATCACAAAATATACATCCAAACATGCAAATTATTGAAGATAAAACGTCTAAACAAGTCCCAAAATATAGACTATAATACATGTTATCAAAATACCCCATACTTGTCCCTTGCTTGTCCCCAAGCAAGTTCCAAATCTTAAGTACAAGATAGAATGGATTATAAGTCATAAAGATCAATGAAAAGTATTTCAAAACATTTTTGGTGGTGTGATCCACTCATAGATCACTCTAAGAGAATGCTTCATTGCAATTAAAATCAAGATATGATCAAAATATTTTATAAATATAAGAAAGTTGTTCATCTTTGCATAAAATCATAAAATGCATAATAAATCATAATTATCGAAATTAATCATGTATAATCCAATTTAAACCACCACGTCAATCAACAAGCTCGAGGTCTCAAGGGCTTTTCAAAAGAAGGTCAAGAAACGTGTGAGGGTGAGATGTATATAGGGAATGTGGTGCTAGAATCCGGGAAAAGGATCTTCACTTCACTTGCTTTGAACATCAACATCTTCCACCAATAAGCTTTGATTGTTTACTTTTTTACTTTTTGGGATGCAAGGACATAGGTGCACAATAACCGAAGCCTAGGAGATCAGCAATCATCAATTTCTCGAGATGCCTCAAACCCTTGATGCACATAGCATGACCCGTTAGGAATATCTCTCAATCCGACTTTGGCAAGACACAAACACCCGGCTATGTGAATGGTTCCGAGTTACTCATCATCATGATTGACTTCCCCAAACCTATTTTGTTTCTTTCTAAAACTTCCAGCCAACATCTCATCTTTTCTTTCACTTGCTTTTCATTTGCTTGCTTCCAAATTCTCAAATAGGCAAAGGAAGGCAAATATGTATATGAGGGGCTAAAACATGATCAAGAAGAAGAAGAGAGAAGAATGAATTGCCTTAATCATCCCAGGAAGAAAGTGAGAGAACTCATCATGTGGTGTCCACCATCAAATTCAACATAATTTGGATAAAAACAAAGTATTAAACATGCCAAAATTTCAAACAAAGCATTTAGCAACTTAAACATATCATAGAACCTTTCAAGCATATAATGATTTCAAAACCAATCTGCAAACAAAATCATCACTGAGGTCATATCCAGAAAAGAAGCACAAATCGTTTCGAAAACTCTCTCAGTTAAACCGCCTCGGTCGAGGTGTTCTAAGTCAACCGAGGTACTTGACCTCGTTTGGCCAGAATCATCCCGGTCGAGGTCATAAAAAAAAATTTTCTTAACCAGTTTTTGACGTTTTTCTCAATCAAATAACATGTATGCATGCTTGTAATCTCATATAAGCATATAGAGCATAAAGATAGATCATAAATATCAAGTCGAGTCATACAAGCATACATAGTGTCGAATAATACACATAAATACCCCATACTTTGGACACATTGTCCCAATGGGTCAAAATAAGTCTAGAAAACAGGAGAACTCACCGGACATACTGAGATGCGTAATAAATAAAGAAAAGAAAATCCATGTAAGCTCTATCCTGATCCGCTGGCGGTGGTGGTGGATACGGGATGAAGGGATACTGAGATGGGTCACATGGATAATCCATGGTACTTTGGAACTGTATCTCCATCATCCTGCGATGGTAGTGCTGGCTCTCCCTCAGCTCCATCATCTCCAGTGACAAGGCGGCGTAAGAGTCGATCATCTGGTCCGTCAGCTCGTCAATCCGTCGGTGAGCTACGGGATCTCTCTGTCTGCGGACTCTACGCCTAGCAGGACGTGATGGTGCTGCAGCAGCCTCCTCCTCTGTCGCCTCGTCGTCTAAGTCGACAATTGGCACACTGGGGCCGGCTGTATCTGAACCGGTCTCCATGGCAGCACCGCCATACTACTCCTCCACCTGAGATGGTGCAGCATCTCTAGCGTTCTCTATGTAGGGGATCCATGCGGATGACCAGTATTGTGGATCAAAGACTGTAAACTGATCTGACCATGGGATACCCTGAGGGGCAGTCTACTCTCAAGGCATCGCCACGTACGGTATAGTAAGGCCACGAGGAACCAGTATCCTCCTCGTGATCATCTCCTGAAGTCCAAGCGGCTTGGCAGCCGCCACCAATGTACAAGCAGTCAAATCAAGACCCATCACTGTAGCGATATGAGTCACTAGTCTTCCACAACAAATGTCTCCCTTCGCCTTGGCCTTGATCCGATGCAGATCCTCAGCTAACATGGCCCAAAAATCAGGCACTCCTCCAGTAACCATACAGAAGAGACTTTGCAACTCTCCCTGTCTAATCTTCTGGGGTGTCTCGGTACGCGCCAAAAGGGTCTCACTAAAGATGCGGTGGGCTAGACCGAAAGCTAGGTGGAATATAATGCGCTCCATGGAGTCTCCAGGTCTCCATATGTCAGTATGCTCCACTACATGGGCAATCTGCCCCCAGAACTGTCGAGCTACGGCTCGAGAAGGGAAGTCAGGAACTGTAGGAGTCGGGAAGCCAAATATATCCCTAAAATGATCCATAGGAACCAGGTAGTTCCGGTTCATCAACCGGTACTTGATGTTGTTTCTCTCAAGCATGTGAGTAACAGAACTCACAAACTCTAGGGTCGGCTCGAGGTAAGCTGGAGCTCTGATCTCCATAAATTGCTCCAGCCCCACCATGAAAATCATCTTCTTCAATTCCTCCACCACGTGAAGGCACTCGAAGGCCGGAACATCCATGAAGCGCGGGGCAATGACAGGGTGCGCGCATATACGGTCAAAGTCAGTCTGGTGACGCTCGTGGATCACCGGGATAGAAGGTCTAGAGGAAGGGGAAGGGGAAGAACCACTAGGGGTATCTCTCAGAACAAGCTGAAGATCGGAATGAGAAGTCATGGTTTCTGCTGACAAGGCACCTCGGTCGGTCTGACAGTCTCAAAAACACCTCGGCCGAGACACAGCTCGACTGGACCGAGGCGAAACGCTTTTCGAATTCTCCTCTCTGATTTTCAGTTCTTTTCCCCCAAATTCACTACCAATTGCTTCCTATGGGGTACTTATACTCTTTTCAGCACAAATATATGGCAACAAAGCCACTAATCTCCAAAATCAGTAAAGGGAAAGAGAGTTAGGGTTTCCGACAATTTACCCTAGATTAGGTCGATTCGAGGCGTTTTTCTTGCGGTTTCTTGCTTGCAATCTGTTCCTCTTGCTTTTTCTTGCGAGATCGGAGAAATCGTGGAAAACGGTCGAAAATCGAAGAAAACGAGGTGGAGAGTGCCGCGGTCGAGAAGAAGTTTGGGAGGGAAGAGAGAGAAATCATTTCTCCTTTTATACCCCTCGCCGATTCTGTTGTCACCTCGGTCGAGGTGGTCCCGACCGGACCGAGGTGGTTGACTGGATTGTCAGATCTAGTTGCCTCGGTTGCTCAAGAATCATCTCGGTTGAGGTGCTGTGACAGCAACCGAGATGTGTCTCAGTCGAACTCCGTCTTCTCAATTTCTCGAACTTTTGTCCTTCCAGTGTTGTTCCTGAGTTGTAATCCTTCCTTAAGAGAGTACCTGGTTTCTGTCTAGGACGCCAAAAACAAAACAAAGCAAAGCAAAAGCAAATTATCTAAAACTAAAC
This sequence comes from Fagopyrum esculentum, assembly GCA_033239045.1. Classification (NCBI taxonomy): domain Eukaryota; kingdom Viridiplantae; phylum Streptophyta; class Magnoliopsida; order Caryophyllales; family Polygonaceae; genus Fagopyrum; species Fagopyrum esculentum. Next base: position 41,560,631 of record BSUD01000003.1, read on the forward strand.
TAGGAAAAGGGAAAAGAAAGCAATACCTTGGGTTGCCTCCCAAGAAGCGCTTGATTTAAGGTCGCTAGTTGGACCGTACGGCATCCCTAAACAAGATATAGTGGTGCAATCTCCTCAACCTGGACTTCCGGTTGGTATTTCTTAAGCCTATGACCATTGACCTTGAAGCTTCCGCTTGTTTCTCCCCAAATCTCAACTGCACCATAAGGGAAAACATGTTTCACAACGTAAGGTCATGTCCATCTAGATTTCAACTTACTTGAAAAGAGGCGAAAGCGGGAGTTGAAGAGTAGAACTAAATCTCATTCTTTGAACTCCTTAGGAATGATATGCTTGTCATGCCATTTCTTTGTCCTTTCCTTGTAGATCTTGGCATTCTCATAAGCATTCAAGCGCAACTCTTCCAGCTCATTGAGGTTCAATAGCTGCTTCTCACCGGCTTCCTTGATATCGAAATTCAACCATTTGATTGCCCAATACGCCTTGTGTTCTAACTCAACGGGTAGATGGCAAGACTTCTCATATACCAAATTATAAGGGGTGGTACCAATGGGGGTCTTGCATGCGGTCATGTAAGCCCAAAGAGATTGGTCCAACTTCATGGACCAATCCTTCCTCGTCCTACAAACGGTCTTCTCTAAGATTACCTTGATTTGTCTATTCGAGATCTCGACCTATCCACTAGTTTAAGGGTGATAAGGGGTTGCTACCTTGTGGGTTACCCCATACTTCGATAGAAGTGCCTTAAACTTCCAGTTGATGAAATGTGTCCCTTCATCGCTGATGATGATACGTGGTGTCCCAAAACATGGAAAGATAGTCCGATTGAAGAACTTAACAACCACCATGACGTCATTAGTGGGGGAGGCAATAGCTTCCACCCATCTAGAGACGTAATCGACAGCTAGGAGAATGTAGAGGTTCCCTGCGAATGATGGGAAAGGTCCCATGAAATCAACCCCCATACATCAAAAATCTCAACACCCTGGATATTGTTGAGTGGCATCTCATTCCTTCTAGATAAGTTCCCTGTTCTTTGGCATGCATCACAAGAAACAACAAATGTTTGCACATCCTTAAATAATGTAGGCCAAAAGAAACCGGAACGTAATACCTTAGCGCACGTTTTGTGAGCGCTAGCATGTCCTCCACAAGGAAGTGAGTGGCAATGCCGTATAACACTAGTAACTTCATCTTCCGGAATGCATCGTCGAAGCATCCCATCTGGACCTCTCTTAAACAGTAGAGGTTCATCCCAGTAGTAGTGGCATACATCCTTGAAGAATTACTTTCTTTAAGCGTACGTTAATCAAGGCGGTATTTCCTGGCAAACAAGATAACTAACAATGTTAGCATACCAAGGTTCTTTATTATCAGAAGCTTGGTGGAGCCAGTGCTCCACCAACTATAAATGAGTTTCAGAGAAGGGTGTAAGAAGTTTTTTGTTCTCATTTGAAGGCATCTCGCTTGCTGTCTCGGTCGGTGCCCGAGGTGGGTGACCGAGATGTTCTTCAGATAAGAACACCTCGCTTGGTCCAGAAAGTGCCTCGGTCGAGGTATTGGAACTGGGACCGAAACTGGAATTTCTCCTCTCCTGGATTAGTTTCTCAATTTTAGCTCCTGGATCTTCTTCCAGTGCCTTTAAGCTCCGTATATCTGCATCACAAGAAGCATCTATACATTCCTCCATTAAGCTAAAACTAATAACTCTTTCAAGAGGGTCATTAATAAGGATAGAGCTCACCAATTCTCTTGATTCTTCTTCATCATAGATGTTGAAGATATCATCCTCCAGCGGCTCTCCTTTCATTGCAGCAAGCAATGCAAACTCCACTTGATCGCCGCCAATGTTGAATTTTAACTTGGCGTTCTTACAATCCACATTGCAACCCGAAGTTGCTAGAAATGGTCTCCCGGGAATGATAGGAACGGGATAATCTGCGGGTATATCAAGTACAACAAAGTCTATAGGTAAGTAGAAGTTACCTAACTTAACCGGAATGTCTTCCAAGATGCCCACGGGATGGTTAATGGAGCGGTCCGTCATGTATAACCTTATCTTCACCGGCTTAGGCTCTCCAAGTCCGATCTTCAAACATAGCTCCAGCGGGATGATGCTCACGCTGGCTCCTAGATCACACAATGTCTCACAAGTTACATCCCCAACTTGAATGGGAATGCAAAATGAGCCGGGATCTCTTAACTTGGGTGGCATCTTCTCCTTCATGATTTGAATGAGCTCCGAGGATTTAGATGTCATCCTTACTTCACCAAAATCTTCCAATTTTCTCTTCCTTGATAGAATCTCTTTTAAGAATTTCCCATAGGCGGGCATTCCTAGAATAGCATCAAGGAAAGGGATGTTAATATGTAGTTTATTCATCAAGTCAAGGAACATACCAAAGTGTTTGTCTAGATGTGCTCTAGCCCTTGACTGGGGGAATGGAAGTGGTGGTTTATATGCAGGAGGTGGGACATAAACTTCAGATTTGTCCGTTGCTTTCTGGGACTCCACCTCGGGTGGCACCTCGACCGAAGTGTTCCTCGTCTGTACCTGGACCGAGGTGTTCTTCGTCTGCTGGATATGTAGTTATCAGTCCACTTCTCGTCCTTATTGCCATAATTTGTCCTTTGGGGTTGCTCTTTGTCCTTGCTGGGAGCTTCCCTAGATCTCTTGGCGCTTCATTCGCCTTATTAAAGAATTGTTGCTCTAAGGCTTTTTGTGCCTTCGAAAATGAAGTCATGGACGTCTCCATAGCGTTGAGCTTGATCAAGATGGCCTCCAGCACTGCATCTTTCTTCTCTGGCTAGGACGAGCTTGATCCAGGGTCCTGGCTCTTCAATGGAGTAGAAGAAGAAGAAGAGGGGTTAAAAGAATTATTAGAATTGGAATTAGATTAAGGGTTACCCGAATTTTGTTGATTAGATCTCCAATTGTTGTTGTTGGAGCCTCTATTGTTGTTGTAATTGTTGTTCCTGGGCCCTTGATTGTTGTTCCTTGAGCCTTGATATCCTCCTTCTTCCTTCTTGGTGTGAGCAACCAAAAGGTCCTTCAATTGCTTCACATCATTTTTTAGGGAGATGAGTTGATTATCATTTGATGGAGCTTCTTGGAAATTAACTCTCTTAACTCCATTTTCAGCTCCTTGGTGGGAGTATTTATCCATGTGCAAAGCTTGTTTCTCAATGAACTCCCAAGCTTCATCAATCGGCATGTCCATGAATGTGTCGGCGGAGAGTAGTTGAAGATTGAATTGAGTAGCTCCATCCAATCCCTTGAAGTATATCTCCAACAACTCTATCTTTCGAATCCCATGATGTGGGCAATCCAAGAGAACATCTTTAAATCTTTCCCATGACTTGGACAAACTCTCCTTGTCCTTCATGATGAATGCATTAATCTTCCCTCTCATTTCAACGGTTTTGGAGGGGGGAAAGAACTTTGTTAAAAACTCCGTCGTCATCTCTTCCCAAGTGTTGATCTTTCCGGGGGGGAGAGATTGATACCAAGTAAGCGCCCTGTCCTTCAAAGAAAAGTAAAAAGACCTTAGCTTGTAATTATTGTTTTCTAGCCTTGAAGGTCTCAAGGTCTCCATCAAAATCTCGTAGTTTTGCAAGTGTTGATGCGGAGACTCCCTCTCTAAACCTCCAAACTGGCATTGGTGGATCATAGATAGAACTTGCGGTCGATGTTCGTAATCATGCTCTGCTAGATCACCTAGGTTGACTCCTGGATGCCTCACTTGCTGGTTTAGGTCCATCCTCTGTCCAAGGGTTTGTGGAATACCTGCAAAAAGAACATCTCGGACAGGCATCCGAGGTGGATGTATCTCGGCCGCGGCAACTAGGACGGGGTCCTGCCTCGGTCGAGGGTCTGGTCGATGCAGAATCTGGGCTCGTAGATCGGCCATATCTGCTTCAATCTCTGCAGTTCTAGTGCGAGTTTGCTCTCTTTCGCGCTGTAGTTCTTCTCTATTGAGGCGCAGATGTTCCAGCGCCTTCTTCAATACGGCCTCAAGATCTTGATTGTCTTGGTTGGCCATTTTCGCTTCTTTCAAGCGTCTTTTGTACGCCTTTTCTGGTTCGGGATCGTAAGGAATGATTTCCTTCCCAGCACGGATTCTTCGCATAAACCTAAGAAAAGATCCTGCGAAAGCACTCAAGTAGAGTGGTTAGTAGCAACTAGGGAAATTGCCCCGAAAGACAACCGCAACCGGCTTGGTCTAGACCAAGTCCCCGGAAACGGCGCCAAAAACTTGTTCGCTCCAAATGGTGTGTGCAAGCTTTAAATTTATATCCCAAGAAAGATGCTTAAAACAAGGATGCGAACTGATAGGTGATGGAATCACTATCGTTTAGGGTAGTTTTTAGAGTCTTTTTATTGTATTTGTGTCGGTTTATGCTACTAACTCCTTGGTCCAGAAGAAGAAGACTAAAAGAAGCTAAAGAAGGAGTTATAAGCACTTAGGAGTGAAGATCGATCACGAAGCAAAGCTTCTGTTGCCTCACCACCCCTGCAGAGCCTTGCCACCGCCCCTGCGGGTGACGCCTTACACCGGAGAGCTCCCTGCGCCTTCGCCAGCGCCGGCCATGAAGTGAGTCACCGCCCCTGCGCCACTCCATGGCGCTCCTGCGGTGACCTGCCCTGAAGAGACGAAGACCAGCTCCCCTACGCCTCCCACTGCGCTCTTGCCTGCGCCTCAACCTGGGAGCTGGAAGACGAAGAGGATGTGTCACTGCCCCCGCGTCGACATAGGGACGCCCCGACGGCTTGGCAACAGAATCGTCAGGAAGTCGAAGGGTCAGACGTTTGAAGAGCATTAAAGATCCGCGCCAGCGGAATCACCTAGCCGCCCCTGCGGCCATGAAGAAGATCAAGCGTTTTTGCCTTCACCGCCCCTGCGGACCTGAAGGCCGCCCCTGCGGTTTAACGCCAGAAGCTTTACTCCGGCTGTTTACACCACCTTTATGGCACTAAAGGTGGTTGTTTTAGGCCGGCCATTTACTCCTATTTAGTGTTTTTTTGTAGTATAAATAGTCTTGGGTTGATTGCTAGATCGATCATATCATCTTGTTAGCCAATAAATTATCCACTTAGATTATCTTGCTACCTTTGTAATGAGTTGCTAACTCCCTTGCTACATTGGGTTGGTTTGAATCTGCATTGTTACTTTGGTTGTAAGTTCTTTATAATATAAGTTTTCATTCAGTAATACTTTGTGTTTCCTTGATCTCCATTGTCTAATTGTATGTTTACTATTGCTTGAGATTGATCACCTTAGGTTCTAAAGTGCATGCAAACAACTAGGATTAATAGGTTTCGGGTTCGGGTCTTTAATCTAGTAGCAACTTTAAGTAATAACGGGTTGTGATTACTTAAAGAAAAGGAACACAAATATAAAGATAAGTTTAACGGTTTTAATCTTCTCTTTATATCCCTTAGTCTTTGTTTGAAAGCTAATTTGTTATTTGTTCTTGTAGGTTTACGGAACACTAACCTGTTAAGTTGTGTTGATGCCGGTTGGCTCAACACATATATATGATCGAGACGGGAGATTACTTGAAAACTTGTAAAAGGAACTCACCAAAGTAGCAATTGCATGCTTAGAATCAACCTAGTGTAAATTCATCCATTATTGTCTTACTTGTCGCATTAATCGTTTTCATAAGTTTTTGTGTGCATCAATTCAACCAA
>BSUD01000003.1:41572361-41606329 GCA_033239045.1 Fagopyrum esculentum
CCCCCCCCCCCCCCCCTTGTTACTTGTCACTATAATCGATAATCGCATCTAAAACACCTTAACTCCCTTGTGTTCGACCCTTACTTAATCACTATACTTGTTCTTAGTGCTAAGTCGGGATTTACTTTTGATTGAGTATAGACGACCATAGAAATACCTTCGGTCACGAACCCGCAGTGTACGGATCAATTATAGTAAAAGCAAGAATTCCGGGGTGTCGATCTCAGGGACTTAGGTGAAACTAAGCAAGAATAGGTTGTCAATGCAACTAATAACCACAAAAGCGATTAAAGCAATAAAAGATGATAATAAGGTCAAATAAGGGGAATATGCAAATTCTAGGGATTAAAGCATCTATTTGTGGTTCCGACTAAAGATCTCAAGATAAAGCGGACAAAGCTGAGGTTTTGCAAAGGGAAGGTGTATCTAAAGTGGGAATAGATTACCGGGTAAGTCTCACTACTCACTATCCCAACTCAAAGCTCCTATCATCGGGTAAGTCTCAAGGTACTAAGAAAAGGAACTATAATATCAAACCAACACACCATCTAAGGGAATAGAATCAACCTTTACCGGGTAAGTCTCAGGCTAACTCACAAAGATGGGATGAAGGCACACTCAAACCCTAATAAAGGTTAAAACTTTATTACCTATACTTATGATCTTGGGTAAACAAACTAAGGAATCACCGGGTAAGTCTCATCCTAGGCTTGCATTGAACTAGGAAAGGTGTAATAAGAATAGGATTTGGCAAACTATAACACTTAACTCTCAGTTTCGGATCAGAAAAGGTCACCTCGGCCAGTCAAGTTCCACCCCGGCGAGATGTTCATTGACTGAATGAGGTACTCTAGGGTTAAGGTTACAGACTCGAGCTTTCAGGGTCCTACTGGATAAAGATCATTCTATCATCGTCTTTCTCACAACTTTCAGCCAATCACCCTAGAATCGCACAAGGAATTTAGCCACTGATCATCATGATAACAATAATCAAATATATGAGAAGGGAATGAATATTTGAACAAATAAACCTTAAGAAAAAGGGTTCAATAATTGAATCAAATAGTTCACAAATCAGCATTCCTTGAATCACAAATCACACAAGACAATGAACCAAAAGGAATCTAAGAAAATCTTACAAACTCCTTCAAAAGCTATCTCGAAACTACGAAACTTCCTTCAATCTTCAAAGCTTCCTTCAAACTTCCAAAATCATCCTAACTGTTGTGTAATATCTGCTTCCCAGCCTGCGGGATGCTGAATTATGGAAAATCCAGCCCTTTTTATAGGAGAATTCTCTTCCAAATATAATAATATCTTAAAAAGATAATTTCCTATAAAATATATTATATCTCCAAAATAAATCTCCCAAATATATGATCTTCCTTCTAGAAATCCAACCCAAAAATATAAGATATCTTCCTTCCAAAAATAAAAAATCTCAGCCAAAAGATATAATCTCGCCGGCGTCAGGGTGTTCGCCTCGGTCGGGACGCTCCTCAAGATCACCTCGATCGAGGTGATACCGTAGCTGACCGAGGTGAATCTCAACTGAGTGTGAAATCTCTCAAATCTAGTCCAAAGTAAATCTTCTTCATTAATTCCTTGCCTCCTGAGTTCTTCTTTAAGCTCTAGAATGTAGCTCTTATGACTCATTTGCTCCTTAGCTTCATTTCGATCCAAAACGTGCCATTTTACCTAAGATTACAACGAAACTTGGTGTAGACCTCGATTCCCGTAAAGGTAGATGAAACGACAATATAATCACATAATATACATCCAAACATGTAGATTATTGAAGATAAAACGTCTAAACAAGTCCCAAAATATAGACTATAATACATGCTATCACAAACTAAATCCCACAGCCGAGTACAAACAACATCATCATGTACATATACATCCTAAAAACCCATACATATCCTAGATGTACGGAAACCCTCGGCTAATCACTCCTCCAGATCACTCTACAGTCCTCCTGTCCTGCAAAGCATTTACAACACGGTATGAAACCGTTAGCTAACAATTCACATATAAGATAATGCATAAACACATACACAGATCAAAACAACAATAAACACCAAGCATGTTGTCACACATTTCCCGTTTAATTATCTTTATAATGTCATACATTCACATTTCATAGACCATCTAGAGTGGCTAGGAGTACCTCTCCGTATACCATGTGGAGTGGATTAATATCCTCACTGTATACTAGGTCTGGTCAAGTTTATAAAACCTATTTTCTTACATCGTATGGAGTGGCTAGGAACACCTCTCCGTATACCATGTGGAGTGCATTAGTATCCTCACCATATACCAAGTTTAACCAATCATATGTCGATAATAATAATCAATATATATTACATGCTATAAAGCACATAACACACCACTCATCCATACATCCAATATAGGAATGCAATTAAGTAAGTCCTACGGACTTACCTGAAACCATATTTGTTATAGTTAGCGTAGAGATGTAGAGCAGGATATTTTCTATAGGGAGATGGATGAATGGTTGGAGAGAATGTACATAGATGAATCCCACCACCAGGGTCGGCCCTTAGTGGGCGGCGTGGGGCATTGCCTAGGGCCCCAACTATTTTAGGGCATCATTATTTTAAGAAAAAGTTATATATATATGCTTAATGGTTGAATTTTATCTTTGTAATTAAAGTCTCAATAGCCCAAATTTCCAACGTCACTTTTTCCCTTACCATTTAATGCAATGAGGGGTCCATATGTCATGCATTTATATTTATATATTATTATATACATGTATTGAAGAGTCGAAAGTTGGAACTAAGTATTGTAATGGGGCTCATCCACTCAATATTTATGGGAAGTGTCATTTGTAAAATACACTACTACGTAGATCAAATCAAAGGGGCCCAACCACCCAAAAAAAATTAATTTCAATAAAAGAATTGAAGAGTTAGAAGGACTTTTTTTATAATTAAATAACTAATTAGTTATATTTTTATATTACATTTATATTTAAAAATAGGTTTAAATGTATTAGATTTCTTAAATCTGAAAAAACACAATATTAATTATTTTGGTTCAATGTATTTTCTTGTAATCTTCCACTTTTATTTTATTTTTTTTCTTTTAATCAATAATTTTAAAAAAATTTCTCATTCCCTAAATTAAAATTTTCAATATATATATGACCCATATGAAATGGAAAACTCCATTTCATTCTCAACTTAGCTCATTATATCGCATCTCTTTATTCGTCTTGCTTCTATTGCGATTGAGAAGAAATTTCGAGTTACATTTGGTGTTGATTGACTTGGTGATTGGTGAGACGCATACAAACAAGATTGGTATGTAATTTATCCCAATTTTATTTGATATTTTGATACCTATTTTTCCATATTGGATTGTTAATTCAATTTTATTATTAAATTATAGGTTTTGTTAAACTTTTGAAGGGTTGTAGAACTTGGAGTGTCTTTGTTCTAAATCAAGCGGTATTGATTCCAGGTTTTATCTTTCTATTTCAATTATCAACTATTCATTGTTTTTTAGTTGATAAATTGGTGTATTTGTTTTCTTGAGTTGTACTTGAATTGATTTGCTTGTTTTAGACTATAATTATCCATGCTTCCCCGAAAACAAGCTTCAGATCTCAAAAAAGAAAATGAAGTGAAATTAAAATTTCTGATCAATCTCAAAAAGGTTCAATATTTAAATTTCTTGTTAAAGAAACTAATGATAGTGTTGAAAGTCATGTAGAGAACTTAGGCAACCAAAAAAAAATATTCTAGTTCTCAAGTAGAAATCGATGATGTGCAAAGGAAAAACATGGTGATATAAGCAAAAATGAAAGTGACAAAACTGAAAGTAATGAGAATCCATGTCATGAAAATATATCCAATGTTATTAGCTAAAATTCACCACGTGAATTGAATATTTTTTTATCCTAGAGTTTGGGGTAGTTTAAGTTCAACAATGATTGACTTACTTGTAGAAAAAGGACCACAAAGAGAAATCATTTTCAACTTTTCAAAGGATAACAAAAATAGGCATTTCTCTTCTTATTTTTATGTTAGAAAATTATCAAATGGTGAGCCTAGTGATAGAACATGGTTGATTTACGCAAAAGAGTTAGATAGAGTCTTTTATTTTTGTTGTAAGTTATTTAAAATGGCACATTCTAAAAGTCAATTAGCAAGTGAAGGGATAAAAGATTGGAAACATCTTTGTATAACATTAATTCTACATGAAAATAGTTCTGAACACCTTATCAATTTGAGAAGTTGGGCTGAATTGAGAGTACGATTGCAAAAAATTAAACAATTGAGATAGAACTACAAGCAATGATTAAAAGGGACACCGAACATTGAAAAGATGTTTTAGTAAGAATAATTGATGTTGTGAAATGTCTTGCAAAATGTATTTTGGCTTTTTGTGGAACAAATAAAAAAAATTATGAAGAGTCAAATGAAAATTTTTTGGGCATACTTGAAATGATAGGTGAATTTGAGCCTGTAATAAAACAACATTTTCGACTTATTCAAGATAAAGAATTTCATTGTCATTATCTTAACCATAAATTTCAAAATGAGTTGATTGGTTTATTGGCCTTAAATGTGAAAAATATGATCATAAATATAATAAAAAATGCAAAATATTTTTCCATAATCCTCGATTGCACTCCTGATGCAAGTTACAAAGAACAAATGACCCTAGTCATAAAATGTGGTGATGTTACAAGTCTTGGAGTAAAGATGGAAGAGTTCTTTTTTGGGTTTTTAAATGTAGAAGATACATCAGGATTAGGGCTTTTCAATGTCTTACAAAAACTTTGAAATCTATTGATTTGGATATTGATTGTGGGCTTGGACAAGGATATGATAATGGGTCTAATATCTAAGGAAAACACCAAGGAATTCAAAAAAACATTACTTGATATAAATCCCAGAGCCTTTTATATGTCATGTGGTTGTCCTTGTCTTAATTTAGTTTTGTGTGATATGACAAACTCTTCTCATAAAGCAAAAACATTCTTTGGAACTTGTCAAACTATTTACACGGTGTTTTCTAATTTCACCAAACGTTGGAGTGTTTTACTTGAATATATAGACGACTTGACTTTGAAATCATTGTCTACTACACGTTGAAAAAGTCATGTTGATAGTCTTAAGGCTATAAAAACACAAGTTGCTAAAATAAAAGGAGCTTTGAGAAAGTTAGCAGAAATAAGTGAAGACGGAAAAGTGTGTAGGGATGTTGAATCTTTGGTAAACGGCGAGCTCTCAAGTTTTGAGTTTGTTTTAAGTTTGGTTATTTGGTATGACATTTTGTATAAATTAATTTGGTTAGTAAAAAGTTACAATCCAAAGACATGTTTCTTGACGTTGCCGTGAAAAACTTGGACGGATTAATTTCTTATTTTGAAAAATATAGGATGACTGGACTTGATTTGGCTAAAGATAAAGCTAAAGAAATTGCTCTTGATTTAAAAATTGAGCTTGTTTTTCCTATAAGGTGTCATGCATGTAGAAAAAAAAACATATTGATGAAATTATAAATACGGAAAGGGAACAACAATTTCCTAAAGACACTTTTAAAAATGATTACTTTCTTATTTTGGTGGATATGACCCTTACTCAATTGAAAAGTAGATTTAAACAAATGAAAGCTTTTGAATCTATTTTTGGCTTCTTATTTGATGCATCAAAATTGGTGTATTTGGAAGACGATAAGTTGAAGAAAAGTTGTTTGAATCTTGAAGATGCTATAAAATACGGTGACACTTATGATATTTGTAGTAAGTCTTTGTATATGGAGTTGTAGATTTTACAAGAAATCTTATCAAGAGAAGCTTGTGAAATAGGTAAGCCATGGACATCCATCCAAATTATGGAGTATGCTAAGAGAATGGACATGTTTCCAACCGTGATGGTTGTTTATATGATTTTATTGACTATACTAGTGACGGTAGCATCCGCGAAAAGAAGTTTTTCTAAACTAAAGTTATTGAAAACTTATTTGCGGACTACCATGACTCAAGATAGGTTGGATGGATTAGCAATTCTATCAATTGAAGGTCAAATGTTGGAGTTTGTTGATTATGAAAAAATAATGGCCAAAAATCACTAACTAGGCCTTTTAACAATATTGTTCTATTAAGTAGGGTTATATCATAATCTCATTTAGTAAATATACTCCTAATACAGTAATAGTGTAAGCCAATTAGCATGCTAAAAAATAGAGGGGTATACAAAACAAAAGAGAAATAGAAATGATTCTATTTGGCCAAATTCTTTCAAAATAATTGAGGATTTTGCTTCAAAAAATGCAAGACGATATCATTTTAGATGATTAGGAACATGTCTAGTCATTTGACTCATTTATATCTTTTGTTTGGAATGAAGTCTTCTTGATTACTATTTAGTGGTTATGGAGATGGAGGAATAACCGCATTTTTTGGGATACTATGGAGGTCGCTGACAAGCATGGCTTCGTTTTGCTCCGTTACCGTGATAATATGTGTGCTTTTGAGGCCAAACGTGTGACCGGTTTACTCCCAAGGAAGGAGGAGGTTCTTGTGCGTTGGCTTAGTCCGTCACAGGGTTGGTTGAAGCTCAACACTGATGGTGCCTCTAGGGGCGATCCCGGGCTTGCGGTTGCGGGTAGGGTGATCCGGGACCACCATGGGGATTGGGTTTGTGGGTTCGGTGCGAATATTGGTTTTGCTTTTGCACCTGTTGTTGAGTTATGGGTTGTCTTTCATGGTTTGGAACTTGCGTGGGAGAAGCAGTTCCGCCAACTTATTGTAGAAGTTGACTCTCTCTCTATTCTTCGTTTTCTTCAAGAGGGTGTGGATTCCATGCACCCTCTCTTAAGCTTGGTTCTTCGGGGCCAAGGCTTCATCGCTAGAGACTGGATTGTTAGATTTGGTCACACTTTTCGAGAAGGGAATAGGGTGGCGAATTCGCTTGCCAATTTTGCTTTCTCACTTTCGCTTGGTTTTCACTTTTTGGTCACTCCGCCATCGTGCTCTACGAACCTTTTATTTGACGATGGTCGGGGCGTGAGTTTTCCGCGTTTGACTTCTTTGTAATTTGTTTTTTCTGTTTAGTTTGATCATCGGAGGGGGTCCCCCTCTGATTCATTTCACCAAAAAAAAACTAAGAGCACCCAAAAATAATATTGCTCGGCCCACAAAAAATCCAAGGACCGGTCCAGTCCACCACACCTCAGCTACAACAAGACATCGAAGATTAGCATGGGAAGAGTCTGCATCTTCTAAACAACAGCTGTAGCATAAATGCGAATCAATAATAAGTCTTGGAAAGAGAGATGTTCGAACACCAATGGATCCATGCAGATAATATTTGCCTTTTCTGGCAGAGGATGCTTCCAAATAATGTTCCATAATTACATTAAAGAGACCTCGATCTACTAGTTAGTCATGAGTTGACAATGTGCCATAACGATGAGGCCACCAAAACTGTACATCCTCATGCCTTCTACAGCTTAGCACAATATTGCTAATAATTCTTGAGTCGTTATTATCAAAAAAGCTTAGTCATCAATTTACGATTCCAATCATCATATAAAATCACATCACAAACCTTTCGCTGTAAATTTGGATCATGAATAATCATCGTAATATTTTGTAGAGACTCATGGTTAAAATGGGAATACTTTTCTCCTTATTTTGTCTGCTACATCTTGAAAATTCTCTCTTTGAGCAACCTACAGAAATTGGAAGGCCAAGGTAAGGATTGTGATGATCAGCAAGCCCAAAACCTAAATGAGTAGCAACATGGTTGTGTTCTTGTTGTTGAACATTTCTGAAACTTCAGCAGATATAACTGGAGATCTGACTTTACTTTTGTGAAAGTCAATTTTTTTGTCCTCATTCATGACTAGGTATCACCGATGATTATTTATGCATTAAAAAGTTGCAGCCATTTAAATAACCACGTGGTCATCACAGACCTACAACGTTTCTCGATAAATTCCAATTGAAACGAAGATGCCGGAGCAGATGCCGGAGCCGTGGTGGCGAGGACTGGAGGGGAAGGTGGTTATGGTCACCGGAGCTTCAGCTGGAATCGGCCTCGAGTTTTGCCTCGACCTTGCTATGGCCGGCTGCAAGATCATTGCGGCCGCTCGCCGAACTGAACGCCTTAATTCTCTCTGCGAACAGATCAATCGTGTCCCTTCCTCATCATCAGATTCTTCGAGTTCTAGCTCGAACCTTGGAGCAGTCGCCGTTGAGCTCGATGTCTCCGCCGACTCCAAATCAATCGAGGCTTCTGTAAGAAAAGCGTGGGACGCTTTCGGTAGGATCGATGCCCTAATTAACAATGCTGGTGTTAGAGGTGAATCTCAGATCGTTCATGATTCTAATTTTGGTTTGACTTTTTAATGCTTTGATTCAACTTCAGTATTCAACTCTGATATGTAAGCAATTCATACTTCATACTGCAGGAAATGTGATTTCTTCTTTGGAACTAACGGAGGAAGAATGGAATAGTACTGTTAGAACGAATTTAACAGGGACATGGTTGGTGTCGAAGTATGTTGGCAGACTCATGTGTGACATGAAAATTGAAGGATCCATCATCAATGTAGCTTCCATTGTCGGACTTGACAGAGGACAACTACCCGGTGGTGCTGCCTATACAGCTTCCAAGGCTGCTGTCAACTACTTGACAAGGGTTTGCTCTCTCGAAATCATTGTTGTTGGCCTACTATCATTATTTCAGTATTACAGTGGAGAAATGAATGAATATGCAGGTGATGGCCTTAGAATTGGGGATTTACAGGATCAAAGTTAATTCAATAAACCCAGGAATCTTTAGATCTGAAATCACGCAGGGTTTAATGGACAAGGATTGGTTCAACGCCGTTGCTCGCAAAATAGTCCCCCTTAGAGAGCACGGAAGAGTCGATCCGGCATTAACATCGCTTGTGAGGTACCTCATCTGCGATTCCTCGCAGTATATTACAGGCAACATCTACATAGTTGATTCAGGTTCGACCCTCCCAGGCGTGCCCATTTATTCTTCCCTCTAAACGAATTGGGCCGCCCATGCGATAATGGGCCTTATTGGGCCTCCTATGTGATAATGGGCTTATTGGGCGTTCCATGTGATAATGGGCTTATTGGGCCGTGTAGCTGTTGCTCCGAGGCCCATTGTCGTTTCTGCTCAAAAGCGAATAAAGTGAAAAGGCTGAGAGATTCCCTATCATGTCATGAGATGTTGCAATCATTCCAACATGTTTTTAGGGTTTCGCTTACCTGTGTGCTGTCTTTGTGTTTCGTTACTTTCAAACTTTCCTTTTCATCATCGCACGTTGGCCTTGTATGTAGCCTTGGCTTTTCTTCAATTTTTACTTGTCGCTGCACTACTTCCCACATCGCTTTCCGATCTTCGAGCAGTACGATATATAAGCTTTGGACTTCGCATACCCTAAGCTCTACATTTACACTTTACTAATATTATATTGCGGACATGTTAAGTTGGAAACCACAAATGAAAAAAAGGAAGATATGAGAAAATATCAATGTTTTCAATTTGATGATAAATAGTTTTCAGAAGAATAAAAAAGAAGGTTAAATATAAATGTAATGGCTTATGGCAGTAGTAGATCACCTACTACCTAAAAAACATGTTTGTTCTCATCTGAAAATGATGTTAAATGGTATTAGCATTGGTGTGAAACAATTTCGGTCATATTATTTAACAAATATTAGTTTGTTTTTATGTTATATCAAATGTTTAGCTACTTCCGGTAAAAGTTTAGCAACTACCATTGTATTACGCAATTCGGTCAAACTCTAGTTTATGGTTACACTAGTTTAGGATCCGTGTCATGCACAAATATTTGTAAAAAAAAAAAAATAATTTTATAAACTATTTGATTTTTATGAGTATTGATAATATTAGCTAAAATTATAAAACAAATACTATCTAAATTATTACCTATATATAAAATTTTATCTTAAAATATTCATGAGTAACGTTTGAATTTTCAACATTATAATTTTGTGTGTTAATATTTTCATTAAAATTAAAAATAAGATAGGTTGTAGAAAAAGTTATAGAAAATACTAATATATATATATATATATATATATAATATTTTAAATTAATACTAAATTAAAAATGTATTTTAGCAAAATAACTTTAAATTTGAAAAGCAACACGGTTTTGTAACATTTAAGAACTAGTGTATTACCCGTGTTCTGCACGGGATATGATTTAATATATAAATATAAAACTAATTTAATAGAGTTTATTATAATTTATGAACTATAAATTTAACAAAAGTTTTAATACATATAATTTGATTCAATCAACGTAGAATTCTTATAATGCACTCTTTAAATAAGGTTGACAAAAGATTTTAGTATTTTTTTTTTAAATTATTCAATTTATATCAGGAATTAAAAATATACATTTAAATTACATAATGGAAAGATTTAAAAAAATTAGTGGGTTGAGGAGAAATATGAGTCAAATGTTTAGTAATTATTTTTGGATTTTAACAATTTTATTGAAATTACTGAATTTACAGATTTAAGATTTATGATAAAATAAGATTTAAAATTTAAGAAACTTAATTAAAAATTTTTAGGGGTGTTATTAATTGCTAAAATGACACGTGGCATTAGAGTTCTCACGGTGAGACACGTGGATTTAGATGTTACTCCTATATATATATATATATATATATATATATATATATATATATATATAAATTTAGGTACTTTAATAAAAATTAATAATTTAAAATAAGAAAATTGTCACGTTTAAAAGTTTTCATATCTTTGGCTTAGATTTTGAAAACTCTATTAATTACAATAGAAATCAAGAGTATAAAAATTCAGAAAACTATGTATATCAACTAGAATTAGTAAATATACATTTAAAAGTTAAAACTTCACCTGAAAATAAATAAATAAATAAAATCGACAAAGAAATTCAGTTATTATTGAACAAACTATTAGTTAGATAAAGCAGAATTGTAACAATTTTTTAAAAATTTCATAGAAAGCTCATATGGGTAATTAAAAAATAGTTTTTGTGGCTTTTAATGAAAGAGCTGAATTTCAAAATGCTAACATCCTATAACGTCACATCGGCAAACCATAGGCTACTTTAGTAGATATATATAGAATGCAAATAAAATATATATAGAAATGTAAAATATAAAATATTATAATTATGACAATTAAAATTCATGTAATAAATAACCTAAATAAGATAAGAAATTACAGTTTAAAATGAAAATTTGTTAAAAATTTATATTCGAAATAGAGAACTTATATAATGCAAATAAAGTATATAAAAAATTATAAAATATGATATATTATGATGATTAAAATTTATAAAATAAATATTTGAATAAGATAAGTAATCACAATTTTAAAATCAAAATAAGTTAAAAGTTTATATTCGAAATAGGAAACTTATATAATGCAAATAAAATATATAAAAAACATACAACATTAAATACGATAATTTTTATGATTAAAATTCATAAAATAGGAAATTTTATTCGAATAATAAATAATAATTTTAGCCATATTTATGTTAATAGAGTCGAAATAAATTTTAAAAAATTATATTAAAAAAAATTAATGTAAAATATTATAGTGCTCAAGTTATTAAAAAAAATGAAACAATTTGGTTTACTAGGCTTTTTCTAGTTTTGTATTTAGTAAGTGTACCGCTTGAGGGAAGAGTGTGTAGAGTTTGAAAATAAATACAAAAGGTTGGGGTATATTTACTTAATTGAAACATTAAAATGCCTAGTTACTACTTTAGTTTTTCAAAAAAGCCTAGTTACCAAAATTGCCCTTAAAAAATCGATAGGTTTTATGAATAAAAAAAGAAGAGATATGTCATATTTGTTAAAGAGATATGATAGGTAGTTAGTTTAAAAAAATTTATATAGATAATTTATAAAAATATATTTGTGTTTTTTTAATAAGAGAACTGGATTTCAAAAAACTAACACTTTACAGCGTCACGTCAGTAGTTAAGTACTCTACTTTAGTGTGTGTATATATATAAGAGCGTCATGTCAATAGTTAAGTACTCTACTTTAGTGTATATATATATATATATATATATATATATATATATATATATATATATATATTAATTTGATTGTACAAATTTATCTACACTATTTTCGTCTCAAATATGTATATATTATGCTTTGTTTGTGTCAGTGAGAGAATGATCGAGAAGGACAGTACATACTACATTTTTTTAATGCAATGGTAAACAATTAGGTTTAGTCATCATGTGTCGGTGGATCATCCTTATGGATGAGAGCGGCAATTTTTGTGGAACTTGAACATCTTTTGAAGACCTGTCATGGTCAAATGTTGCTAACTTGTCACTTACGCCATTAACTTTTCTGAAATTGTGGTGAATATTGACCTGTGAAAATCTGTAAAAAGAAGAGATATATCGGTGATTTTCATATATTTTTAGAAGCGTTGATAATTGTTAAATTATCTACTTCAGTTTTAGTTTTATTAATTTTCATTTCTCTTGATTTTAAGATTTCTTTTCTAAGACACATAGCTTCCGCATATAAAACAGAAGTTGTACCACATTGTCCATATTCATAGGCAATCATGGAAGCTTCGTGATTTCTCAAGATATATCCAAATGCGTTTGTCATTTAATCGTTTTGAGCCACCAAAGTTAAGTTTGGCAAATTCAAGTGGTGGTTTTGTCCATTTTATTTTTCTTGTTTTTCTCAGTTGTGTATTGAAGCTTTCCTTGTGCTTGGATTGTATGTATTCCAATCTTGGATTAGTCTTGTAGTTAGTTGTCTTATATACATTGGTACTTTATTGTAAGTTGTTATCATTATAAGATACACATTTTTATAAGTTGGTCGCAATGATAATTTTTATTATAAGTTGGTCTCAATTAGATGAACAAATGTTCATAATAATTTTTGTAACAATTTGATTTACTAGGCTTTTTCTAGTTTTGTGTTTAGTAAATGTACCCCTTGAGAGAAGAGTGTGTAGAGTTTAAAAATAAATACAAAAGTTTAGGGTATATTTACTTAATTGAAACATTAAAAAGCCTAGTTACTACTCTAGTTTCTCAAAAAGGCCTACTTGCCAAAATTGCCCATAATCTTTTAAGATATAGATTTTTATAAGTTGGTGAAGTTGGTCTCATTTACAATAATAAATATTCTTAGTAATCTTTTATCATAAGTTGATCTTATTTTAAGATATATAACTTTTTATAAGTTGGTCTCAATAATAATCTTTTATTAGAAGTTGATTTCTTTCATTTAAATGAACAAATGTTCACAATAATCTTTTATTATAAATTGACCTCATTGGAAGATATATATTTTTATAAGTTGATCTTCATAATAATTTTTTTATTAGAACATAGGATATGTTTGGTGAACATAGGAGATTATATGAAAGATTAAAACTTCACAATAATCCCCAATAATCTCGATAATTCATATTGAAGTGGATGAAAAAAATTGACAGAATAATCTCCCAAAATAATCTCCTGAGGCTATAATCCCAATAATCTCGATAATCTCTGTCTCACCGAACGCACCCATAGTCTCATTTAAATGCACAAATGTTCATAATAGTTTTAATATAAGTTTATCTCATAGTAAGATATAAAAATTTATAATTATGTTTATAAGATGGTCTCATAATAATCTTTTATCAAAAGTTGGTCTACTTTTGATGAACAAATGTTCTGATAACTCCACCTTGATTATGACTTGTCTATGTAGATGATGGAAGACTAACATTTATGAGCAGTTTTATAAACTAACAAATATCGATTGTATTTCTAGATTGCATGTTTGGTTTTGTGTTTGTTAAATGTGTGCAGGCCTTGAAAAGCATTTCAAAGGAAGAAGCGGGCCTTGAAACACATTACAAAGGACAAGTACGGAGGCCTTGGAAAACAGATCAAAGGACAAACGCGAAGGCCTTGAAAGCGATACAAAGAAGGATTCGGTTGAAGGCTTTTCAAAAATAAGATTCAAATATCTCAACAACCAAAGCAAGGATATCTACCAAGGATAACAAGAAGATCTTCAAACAAGATTCTAGGAGAAGATCTCGGCCAGTCAACAAGAAGAATCTTCAAACGGATTTGAAGAGAAGTTCTCGGCCACAACAACTAGATCTCGAAAAGATCTTAACAACCGACGCAAGAGGATAAGAGAAGATCTTTCCAACGGATCTTACACAAAGATCTCGGATCCAAGGAAAATCTTCAACGGCCCTCAAGAGAGAAGTCTTCAACGACAAAGATCCTCAACGGCTTGGAAGATCTCAAAGCTTAAATTAAGGGCTTCAACGACAAAGATCTTCAAAGGCTCTTTGAAGGAGAAGATCTTGAAGATGAAGATTCTCAACGTGCGTCAAAGAGAAGAAGTAGATGAAGAAGAAAGAAGATCTTACAAGGGCTACTTCATCTCAACCAAACACCGTTTTCCATGGAGAAAGAAGAACACCATAATGGCTATCTTACAACGGCTAAAAGAGTTCTCCATAGAAGACTATAAATGAAGATGTCGATTGAAGAGAAGAACAACAAGCTTACACGGATTCATCTAAGTCTTCAAGCGATCAAACATCTTCATTCGTTCCAAAAGTTTTTCTTCCTCTTAGCTTACAAAAGTTTACATCCTTAGAGAGAGAAATACACGAGAGCTTCATTAGAATATCTAGAGAGTGTTATACTCGAGTGTAGGTTACTCTGTGAAGTAACTAGGCTATTATTGCTAGGTTAGAGTTGGACTAGATTGTAGCATTGGCTATAGTGAGAGAAGAAGGAGATTTATTCTAGGTTGTATCTAGGACTGTTTGAGCAGATAATATATAGTTAGATCCTACTGGTAAAGAAACCCTAGGACGGAGACGTAGGTTGTTAGAGCTGAACTTCGTAAACATACCACCGTGTCGATCTTTTAATTCCGGATTTCATGTCGCGTATATTGTGACTAATGTTGCTTTGTAGGTTTCGAAGTCAAGGCCTTGAAATCCCTTTCAAAGCCTTGAAAACCAGTTTTATCACTAGACGCACAGATCGACTTCAAGGCCTTGAAATCAGTTTCAAAGCCTTGAAATAAGATATTGCGAAAAGTTCTCATACTCTATTCAACCCCTTTCTAGAGTATTATTATTCTTATTATTCACCTATACGGTTCTTCAATTGTTATCAGAGATAAACTCACGTATATTGATTTAACCATCAGTGAGACTAATCATGAACTATGTAGGTGATGGAGGTTTCGCTCAAGGAAGATCCACATCTCGATCACCACTCTTGTGCGGTAATACCTTCGCCCATTGGAGAGCACTAATGCAAATGTCTGTCATTGATCAGAACATGGAACTATGGGGCATCATTCAAACTGGCCCTAAAATCCCAACCACCACGGTTGAAGGGATCTAAGTCCAAAAGAAGGAAGCAACTTCACTCAAACGGACTTGGATAGTGTTTCAAAGAATTACAAGGCCATGAACTTGGTCTATTTCGGATTGGATGCAAATGAATATAACCGTGTCTCATCATGCAAGAGTGCAAAGGAAAGATGGGACAAGTTAGCAGTTATGTACGAAGGAACAAGTCGAGTCAAGGAAACCAAGATAAGCATCTTTTTCAGACAATACGAGCTATTCAAGATGAATTCAAATGAGTGGGTCAAGGAGATGTTCACACGATTCACAAAGATTGAGAACAACCTTGATTCACTTGGAAATTTCTTCACAAATGAAGAAAAAGTAAGGAAAGTTCTAAGGAGCTTACCTAAAGCTAAGTGGGACCAAAAGTGACCACCGTTAAAGAAGCTTAAAATCTCACTACTCTTCCCCGACCTTCTTAGAAAGCTAATCACACATGAGATGGTTCTTGGTGAAGAAGATGGAGAGCTCCCATCAAACACAAAGAATCTTGCCTTAAGATCCAAGAAGGACGACATGCCATCAGAAGATGAAGAGAGTGGTGAGGATGAGGAAGATCCATTCTCCTTGATCTCAAGAGGTCTTGCAAGAATTCTTCAAATCAAGAAGCAATTCGCAAACAACAAAGAATATCCACGATCATCAAGACCTCGAGGTAAGTTTTCTAACCCTAAAAAAAACTAAAGTACTAACTTGTTTTGAATGTGGTGAAACAGATCATCTCGTAAAGGATTGTCCATAAAAGAAGAGGAACAACTTTCGGAAGAATGATCGAAAGAAAAAGGCTATGGTAGCGTCGTGGAGTGACTCAGATTCTACCAACGAGTCAGAAGACGAAAAAGAACAAGCAAACTTGTGCTTAATGGCCGATCATGAAGAGGATCCAAACTCCTATGTTGATGGTGTGGATATCACCAAGGTTAAGGAGCATAAATGGATATTAGAACGTGGTTGCTCAAGACATATGAGTGGAAAAAGCTCATTGTTTTCAAATTTAAAGAAGCAATCATCTGGAACCATTAAGCTTGGTGATAAAGGAAAGTGTAATATTATTGGCATTGGTAAAATTGGTTATAATGCATCTAACTTTATTGATGATGTTTATCTCATTGACGGTTTAAAGTATAACTTGCTTAGTATCTCTCAAATATGTGATAAAGGCAATAAGGTGATTTTTGATTCAAATAAATGTAAAGTTTAAGATAAAACTATAGGGTGATGTTGTGCTTACTGCTCCTAGATGTAACAATGTTAATTCAATGAGCACTAACCAAGTTTCAGGAACTAAGCTAACATGTCTCAAGGCCTTGACTGACGACCCAAGGCTTTGGCATAAACGACTTGGTCACATTAGCATGCATACGTTGAAGAAACTTCAATCAAAGGATTTGGTACGTGGTTTACGAAACCTAAACTTCAAGGTAGATGAACTATGTAAGGCTTGTACACAAGTTACACAAACAAGAGGTTCATTCAAACCAAAGAAGGTTGTAAGTTCTTCTAGACCCATTAAACTTTTACATATGGATTTATGTGGTCCTATGCGTGTCAAATCTCCCAAGGGAAAACAATACATTCTTGTCATTGTGGATGATTTTTCTCGTTTTACATGTATCTCATTCTTACGGGAAAAATCTGAAGCTTTGTTTAGGTTTTTAAAACTTTGTAAGGAGTTGCAAACTTTGAAAAACCTACCTATCGTCTCTATTTGAAGCAATCATGGTAGAAAATTTGATCAACTCAAGTTTGATTTATTTTGTGTAAAATATGATATTTCACACAACTTTTCAACTCCTAGAACACCTCAACAAAATGGGGTTGTGGAACGTAAGAACCGCACCCTAGAGGACATGTCTAGGACTACGTTTTGAGAAAATAGTTTGCCAAAACGTTTTTGGGCTGAAGCTGTTAACACGGCTAATTACATCTTGAATAGATGCTTAATTTGCCCTATTTTGAAAAAGACTCTTTACGAACTCTTTAAGGGAAGAAAACCTAATATTTCCTGTTTTAAACCCTTTCGATGTACGTGCTTTGTCCATAATAATGGCAAAGCCTTGGTAAGTTTGATGCACGTAGTGATGAAGCTATATTTATTGGATATGTTTCAAATAGCAAACTTTATCGTGTTTACAACAGACGTACCAAAATTGTTGAGGAAAGTATTCATGTTATATTTGTTGAAAGCAATGATGGTACTTTGAGGGAAAGTTTTGCATATTTAAATCTTAATCAACATGGAGATCATAATTCTGATGGTGAAGAAGATCCTAAAGCTCGAGAATAGAATATGTATAAAAACTATTTCTATTTTTAATTTATTAATTTAAATTTAATGAGATCATAATTTGTTTTAAATTTATTTTTACGATTTTATTATTTTATAATGAACTTCTAATGTAATATATTAACAATGGGTATAGAGAGGAAACATATAAAATCATGAGGGTACCAAGAGGAATTTTGAAATTTAGTGGATGTCAAGAGAAAAAGTATAAACCTTAAGGGCATCAAGAGGAAAAACTCTTGAATTTATAATGAAATATATTAAGAAAGGGTATAAGGAGTAAACAAATCAAACCATGAGGGTACCAAAAGGAAACTTAAAAACTTGTGGATACTAAGAGAAAAAGTTCAAACTTGAAGGGCACCAAGTGAAAAAGCCCCAATTATTTACTAGAAGTTGGTCTCATTTAAATCAACAAATGTTCATTAATAGGTGATGAAATCACTATCTTACTTAGGTAGTTTTAGCATGTTTATAGAGTCTATTGGTTGTGTTTTGGTGTCATTGTGTAAATTTAGTTGGGCAAGTGAACAATGAAGAAATCCGATTTAGCAACAGTTGGAAGAAGAAGGAAAGAAAAGAAGAGTTCAAGACAAAGCTTTTGTTGAAGAACCGCATCTGCGTTTGAGGACCACCGCCCCGCGGTGATTGGCCTCCCCCGACGCCGTTTCCTGCGGCCTTGCCTGCGCCAAGAAGATCTGTGTCACCGTGACCGCGGAGACATTAGCCCGCACCCGCAGTGACACCACACATAGAGAGCAAAGTCCAGCACCCCTGCTCGCGGACAAGACGAATCCCAAGCGTCTGTGTCACAACGACCGTGGCGACATTGGGTCGCACCCGCTTAACACCCCGCAACCGCGGCTTCAAAGTTTGTGTTGAAGACCCTTTGGATTTTCACCCCTGCGATCTCAGTTTTGAAGAGGTCAACTCTTCACCTTCCTGCAGCCGTGGCCATCCAAAGTTGTGCCCGCACCTCAACAACAAAAAGTGAAGAGTCTCAAGCATGTTCCAAAGCTAAGAAGATCCCGCGACCGCGACCATCTAGGTCGCACTCACATCCAGAATGAAGATGAAGCGTTTTGTGCTGAATTGCACTAAACCACACATGCGACTCCCAAATGCCGCGCCCGCGGTTGTGCAATAGTCACAATAAACTCGACGGTTTAGACCTTCACTTTATGACATTTAAGGTGACGATTTAGGCTGTCTCTTTACTGCAATTTAGTGTCTAGATTAGTATAAATAGAGGTGCTATGATTGTGTTAGAATAATCTCTTCCATAGTCAAAAACCTCTTTGTTATTTGTTTTCATAGTTTTGTATGGAATGCTAAAGTTTTCTTGCTACATTTGGTTGATTGAAGCTTTCATACAAAGATGGTTGTAGGCTCTCTTTAATTGAAATTTTTATTCAAGTTAATTTGTGTTATATTCCTTGCATCTAACGTTGTTTGTGTGTTGCTTTCTACCTAGCTTGATTATCTAGGTAGCTTAGTTTAATACAAAGTGCTAAAGTTTGTTGGTTATGGGTTCGGGTCACTAACCAATTCGTATGAAGGTGGATAACCAACCAAGTGTAGTGTTTCCTCTAAATTGAATCATCATCTTTACTTCTTTGCATGCTTTTGTCTTGGCACTTTAGCAATCACAAAACCCCCCTATTACATATAATTGATAGTTTTAATCACACTTATGGTTTATTTGCTCTCATTCTCTCTTGGGTCAACCCCTACTTATTTGCTATACTCGTTTTAGCATTTGAGTTCGGATATTTACTTTGATAAGATATAATGACCTAAGAAAATATCTTTGCCAAATTTGGCGTCGTTGCCGGAGAGATTAGAGTTTTAAAGTCTTTGTTATTTTTATTATGAATTATTGGTTTGAACCATTTGCATGGTTCAAATCGTGCTACAAATACCACTTTTTCTCCTTTTGAACTAGATATTGAAAGATCCTACAATAGACAAAGTAGAGACCGTCGGAACGAACAAGAAGCAATGGCAAATCGAACACTTCGACAACTCACCCAACCGGACTTGACTCAACACCTCTTGTGGTGACCATTCCGGCAATTGGAGAAGAAGTCAACTTCGAGCTCAAGCCGGGCTTGATCCACTTACTACCATACTTCCATGTACTTAGTGGGGAGGACACGATCAAGAACTTGGAAAAGTTTCATACCGTTTGCATGAGCATGAAACCGACAAATGTAACTGAAGAGCAAATCAAATGAGGGATTTTGGCTTCACCCTCAAAGATGCGGTGGATGATTGGTATTACCAACTTTCATCCAGAGGCATCGATACTTGAGAGAATTTGCACAAAGCCTTCTTGGAGAAGTACTTTTCAGCGAAGAAGACAAATAGCAACATTGAGCAAGAAGCCGATGAAACTCTTAATGAGTCCTATGAAAGGTTTGCCAAGATAAGGTCAAGTTGTCCCTTCCATGGATATTTCACTAAAGACTTGGTGTTGTACTTGTACCAAGGGTTGTTGGACAATAAACGAAGAATTGTAGATGCCGCTTGCGGAGGTAATATCTTAAACTCTACTCCTGAAATTGCTAGGTAAAAAATTCAAGAAATGGCAGAAGGTACAAGAAATTTTGGCAAGACACATCATCACCACCACCCTCCATTTTCAGCCACCGACACCTCATCACCACTAACCCACCACCTCCACTCTCCACTCTCAACCTTACCCTCCATTCACATCCACTCAAAACCTAACTCACAACCACGCCACCACCTCATCTCCGCCACTAGTCGCTACCACCCTGCTCCGCCTCCAAAGTATTCGACCCCGCAATCAACAACAACAACCAAGGAGAAGTTCCACTACCACTGATTTTTTCGAAGCCTTTGCAAATCGCCCAAATCTAGTTCTCTCGCGACCGCGGCCTAACTCCACCGCAACTGCGCCCTCACACTTTCACTGCATCCGCGCCTCCAAAGGCCCCGGAAGCGCGGCTTCACTGGCAAAGACCCTACGGCCACGAATTGAGCTCCCCGTGCCCACGGTTATTGTTATTCGACATGAAGGTCCATTCTTTGTTATTTTTTCCTGAATTCTAATTCAATTGCTGAATATCTTGCTAGAATGGATAGAGGAATGAAGACTAGTATGAATTCTAAAGATGAGAAGAGGTATGAGTTTGTTAAGAACCCCGATGTGGTTGCAATGAAATTTATGCACATTTTAACTTTTGAGAAGTTGGAAATGTTAGAGTGCATGCAACAGTTTCTCGAGCATGCTGGGCTCGGGAAATTTTTGGGGAAGCATGTTGTTGTCTACCTAGAACCGGTGAGCCAATTCATTGCCACCTTTCAATGTGAGTTGGAAGACCATGGGTTGACAAGATTAACGTTCAAATTTGAGAATAAAATGTATGTAGTTGATTTGAAGCAATTAAGGGCTACGTTTGGGGTCACCAAGGACCTCACTAATGATTGGAAATAAGGTAGCCCAACTAGAGATTTGTTTGCTTTTTGTTTAGGTGCAACGATGTCTGATTTTTGTGTAGGTGGTGAGTATAACAACAAACTCACTCACCCTTGCTTTAGGCTCTTGTGCAAGTTAATCATGAGTGTATTCTGTGTCCACAAGGAGGATAACAAGGTTGCCCTCAAGGACCTTGATTACTTTTATGCATGCATCCCGTATTGTGATATAATGCTAGATTGGGTTCAACTCTTCTTGACCACTTTGAAGCGGGTTAGGAGAGGCGAGCCACGAGACATAGTGGGAGGAGGGTTCATTGCCCTCATTCGGCTCAGGTAATGGATAGTTCAGTCCTAGAGACCCTTGTGACGAGCCCTTTCTTCACCGTTGCCCTCCTTCGGCGTTGCAAGATGCTGAAGATCGATGACGAGCACCATTTCTGGACCTCCTTCCACGATCAAAGCCATGTTATCTACTTGCCCCGTCCCTTGCCATAAGGACCTGAGTTGACTAATTTCTACATCTACGCCGACCCAATTATCCCGAGGGCGAGGCCTATTGCTTTGGTTGAGAGGCACCATGCGAGCTCGAGTGGAGCCCCAACTCAGTCTTATTAGTCCATCCCCGATAATAAGAAGATGCCCATTTGTTGCTGGTCTTGACCCATTCTAGGAGTAAATGATAGCTCAAGTGAGAGCTTTGACCACTTAGCAGGGCGAGTGGCAAACTGACTTTGAGCGGAGAGTGACCTCTTCGTTCACTCCCCATCAGATGAGTCCAAGTATGAGCAAAGGATGCGGGAGCACATAGATCACCAATAGAAAACATGGCATTCCGGCTATAAGGAGCGGATTTTTGCTCGGATGGATGAGCAGACTTGTCGGAATATTGGACTCCATCAGAGGCAAAACATTTCTTCTCTCACTTCCCATATCCACCGGAGCACCCAGATGGTCCACCACCCGGACCATCTCATTAGTGAGTTATCATTTTCCCTTCTCCATTTATATTTTTGCCTTCATTTTCACACTTTGAGGGCAAAGTGATCTTTAACCATAGGGAAGGGATCTTATCTTACATTTCCATTGATCATGTGTTTTACAAATATCTGTTTGAGAATTTTGTTTGTAAAATTGAAATTCAGAGAGAGAGAGAGAGAAGGCCAAAAATAATGAAAAAGGCAAAGAAAATCCTAGGATAAGTCGAAAACTTGAAAGGACGGCTTAGGTAAAAAGTAGGTAGTCCGACCAACATTAGGTTGGTGCAAAAATGGACTTGAGTGATGCGAGAAATGATGAGATTATCATAGAAAAAAGAAGAGTGGCAAGATGAAAACCCGAAAGGGCGCCTTGACAAAAAGAGTGACAAATCCGAGTGATTAAGTTCATTCTTTTGGCGTTGGCGACATAAGAAGATGTGCTATAAGGAGGAATCTGGGTAGACCACTCTTGGAGCATAAGGAGTTAGATGGTAGTTTTCTCTTTTCACATCACTTGGTAAATTTTTGATTTTTGCTCTTTGCATTCTTTGTTTAATTGCCTTTATGTTTCATCATGTTTTCTGAGGCTTTTTGTTGAACATTAGATAGATTTTAGTTTACTCGGGACGAGTAAGAATCTAAGCATGAGGGAATTTGATAAGTGAAGAAATTACTATCTTACTTAGGTAGTTTTAGCATGTTTTTAGAGTCTATTAGTTTTGTTTTGGTGCCATTGTGTAAATCCAGCTCTAAGGAAGTGAACAATGAAGAAATCCATGGATTTAGAAACAATTGGAAGAAGAAGGGAAGCAAAGAAGACTTGAAGATGAGGCTTTTACCACACCCGCGGCTAAGGACCATCGTCCCCGCAGCCCCAGCGCCGTTGCCTTGCCTACTTTAAGAAGATCTGTGTCACCGCGACCGCGGCAACATTGACCAGCCCTCGCGGTGACATCACACACAGAGCAAAGCCTAGCGCCCCCACGCCCCTTATTCGCGGACAAGTCGAAGCCCAAACGTCTGTATCACCGCGGGTAAATCAAACTCGAACGGATAATGATCCGATCCGATCCGACCCGGATAAATCAAACTTGGATACCAATATTTATTTTTTGGATCAAACGGATCGGCTGGATATCCGCAGATAATCATCCAATCCGGTACAACTCCTAGATATCCGGCCGGACCAGATGAAAATCATATCGGAATTTTACTAAAATATATACCCAAATATAATTGGTCATTCGGGTCGGATCGATCCGATGTCCACCCCTAATTTCCACTTGTGGTCCCTGAGAGTTGTACTCTACGTTGCTTTTACAAACTTGTTCTCGTTGTTTATTCATCGCTTTGCTTGTCTAGCGCTTCCTTTGGTGCTCCTTCTAGATCGGCTCGTTGTGATCGAAGGTCTCGCTTGATGTGTTTTTCTCTTTTTTGTATGTTATGGTTCTTTCAAGGAGGTTAGTCCTCTGCCGATTGACCGGCCTTTCAATCTCTTAGATAGTGTGTCGTCTAGTGTATCAAACCGCTTTCTTTTATTATTTTTTTAGTAATCATAATTTTTTGTTGTGTACACATAGAATACAATATTGAGTAAATTTAAAATAAATAATTATTTTAAATAATAAGTATATAAATAATGTGTTAATTTATTAGGATTCCCCCTTAATAATAAGAACAAGCGAAAAAAAAATCTAATTTAACGAAAAGAAATATTAGCGAGAAATAAGAAGTCTCTCAAATTTGGGGATACCCTCTGTTTAAAATTACGGGTATATTAAACTACATTTTATTTCGAACACTTTTTTTGTTCATAAAACGCATTTTTAAACTGAATGCGTGTTTTTTTTTTCAAACTACAACTTATGCACTTTGAAAAAAATTGTTCATAAACAACAATTCGCTTATGTTTTTTTTCTTCAAAAAATTGTAATAAAATTATAGTTTTAGACCACGTCTTCTTCGTATAGCCCATAGTTTTAAATTGTAGAGGGTCCATATCATACGAACACGGTGGAACGAGATGAGAGTTAAAGAACGTGAAGTATGTCATATGAATTTGGGGTGCTGAACTTTGGACTAGACGTATGTGCTAGATCTCTTTCTAGGACAGTTTGGATATAAATTTGTGGAAAATTCATGCTGTATGATGGAGGTTCATTTGATTGTTACCAAATGTTTATGGGGTGTCGCTACCCTCAATCCATCCCTGGATAATTCGATAGTTTAACATCATTTGTCGCCAAACATTTAACTCGCGGTAAAAAACGATTGATGGAAGTCAAAAGAGTACTGTAGCTAGAGATACGCGGCAAAGAAATCATCCCCTAGCCTGCCGAGGAAGATTTCATTGTAGTAATTAATTCTCTATCAGTAATTAATACTTCACTGTTAGTCAAAAAATAAAGGTTGATCGCTAATCACCGGTCAGTACACACCAGCCCCAAAATGGTCTTTTCCCTCCCTCTTCTCCTTCCCCTATCAAAGCAGCTAGCTTTATCTACAAAGCCCTCTGTTTTTTCCACTCTCAAGGCAGAAAAAGCAGCACACCAGAAAAGCCCCTTCTTCCTCCTCCTTCTCAGCCACTCAGCTTTTTGTTTCCCTTTGGTCTGCCATTTCCCTTCTCCTCCTTTAGCTATATTACTCATCCTTTCCCACTCTTCACCGCTCTCACTGTAAAAAAAAAAACAGAGCATCGATCTGTAATCCTTCTCAAAAAACAGAGCACAAAGGTGAAAAAAATATGATCAGTCTCACAGATCTCTACCATGTTCTTACAGCGGTTGTCCCGCTCTACGTAGCCATGATCCTAGCTTACGGTTCAGTCAAATGGTGGAAGATCTTCACCCCAGATCAATGCTCCGGTATCAACCGTTTCGTCGCCTTATTCGCCGTCCCACTCCTCTCTTTCCACTTCATCTCTACCAACAACCCTTATGAGATGAACTATCGTTTCATAGCCGCTGACACTCTCCAAAAACTCATCGTTTTAGGGGTTCTTTCTGTCTGGTCTAGACTCAGCTCTAGAGGCTCCCTTGAGTGGTCCATTACTCTGTTTTCACTCTCTACTTTGCCCAATACTCTAGTCATGGGTATTCCTCTTCTTAAGGGCATGTATGGGGATGACTCTGGAACTCTCATGGTTCAGATTGTTGTTCTTCAATGCATCATTTGGTATACTCTCATGCTCTTCCTCTTCGAGTATAGAGGTGCCCGGATTCTCATATCTGAACAGTTCCCGGACACTGCTGCCTCCATCATATCCTTCAGGTAGTTTTTCCCGGTTGTTATTATTTTTGTGTTTATATACGTAGTTACACGGGATTAATGGGTGTTTTCTTTTGGATTTTCAGGGTCGATTCTGATATTATATCTTTGGATGGCAAAGAGCCGTTGCAAACGGAAGCAGAGATAGGAGAAGACGGTAAACTCCATGTTACCGTTAGAAAATCAACCAGCTCCCGGTCGGAGATCTACAGCCGTCACTCCCACGGCGGTGTACATTTCACTCCAAGACCATCCAATTTGACGAATGCTGAGATTTACTCTCTCCAATCCTCCCGAAATCCTACTCCGAGAGGGTCAAGCTTCAATCACACTGATTTCTACTCAATGGCGAATGGTGGGAAGAATGTGAGCCCAAGGGGTTCCAATTTTGGGAACTTGGGATTTGATGAGGAAAGTGGTGTAGGCCAGGTTAAGGGTCAGGCGAATGGGAATTCTGGGTACCCAGCTCCTGCCGGAGTTGGGATCTTTTCTCCAGTGGTGGGTCCTGATGGGAAGAAGAAGGCGGCGAACGGTGGTGGTGGAAAGGATCTTCATATGTTTGTTTGGAGCGCAAATGCTTCCCCTGTTTCTGAAGGTGGGATCCATGTTTTCAAAGGAGGGGTTGGTGGTGGTGAATATGCAAATGATCTTGGTGGGGTTGCTCATCCATCAACAAAAGGTATCAACTTTAAAATTTTATTTGTATAGGTAGTTCAACATTATTGGAAATGATCTTGATTTGGGTTTGGATTGCAAATGCTATCAGATTATGACAACTACAGCCGGGATGAGTTTAGTTTTGGAAACAAACAAGATGGGACTGCAGGGGATGGGCCGACACTCTCGAAGCTAGGGTCGAGCTCAACAGCGGAGCTGCGGCCAAAGGGCAACCCTCCTCCGGCGGCTGCACTACCACCGACTAGTGTGATGACGAGGCTGATACTGATCATGGTTTGGAGGAAGCTCATTAGAAACCCTAACACCTACTCGAGTCTCATTGGTCTTACTTGGTCACTCATATGCTTCAAGTAAATTGCGACACTGTCTTGACATTTGTTTTCATTTCACAAGTTACACCATGATCAAGATTGCAAAACCCTTTTTACAGGTTTCATGTTGAGATGCCTGCAATAGTAGCCGGTTCGATAGCCATTCTCTCGAATGCCGGCCTCGGAATGGCCATGTTTAGCCTTGGTATTAATTGCATAGGCTTAACTCTGATGAGATGAGTTGAGATGACAGTCGAATAATTCTAAGTTTGTGTCATGTTGTTGTTAATTGCAGGTCTGTTCATGGCCCTACAGCCGAGAATCATAGCCTGTGGGAACTCGGTGGCGACGTTTTCAATGGCGGTTCGGTTCATAACGGGTCCTGCAGTGATGGCAGCGGCTTCGATAGCAGTGGGGCTCCGAGGCGTCCTCTTACACATTGCCATCGTGCAGGCGGCTCTTCCGCAAGGAATCGTCCCGTTCGTGTTCGCCAAGGAGTACAATGTGCACCCGGACATACTGAGCACAGGGTAAGGGTTTTGATCGAAGAGGGTTGATTGATTGATATAGTGAATCATGTTTGATTTTATGGATTGGTTTGTGTGCAGGGTGATATTTGGGATGCTAATAGCTCTTCCTATTACACTGGTTTACTACATTTTGCTGGGTCTTTAAGAAGAAAGCAATCACAAGGCGCATGGCCATGGATGGAAGTGTTTTTGAGTGAAGTAAAATAGGATGTTAGATCGAGTGTCTTTTGTAAAGCAAAGAGAGGATTTGGTCTTTTCAAGTACTCCTAACTTTTAAATCTATTTGATCCGCAAGGAGCTCCCCGTATCGAATTGAAGGTTTCTAATTAGCATCTTTATAGTCAACAAGTGAAATAGGAGGATAGTTATCGTTAAACAATTTCGAGTTAAACAATTTTGAGTATAGTTGAATTGTTGATCATATAGTTTAATAATTTTAAATATAATTTAATAATTAATTATGTTTGAACAATTTTGAATACACTAACTTGAATAATCGGTCAGTTGAACAATTGACCATATATTTAAATAAATTTAATTATAGTTGAACAAATACGTCTTAAATTCGAACAATTTATAACTTTTACTATAATAAAATTTTCTATTGTATGACCCCCTTTTCTACTTGAAACTATATATATATATATATATATATATATATATATATATATATATATATATATATATATATATATATATATGAGAACATGCTTTGTCGTGTAATAATGGGAACAATTCGTAGTTATTATTAGTTTTGCTATGAATATGTCATATCGTTTAATGTATTATTCGTAGTTATTGTTGGTTGAATGGATTATTCGTAGTTATTATTAGTTTCAAATATTATTTATCTAATAATTATGATATCTATCTTAAATCTCGACCCATAATACTCACCATCCGACGGTTTAAGATTGTTCTCATGATTACACGATAAGATTGTTCTCATGGAAACGCACCCCATATATATATATAGATTCGGGTGAGGAGAGTCTTTGTGGAGAGCAGTTGCGGAGAAATTTTTATTCATTTTTTGGTACTACTTAGTTCAATGTTTATTCACATTTTTTCTATTTTTTCAAGAATGAAACTTTATCCCTAAAAATTAAACGCATATTTTGTTCATAATTGAGAAAAAACGAACTATGATAACAAAAAATATGAACTAACGTAAAAAATGAACACATAGTGCAAAAAAAAGGAACAAATTTTCTCTTCGCATCCTCCCCACAAGGAGCTTTCTCACCGAAACCAGAATATATATATATATATATATATATATATATATATATATATATATATATATATATATATATATATATATATATATATATATATATATATATAGAGAGAGAGAGAGAGAGAGAGAGAGAGTGAGAGAGAGATCATATGAGAACAGACTTATCGTGTAATTATGAGAACATAATCGTAATTATTATTAGTTTTGTTACTAAGATGTCATATCGTTTAATGTTCTATTCGTAGTTATTGTTGGTTGAATGGATTATTCCTAATTATTATTATTCGTAGTTATTATTATTTATGATATCTACTCTAAATGTCGACCCTTAATACTCACCATCCGACGGTTTAAGATTGTTCTCATGATTACACGATAAGCATGTTCTCATGGGAACCGCACCCTCTATATATATATATATATATATATATATATATATAGAGAGAGAGAGAGAGAGAGAGAGAACCTATGTAATCGTGGATGAACAAACCAACGGTTTTGATATGGATAAGATTTATATCCATTTTTCAAAAGTTGGTCACATTAATGCAATTTCCATTTAATGTTAAACGATAATGTTATTTTTCTTAAATGATTTATTACCTTATTAATATCACACTCATACACATGAACGTTAAGTTCATAATGTTCAATTAAAAATACACAAAAAATCGATGTCTATATGTTTGTTTGAGTTAAATTTAATGAACACTAGCGTTCATGCATACGAGCGTTCAATCACATAAGTAGTTAAAGACATGTACAAGATTGATTAACCATTTACTTTCATGAACACGAGTGTTTATGTACAATGTGTAAACCCGCAAATGAGCACCATGAACATCATGGTGGTGTGATGATTGAATTCTACAAGAAAAATGTACATAAATGATTAATAATGGATGAACATGATCGAATAAGATTTTCTTTCCAAACCAACTCAAATTATTAATTTTGTAGACGATGATCGTATTAAGTAGTTAAAGACATGTACAAGATTGATTAACCTTTTCTCCGTCTTTACTGACCTTTTCTGGCTTAGATTTCACCACATTTGAGGGTAAAGTCTGGTTCAGACCTTATCTTTCCCTAATTTGTGAGTTGTTATACCAATTGTCGTTATTGTAGGTGTTCATCTAGATGTACATCCATAAAGGTATCACTTCTTCCTTTTCTTATGGTTGCCAGCTTGTTCTCCTTCTCCCTCTCCTCTTTCGTCTAGTTTATTCTTGTTTTCTACATTAATTGATTGATTTTGTCAGTTTCATGCGTAACCGCAAAAGGGAGAGAGTGAGGAGCAACCGCCGAGGTAAGATCTCTACGCCTGAAAAATCATGTGACAATGAGGATGAGCGGATAAACAAGAAGAAGAATCTAGAGATAAGTGAGGAGGAGATTACCTAATATCTCGAAAAAAGGCAGAGAAGGTAATTACTGGTTAATTTTTTCACGTTATAAGGGGTTATGGTTTATTTGTGTGGTCTTGGTGTTCAAGTGAATTTTTGGGTTGCTTAATTTCATTTCTCAAAGATTAAAATTTAGAGGCTTTTGTTTGCTTATAATGATTGTTTTCTATCTGGTATATTATTATGCTAGAGTGAAATAGTATGCCAGCCTCTGTAACCAGTAGACAAAGGATGAATGCATGAATATGGAAGCGAAAGTAAATATTCTGCAACAGGATCTGGAAGAAGATATTTTACCAAACTGAAAAAAATACTTTTTCCCTAATTGCATATTGCAATTAATTGTTCCCATTTGTGGTTTATAATTTGAGACTGGAATACGCTTTTTCTCAGGATTAGACTGGATAAAACGAGTTCCAATGGTAGGAGATATAATTCTAAACGGGGTCTGAAAGAAGATAGTTTACCAGAAAATTACTATGACAATGCACATTCCAACAAAATCCGGAATTCCTTTAACAAGCATAGTGTATGTAATGACTCACTCGAGTATTAATGTACTTGTGATGCTAAAAAATACTGAAGCATGATCTTTGAATGCAGTCCAAGGATTACATGTCAGGAACAAGAGATCTCCAGATGGCTGAGAGCATGAATTAAGAAATTCTTGTCTTCGAAGGAGATGGACCTTTTTCTACAAGAAAGTCAACTGGTCTTGATGAAGGGAGGCAACAAAGTTGAGCCCACTCATATAAGAATTGAGGCAGGTCGTACAAGTTTAATGTTCGTGCCTGAACTTTAGTGTTATCTATGTTCATCTTTGATGCCTCCCTTCATCAAGACCAGTTGACTTTCTTGTAGAAAAAGGTTCATCTCCTTCGAAGACAAGAATTTCTTAATTCACACTCTCAGCCATCTGGAGATCTCTTGTTCCTGACATGTGATCCCTGGACTACATTCAAAGATCATGCTTCAGTATTTTTTTAGCATCACAAGTACACTAATACTCGATTGAGTCATTACATACACCATGCTTGTTAAACGAATACCGGATTTTGTTTGAAATGCGCATTGTCTGGTAATTTTCTGGTAAACTATCTTCTTTCAGACCCCGTTTAGCATTATGTCACCTACCATTGAAACTCATTTTATCCAGTATGATCCTGAGAAAAAGCAAATTCCAGTCTCAAATTATATTATAAACAACAAATGTAGGGGAATAATTAATTGCAATATAAAATTAGGGCAAAAGTATTTTTTTCAGTTTGGTAAAATATCTTCTTCTAGATCCTGTTGCAGAATATTTACTTTCGCTTCCAGATTCATGCATTCATCCTTTGTCTACTGGTTACAGAGGCTATCATACTATTTCACTCTAGCATAATAATATATGAGATAGAAAACAATCATTAGAAGCAAACAAAAGCCTCTACATTTTAAGCTTTGGGAAATGAAATTAAGCAGCCAAAAATTCACTTGAACACCAAGACCACACAGATAAACCATAACCCCTTACAACTTGGGAAAATTAACCAGTAATTATCTTCTCTGCCTTTTTACGAGATATTAGGTAATCTCCTCCTCACTTATCTCTAGATTCTTCTTCTTGTTTATCCGCTCATCCTCATTGTCACATGATTTTTCAGGCGTAGAAATCTAACCTCGGCGGTTGCTCCTCACTCTCTGCCTTCTACAGCTGCGCGTGAAGCTGACCAAATCAATCAATTAATGTAGAAAACAAGAATAAACCAAAGGAGGAAAGAGGAGAGAGAGAGAAGGAGAACACACTAGCAACCATAAGAAAAGGAAGAACTGATACCTTTATGGAAGTACATCCAGATGACCACCTACAATAACGACATTTGGTATAACAACTCACAAATTAAAGAAAGATAAGGTTTAAACCAGACTTTACCCTCAGTTGTGGTGAAATCTAAGCCAGAAAAGGTTAGTGAAGACGGAGAAAAGGCTGAAGAACTTACCAAAGAGGCCGGACTCAGTGGAGAGTGGAGATTGCGAGTTCCCAATGAGAAGCATATGGCCATTAGAACCGTCATGTGAAGGCCTTTAAAGCGAGTGCATTGGAAAGTCAAATGCAGCGGCGATCAATGACCAGACGGTGGCATATCGAGAAGAAAACACGCGACCTATACATGTCGAGCGTTGCTAAACATGCAATGAATATCGGCAGTAGAAAGACGCGTGGAAGCTGGTGGCCATAAGGAATATGAACGGCTTCTTCATTCCTGAAGAAATGGGCCGCCCCTATGTTGTACCAGTGGACAATAGCCTTCCACGGCCTTGTCGGTGACCCAAATTGGCTTTAGCACGCCACTGTAGCAAAGTGCAACTCTCTCTTATATTGTATATATGATATATATGGTTGAGTTCAAGTGGAAAGATGTCTTAGAGTAAAAAGTAGGAAGGATTCACAACCATTGGATCAAGTAACATTTGTTCAATTATAACATGTATTTCTTCAATTAAAAATTGTTCAAATATATTCGTAATTGTTCATATATGTTAATTGTTCGACTATATTCGAAATTGTTCAACTATAGGACTAATAGTTCAACTATATTCGAAATTATTCAACTAAACTTTTGTTCAAGCATATGCGAAGTGTTAATTAATTTGGACAAATCACAAACCTCGATAACTTTGATCCAAGAGTTGTAAGCCCTTTCCACTTTTGGCCCTAAAACCCCAGATCCTATGTGATCCAAATCCTACACACACGCACTCACACACGAGCACACATGCACACACGCACGCAGAGACACTCACACACTCACACACACACATATAGGGTCAGGTTTTGGAGAGAACCATTCTTAAGGAGAGGAGTGAGAACATCTAATAGACGTTAAATTAATTGATGAACGTCCTACATAAAATCAAGTAAATAATCTTATTATGGTAAGTAATAAATTGGAATAAGCATAATAATGAGTGTAAGGTTTATGAACATAACTTTCATCTTAATTAATACTATTTTTTATGTATTTCACCCTATTTAATTTGTAAATGTATTTTATTTACTAGTTTAAGTATATTAAATGAACGTAATGTTCAAAGAAACTAAAAGTATTTGTCTAGTCATGTTGTTATTGTGTATACAAGCTTTCTTACATATATTTTTATTCAATTTAATTAAACAATGTTTTTTATTTACTAGCGTACGCATACCTTTATTGCCATGTTATTATTGTTTTACGAGTTTTCTTATATATTCATTTACAATTGAACATACGGTTCATGAACATAAAAGAGTATAATATCTTTTGAGTATAGTAAGTACTATCATACAATAAGCTATTATATGTGTGGACCTTTCTTACGAACCTTTAAGAAGCATTGAATCTAGGATTGAGTGATTGAGATTAATGGACCACAATAAGGAAGATTGTTATTAGTATCACATGAAACGTGCTATTCATACCTCGACTACGCCTACGCAATACGTAGCCGTAGCAACAAACTCATTTCGTTCGAAAAATAAAGGAAAATGGCTACGACTACGCATGGCGGATGCGTAGCCATACTACACATGTTGGATGCGTAGTAGTCCATTGCAAGCATTTGGTTCTGATAATTAAGAAAAAATAATTACGCCTACGCAGTGCGTAGGCGTAGTAAGGTTAATTTTTTTAAAACTATGGGTACACCCTACGTAGTCGTAGGAGGTGTATGCGTAACATGATTAATGTGGTACGAATAGCAAGAACCCACAATAAGCTATTATAAGTATGAACCTTTCTTACAATAATGATTAAGAACCATAAAAAAAAACATTGGATCTAGGATTGAGTTATTGAGATTAATGGACCACAATAAACTATTATAAGCATGAAACACTAAATTAACTAAAAATTAAATTTTAAAATAGATATTTTTATGAAAAAGAGAGAAACCATCAAAATTTCTTATAAGGAAGTTTAACCAAAATTTGGAGGCTTATTTTCTCATTTATTAAATTTGTTCAATCTTTCACATTTATATAATTTGTTAAATCAAACCATTGTTCATATGATTCATGTTGTTTAATTGATTCATTTTGACAATAAATTGTTCAACTAAGTTGAACGGGCAATTTTGGTAACTAGGCCTTTTTGAGAAACTAGAGTAGTAACTAGCCTTTTTAATGTTTCAATTAAGTAAATATACCTCAACTTTTTGTATTGATTTTCAAACTCTACACACTATTCTCTCAAGGGTACATTTACTAAACACAAAACTAGAAAAAGCCTAGTAAATCAAATTGTTTCTTAAAAAATTTTATATGAATGAACATTTACATTTATACGGATGAACAAAACTTGAAATCCAATTTTTAGTATATATATATATATATATATATATATA
>BSUD01000003.1:41607637-41752802 GCA_033239045.1 Fagopyrum esculentum
ATTTAATTTTTTTTTTTTTGCTTTGGATGAATACTACGGATATTAATTTATCATTAACCAAATCCGCATAAAAAAATTGACGGAAAAGATTTTATATTTTTAAAAAATAATAATGTCCGTAACAATAGACTGGATTGGAAAAATTTTTTTACGTAAAAATATACATACAATTTATTAAAAAGTATTTAAACACGTATATTTTGAATTTAAAAAATATCCGATCAGTTTTGAAAAAGAAATCAAAATTCGAAAAGTTTTACGAAATTAAAATTGAATCAATTATTGATAAGAACTTAAAAATAGTCTAAACAAATTTTTTTTAGAAAAAGAAAAAAATCTGATAAATTTTTTAAATTGTACCGGAAATACATTTAATCATATGGTATTTAGTTTGAAATTTGAATACACCGGATTTTGATTTTTTTGGAAAAGCACGTACCCATGAGTATTAGGGTACAACTAAGAATAAAAACAAAATCAAAATCGGATTAAAATTTTTTTTTTGCTTTGGATGAATACTTCGGATTTGATCGAATCAGTAGCCAAATCTGTATAAAAAATTTGATAGAAAAAGATTTTAAATTTATTATAAAAAAATAATGTTCGTAACAATATACTGGATGAAAAAAAATTGTTAAGTGAAATATATAGTCGATTTATTAAAAAATATTTAAAAACGTATATTTTGAATATAAGAAAACCAGATCAGTTTTGGAAAAAAAAACAAAATCTTATCAGTTTTGGAAACGATCGAAATCGAATAAATTATTGATAAGAACTTAAAAACAATCTATATTTTTTTTTAGAAAAGGAAAAAATCCGATCAATTTTTTAAACAGTATCGGAAATATATTTAATAATATGGTATTTAGTTTGAAATTTGAATACACCGGTTTTTGATTTATTTGGAAAAGTACGTTTATAAATATTACGGTACAATTAAGAATAAAAACAAAATCAAAATCAGATTTAGTTTGAAAATTGATTGTACCGTAATACATTAAAGATTTCGGAAATGAAATTAAAATCGTATTTAGTTCGAAAATTGATTGAAAAACTTCGGAAAACTGATATAATAATATGGTTTTTAGTTAGGGAAAGCACGCACCTAAGAACTGACCGAAAAATTACGAAACTAAACAACGAACTAAAAAAGCCTTGGATTCCTGAAATGTATGAAGAACGACAATGCAAATTATTAAAAGGATGAAATTGATAAATCAATATCCGTATTCAGTTATATAGCAACGAGTTATATAATTGATAATAAAAACAAATTACCTCTATGAGAACGAAACAATAAGGAGGAATGGATATTAGCCTAGGTGTTGGGAAGAATAACAAAGCAGAAGATACAGTTTCACGTTATGGTGTATGATATTTATAGAATACAAAATAAAACGTCGAAACAATATCGTGCAATTTTCAGGTTATT
Organism: Fagopyrum esculentum; assembly: GCA_033239045.1. Lineage (NCBI taxonomy): Eukaryota > Viridiplantae > Streptophyta > Magnoliopsida > Caryophyllales > Polygonaceae > Fagopyrum > Fagopyrum esculentum. The sequence continues at coordinate 41,609,073 of BSUD01000003.1, forward strand.
ATTTATTCTCGAAAAAATTTAAAATATATTAAAATTTGTTAACAAATTAGGTTCCAAAGCGAATTAATTTAAAATATATTTAAATTAGGTATAAATATTTTTGCTTTGGATGGATTTGATCGAATGAGTAGCCAAATTCGCATAAGAAATTTGACGGAAAAAGATTTTAAATAAATTAAAAAATAATAATTTCCGTAACAATATATTGGATGGAAAAAAATTTGTTACGTGAAATATATATATGATTAATAGATAATTTGTTTAATAAATAAATATTTTCTGGCTTAAAATATTAATTTAAAAAATAAAGATTTATTGGGCAAAAAAATTGTGGGAGATCCGTTTCAATACTGCTTCCACATCGTGTCACGTCAGCAAAATTCGTGCTCTCTTTTAGTATGTATATAGATATTTATAGAATAGAAATCAAAACGCAGGAAGTGTGTTGTGGAATTTTCAAGGATCTGATAAGAACGTAAAAAAGAGAGATCCGCGTAGATTTTATAAATTGATTAATAATTATTTTAAATAATAAAAATAAAATAAATAAAATTTATTAATTTGGTATTACATTAATAACAATAAGAATTTGGCTAGAATCTATAATTTATTAATTGATTAAACATAGGAAGTGTGTTGTGGAATTTTCAAGGATTTGATAAGAATGTAAAAAAAGAGATCCGGGTATATTTTAAAAATTAATTAATAATTATTTTAAATAATAAATATAAAATAAATAAAAATTTATTATTGGGATAATTTGACATACTAGGCTTTTTTGAGTTTATGTTTAAGAAAATGTACCCCAAATTTTTTACCACTTTCATTTATTAGTAGGTAAAATTAATTAACCCATTTATTTAAAAAGGAAGAAGAAACTTCTCTATTTAAAAAATAAATAAATAAAATAAGAGGACTTTTTATTTACAAATACGTAAGTTATTGTGAACTTAGTTTTTTATTTGCTTTTTTTTTTCTTTTCTTCTTTTTTTTATTTTCTGATATATTTTCATACTAGAATTTTTCATACCATCAATTTACATACCAGAAATTCACTTACCATAAATTTACATACTAAAAATTCACTTACCAGAAATTTTCATACCAGAAATTCCCATACCAGAAATTCCCATACCAGAAATTCCCATACCATAAATTCCCATACCAAAAATACATACAAGAAATTCGTACCAAATTTACATACCAGAAATTTACATACCAGAAATCCATACCAGGTTTTTTATGCCAGAAATTCATTCCCAAAAATTACATATCTTAAATTTTCATACCAAATTACATATCAGAATTATATACAACAGTTATATATGAAAATGGCTAGCAAGTAGAGCATCATATATACAGGGATCGCCGGATGGGCTTAATGACATTCAAAATGTGTAATTTAGAAGTTGTAACAGGATTGTTTGATTAGAGTTATTTAGAATATTATTGTACAATTAGCTATGAAATATAATTAGCTATGGAAATAATTAACTCTTCTATTTAAAAAAAAATACACGAACTTAGCCAAAATCTTTTCAAATGTTACGTGAATGTGACTTTTATTTTTATTTTTATTTTCTTTTCTTTTTTTGTCTTTTATTTATTTATTTATTTTTATTTTTTGGTATTAGTTTCATACCAAAATTTCATATTCATACCAGAATTTTTTCATATCAGAATTACATACCAGAATTTTTTCATACCGGAATTTTAATACCATAATTTGTTACATACCAGAATTTTTTCATACCAGAATTTTTTCACATACCATAATTGTATTTTTTCACATACTAGAATTGTATTTTTTCACATACCAGAATTGTATTTTTTTCACGTACCAGAATTATATTTTTTCACATACCAGATTTTTTTTTTCACATACCATAATTATATTTTTTCACATACCATAATTGGTATTTTTTATCATACCAGAAATTTTAGGGCAAGACCCCTGCAATTTCCTCGACGGCATGGGCCCAGATAGGTATGAACCTCCATCATTTGTCCTGGACTTGTACTCATCAGGTTGGTCACTCCTTTTTGGAACAGTGAAGTAACCAACACCATTGTGAAAGGGAGAATGAGGCGATTCAATTCTACAAGGAGATACACTGCTCCTCTTGTAATTCCTGTAGGGAGATAACCCATTTCTAGCTTGCAAGCTCCCGTTTCTAGTCGGCAGCTCACCTGATTAAAACATTGGCCTAGAATTGCTCTTTGGCTTACTTTGAATTCGATTCAGCTCACAATTTTTAGTCTCATTATCAATTTTTTGCTTGTGGTGGGTAGACAGGACCTGCTCAAACATCAGCAAAATTACGTTAATGCGTTTGGCCGGGAGAAATTGATTCGAGTGAAAACCAGAAGCTGTTTACCTTGGAGTTTTTCCGGCTTGGAGACTTATAAGATGCATTTTTAACCAACATGCCAACCTTGCTAGCAAAAGCCAAGGCAATCTTGGTCTTGACTTCCATAGCAGGTACTGGATTCAAGAGACGCAGAGCATTCCTAGAGCAAAACCAACGAAAGAACCCACAGGATTTCATCGTAACGTGTCTTTGTTCATCAAATCCTTCATCTTCATCATCTTCACTCCGGGTAGACCCAATATCTTGGCCTGTGTAAAGAGTAATAGCCATATTTTTCAAAGGCTCTTTGACTATTTTGGGGACGATAACTTTAGACAGCAGAGGAGGTTCAACATCCACAATATGCCTCTTGGAAGCATACTGGGGTGACTCCAAGGTCATGGCTTTAGCTGCTGGTAAGAAGCGATTCATCATAAAATCGCGATTTTCTACATTTGTACTAGGTTTAGTAGTGATTGGAAGCTCAGAAGCACTCAATCCGCCAGTACTGCAATTCATAGCATAGGAGTCAAGTGCATCAAGGGCGTCGGAAAAATTGGCGTCGTCGGAGTCGGAACCAGAATCACTAGTTTTGTGAATGTCTATTTTTTCACATACTAGAATTGTTGTTTCAGATATCCTTCCCTTTGATGTCAACAGATTTAGGAAGGAACTAAGAAGCATCCATGTGAAGACCCTAATTAGAATCGTTGTTGGTTGATGACGACCCTAATTTTAGACATTGTAGCGGCGAAATCGAGAAGAAGTAGAAGAAGAAGAAAGGAGAGAAGAATCGAAGAGCTAGAGAAGATCGATTCCCTCAATCGATGAATGTCTTTTTTAACAAATTTAGGAAGGAACTAAGAAGCATCATATGAAGAAGTGAATTCTGAAAAAGTGACTGCAAAGTGATTGGAATCGGCGGTGGTGGGAGACTAGGTTTGGGATAGACAGTAAAAAAAATAATTGGGGTACATTTACTAAAGTGTAAAATAGAATTGGCCTAGTTACTATTATAAATATAAAAAAAGCCTAGTTACCTAATTAGCCCTTTATTATTTGGTAGTTACGTTGATAAGAATAAGAAATTTGGTTAGAATCTATAATTTATTAATTGATAAAAAAGTTAGAGAATCTCCAACAATATAAAAATTACGTCAAATCTTTGGCGGTTATGTTGATAAGAATAGATATTTGGCTATAATCTATAATTTATTAATTGATTAAAATGTTGGAGAATCTCCAACAAAAAAAAGTTACGTATAATCTTTGAATAACAAGTTGTTAGTTAGTAAAAAAAGATTTTATGGCTCAAAAAATAAAGATTTATTGGTCAAAAAACTGTGGGAGCTCCATTTGATTAATAATTCCACAGCATGCCACGTCATCTCAATATGTACTCTCTTTTAGTATGTATAATAGATAATAGATTCTTTTCATTAAATCCAATAAATCAACCTCGCTTTTGACGCAAGCTCTTTTATTTAAACCAATTATAAATGCCACTTCTTTTGAAGGTAAATAAAAGGTGAAAACGAAGTAGTTTGAAAATAAGCAATATCACAATCTCGGTTCATAAACATGTATGTTATAATAAATCAAACCATTATAGGGATCATCAATCTTTAGACCAGGAGGGAGATTAGCTAGAGATGATTAAATATAAAGCAAAATCAATATATAAAATCAACAAGGAGATAAACTCACAATTGTTTGGTTTCAACACAAAGAGGCCAACCTTTTACTCTAAAGCTACTTGACAACGAATAGACTCAAGGCAAGAGAGTATGAGAGATAAGAGATCCTAGATCGAGCGTATCTAACCCAAAGGCTGATATATGCTTATGTAGGGTCTCAAAGGAAGGAGTATAAAGTTACAAAATATATCTTTTCCAAAGATAAGATCGAAATATATGATTTCCTTTCACTACGTAATCCAAACGGCATAGAGACAGCTTGAGAGACGCCATGGGTGCCATCTTGCATATCATCTTGCATCTCATATGAACCTGGACAGGGCTGGGCATGATGGATTCCATTAGCAGTGAAGATTTGGGCTCCATACAACTTGTGATGCGGTCTCACAAGCCATCTGGCTTGCGATGAAGCTTTGATCTTTGGATCTTATTTCCGGTCTTGATCGGGGGACTTCGTGTTGTAGTGCCTTAGTCAAGTATGGTCTTCTCTTTGAGTCTGACTTCATGGAAGACATACTTCTAGCACAATTGATGCCGAAAATGACCAAAACACAAAAAGGCTAAGGTAGATACCAAAATATGGAGAGTGAATGGTTTCTATACAAATAATGATGTACACGAGGGCAATAGGTGTATGCTATGCATAATTCTAAATACTATATGATGTTACATTTGACATTCATCAAAATACCCCATACTTAAACCTTGCTTGTCCTCGAGTAAGATCATGTCATGTGTCATACTATGTGCAAAACAAATAAGTACCTAAACTAAGAGGAAAACAAACAACTCAAACCATGTCATTTTACCATCAATCATTGTAAGAGGATAAATAATGAATCATATCCATCCAAACCGCTTAATGTGTTTTCTCTCAATCTCACAAGATGTGTTTAGACATATATCAATAATCATTCAAACTCAACAACCATGAAAAGTTCTTACCATAAACGTGTCAAAGGTAATGCGTTTGCTCTTAATCTCACAAGATGTGGTCTCTATGGTGGTTGTAACGAGGATATGAGACAAGGAAAATTGATGTTGGTAGGCCAAAAAGTAGATCAAAATGGCAAATAATATCCGGGGTACCGAATTGCGTATTTTGAAACACTTTCAGTGCATCACCACTTCACACTTTTCTTCATGTACCACAACACCTTGATCTTTGTAGCTCTTGATATCTCTTTCAAGGATAAGTTTTTCTTCACTTTTGAACCAAAACTTATTTATATGTTACAACATACTTGGCGAGAACTTTTCGTCCTCTTCACCAAACATGAAAATATCTTCAAAAGGATTGTAACACCCCAAATTCTGAGAACTAGGGGAGCTACTGGTTAGGACCTCACAATGGGTCCCGACCTTAGTTTGACAACAATATTACTAGGATCTTACAACAAGGCACAAAAGTATTTAAAACATTTGAAAACTTTAAACAATATATACATGGAGAATATGTATCAGCCTTACAAAGCAAAGGTACTAATACGACGCATATGAAGAACCAAAGATATCCCCGTCCCCAACTAAAAGAGTACGTGGACCCGGCTGACCATTCCCTTCGGATCTCTCTACAATTGTCTTAACGTGCAAGGCATCTACAAGCGGTATAAAACCGTTAGCTAACATTCTATGTATAAGTATAAAGGTAAAAGCACAATCACACATCATACACAATCAACATGCAACAGTCAATTTTTTTTATTATCTTTAATTAGGTGATATGTCATTACTAATGATACTTATTTTGTGACACGAGGGATTCCCAAACCCCGCCCCTATCCCCGTTTACCAACGCGGAATGGTACTAATGCATTTGACCGTCTACCTGAATGGGCTGGCCGCAGGGAACGTCCTAGACTCTCGCAAGAACTAGGCAGATGATGTCACGACCCGTTATCATACACTTGGGTCAATTACGTAAATAATAAAGTCGGCCTAATCCGGTTTCGTTGTTTATCATAACTAACAAACACCACTCATACACATTACACTCATACAAGAAGCCAGCTAAGTAAGTCCGTGGACTTACCTGAATCAGATCTCGACTCTCTTAATCACAACTCAATCTGTAACTGTATAACTCGGTTTCTTGTCAAAGGAGGCAAGTGTGTCAGCACACTTTCTAGGTAATTAGAAGTCTAAGACTTCTAAGGTAGTAGATCCTATTAGAATAGAATTTAATACAATACCAATTTATAGTAAAATGACTATTTTACCCTTGATCCCAAAACTTCCAAAAATTCAATAATTCATGCCTAAACTCTTATTTGATACTAAAGAGTCATATTCTAACTCCTAAAGATGAGTTTGGTTACAAACTGGCAATTTACCCATTTTCCTATTTTCGGGAAGATCGTTAAGGTCCAACTTCGGCTTCAAATATAAAATTCGAATAATCTTATAAAAATTCTGAAATAATTCCCTAGATCATCTATGATATCTCATCTACTCCTAGGAGCAAGAATTTCCTAAAACTGTTCAACCATTACTTCTACAAAAATTTCCAAAGTTGGTTACAATACTTGAAATTTTCTATACTTAGCCAAAATCTGAGTATATTTTCTAATTGTACAACAAGTCCACTTTGAGCCTCTATAACTCTATACCCCACCGTTGGATTCATCCCAACGTTTGACATATTTACCTTTGCATGGCACTAAACAACATCCAAAAAACGGAACGGTGGATCTTATCTCTAAGGCATCGAAAAGTATGCTCAAACTTGACTGATCAACACAGTTTCTGGAAATTCAGCAAACACTTAACAAAACAGCACAGTGTCTTATCTTTGAAAAATCATAACTCCTAAACCACTCGCTGAATTTATTCCAAATTTTGATATGTTCTACTACAATATGCCAACTATATCATATCCAAAATTCAAGTCCAACAGAGATGAAAAGCCTATTCAAAATTATCTCACAAAACAGCATCACATGTTGTTTTTCCCAACACTCAGCACAATTATAAAAACTGCATGAGGAATCAACTTTGCAACATCATAACTCTCAAACCATAACTCCAATTCTTCCCAAATTTTAGTATGATCTACTATGTACTACTGAATACAACATATCGAAAATTCAGCCAAAAAGAAGAAGCCTAACTTACCCAAATCTGGACCCGAAGTTGAATGTTTGTCACTTCCGAAAACTCAGGAAAACGCTTGAATCTGTACAGCTCACTTATGGTTGTTCTGAGTAGGTTTAAAAACAGAACTAGTACACGTTAGGCAAGGGAAAGGTGGACTGAAATGTTGTGTAGCAAGGGGTACAAGCCTTACCCGATTCCGAGACTCGAATGCACGGAAAAGAAGGTACCAAGGTTGCTGCTGAGTATGCGTTTTGCACAGAAGGGGAGAAGCCATGGTCCCTGATTGCTAGAGGCTGCAGCAGCAAGAATAAGGAGGCGGTTACTGTCCTTGGAGGCGCACCAGCAGCTCGGCGTTGTGCACTGCAGGGCTGGAGGAAAACGCTCGTCTACTGCTGTGTGAAGGATGGTACGATGGAGGAGGAGAGGAGAGCGTGAGGAGGAGCGGCGTCCGTCTACTGCAGATGCGTAATCCCAGCCATGAAGGAAATCGTCTCTGTAGTTGCCTAGGGTTGCCCGACGTCTTCGTTTGCAAAGAGCTGCTAGGGCTGACGATCAAGGGAGTGGGCTGGCTAGGAGATGGGCTGAGCTGTTCTTGGGCTGGAGGGAAGGAAGGTTGCGGCTGGCATGTATTAAGGGGCTAGGTTGCAATAAAATAAGAGAGAAAGATGGGCTGAAATAAGAGTCAAAATTATGTGGGCTGAGTTTGTCAAAACTTGTCAAAAACTCGTCATGGCTTTGTCAGGCCCATGCATGACTCACTACTAGATAATTGACCTATTGTAACTAAATATTTGTAACGGAATTTTTATTGTGTTACTATATAAGTTTTTGGTAATGGTTTATGTAATGTTTTTACAAGATTGACTTATTGTAATGCCATGCTTGTAATAGATGTTTACTTATGTTACTATAGGTGTGTTATGGTAATGGTCTTGTGTAATGATTATAAAAAGTTACAAAACTAACCCTACTGTAATGATAATTGTAATGGTAGGCTCTAAAATATTTGGCGCAAAAGTAAAAAAGTATACCGCCACACAAAATGAAATTTGTTCAATCCTTTGCCTCCGTTTTTTTTTTAATTTTTTTTTTACTTTTCTAATTTAAAAAACCCTAATGTAAAAGATAAAGAGATCGTTCAGTAGGATTCACATTCATTCTCAAGTTTGTCTCGCCGTCTCTCTCTCTTCTCCCTGCGTCTCCCTTGCTCACACCGAGACCACACCTCGCCGGTACGTCCTACTCTCTGCCTCTCTTGGACGGTCGGACCATCTCTATTCACGAGTTCCCTGAGAGTCTCACCGCAGTCCCCAAAAACCCTCGAATTCATCTTGTTTTCCCCTTTTATTCTACCGCAACCATGGAGTCGACTAGGAAGAAGAAACCCTCGAATTTATCTTGTTGAGAGCTTAGTATCGATTACGGTTGGAATGGATTGATTCAGTGTCTACTACTCTCCTCCGTGATAATTCGTGTTGTCTCACTTTCCTTTGTCTACAATCGTGCACCACCAGGTTAGTCAATGCTCAAGTTTGGCCTTGGATCTGTAATACTTCAATTTTAATGCTTCTGTTGAGTATCGATTATGGCTAGAATGAACTTGAACACTACTTTCTCTTGAGCGTTTTGGTTGTGTACTAACAATGATTCGAGGATGATGGTGAATATAAACCTTTGCGTTTTGATTTCGTTGTTGTTGTTAGACACACTGTTAATTGAGCCTTTTGCTTTTAAGTATCGATTTTGTTGATTTTATTGTTCATTGGTTCGTGCTGTGTTGTTCTGGTTATATAGTCCTAATGGTTTTATTAAACGACTCTAGTTTTGTTGATGTTATTGTTCACTTCAGTCCTAACACATTATATGCAAAAAACATGATCATCCATGTATTGGGCTGAATCATTGAATAGGTTATTGTTTAGCCTCAAAATGAGGTGAGCATAGCTTATGAGTTCTAATAAGTAATAATCTATTACTAATAATATCTTAAGGTTAATGATTAACTTATGATCTCTAATAAACTATTACTATTATTAGCTTAAGGTTATAGCTTTAAAGACAATACTGACAAACAGAGCCTAAGTTTGTTTGGAAATAATTATAAGTTGTGAGTTTGAAGGGTGTATTAGAAGTGAGTGTAGTTGGATGACATCTGAACTATTACTAATAATAGCTTAAAGTTAATGTTTAATTTATGATCTCTAATAAACTATTACTATTATTAGCTTAAGGTTAGTGATTAGCTTTAAAGACACTACTGACAAACATAGCCTAAGTTTGTTTGGATATTATCAGAAGTTGTGAGGTTGAAGGGTGTATTAGAAGTGAGTGTAGCTGGATGACTTATGAACTATTATCCACTAGTAAGGTTTCTATCATTTATATATCTTGATTATGCAGTTTATTTTTAAAAAAGTTTACGGGCCCTTGAGCTTAGCCACCTCGGTATAAAAGCTCGAGTAAGAGCACAAAGTTAACCCGAACAGTTTCATAGATAAGAATTTGAGACTAATTGCGTGTGTTACAACTTGAAACGCTTTATTCAGTTAAGAATTTGAGAATTTTGAACTTGAAGTTGTAAATTTTGATCTTCAAGTTGTAAATTTTGAATATAGGGATTAAATGCTCTTTAGCTTCTTCTTCTACTGCTTAAAACAATGTTACCCCAAACAAAAATTTATTGGATAAGTTGGCCACTCTAAGATGGTCTTCATGTGTATGTTACATACTTACATGTTGTGTCTATTTTCATGCTCTGTCTAGGAGAATGGTAACGAGCTTCTTTCTTCCTGATTTTGTGATGCAAATGCTGAATACCAGTTTCGGAAAAATTGTCATTAATCATAGAGTATTGCAGTTAACATATCACCGTATTTACTCGTTTTACTTCCCCTGTTGCTAGTTGTGAATCTTTTCTTTACTCGTTTTACTCTCCTCGTTGCTAGTTCTGAATCTTTGCTTTAGTACCATTTGAAATCCGTGGGTCTAAAATCTTGCATAAAAATTGAGATTTCATTTGAGCATGTTTCAGAATCTTGCTAGACTTCCCCATATCCATCTCACATTAGAGTTCAACTCCTCATGGTTTAGTTACTAAACTGAAATAACTTTAATTAACTCTTAATTCAATTTTTTTGCTAGCTTTGGCAGGGCCGTATTCCGATTCAATTATGAACAGTTTATGTTGGTTGCAATTGGTTCATTTCTTGTAGCTAATTAGTTTTAGTTTTGATTTATAAACTATCCTTGGTCTGAGGCCAAATATGACCTTCCCTTTGAAATTCTTCATGGCTTAAATTTCAGCACAATGTGGTAGAGATGGAGCTAGAGAGAAGAAGCAATTTCTTCAGCAGCCTTATTCAAAGGAAAAAGGCAACCGAACAACAACTTCTTCAGTTTCTTAATGTACATGTTAGAGCTTGTGATATGCCTTTGGCTTTGCAAAATAAGGCATTTCAGTGTGCCAGAGACCATCTTGATTTCATGCCTCCCAAGAAGCTTGATAGTAAACGCTTAGCCCTCGCTCTCAAGAAGGTTCCTTTCTCTTTTAAACTCTTTAGTCTTTAAAACTTTTTATATTAAGTGATTTTTAGTGGGTCTTGCTAAAAATCTGAAATTTCTAAGTTAATTGTTCAATGATTGTGCTTGTTATTTGATAGCTTGGTGTCACATTTTAGGTATACAGATGCATAATGATGCTAAACATTATGCAATTTCAGCTAAAATACCCGAGTTTAGCAAGAAGAACAGGACATTGGCGGTGTATTATTCAGTGAGGTTTGAAATTTCTAAGTTAATTGTTCAATGACCTTCCCTTTTTGGTTATATTCAGTGAGGTTTGAACAGGACATTGGCGGTGTAATATGACATAAGTATACACAGAGAGATATGTTATGTTCTTAGTTTACCTATGATTGAGTTGCTCTTAAGCCTTATCTATTATAAAATGGATGGTCTTTAACTTTTAGCTTTGGTGTCTTAATTCCTTCTTACTTCTTAATCTTGAAAGGGGCTAGGTTAAAAGGGAGAGAGATTTTTATTAGAAAGATCTTATCTCAGTTTTGGATCTTCCCAAAATATACGGGAGATCATCACGCCTTTTTCTTGCTAGTTCACAATTTTGCAACATCTGTGTTTACCATGCTTTCTAATGGATTTGTTAATGTTAAATTTGATTAAATAGTCTTCATGTATTGGCTGAATTGTAACTGATTGTATTTTGCTACTTGTGTTCGAATTACATTTCTACTTATTTATCTGAATTTCTGGTGTTGATGTGCATCAGGGAAACCTTCTGTGTATTTGCAATATGTTTTCATCCTATCATGCTTGCATCCAGCAGTTATTTTCAAGGACATTGCTGATGCTTCACTTTCAATGATTTTAACATCCGGGTAAGCAAAGACAAACTATAACAGTTCAGTGGAGATGTTTTTTTTTTCTTTTGTGAATCATAAGTACTCTATGTTTTCATGTAGTTTAACACTGTTTTTATAACCACCCCTACCCCCCCCCCAAATTTGTCTCAGTTTGAATACTAAGCTAAAATCTAAGGTTCACTTTTCAGTGTATTATTGCAAAACGAAACAACTTTGAAACCACCTTATCTTGTTTTTGTGCTGGCAGTATTGAAAATGAAGGTTACTCTTAGAGATATAACAAATCTTTTAATTATTGTAGAAAAATAGAAAATGCAAGCTTACTCTTAGAGATATAACAAATCAACTTATCTTTTTGCTTGATTGTTGTGTTGCAGCTACAACTTGAGACAAGCTTATCTTGCTCTTGGAAACTTCAACGAACTATCAGTGATTAATCTCCGGAGATTTTTCGCACACAATGGCTCAAATTTCATGGACTTGCAGATTGTAGAAAAAGCAGTCCTAAGATGAGCTTACTACTTACACAATCTTCCAATAAGGGTTAGTGTTCATTCTGTGAAGTTCAACTGCACTTCAAGTAGTACAAGTAGAAAGGAGGGTGTTCATTCTGTAAAGTTCTACTTTGACTTTCGGGTTATTGAGAATGATGATGTACACTTTATGCATTTGTATTATTTATCTATGGATTATCATTAGTATTTTATACTAAATTTGTATAATTATAAATTATCTAATTAATTGTACACATCAGGTATTGTGGTAACAATTGTAGATCATATGGCAATAGTTCTATATGTAAGGTGATCGACAATTATCTACGTTTTGTAATGGTTGTTCCTTGGTAACGGGTCTATCAATATTGTAATGGTAAGATCTATTGTAATAATAATTTATTTTTGTAATGGTTTTACCTATAGTAATAGTTATGTGTCTATTGTAATTGTTTTGGACTTGATTCTGTAAACCGTTACAGTAGAGTTCATGTTCGTTGCTACATACCTATTGCAAGGCAGGCTATTGTAGCGGAGCATAATCCATTACTAAAGCCTTACTGTAACAGTTTTGAAGGCTTAAGTAACTAATTTTAACGGTTACAACAAGCCATTTATTTAGTAGTGACTTCGTCATAGAGTTGTCGGGCTTCGTCATGACCTCGTCTCAGCTCTGTCATAGTTTCGTCAAAGCTTTGTCACATTCTCATCTCATCCTTGTCATGATCTCGTCTAAAGTCATCATTAAGGATTAATTATAAGAATTAGGGTTTGATATAATTCTATCATTTTGTGTGAATTAAATTCTACATAAAATGATAAATAATTATAAGAATTAGGGTTTGATATAATTCTATCATTTTATGTGAATTAAATTTTACATAAAATGATAAATAATTATAAGAATTAGGGTTTGATATAATTCTATCATTTTATGTGAATTAAATTCTACATAAAATGATAAAATTTGTGAAAAAAGAAATACTAGATAGAATGAGAACCGTCAACGGCTCGAAGTCCAAATTGATTCGGAATTTAACGGAATAAAAATTTCGGATATTACAAGGATAATATGCACCAAACTCACACATTTGCTTCTTGGAATCACTTTCATACTTCAAGGGAACACCCTATACTTGATTTCTTCATTCCGTTCTTCCATGACAACCCCGGATAACTTCAATTGAGGCTATATATGTTCGTGGGACATTTTTGAGGGGAATCAAAGGAGGGAAAATGGAGGCAAGAAGTGGCTTAATAAAAGGGAAACATATATAAGAGCAGAAAATGTCACATATGCTTATCAAAAAGGACCTCAATTATTTATTATCAAACATATAGAATCAAATGAACATGTGATCGTAGAAGCTTTACTGAAGTACAAACAACCTCCCCCGCAAGGATAAGAGATCGGATGTGGTATAACCGGGTATCGAATTCACAAGGATTGTGTATGATTTGGATACCATTAATAATTAATTATTTTAAGTGAAAGCAAAACAATAAGCCAAACAATAGTAGAAGTGAAAGCAATTATGATTATGGACAATAATGGAGGAAGACGATCTAAGGAAACAAGAATTCCCACTTTAATAAGCTCCACCACGTGAAGGCACTCAAAGTCAGCAACATCAACAAAACGTGGGGCCACAATGGGGTGCCCACTAATCCTATGAAAGTCCCACTGGAATTGCTCGCGGATCACAGGGACTATGGGCCGTGAAGGAGGGGAAGGAGAAGAGTGGTGTGAACTACTAGGCCCGTCTCTCAGAGCCAACTGGCAATCGGATCTCCTTGGAGGACTCATCATTGAATTTCACCTCGGTCGGGTCAAGAACACCTCGGTCGAGACACAGACGGGTCAACCGAGGCGAAGGCGCTGGTGAAACGAAATCCAAAAACTGCAAGCTTTTCCCCCAAAAAACACTACCAACTGCTTCCTAAGGGGTACTTATACTCTTCTCAACAACAATCAGTGGCAACCAAAGCCAGATATATGCAGAATCGAAGAGAAAGCACTAAGTTAGGGTTTTCGAATAAATTACCCAAAATGTGCAAATTCAAGTCGATGTTTGTACTATTTGTTGCTCGGGAACTGGTTCTTGTACTTCTCTTGTGGATTTGAAGCCAAAAATCTTCGAAAACGGACTTGATTTGAGAATCTGGGCAAAATAGTCGCCGCGGTCGAGGAGGGCAAAGAGAGGGAGGAAGGTGAGAGGAAAGAGAAATGTGCAGCCCCTTTTATACCCCTCGTTAAATTTGATTTCACCTCGGTTGAGGTGTTTTTGGGCGGACCGAGATGTCAGAGCGAGGTGGTTGTCAGACCTAGGCACCTCGGTTAACAGAGAACACTTCGGTCGAGGCACTCTAATAGCACCTGAGATGTGTCTCAGTCAAACACCGTCTTCTCAATTTCTCGAACGTCAGTCCTTCCATGTAGCTCCTGAGTTGTAATTTCCTCTTAGAGATTACCTGATTCCTGTCTAGGAGGACACACAAAACACAAAGCAAACTATCTAAATTAAACTAGAAAAGGGAAACGAAAGCAATACCTTGGGTTGCCTCCCAAGAAGCGCTTGGTTTAAGGTCTCTAGTTGGATCGTACATCATCCTCAGACAAGATAAGTGGTGGCTTCACCCCATACTTTAACTGCACCATGGGGAAGAACAAAAGGTTCCGTCCAATGTTCTATAAAATGAAAATGCTCGTCAAGAAATTAGTCATCGATGGGTAGATTGTCCTTCTTGAGCGAGATAGGTGGTAGCCGGCTGAGGTGATCCGCCACGGAATTCTTGGTTCCCTTCTTATTGCGAATCTCTATGTCAAACTCTTGAAGCAAGAGAATCCAATGAATAAGGCACGGCTTTGCGTCTTTATTAGCCAACAAGTATCGAATAGCTGCATGGTCAGTGTAAACAATAACTTTTGCTCCCACCAAGTAAGAGCGAAACTTTTCAAATGCATAAAAAACTGCCAATAGAACCTTCTCGGTGGTGGCGTAGTTCAGTTGAGCTTCATCTAGCGTCTTGCTAGCATATTAAATGGCGTTGGTCCGGCCATCCTTCTTTTGACCAAATACCGCTCCTACGGCCACATCACTAGCATCACATGATCTCAAAGGCAAGGTCCAATCAGGAGGTTCAATGATGGGAGCGGTGATCAATGCTTCCTTTATCCTATAAAAAGCATCAAGGCATTCTTGCGAAAACTCAAAAACAGTCTCCTTATTCAAAAGATTAGTGAGCGGTTTAGAGATTTTAAAGAAATCCTTGATCAACCTCCTGTAGAAACCTGCATGCCCGAGAAAGCTCCGCACACCCTTAACAGAACAAGGGGGAGGAAGTTTCTCAATAGTCTCGATCTTAGCTCGATCGACCTCGATACCTCAGTTGGATACGAGGTTTCCTAGAACAATTCCTTCGCTAACCATGAAGTGACACTTCTCCCAATTCAAAACGAGATTAATATCTTCACAACGTTGTAACACTAGAGAAAGGTTAGCCAAACATTTATCAAAAGAGGAACCATATACCGAAAAATCATCCATGTATACCTCCATGATCTCCTCAATATACTCGGAGAAGATAGCCATCATACAACGCTGAAAAGTGGAGGGTGCGTTACACAATCCGAATGGAATCCTCCGATAAGCGAATGTCCCCCATGGACAAGTGAAAGTGGTCTTCTCTTGAGCATCCGGGTGGATAGGAATCTGAAAGAAGCCACTATAACCATCTAGATAGCAAAAATGGGAGTGTTGTGCTAACCGCTCAAGCATTTGGTCAATGAATGGAAGTGGGAAATGGTCCTTTCTTGTGGCCAAATTCAGCTTCCTATAGTCAATGCACATCCTCCAGCCTGTAACGGTGCTAGTGGGAATCAAATCGTTGTTCTTGTTGGTCACAACGGTCATCCCGCCCTTCTTGGGAACCACATGCACCGGACTCACCCATTTGCTATCCGATATGGGAAATATGATGCCTGCATCAAGCAACTTAAGAATCTCCTTCTTGACAACCTCTTTCATGATCGGATTTAACCGTCGTTGAGGTTCCCGTGAAGTCTTGTGATCATCTTCAATTAATATCTTATGCATACAAAGAGAAGGCTTAATACCAACAAGATCATCAATAGTGTAACCCAAAGCCTTTCTATGTTTCCTCAACACATGCATCAACTTATACAATTCATCTTCAGAAAGAGAAGCTCTAACAATGACGGGATCAGTAGAATCCGGACCAAGGAAAGCGTACCTCAAGTGAGTCGGGAATGGTTTAACTTCTAAGATAGGAGGTGCTTTCAGTGATGGATATGTACCTTCTCTCTCTAGTGAAGAGGACTTAGACCGAAGTGCTGGACTGAGATGGTCCTTAGTTAGCTTCATCTCTCTTGCTGTCTCGGTCGTGGTCCGAGATGATGGACCGAGGTGTTCCCAGAGAAGGTCACCTTGCTTGCTCCGGAAACCGTTTCGGTCGAGGTACTGTAACTGAGACCGAAACATAATCTGCTCTTCTTCTCCTGAATCAGTTTTTTGAATCCAGCTCTTGGATCTGTTTCTAATGCTTCCAAGCTTCGTACATCTGCATCACACAAAACATCTACCTTCCTGCATCATACTAAAACTCAAAACTTTCTCAAAAGGATCTTTAACAAGGATAGAGCTCACCAATTCTCGAGAATCTTCTTCAATATAGATGTTGAAGATACCATCTTCCAAAGGCTCTCCTTTCATTGTAGCCAAGAGTGCAAACTCCACATGATCTCCACCAATGTTGAATGAAAACTTGGCATTCTTACAATCAACGTTGCAACCCGATGTTGCGAGAAATGGTCTTCGAGAATGATAGAAATGGGATAATCTGCGGGAATATCCAACACAACAAAGTCTATAGGTATGTAGAAATTACCTAGCTTAACGGGAACGTCTTACAAGATTCCAACGGGACGGGTAATGGAACAATCCGCCTTGTATAACGTCATCTTCATGGGCTTGGGAACTCCAAGGCCGATCTTCTCACAAAGTGCTAGAGGAATGATGCTCACACTAGGTCCTATATAACAAGTGCATCATAAGTCACATCCCCAACTTAGATGGGAATGCAAAATGAACCGGGATATCTCAACTTAGGCGAAATTTTCTCCTTCATGATTTGAATGAGCTCCGAAGATCTAGAGGACATCCGTACTTCTCCAAAGTGTTCCAACTTTCTCTTTCATGACAAAATCTCTTTCTGAAACTTCCCATAGGCGGGTATTCCTAGGATAGCATCAATGAAAGGAATGTTAATATGTAGCTTATTCATAAGGTCAAGAAACTTACCAAAGTCCTTGTCTAGATGTGCCCGCGCCCTAGACTGAGGGAATGGGAGTGGTGGTTCGTAAGCAAGTGATGGAACATAAACATCAGTCTTCTCTTTCTCTTTCTGGGGCTCCATCTCGGTTGGCACCTCGACCGAGGTGTTCCTAGTCTAATCGTGGTCCGACCGAGGTACTGGATCTGCAGTCTTCAATTCATTGCATGTGGTGATTGCCATGACCTGCCCTTTTGGGTTGTTCTCCGTCTTTTCTGGAAGTTTACCAGGATCTATTGGTGCTTCATTAGCCTTGTTGAAAACTTGTTGTTCTAAGGCTTTTTGTGCCTTCGAAAACGAGTTCATAGAATTCTCCATAGCATTGAGCTTTATCAAAATAGCTTCCAGTATAGCGTCCGCTTTCTCCTTGGGCTGCTGGGATGAGCTTGATGACGGCTCCCGGCTTCTCAAAGGAGTAGAAGAAGAAGAAGGGGCGGTTAAGAGCACTTTCAGCATGAGAGTAAGGGTTACCAGGATTTTGTTGGTTTGATTTCCAATTGTTGTTGAAATTCCTGTTGTTGTTGTTGTTGTTGTTGTTGTTGTTGTTGTTGTTGTTGTTGTTGTTGTTGTTGTTGTTGTTGTTGTTGTTGTTGTTGTTGTTGTTGTTGTTGTTGTTGTTGTTGTTGTTGTTGTTGTTGTTGTTGTTGTTGTTGTTGTTGTTGTTGTTGTTCCTCGGTCCTTGATAGTTTCCTCTCCCCACGTATCTAGCATCTTGCTCCTTTTTAGTTTGAACTAACAAAAGCTCCTTCAACGTCTAGACTTCATTGTTGAGCATGGTGAGTTGAGCAGTACTTGAATTTGTAAGACTTGTATCCGGAAAGCTAACTCGCCTCGCTCCATCTTCAACTCTTTGATCGGAGTACTTCTCCATGTGTAAAGCTTGCTTCTCAATAAACTCTCAAGCTTCATCAACCGGTGTATCCATAAAGCTCCAAGAGAAATTGATTAGAGTTTGAATTGATTTTCCTCATCCAACTCCTTGAAGTAAATCTCTAGCAACTAAATCTTTGGAATCCCATGGTGAGGGCAATCCAATAAAAGGTCCTTGAACCTCTCCCATGACTGGAACAAACTTTCTTTATCCTTCATAACAAAAGCATTGATTTTACCCCTCAATTCAGCCCAAATATTTTGGGTTTTATCTTTAAACCCTAGATTTATCCCTATAAATGTTCTATAGCCTTCAACGTTGAGAAGGAGCCAAAATCTCCCAAAAGAGACTTGGAGACTTGAAGACTTGGACGTTGGGGATGCCCCACGGAAAGAAGAGATTTTGAAGGAAGGTTTGGGGAAAGATGCACTTTCCTATTTGCAGAGTTGGAAGATCTTAAGGTTTCACTTTGAAGGTGGATTGACATCCCATTCTTCTTTTTTCTTTAAGATTGTGAGAGATTTCTTACTCTATTCTATTTTCATTGAACACAAGTTACAAATTTTGTGTTTTATTGAGATTGGTTTTGCTATTGAGATTTCAAGATTCTATCTTTTCTCTCTTTTATATTTGATTTTGGATTTAATTATGATGATTGTTGGCTAAAACCCTTGAGTGATTCTAAGGTGAAGGGTTGATAGTTGTGGCATAGATGATGATAGATTGAACCAAAACATATTGGACCGTGAGAGTTGCGAGAAACCTCGTCGTCGAGGCTTTCCACGGCCTGTTCTTGAGTTCCACGGCCGTGGTTCTTCAAGATTTGACCGTGGTTTTCCTCTGTCATACTATCTTTGCTTTTGCTTTGATCCAAAGTTAAAGATTGGCTTTAACCTAGCTTCGCTTACCTATTCTAGGTAGTAGTGAGACTCAACACCATCTACTTCGGTTTCGAGTGTCACAACCTTAACCGTTTTGGCTTATCTTTGATTTCCTTGGGTTTGGGCATGGGTATTTGAGAGTTTAATCTTGTCCTTTGATTCTCTTTATAACGAGACTCAACATCCTTTATTGAGAGAGCCTTTGGGTGAGACTTATGGGTTTTGGAACTTCACCGTACAATTCCCTACCTTAGATATATCTTTGCAATCCCGACTCTGTCCTTATATCTTTAGAACATCTTGAATCGATTGCCACAATAGGATATCTGAATCTTTAGAATCGTTGTTTTCCCAATTATCTTTACAAAAGCTTATTTGCTTGCCTGACGATTTTACAAACTGAATTTGATCCCCCAAATCCCTGAGTTCGATACTCTGGAATTCTTGCTTCACTATACCGATCCGTACACTACGGGTTCGCTTTGCTTGATTTCAGTTTTTATAAATTTAAGACTTTGTGATGCACACTTTCGAGCAAACACCTTTCCAACACGAGTTCTTCGCATGAACCTAAGAAATATCTTGCGAAATCACTCAAGTAAAGTAATCAATAACAACAAGGGAAGAAACCCTAAAAGACAACCGAAACCGAACTTGGCCTTGACCAAGTCCCCGATAACGGCGCCAAAAACTTGTTCGCTCTCAAACGTGTGTGTATGGTGAACGATATAGTTTTAAATTTATAACCTAAAATATAAGCTTTAAACAATATGCGAACCCGCAGTGTACGTATTAATTATAATAACAACAAATACTCCAGGGTCGAACACAGGGACTATGATGAAACAAAGCATGGAAATTCAAGTTGTCAACCAAAAACAAGCAATAAAGCAAATGTATTAAAGATGATGTAATAATCAGATAAAGAGAATACAGATTCTAGAGGTCAAAGCATCCAGTTGTGGTTCCGACTCAAGATCTCAAAGGATAACGTGGACAAATATGAGGTTTGCAAAGGGAAGGTGTTTCTAAGGTGGGAATAGATCACCGGGTAAGTCTCACTTCTCACTATCACAAACTAAAGATCCTCTCACCGGGTAAGTCTCAAGGAACTAAGGAAATGAACTATAATCTCAAACCAACACCACCCAAAGGGATATAACTAACCTTTACCGGGTAAGTCTCACGCTAACTCTCAAAGGTAGGATCATGGCACACTCAAACCCTAATAAAGGATAAACCTTTATTACCTAACACTCATGATCTTGGGTATACAAGCAAATGAATCACCGGGTAAGTCTCATCCTAGGCTTGCGTATGGACCAGGTAAGGTGTAACAAGGATAGGATTTGACAAATTGAAACATCAACTCATATATGGATCAGGAAAGGAATCGCCTCGTTCAGTTCAGGTTCCATTTCGGTGGAGATGTTCTACGAACGGACCAAGGTGAGGTTCGGTGAAGGCATGGCTCGAGCTTTCAGGTTCCAATGGGGTAAAGACTCATTCTTTCATCGTCTTTCCCACAACTTTCACCCAATCACCCTAGAATCGCACAAATAACTTAGCCAATAATCATCATGATATCAATAATCAAATATATGAAACGGGAATCAATATCCAAACAAGAAAACCTTAACACAAAGGTCTCAATAACTCAATCAAACAATCAAACAAACAAACTGCGCTCCTTAATCACAAACCAAAATACAACAATCAAACAATCTAAGAAAACCTTACAACTTCCTTCAAAGCCTTGAACTTTATCTTCAAAGCCAACTTCCTTCCTTCCTTGGAATATCTTCAATCTTCCAAACAAATCAACCAACTTGGACTTCCACATCTGCCTTCCATCAAGAAAACACATCCCAATATATAGGAAAATTACTTGCCAAAAATAAAAGATCTTCAGCCATGAATAAAATATCTTATTGGTCGTGGGCCGTCTATCTTGATCCAGCTCAGCGGGGTCACCTCGGTCGAGGTGGTACTGTAGCCATCCGGGGTGATCCTCAGCTACGTACAAATCTCTCTAATTTAGTCCAAAATCAATCCTCTATCCAACTTCCATGGTTCCTAAGCCTTTCTTATAGCTCCTCAATACTCCATAATGTAGCTCCAATGACTCCTTAGATCCCTTAGCTCCATATTGCTCCAAAATGTGTTATTTGCCCTACAACTACAACAAAACTAGGTTTAGACCTCGATTACTGCAATGGTAAACAAAATAACATGATGATTAAGAATATACATCCATGCATGCAGATTTATGAAGATAAAACGTCCAAACCAATCCCAAAACATAGACTATAATACATGCTATCATCGGGTAGGGCTCATGGTCCACTAATCCCGCACCCAAGGTCCTATTACCGGGTAGGTCTCTAGGAACCTAAGGTTGGGAATTCTACACAAACCGGGTCACTACTTAGGAGACGAACCTCTCCTTACTGGGTAAGTCTTTGAAAAGTAAGTCCTAAGTAACAATACTAGCACACTCAATCCAATAGCGGCTGTTGAGGCTCACTACTAACTAATGTTTGTCATCTTCTATAATTAAGAGCGGGATTACCGGGTAAGTCTCATCCCTCACCTAGTTTACTAACATAGGTCACCCTAATGCTAGATTGAGCTCAACAAACACTAGGATTTCAACTCTCAAACTCCCTAACATGAAGATATAACACTATAGGAACAACAACTCACACCTCGGGTGGATCAAGAACACCTCGGCTGAAATGGTTGGAGAACAGGCCGAGATTGTAAGTTGCTAGGTAATTCGAGCAAGCAACTATCCTAAGATACATCTAAGTCCAATCTATCATTATCCTAGCCATAATCTTTCATCCATCTCCCTAGAATCACATGCTACTTAGCCAACAACAATCATCTCAAGTTCATTCATCATCAAAACAACAAACATGCATGCCATAGCTAATTAAAGAGATAGGAAGCAATATAAAACAAGAACAAGATGAATAATAAGTTTATAATGAGATTACAACCATCCAAGAGTATCTTCCAATCGAGCTCAACGATCTCTACAACTTTCCTCACTACAAGTCTCTCAAAAACTCACTCTAAGTCTATGAAAATGTGTATTCTTCTTCTCCCCTTCAATGGAGTCTTTCTTCTCTTCTCTTCTCCTCTCTTTGGATTTCAAACTTAGGAATGTTAGAGAATGGAATGAATTGGAAGAATCCCTGCAACAAATGTGTAGGCTGCAACAAGACACTTCTCCTCTATCATGGGCGAGAAAATCGTGGGTTGGAAGAAGAGTGTGCCAAGTGTCGTGGGGGACCAGCGGACGATCTCGGATGGCCCAGAAAGCATCTTGGCCGAGATGGGTGAGGGATGGACTGAGATGAAGGGCTGCATGGCTAAAAACATGGCTAAACACAAGCCGGTGCATGGCTCGACCCAACTAAGGTCAATTTCTTCTTCTTTTCTTCTTTTTCTTCATGCTTGCTCCGTTGGAACCTTGAATCCCGGCCGTCACGAGGTTTGATCCTCGGATATGATCAATAATGCATGAAAGATTCCCAAAATACCTACAAAACCGACAAATACTCGTGTAGACGTCTATTCCAACGATATGACTCGATAAAGCATAAAACGTCTTGAACATGTGCAAAACCATGCATGAATGAATGTAAAAACTACCTAAAAGAGTGCCTAATCTAGAGTCAAAAATCACGTCATCAAAATACCCATAGTTGTCGCTTGCTCATCCCCGAGCAAGGTCCAAATGTAGGCTACGAGATGGCGTGAGTTATGAATGCGAAAAAAACAGAAAATCTTTTTGAAATTGTGCTTCAAGTTTAGATCACCTTCATAGTTACGTTTCATGGCAATGGATGAGCAATCATGCATTAAAAGAATAGAGACATGGAAAGACAATCACACTTAACTCGAAAACATGCATGAAAGGCAAAAACGAGAATGTCAAGATGATCATAAGAATATCCAATCTAGATCAATAAGTCATACACATATGCAAATAGGTCACAAGGACTTAGGAAAGAAGAGGCCAAGAAACGTGATAATAGGGTGGGAATTTCTAAGGTTAAGTGATGCTAATCCGGGAAAGGAACTAAACACTACTTCATTTTTGTTTTTCATCCACCAAAGTGTATTTTTCTCCTTCTTTTCTTTCTTTTCTTTTTTATTCACTTTTTGAGACAATGGCATTGGTGTAGAAAAGCCTAAACCTTGGTGATTAGCGGTCCTCGGGATTTTTCCAAGGTACCTCACACTGGGCACACATACCAATGCTCGTCAAGACATTCGGTTTATCCGACTTTGGCAAGACACAAACACCCGATCATGTGAATGGTGCCAAGTTACTCGTCATCAAAACCAAAGTCCCCAAACCTATATCTTTTCTACACTTTTTTCACAACACATTCAACTTCTTCATTCACCACATTCATACATCAACTTCAACACCCCACACTTGCTTTTCACACACTCAACACCCTAGCATGCTCCTATTTCCGAATGGGTCAAAAGAGGTCAAAATTTCATATTAAGTGAGGTGCTCAAACAACATGATCAAGATGAGAAGAAGAGAGATGAATTGCCTTAATCATTCCTAGATGATGTGTAAGAACTAGCATGTAATTTCGACTATCAATTCTCAATCCAATCAACACAAACATCATCATCACAATTCATACAAGGGATTTAAGAGAAGTATTCAAGTCCACATATGCATGTATTCAGTCACATACAAGGCCATCCATAGTCAATCCACAAAACAAAATTCATCATTAGGGTCATATCTACACTTAGAAGCACAAAATTTTTTAAATTTTTTTGAGTTTTTTTTAGAATTTTGATATATGTATGTACAATGCATGACATGAAAAGAAATGTGTGACTAAGAAATGTAACTATCCTAGATGCAATCGTGCAAAGGATCATGAAAACCCCACCCCATACTTAAGAACCACTTTGTCCCCAATGTGAAAGTTAAATAGAGAGTGAAAGAAGTCCTCACAATGTAAAATGTCGGGTGATAGCATGAATTATAGTCTATATTTTGGGGCCTGTTTAGACGTTTTATCTTCAATAATCTGCATGTTTGAATGTATATTATGTGACTATATCGTCGTTTCATCTACCTTTGCGGGAATCGAGGTCTAGACCAAGTTTCGTTGTAATCGTAGGTAAAATGGCACGTATTGGACTAAAATAGAGCTAAAAGAACTAAGGAGTTATTGGAACTACATTCTGGAGCTTAAGGAGGAAACCACGAAACTTGGAATTAACAAAGAAGATTTACTTTGGACCAAATTTAAGAGATTTCACATCAACTGAGAATTACCTCGGTTGATCACAGAACCACCTCGACCGAGGTGATCTTGAGGAGCGCCCTGACCGAGGCGAACACCCTGGACGCGGCGAGATATATTTTATTTGGCTGAGATCTTTTATTTTTGAAAAGAGAGATCTTATATTTTTGGGCTGGATTTCTGGAAGGACGATCATATATTTTGGAGATCTATTTTAGAGATATGGATATATTTTATTAGGAAATTATCTTTTTAAGATATTATTATCTTTGGAAGATAATTCTCCTATATAAAGGGCTAGATTTCCTACAATTTGAAAAACCTGCTACCATCACAGCACTTGGAGATTGAAGAAACTACAATTAGGAAGAATTTTTGGAAGGTTGAAGAAAGATTGAAGGAAGGAAGTTCATAGCTTATTATTGCTTTTGTGACGGGTTTTGTAAGACTTTCTTAGATTCCCTTCTTGTTGATTTGTCTTGTTGGATTTGTGATACAAGGAACGCTGATTTGTTTGATATTTGATTCAGTTATTGAAGCCTTGTTCTTAAGGTTTTTGTGTTCAAATATTCATTCTCTTCCCATATATTTGATTATTGCTTTCATGATGATGAGTGACTAATTTCCTTGTGCGATTCTAGGGTGATTGGCTGAAGGTTGAGGGAAAAACAATGATAGAATCATCTTAAATTCCAGTAGGACCCTGAAAGCTTGAGTCTTTATCCTTAACCCTAGAACGTCTCGTTCAGTCGATGAACATCTCGGCCGGGGTGGAACTTGACTGACCGAGGCGACTTTTCTGATCCATAGCTTAGAGTTAAGTGTTAGAGTTTCCCAAATCCTATTCTTATTACACCTTTCCTGGTTCAATGCAAGCTTAGGATGAGATTTACCCGGTAATTCATTTGTTTGTTTACCTAAGATCATAAGAGTATGTAATAAAGGTTTATCCTTTATTGGGGTTTGAGTGTGCCTTCATTCCATCTTTGTGAGTTAGCCTGAGACTTACCCGGTAAAGGTTGATTCTATTCCCTTGGGTGGTGTGTTGGTTTGAGATTATAGTTCCTTTCCTTAGTATCTTGAGACTTACCCGGTGATAGATTCTTTGGCTTGGGATTGTGAGTAGTGAGATTTACCCGGTGATCTATTCCACTTTAGTAACACCTTCCCTTTGCAAAACCTCAGCTTTGTCCGCTTATCTTGAGATCTTGAGTTGGAACCACAACTGGATGCTTTAATCCCTAGAATTTGCATATTTCCATTAATTGACTATATTATCATCTTTGATTGCTTTAATTGCTTTTGTGGTTAGTTGCAATATTGACTACCTATATTGGTTTTGTTTCACCTAAGTCCCTGAGATCGACACCCCGGAATTCTTGCTTTTACTACAATTGACCCGTACACTGCGGGTTCACATCCTTGTTTTAAGCATACTTCTTGGGTTATAAATTTAAAGCTTGCACACACCATTTGGAGCGAACAAATTTTTGGCGCCGTTGCCGGGGACTTGGTCTAGACCAAGCCGGTTGCGGTAGTCTTTCGGGGCTACTAACCACTCTACTTGAGTGACTTTCGTAGGTTCTTCTTTTTAGGTTTATGCGAAGAACCCGTACTGGGAAGGAAATCGTTCTATACGATCCCGAACAAGAAAAGACATATAAGAGACGCTTGAAAGAAGCAAAAATGGCCAATCGAGACGATCGCGATCTTGAGGCCGAGTTGAAAGAAGCGATGGAACAACTGCGCCTCAATAAGGAGGAATGGCAGCGTGAAAGGGAGGAAAATCGCACTAGAGCTGCAGAGATTGAAGCTGACATGGCTGAGTTACGAGCTCAGATCTTGCCTCGACGAGACCCTCGACGAGGCAGGACCCCGCTCCAATTGCCGCGGCCGAGATACTTCCACCTCGGATGCCAATCCAAGATGTTCTTTTCGCAGGTATTCCACAAACCCTAGGGTAGAGGATGGACCCAAACCAGCAAGTGTGGCGTCCAGGAGTCAACCTAGGAGATCCAGCGGAGCATGATTATGAACTTCGACCGCAAGTTCTTTCCATGATCCGCCAATGCCAATTTGGAGGTCTAGAAAGGGAGTCTCCGCATCAACATTTACAAAACTATGAGATTTTGATGGAGACCTTGAAACCTTCAAGAGTGGAAAATAATAATTACAAGTTAAGACTTTTTTACTTTACTTTGAAAGACAGGGCACTTACTTGTACCAGTCTCTTCCTCCCGAAAAGATCAACACTTGTGAGGAGATGACGACGGAGTTCTTGACTAAATTCTTTCCCCCTCCAAAACTACTGAAATGAGATGGAAGATCAATGCATTCATCATGAAGGACAAGGAGAGTTTGTCCAAGTCATGGGAAAGATTTAAGGATGTTCTTTTGGATTGCCCACATCATGGGATTCCAAAGATAGAGTTGTTGGAAATTTACTTCAAGGGATTGGATGGAGCTAGCCAATTGAGCCTTCAACTACTATCCGCCAGCACATTCATGGAGATGCCGATTGACGAAGCTTGGGAGTTCATTGAAAAACAAGCTTTGCACATGGAGAAGTACTCGCACCAAGGAACTGAAAACGGAGTTAAGAAAGTTAATTTCCAAGAAGCTCCATCAAATGATAATCAACTCACCTCCCTCAAGAATGAGGTAAAGCAATTGAAGGATCTTTTGGTTGCTCACACCAAGAAGGAAGAGGAAGGATATCAAAGCTCAAGGAACCATAATGGTTACCGGAACAACAATAACAACAATGGTTCCCGGAACAACAACTACAACAACAATAGAGGATCCAACAACAACAATTGGAGGCCTAACAATAAAAATCCGGGTAACTCTTACTCTAACTCCAACTCGAATAATTCTTCTAATCCTTTCCTCTCTTCTTCTTCTTCTTCTTCTACTTCATTGAAGAGCCAAGAGCCTAGATCAAGCTCATCCCAGCCAGAGAAGAAAGATGCAGTGTTGGAAGCTATCTTGATCAAGCTCAATGCTATGGAGACGTCCATGACTTCATTTTCGAAGGCACAAAAAACCTTAGAACAACAATTCTTTAATAAGGTGAATGAATCGCCAAGAGAACCAGGGAAGCTCTCAGCAAGGACAGAGAGAAACCCCAAGGGGCAGATCATGGCAATAACGACGAGAAGTGGACTGAAAACTGCAGATCTAGTGCCTCGGTCGATGCCAGTGAAGAATACCTCGGTCCAGGTACAGACGAAGAACACTTCGGCCGAGGTACCAACCGAGGTGGAGTCTCAGCAAGCAGAGGAGAAATTTGAAGTTTATGTTCCACCTCCTGCTTATAAACCACCACTTCCATTCCCCCAGTCAAGGGCCAAAGCACATCTAGACAAGCATTTTTGTAAGTTCCTTGACTTGATAAATAAACTAAATATTAATATCTCTTTCCTTGATGCTATTTAGGGATGCCTGCCTATGGGAAGTTCTTGAAAGAAATTCTATCAAGAAAGAGGAAGCTGGAAGACTTTCGTGAAGTAAGGATGCCATCTAAATCCTCAAAGCTCATTCAAATCATGAAGGAGAAGATGCCACCCAAGTTAAGAGATCCCGGCTCATTTTGTATTCCCATCCAAGTTGGGGATGTCACTTGTGAAGCATTGTGTGATCTAGGAGCCAGCGTGAGCATCATCCAGCTGGAGCTATGTGTGAAAATCGGACTTGGAGAGCCCAAGCCGGTGAAGATAAGGTTATATATGGCGGACCGCTCCTTTACCCATCCCGTGGGCATTTTGGAAGACGTTCCGATTAAGTTAGGTAACTTCGATTCACCTATAGACTTTGTTGTTCTTGATATTCCCGCAGATTATCCCGTTCCTATCATTCTCGGGAGACCATTTCTAGCAACTTCGGGTTGCAATGTGGATTGTAAGAACGCCAAGTTGCAATTCAACATTGGCGGTGATCAAGTGGAGTTTGCATTGCTTGCAGCAATGAAAGGAGAGCCGCTGGGAGACGATATCTTCAACATCTATGATGAAGAAGAATCAAGAGAATTGGTGAGCTCTATCCTCATTAATGATCCACTTGAGAGAGTTATTAGTTTTAGCTTGATGGAGGAAGGTATAGATGATTCTTGTGATGCAGATATACGGAGCCTAAGGGCACTGGACGAAGATCCAGGAGCTAAGATTGCGAAGCTAATCCAGGAGAAGAAAATCTCTAGTTTCGGTCGCAGTTGCAGTACCTCGGCCGAGGCACTTTCTGGACCAAGCGAGGTGTTCTTGACTGAAGAACATCTTGGTCACCCTCTCTGGACCTCGACCGAGGTCGAAAGCGAGATACCGTCAACTGAGACTTTTGAAAGTCCAGTTCTCGTATCTGAATCTACTCCACTGGAAGAAGGAAGCAAGAATCCCCATCAGAAAGCACCCCCAGTTGTGGAGCTTAAACCGCTCTCTAGTCACTTGAGGTATGTTTTCCTTGGACCGGATTCTACTTATCCCGTCATCGTTAGTGCTTCCCTCTCCGAATCTGCATTATCTAAACTGATACATGTCCTGAGAAAGCATCAAAAGGCTTTGGGTTATACTATTGATGATCTTATTGCCATTAAGCCTTCTTTCTGCATGCATAGAATTCTAATGGAGGATGATCATAAGACTTCACGGGAACCTCAAAGACGGTTAAATCCGATCATTAAAGAGGTTGTGAAGAAAGAAATTCTTAAGTTGTTGGATGCATGTATCATATTTCCTATCTCGGACAACAAGTGGGTGAGCTCAGTGCCTGTAGTTCCGAAGAAAGGAGGGATGACCATTGTTACAAATAAGAACAACGAGTTAATACCAACTAGGACCGTCACAGGCTGGAGGGTGTGCATCGATTATAGGAAGCTGAACGTGGCCACTCGGAAGGACAATTTTCCACTTCCCTTCATCGATCAGATGCTCGAACGGTTAGCCCAACATTCACATTTTGCTATTTAGATGGTTATAATGGCTTCTTTCAGATTCCTACCCATCCGGATGATCAAGAGAAGACCACTTTCACTTGTCCATGGGGGACATTCGCTTATAGAAGGATGCCATTCGGATTGTGTAATGCACCCGCTACCTTCCAACGATGCATGATGGCTATCTTTTCCGAGTACATAGAGGAGATCATGGAGGTATTTATGGATGATTTTTCAGTATATGGTTCCTCTTTTGATGATTGCCTATCTAACCTTTCTCTAGTACTACAAAGATGTGAAGACACTAATCTCGTCTTAAATTGGGAGAAGTGTCACTTTATGGTTAGCAAAGGCATCGTGCTAGGACACCTCGTTTCCAACCGAGGTATTGAGGTCGATCGAACTAAGATCGAGACTATTGAGAAACTTCCTCCCCCTTGTTCTGTTAAGGGAGTGCGGAGCTTTCTCAGGCATGCAGGTTTCTATAGGAGATTCATCAAGGACTTCTCGAAGATTTCTAAACCACTAACTAAACTCTTGATTAAAGATGTTGTCTTTGAGTTTTCGCTGGAATGTCTTGATGCATTTTATAGGATTAAGGAAGTGTTGATCTCCGCTCCCATTATCCAGCCTCCAGATTGGACCTTGCCCTTTGAGATCATCTGTGATGCTAATGATGTGGCGGTAGGAGCGGTGCTTGGACAAAAGAAGGATGGCCGGACTAACTCCATTTACTATGCTAGCAAGACGCTAGATGAAGCCCAGCTGAACTACGACACCACCGAAAAGGAGCTATTGGCTGTTGTATATGCTTTTGAAAAATTTCGTTCTTACTTAGTAGGAGCGAAAGTTATTGTTTACACTGACCATGCAACTATTCGTTACTTGCTTGCTAAGAAGGATGCTAAGCCACGTCTTATTCGATGGATTCTCTTGCTTCAAGAGTTTGACCTAGAGATCCGCGATAAGAAGGGATCCGAAAATTCTGTTGCGGATCACCTCAGCCGGCTACATCCCTCTTCACGCGAAAAGGACGAACCACCCATAAACGATTCATTCCCCGATGAGCACTTGCACTTGCTGGAACGTTTGATAGACTTCTTTATCTCACCCCACGATGAATATGAAGTATGGGGTGAGGACACCTTCCAGCATGTTTAGGGATAACTTACGGTCCAGCTAGCGACCTTAAACCAAGCGCTTCTTGGGAGGCAACCCAAGGTATTGCTTTCCTTTCTCGTTTCTAATCTAGCTTTAGATAGTTTGCTTTTGCTTTGCTTTGCTTTGTTTTTGGCGTCCTAGACAGACAACAGGTACTTTCTAAGGAAGGAATACAACCCAGGAGCAACACCGGAAGGACTGAAGCTCGAGAAATTGAGAAGTAGGATTTTGACTGAGACACATCTCGGTTGCAATCACAACACCTCGACTGAGATGATTCTTGAGCAACCGAGGCGACTAGGGCTGACAACATTCCACCTCGGTTCAGACACCTCGGTCCAGTCAGGACGACCTCGATTGAGGTGACAGCAGAATCGGCGAGGGGTATAAAAGGAGAAACGATTTCTCTCTCTTCCCTCCTAACTCACCCCTCGACCGCGGCGCTCTCATCTCGTTTTCCCTCATTTCTCAACCGTATTCGACGATTCTTGCTCCCATTCTGCAAGGAAAGGTTATAGGAACCGATTGCAAACAACAATTTGCAACAAGAACGCCTCGAATCGACCAAATCTGGGTAAAAACAGTCGAAACCCTAAACTCCTCTTCTCTTACTGATTTTGGAGGAAATTGGCTCTGGTTGCCACTGATTTTTGTTGAAAAAGGATTAAGTACCCCTTAGGAACAATCTGTAGTGAAATCGGGGGGAAAGAACTGAAATTCTGAGAGTTGAAATTGAACAGCTTCGCACCTTGGTCCAGTCGACCTGCGCCTCGGCCGAGGTGACTCTTGAGCTCTGACAAGCAACCGAGGTGACCTGTCAGACAGAGAGAGAGAGAATGAGTTCCAGGTCAGATCGCCAGATTGTCCTGAGAGATGGATCTTCCCCTTCTTCTTCTTCTTCTTCTTCTCGACCTTCTATACCGGTGATACATGAGCGTCACCAGGCTGACTACGACCGCATCTGTACCCGCCCTGTGGTTGCGCCGCGGTTTTTGGATATTTCTGCCTTCGATTGCTTACATGTTGCGGATGATTTGAGACGGATGGTCTCGATGGTAGGACTGGAGCAGTTTATGGAGATCAGAGCTCCGGCCTACCTCGAGCCTACACTAGAGTTTGTGAGTTTTGTGACTTACCTGCCTTCAGAGCAAGCCATCAAGTACCAGTTGTTGAACCGGAATTATTTAGTACCGATGGACTAGTGGAGAGAGGTCTTCGGCTTCCCGACCCCGACAGTTACTGATTTCCCTTCTCGAGTTGTAGCTCGACAGTTTTGGGGACAGATAGCTCACGTAGTTGAGCATGTTGATAGATGGAGACCTGGAGACTCCAGGGAGCGGATCATCTTCCACCTCGCTTTCAGACTCGCCCACAGGATATTCAGCGAGACACTTCTGGCGCGTACTGAGACGCCCCAGAAGGTTAGACAGGGGGAGCTTTTGAGTTTATTTTGCATGGTGACTGGGGGTGTGCCTGATTTCGGTGCTTTGCTAGGTGAGAATCTGCACCGGATCAAGGTAAAGGGGAGAGGAGACATCTGTTGCGGCGGTTTAGTGACCCACATAGCTATAGTGATGGGGCTGGATTTGAGTGGATGTACACTAGTGGCGGCTGCCAAGCCGCTAGGGCTGCTGATAGCATGAATTATTGTCTATATTTTGGAACCTGTTTAGACGTTTTATCTTCAATAATCTACATGTTTGTATGTATATTATGTGATTATATTGTCGTTTCATCTACCTTTGCGGGAATCGAGGTCTACACCTAGTTTTGTTGTAATCATAGGTAAAATGGCACGTTTTGCATCAAAAAGGAGCAAAAGGAGCTATGGAGTCATTGGAGCTACATTCAGGAGCTTAAGGAAACATCCAGGAAGCATGGCCATAGATTAGAGATTCACTTTGGACCAGATTTGAGAGATTTCACATTCAGTTATAATTCACCTCGGTTGACTACAGAGTCACCTCGACCGAGGTGATCCAGAGGAGCCGACTCGACCGAGGCGAACACCTTGGACGCGGCGAGAATATTTTATTCTTGGTTGAGATCTTTTATCTTTAGAAAGAGGATCTTATATTTTTGGGCTGGATTCCTGGAAGGAAGAAGATAAGTTAGACCATATATTTTACCTATTTTTATGGGAAGAGATCTTTCTAAGATATCTTATCTTTGGAGAGTAATTTTCCTATAAAAAGGGTTGGATTTTCCACAAATCCAGATCATGCTATACAGCCTGCATACATCCGAATACACCGCTGCAGCCATACTCCAGTTGGGAGATTTGAAGAACCTTTTTGAAGGTTGAAGGAAGAAAGTCTATAGCTTTCATAGCTTTTTGAAGGGTTTTTGTAAGATCATCTTAGATTCCCTTCTTTGTTGATTGTCTTGTTGGATTTTTATCCAAGGAACGCTTGTTTGATAATTGACTCAGTTATTGAAGCCTTTCTCTTAAGGTTTTCTTGTTCAGTTATTCTCTTTCTTCCCATATATTTGATTAATACTTTCATGATGATGAGTGGCTAATCTCTTTGTGTGATTCTAGGGTGATTGGCTGAAAGTTGTGGGAAAAACAATGATAGAATAATCTTAATCCCAATAGGACCCTGAAAGTTCGAGTCTTTACCTTAACCCTAAGCATCTCGCTTAGTTGATGAACATCTCGGCCGGGGTGGAATTTGGCTGACCGAGGTGACTTATCTGATCCGAAATTGAGAGTTAAGTGTTAGAGTTTGCCAAATCCTATTCTTATTACACCTTTCCTGGTTCAATGCAAGCCTAGGATTAGACCTACCCGGTAATTCTTTTGTTTGTTTACCTAAGATCATAAGTATAGGTAGTAAAGGTTTATCCTTTATTGGGGTTTGAGTGTGCTTTCATCCCATCTTTGTGAGTTAGCCTGAGACTTACCCGGTAAAGGTTGATTCTATTCCCTTAGGTGGTGTGTTAGTTTGAGGTTATAGTTCTTTACCTTAATTCCTTGAGACTTACCCGGTAATAGAGTTACGGTTTAGGATTAGTGATTGGTGAGACTTACCCGGTAATCTAATCCACTTTAGTAACACCTTCCCTATGCAAAAATCTGAGCTTTGTCCGCTTATCTTTAGATCTTGAGTTGGAACCACAACTAGATGCTTTAATCCCTAGAATTGCATATTTCCTTTATTGACTTTTTTATCATCTTTGATTGTTTTAATCGCTTTTGTGGTTAGTAATTGCTAAAGCTTAGCTATTCCGACTTTGTTTCACTAAGTCCATGTGATCGACCCCTGGAATTCCTTGCTTTTACTACTATTGACCCGTACACTGCGGGTTCGCATCCTTGTTTTAAGCTTACATCCAGGGTTATAAATTTAAAGCTTGCACACACCGTTTGGAGCGAACAAGTTTTTGGCGCCGTTTCCGGGGACTTGGTCTAGACCGAGCCGGTTGCGGTACGCTTACTTGTCCCCGTGTCTACTAACCACTCTACTTGAGTGACTTTCGCAGGTTCTTTTCTTAGGTTTATGCGAAGAACCCGCGCTGGGAAGGAAATCGTTCCTTACGATCCCGAACCAAAAAAGACATACAAACGACGCTTGAGAGAGGCGAAGATGGCCAACCAAGACGATCGCGATTGGGAGGCCGAATTGAAGGAGGCGTTAGAACAACTACGCCTCAACAGGGAAGAACTGAGGCAGGAGAAAGAAGAAACTCGCACCAGGACTGAAACGATCGAAGCAGATATGGCAGCCTTACGAGACCAGTATCTACTTCGACCGAGGGAAGACCCAATTCACGATCCTCGACCGATGCAGGATCCAGTTCCAGACCCTCGACCGAGGCAGGTGTTCGCTCCAAACGGTGTGTGCAAGCTTTAAATTTATAACCCTAGACTTAAGCTTAAAATAAGGATGCGAACCCGCAGTGTACGGGTCAATCGTAGTAAAAAGCAAGAAATTTCAGGGGTCGATCACAGGGACTCGGTGAAACAAAGTCAATAACGGTAAGCTTCGCGAATACTAACCACAAGAGCAATTAACACAATAAAAGATGAATAAGAAGTCAATAAAGCAAACATGCAATTCTATGGATTAAAGCTTCTAGTTGTGGTTCCAACTCAAGATCTAAAGATAAGCGGACAAAGCTGAGATTTTTGCATGGGGAAGGTGTTACTAAAGTGGAGTAGATCACCGGGTAAGTCTCACTACACACTAATCCTAAACCGTAACTCCTATTACCGGGTAAGTCTCAAGGAATCAAGATAAAGAACTATAACCTCAAACTAACACACCATCTAAGGGAATAGAATCAACCTTTACCGGGTAAGTCTCAGGCTAACTCACAAAGATGGGATGGAAGCACACTCAAACCCCAATAAAGGATAAACCTTTATTACCTACACTTATGATCGTTGGTACACAAACTAAGGAATTACCGGGTAAGTCTCATCCTAAGCTTGCATTGAACCAGGAAAGGTGTAATAAGAATAGGATTTGGCAAACTCTAACACTTAACTCTCAGTTTAGGATCGGATAAGTCACCTCGATCAGACGAATTCTACCCCGGCCGAGACGTTCATCGACTGAACGAGATGCTTAGGGTTAAGGTTAAAGACTCGAACTTTCAGGATCCTACTGGAATCTAAGATTATTCTATCATTGTTTTCCCCACAACCTTCAGCCAATCACCCTAGAATCACACAAGGAAATTAGCCACTCATCATCATTATGAAAGTATTAAATATATGGGAAGAAAGTGAATATTTGAACAAGAAGAATTTAATGGAAAAGACTTCACTAACTGAATCAAATATCACAACAAAGCGTTCCTTGGATAGCAATCCAACAAGACAAGACAACAAGTGAGGGAATTAAAGACAATCTTACAAAACCCTCCAATAAAGCTATAAAAGCTATAGACTTCAATCTTCCTTCAACCTTCAAAAAGGTTCTTCGAATCTCCCCTAATTGGAGTATGATGCTGCTGCTGCGTGCTATAAACCCTAATCGACGGTATAGCGTGATTTTGCGCTGATAGCGGATGCCGGATTTATGGGAAATCCGACCCTTTTTATAGGAAAATAACCCTCCAAAGATAAGATATCCTAGAAAGATCTTTTCCCATAAATATAGGTAAAATATATGATTCTGCATATCTCCTTCCCTCCAAGAGCCAAGGCCAAAAATATAAGATCACTTTCCAATTTTAAAAGATCTCATCCAAGAATAAAATATTTTCGCCGCGTCAGAGGTGTTAGCCTCGGTCTAGTCGGCGTCTCTGGATCACCTCGGTCGAGGTGAATCAATGGTCAACCGAGATGAGTCGCAACAGAACGTGAAATCTCTCGAATCTGCTCCAAAGTAAATCTTTAATCCATGGCTATGCTCCCTGGATGTAGCTCCAAATGACTCGTGACTCCTTTTGCTCCTTTTTGATGCAAAACGTGCCATTTTACCTACAATTACAGCAAAACTAGGTGTAGACCTCGATTCTCGCAAAGGTAGATGAAATGGTAATAAACGCACATATAATACATACAGACATGCATATTATTGAAGATAAAACGTCCAAACAAACCTAAAATATAGACTATAATTCATGCTATCAAAATACCCCATACTTAGCCCTTGCTTGTCCCCAAGCATGTTCCTCATATAAAAGACAAGATAGAATGGATTATAAGTCAAGAAAATCAATGAAAAAGTCTTTCAAAAACATTTTATGGTGTGTTACAATCATAGATTACTCTAAGAGAATACTTCATGGAATTTTAAAAACTCAATATGTTCAAAACATTTTATAAATATAGAAAAGTTGTTCATCTTTGCATAAAATCATAGAATGCATAATAAGTCATAATTATCAAAATTAATCATGTATAATCCAGTTTAAACCACTAAGTCAATCAACAAGCTCAAGGTCTCAAGGGCTTCCCAAAAGAAAGGTCAAGAAACGTGTAGGGTAGGGATGTATGTAAGGTAATGTGGTGCTAGAATCCGGGAAAAGGATGAACTTCACTTTCACTTTGACTTGCAACATCTTCCACCAATAAGCTTTGCTTATCTCACACTTTTTCTTTTTACTTTACTTTTTGGGATGCATGGACAGAGGTGCACAATAACCGAAGCCTAGGAAATCAGCAATCATCAATTTCTTGAGATGCATCAAACCCTTGATGCACATACCATGACCCGTTAGGAATATCGCTCAATCCGACTTTGGCAAGACACAAACACCCGGCTATGTGAATGGTGCCGAGTTACTCGTCTTCATGATTGACTTCCCCAAACCTATTTCTTTCTTTCTAACACTTTCGCTTCCAGCCACTTCTCAACTTTAACTTCACTTGCTTTCACCACTTCGCTTGCTTCCAAATTCCCGGATAGGTAAAGGGAGGCAAAATGTATATGAGGGGCTAAGCATGATCAAGAAGAAGAAGAAGAGAATGAATTGCCTTGGTCTTTCCAAGAAGAAAGTGAGAGAACTTAACCTGCGGTGTCAACCTTCAAATTCATCATAATTTGGATAAAAACAAAGTATTAAACATGCCAATAATTTCAAACAAAGCATTTAGCAACTTAAACATATTATAAAACCTTTCAAACACATAAAGAATTTAAAACCAGTCAGTAAACAAGATCTTCACTGAGATCATATCCAGATAAGAAACACAAAAATCGTTTTCGAAAACTTTCTGTTACGCACCTCGGTCGAGGTGTTCTTATGTCAACCGAGGTGAAACACCTCGTTCCGCCAGAATCTCCCCGGTTGAGGTCAAAAATTTTTTTAAAACCATTTTTTTCTTTCGGTTTTGACGTTTTTCTTAATCAAATAACCTGTAAGTATGCATGTAGTATCAGATAATCATATAAATGCAGAAGTGAAGCATAAATAAAATATCCGATAAGATAGAATGTCATACATCAAAAGTAGTCAAATAAATACAAACACCCCATACTTGGGACACACTGTCCCAGTGGGTCAATATAAGTCTGAAAATAAGAGTACTCACCGGATAAATAGCTGAACTGCATAAAAATATAATAAGAAGATCCTGCAGCTCCTCAATAGTCCTGATCCGGCGGTGGTGGTGGTGGTGGCACGTATGGATACTGAGTCGGATCGAAAGGATAGCCCATAGTCTGCTGGAACTGTAGCTCCATCATCCTACGCTGATAGTGTTGCCCCTCTAACATCTGCTGAGTCCAGCTGTCAAGGTGTCGGTGCTGGGCAGCAAATCTCTCATGCATGTCCACAGTAAGGGCAGCATAAGAATCTATCATCTGCTCCGTCAGATCATCGATCCGACGATGAGCCTCTGTATCTCTATGACGGCGTGTCCGACGCCTAGCAGATCTAGTAGGTGGTGCAGCAGGTGCTGGCTCAGTATCCTCCTCATCATCTAAGTCATTGATCGGTGGCGCGCTCGTACCTGCAGTATCCGTCCCTGTATCCATCGGGACTCCACCATCTCTCTCGTCTACTGTCTCCTCGTCATCGTCATCCTCCTCCTCCTCAGCCGGGGCAGCTGCTGCCTCCCTATGATCCTCCATCAGTGGAGCCCAAGCTGTCTGCCAGTAATGTGGATCGAAAACTGTGAACTGGGCAGACCAGCGGATCCCCTGTGGCGCAGTCCGCTCCCATGGCATAGCAACAAATGGAGTGGTCAGACCTCGGGGAACTAGAATCCTCCGAGTGATCATCTCCTGTAATCCAAGCGGCTTCGGAGCCGCCGCCATCGTACATGCACTGAGGTCCATCCCATGAAAAGTAGCAATGTGGGTGACTAGACCTCCGCAGCAAATGTCTCCCTTCGCCTTGGCCTTGATCCTGTGCAGGTCCTCTGCCAAGATCAAGCCAAAGTTTGGGAAACCCCCCGTGACCATACAGTAAAGGCTGAAGAGCTCGCCCTGTCGGATCTTCTGGGGCGTCTCAGTACGCGCCAGAAGTGTCTCGCTGAATATCCTATGGGCTAATCTGAAGGCTGGGTGGAAGATGACCTTCTCCCTGGAATCTCCAGGGCGCCATCTGTCTGCATGCTCAGTAATATGGGCAATCTGCCCCCAGAACTCCCTAGCTACAGATCGGGAGGGGAAGTCAGTGGCGGTGGGCTCAAAAAAGCCGAAAATCTCTCTCCAAACCTCTAAGGGAACTATGAAGTTCCGGCTCATCAACCGGTACTTCACAGACTGCTCTGTGGGGAGGTAGGAGAAGGAGCTAACGAACTCTAAGGTCGGCTCCAAGTAGGCTGGGGCTCGGATGTCAGTAAACTGATCCAGCCCAACTGTGGCAATCATCCTCCTAAGGTCTCCATCTAACCCTAGGCAATCGAAAGCTGACACGTCCAGAAAATGTGGTGCAATAACTGGACGGCTAGCTATGCGCTCATAATCTACCCGGCATCTCTCGTGGATCACCGGGCGGTAAGGTCGGGAAGAAGAAGAAGAAGAAGGGGAAGGTGAGGATCTGTCTCTGAGGGCTAGGCGACGATCGGAACTCATTTTCTCTCAAACACTGTCAGATCACCTCGGTCGCTGACAACCCTCAAGAATCACCTCGGTCGAGATGCAATTCGACTGGACCGAGGCGCAACAGTTTACGATTCCAATCTCAGAAATCCAGTTCTTTTCCCCCAGAAATCACTACAATTACTTCCTATGGGGTACTTAAGCCTTTTCTCAGCAGAATCAAGGGCAACCAAAGCCCAAATCGAAGCGAATGAACGAGTTAGGGTTTCAACTGTTTTTACCTCGTTTCGGTCGATTCGTTCGATTTCTTCGCAGATCTGTAGTTGAAATAGGATCCTCTACCCTTCAATCGCAGTTTGGAAGCGGAAATCTTCGAAAACGAGCAAAAACTGAGGAGGCGAGGTGATTAAGGTGCCGCGGTCGAGTCGAAGGAAGTAAAAAGTAAAAAATAAATTTTTCCCCCTTTTATACTGTTCCTGGATCTGCTGTCACCTCGGTCGAGATGGTCTCGACTGGACCGAGGTGGTACGGACTGAGGTGGTTCTGCAGAAACCCTAGTCGCCTCGGTTGCTCAAGAATCGTCTCGGTCGAGGTACTCTGACAGTAACCGAGATGTTTTTGTCTTCTCAAAATCTCGAACTTCTGTCCTTCCAGTTATGATCCTTCCTTAGATGTCTCCTGTTATCTGTCTAGGACGCCAAAAACAAACAAAACAAAGCAAAAGCAAACTATCTAAGCTAGACTAGAAAACGGGAAAAGATAGCAATACCTTGGGTTGCCTCCCAAGAAGCGCTTGATTTAAGGTCGCTAGCTGGACCATGATGCGTCTTAAACGTGATGGGAGGTGCCCTCACCCCATACTTCACCTTCATCGTGGGGTGAAGTAAGTAAATCCATCAAACGCTCCAACAAGTGTAAGTGCTCATCGGGGAATGAATCGTCTATGGGTGGGTCATCCGTCTCGCGGGAAGATTCCGGTAGCCGGCTGAGGTGATCCGCAACTGAGTTCTCGGATCCCTTCTTATCGCGGATCTCTGGTCAAACTCTTTAAGCAAGAGAATCCATCGAATAAGGCGCGGTTTGGCATCTTTCTTAGCCAACAAGTAACGAATGGCTGCGTGGTCGGTATAGACAATGACTTTCGCCCCCACTAGATAGGAACGGAAC
This sequence comes from Fagopyrum esculentum, assembly GCA_033239045.1. Lineage (NCBI taxonomy): Eukaryota > Viridiplantae > Streptophyta > Magnoliopsida > Caryophyllales > Polygonaceae > Fagopyrum > Fagopyrum esculentum. The sequence goes on from BSUD01000003.1 coordinate 41,649,193, forward strand.
TTCTCGAAAGCATATACAACCGCCAATAACTCCTTCTCAGTGGTAGCGTAGTTGCGTTGGGCTACATCTAGCGTCTTGCTAGCATAGTAAATGGCGGTGGTCCGGCCATCCTTCTTTTGTCCAAGCACCGCTCCTACGGCTACGTCACTAGCGTCACAGATGACCTCAAAGGGCAAGGTCCAATCAGGAGGTTAGATGATGGGAGCGGAGATCAACGCTTCCTTAATCCTGTAAAAAGCATCAAGACACTCCTGCGAAAACTCAAAAATAACATCTTTATTCAAGAGGTTAGTTAGAGGTTTAGAAATCTTAGAGAAGTCCTTGATGAATCTCCTGTAGAAACCTGCATGCCCGAGAAAACTCCTCACACCTTTAACAGAACAAGGAGGAGGGAGTTTCTCAATAGTCTCGATCTTAGCTCGATCGACCTCAATACCTCGATTAGAAACGAGGTGTCCTAGCACAATGCCTTTATTAACCATAAAATGACACTTCTCCCAATTCAGAACAAGGTTAGTGTCTTCACATCTTTTAAGCACTAGAGAAAGGTTAGATAGGCAATCATCAAAAGAGGAACCATATACAGAAAAATCATCCATGAATACCTCCATGATCTCCTCTATGTACTCGGAAAAGATAGCCATCATGCATCGCTGGAAGGTAGCGGGTGCATTGCACAATTCAAATGGCATCCTCCGATAGGCAAACGTCCCCCAAGGACAAGTAAAAGTGGTCTTCTCCTGATCATCCGGATGGATAGGAATCTGGAAGAATCCACTATAGCCGTCCAAGTAGCAAAAGTGTGAATGTTGGGCCAACCGTTCGAGCATTTGATCGATGAAGGGAAGCGGAAAATGATCCTTCCGAGTCGCCGTGTTCAGCTTCCTATAATCAATGCAAACCCTCCAGCCCGTAACGGTCCTCGTTGGGATTAACTCGTTGTTCTTATTCGTCACAACTGTCATCCCTCCTTTCTTCGGAACGACATGCACCGGGCTAACCCACTTGCTGTCCGAGATAGGATATATAATACCTGCATCCAACAACTTAAGAATTTCCTTCTTCACAACCTCTTTCATGATCGGATTTAACCGTCTTTGAGGTTCCCGTGAAGTCTTATGATTATCTTCCATTAGAATTCTATGCATGCAGAAAGAAGGTTTAATGCCAATGAGATCGTCCGTGGTATAACCTATAGCTTTTCGATGCTTTCTCAGGACATGCATTAATTTAGACAATTCAGATTCGGAAAGGGAAGCACTAACAATAACGGGATAAGTAGAATCCGGTCCAAGAAAGACGTACCTCAAGTGACTAGGGAGTTGTTTAAGCTCCACGACTGGGGGTGCTTTCTGAGAGGGATCCTTGCTTCCTCCTTCCAGTAGAGTGGTGTCAGAAACTGGACTTTCGGAAGTCTCAGTTGGGATCGTCTCGCCATCGACCTCGGTCGAGGCGCATAGGCGTTGACCGAGATGTTCTTCGGTCGCCTCGCTCAGTCCAGAAAGTGCCTCGGTCGAGGTACTGCTACTGGAACCGAAACTGGAGATCTCTGTCTCCTGGAGTAGCTTCTTAGTTTTAGCTTCTGGATCCTCTTCCAGTGCCTTTAAGCTCCGTATATCTGCATCACAAGAAGCATCTATACCTTCCTCCATTAAACTGAAGCTAATAACTCTTTCGAGTGGATCGTTAATAAGGATAGAGCTCACCAATTCTCTTGATTCTTCTTCATCGTAGATGTTGAAGATATCATCAGTTAGCTGCTCCCCTTTCATGGCTGCAAGTAGTGCGAACTCCACCTCATCGCCACCAACGTTGAATTTCAACTTGGCGTTCTTGCAATCCACGTTGCAACCCGAAGTTGCTAGAAATGGTCTCCCGAGAATAATAGGAACAAGATAATCTGCGGGAATGTCAAGTACAACAAAATCTATAGGTAGATAGAAGTTACCTAACTTGACCAGAATGTCCTCCAAGATGCCCACGGGATGGGTAATGGAGCGATCCGCCATATAAAGTCGAATCTTGACCGGCTTGGGCTCTCCAAGACCGATCTTCGTGCATAGCTCCAGCGGGATGATGCTCACGCTGGCTCCTAGATCACAAAGGGCTTCACAAGTGACATCCCCAACTTGAATGGGAATGCAAAACGAGCCGGGATCTCTCAACTTAGGAGGCATCTTCTCCTTCATGATTTGTATGAGCTCCGAAGATTTAGATGTCATCCTAACTTCACCAACATCCTCCAGCTTCCTCTTCCTTGATAAGATTTCTTTTAAGAACTTCCCGTAGGCGGGCATACCTAAAATAGCATCAAGGAAAAGAATATTAATATGTAGCTTATTCATCAAGTCAAGGAACTTACCAAAGTGCTTGTCTAGATGTGCTCTGGCTCTGGACTGAGGGAATGGAAGTGGTGGTTTGTATGCAGGAGGTGGAATATAAGTTTCAGTTGTCCCTCCTGCTTTCTGTTGCTCCGCCTCGGTTGGCATCTCGGTCGAGGTGTTCTTCGACTGGATCTGGACCGAGGTGGTCTGCGTCGAACGAGGTACTGGATCTGCAGTTTTGAGTCCACTCCTCGTTGTTATGGCCATGCACTGGCCTTTAGGGTTGCTTTCCGTCTTTGCTGGAAGCTTCCCTGGATCTCTTGGCGCTTCATTCGCCCTATTTGCAAGTTGTTGTTCGAAGGATTTTTGGGCCCTCGAAAATGAAGTCATAGAATTCTCCATAGCACTAAGCTTGATCAAGATAGCCTCCAGAACTGCATCTTTCTTTTCCGGCTGAGACGAACTTGATCCTTGCCCTTGGCTCTTTAATGGAGTAGAAGAAGAAGAAGGGGAAGAGAGGAAAGGGTTAGAGGAATTATTAGAGTTGGAGTTAGAATAATTATTACCAGGATTCTGGTTGCTTTGATTGTTCGTCCTCCAATTGTTGCTATTTGACCCTCTATTGTTGTTGTTGTGGTAGTTGTTGTTTCGGGGACCGTTGTTGTATTTACGGTACCTGATAACACGATTTATGAGCTAGTTTTAGGTAGTCATTTAGATAGATTTCTCACTCATTCATGCACGGTTTAGCACTAGTTCATGACGTTTTGCACTCAATTCACGTATTTTGTCGAGATAGACGTCTACTCGGACTTTTGCTTGCTTTGTAGGTAATTTGGGAGATTTAAGAGCCTAATCGATACATCCGAGGATCATTCCTCGAGATGACACACTTCCGGACTCATTGGAATGCAAGCTAAGGGCTAAGGAGGACTCATGGAACCTTGCAAACACAAACCATGCACCAAATCATGGTCTAACGAGCCTAGGAGAGGCTTCTGGACAAAACCACGGTCTAGACCACTTCCACGGCCGTGGTTCTAACCGTGATTCCTTCCAGGACCACCGTTGACAGCTGGCCACGATTCTCTTCCATTGCTCTTGCATCATAGTGGGTATTTAAAGGATTTTTGCAGCTGGAATTGGGGATCCCTCTTCCTCTCTTTTTGACCTATCTTCTTCCCCAAAACTCTTGGCCATTGTTGCCTCTCTTCCAAGCACCCATTGTGGGTGTTCTTGGAAGAGATTAGTGTAGATTCTCGTTTTAGAGCGAGATTAGATTGGATTCGAGTGAAGCTTTGATTGTTGTCAAGTTGGATTAGCTCTTGGAGCCTTGTAAAGATTTGGTAACTTCTATCCTATGCTTTTAATGTCTTTGTTTTGGATTGTTCTTCATCATTTAACCATGACTTGCAAGCATGTTTTGATTGTGAAGTTTGATCTTGAAATGAATGTTATTGGCTAGATAGATGTGGTTCTAGAGTGAAGGAATAATGTTTGTGATTTGGACTATGATTGTATTGCTTCCATGTTAGCTTAGGATCGATTTGTGTTCGAAATCCCAACTCGGAACCAAACCACGGCTTGTTCTTCATGCTTCCACGGCCGTGGTTTAGCATGATCCACCCGTGTTTTTATTCTGTTGTTCTTATATTGTTGAATCTTGATGTTTGGATGTAGATGTGTTGAAATCCTAGTGTTTGTTGAGCTCAATCTAACTTAGGGCAACCTATTGTTAGCAAACTAATTGAGGAATGAGACTTACCCGGTAATTTCCCTTCTTAGATACCTAAGATGATGAACTCTAGGTAGTAGTGAGCCAAAAAAGCTGCTATTGGATTGAGTGTGCTAGGATCGTTACCTAAGACTTACCTTTTCCGAGACTTACCCGGTAAGGAGGGGTTTGACCCTTAGGTAGTGGCCGGTTTGTGTGGAATTCCATCCTTTAGGCTCTTTGAGACTTACCCGGTGATGAGACCTTAGGATTGGATTAGTGGATGCATGAGACTTACCCGGTAATTGCTCCCATTAGAGAAACACCCAACTCCGAACAACCACAACCTTCCTTAGACCTTTAGAAACATGAGTCCATAGTCATATTCGGAATTCCGAACCTCTAGAATCCATTTCCTTACCTCTTATCTCTCATCTTTTGTTTGTGTTTTGTGTTGCTTGATTGTGTTCATATACTTGTGATCTTTGTTTGATCACCGAAAAACCTCCAAAAACATTGTGTTTTCCATTTTCCTTATTCCTCATCTTATCTTAGTCTAGATTTACACTATTTTCGATCATTGAATGACTTAGTTTCACCTCAGTCCTTGTGTTCGACCTCGGAATACTTTCCTTTCTACAAAACGACCCGTACACTGCGGGTTTCGCTAGGTAGTTTAGGATTTAGTTCGAGTTTATAAATGTAAAGCTTTTTGTGCTATTTCCTAGCGTAACAGTACCCGTTATTGTTGTTGTTGTTCCTTTGCCCTTTCTCTTCCTTCTTGGTTTGAGCCATCAAGAGTTCCTTCAATTGCTTCACGTCATTCTTCAAAGACGTGAGTTGATTGTTGTTGGATTGAGTCTCTTGAAAGTTGACTCTTTTAACTCCACCTTCAGCTCCTTGGTGGGTGTACTTCTCTATGTGCAAGGCTTGCTTCTCAATGAAGTCCCAAGCCTCATCAATCGCCATGTCCATGAAGGTACCGGCGGAGAGTAGTTGGAGATTGAACTGGGTGTTTCCGTCCAGTCCTTTGAAGTAGATTTCCAACAACTTGATCTTTGGAATCCCATGATGTGGGCAATCCAAAAGGATATCCTTGAACCGCTCCCAAGATTTGGACAAGCTCTCCTTGTCCTTCATAATGAAAGCATTGATCTTCCCTCTCATTTTAGCGGTCTTTGAAGGGGGAAAGAATTTGGTCAAGAATTCCGTAGTCATCTCCTCCCATGTGCTAATTTTACCTGGAGGAAGAGATTGATACCAAGTAAGAGCTCTATCTTTTAAAGAAAAGTAAAAAGGTCTTAGCTTGTAATTGTTATTTTCAATTCTGGAAGGTCGCAAGGTTTCCATCAAGATCTCGTAGTTTTGAAGATGTTGATGTGGCGACTCCTTCTCTAGCCCTCCGAATTGGCATTGGCGAATCATGGATAGAACTTGCGGTCGAAGTTCGTAGTCATGATCCGCTGGATCTCCTAGGTTCACTCCTGGATGCCTCAGTTGTTGATTAGGGTCCATCCTTTGACCTAGGGTTTGTGGGATTCCTGCAAGAAGAACATCTCGGACTGGCCTCCGAGGTGGAAGTACATCGGCCGGGGCGTCAGGTACTGGAACCTGCCTCGGTCGAGGGTCTGCTACTGGATCCTGCATCGGTCGAGGATCAACAGGGGGATCTTCCCTCGGTCGAAGTAGAATCTGGTTTCGTATGACTGCTATTTCCGCTTCGATTGCTGCAGTCTTGGTGCGATTCTCTTCTTTCTCTTGCCTTAGTTCTTCCTTGTTGAGGCGTAGCAGCTCTAGCGCCTCTTTTAATTCGGCCGCAAGATCGCGGTTGTCTTGTTGGGCCATCTTCGCTTCTCTTAAGCGTTGCTTGTATGTCTTTTCTGGTTCGGGATCGTAAGGAACGATTTCCTTCCCAGTGCGGGTTCTTCGCATATACCTAAGAAAGAACCTGCAAAAGTCACTCAAGTAGAGTGGTTAGATGGCATGGGGGCAAGCGCCCCAAGAGCAAACCGTACCGGCTCGGTCTAGACCAAGTCCCCGGCAACGGCGCCAAAAACTTGTTCGCTCCAAACGGTGTGTGCAAGCTTTAAATTTATAACCCTAGACTTAAGCTTAAAATAAGGATGCGAACCCGCAGTGTACGGGTCAATCGTAGTAAAAAGCAAGAAATTCCAGGGGTCGATCACAGGGACTCGGTGAAACAAAGTCAATAACGGTAAGCTTCGCGAATACTAACCACAAGAGCAATTAACACAATCAAAGATGAATAAGAAGTCAATAAAGCAAACATGCAATTCTAGGGATTAAAGCTTCTAGTTGTGGTTCCAACTCAAGATCTAAAGATAAGCGGACAAAGCTGAGATTTTTGCATGGGGAAGGTGTTACTAAAGTGGAGTAGATCACCGGGTAAGTCTCACTACACACTAATCCTAAACCGTAACTCCTATTACCGGGTAAGTCTCAAGGAATCAAGATAAAGAACTATAACCTCAAACTAACACACCATCTAAGGGAATAGAATCAACCTTTACTAGGTAAGTCTCAGGCTAACTCACAAAGATGGGATGGAAGCACACTCAAACCCCAATAAAGGATAAACCTTTATTACCTACACTTATGATCGTTGGTACACAAACTAAGGAATTACCGGGTAAGTCTCATCCTAATCTTGCATTGAACCAGGAAAGGTGTAATAAGAATAGGATTTGGCAAACTCTAACACTTAACTCTCAGTTTAGGATCGGATAAGTCACCTCGATCAGACGAATTCTACCCCGGCCGAGACGTTCATCGACTGAACGAGATGCTTAGGGTTAAGGTTAAAGATTCGAACTTTCAGGATCCTACTGGAATCTAAGACTATTCTATCATTGTTTTCCCCACAACCTTCAGCCAATCACCCTAGAATCACACAAGGAAATTAGCCACTCATCATCATTATGAAAGTATTAAATATATGGGAAGAAAGTGAATATTTGAACAAGAAGAATTTAATGGAAAAGACTTCAATAACTGAATCAAATATCACAACAAAGCGTTCCTTGGATAGCAATCCAACAAGACAAGACAACAAGTGAGGGAATTAAAGACAATCTTACAAAACCCTCCAATAAAGCTATAAAAGCTATAGACTTCAATCTTCCTTCAACCTTCAAAAAGGTTCTTCGAATCTCCCCTAATTGGAGTATGATGCTGCTGCTGCGTGCTATAAACCCTAATCGACGGTATAGCGTGATTTTGCGCTGATAGCGGATGCCGGATTTATGGGAAATCCGACCCTTTTTATAGGAAAATAACCCTCCAAATATAAGATATCCTAGAAAGATCTTTTCCCATAAATATAGGTAAAATATATGATTCTGCATATCTCCTTCCCTCCAAGAGCCAAGCCCAAAAATATAAGATCACTTTCCAATTTTAAAAGATCTCATCCAAGAATAAAATATTTTCGCCGCGTCCTAGGTGTTCGCCTCGGTCGAGTCGGCGTCTCTGGATCACCTCGGTCGAGGTGAATCAATGGTCAACCGAGGTGAGTCGCAACAGAACGTGAAATCTCTCGAATCTGCTCCAAAGTAAATCTTTAATCCATGGCTATGCTCCCTGGATGTAGCTCCAAATGACTCGTGACTCCTTTTGCTCCTTTTTGATGCAAAACGTGCCATTTTACCTACAATTACAGCAAAACTAGGTGTAGACCTCGATTCTCGCAAAGGTAGATGAAATGGTAATAAACTCACATATAATACATACAGACATGCAGATTATTGAAGATAAAACGTCCAAACAAACCCTAAAATATAGACTATAATTCATGCTATCAGCAGGTCCCAGCACCTGTTGCCCCGGCCGATGTACTTCTACCTCGGATACCAGTCTGAGGCGCTCTTTTTGCAGGAATCCCGCAAACCCTAGGGCAAAGGATGGACCCCAATCAACAACAGAGGCGTCCTGGAGTTAACCTAGGAGATCCGGCGGACCATGACTACGAACTTCGACCGCAAGTTCTTTCCATGATTCGCCAATGCCAGTTTGGAGGGCTAGAGAAGGAATCTCCGCATCAACATCTTCAAAACTATGAGATCTTGATGGAGACCTTGAGACCCTCAAGAATAGAAAACAACAACTACAAGCTAAGACCTTTTTACTTTTCTTTAAAAGATAGAGCTCTTACTTGGTATCAATCTCTTCCTCCAGGAAAAATCAGTACTTGGGAGGAGATGACTACGGAATTCTTGACTAAATTCTTTCCCCCCTCTAAGACCGCTGAAATGAGAGAGAAGATTAATGCATTCATTATGAAGGACAAGGAGAGCTTGTCCAAGTCATGGGAGAGGTTTAAAGACATTCTCTTGGATTGCCCACATCATGGGATTCTAAAGATAGAGTTGTAGGAGATATACTTCAAGGGACTGGACGGAAGCACCCAGTTCAACCTCCAACTATTATCCGCCGGTACCTTTATGGACATGGCGATTGACGAAGCTTGGGACTTTATAGAGAAGCAAGCTTTGCATATGGAGAAATACTCCCTCCAAGGAGCCGAAGGTGGAGTTAAAAGAGTTAACTTTCAAGATGCTCCACCTAACAACAATCAACTCACGTCTTTGAAGAATGACGTGAAGCAATTGAAGGAACTCTTGGTTGCTCAAACCAAGAAGGAAGATCAAGGATCAAGGAACAACAACAATGGATACCGTAACAACAACGGTTCCCGGAACAACAACTACAACAACAATAGAGGATCCAATAGCAATAATTGGAGGGCGAACAACCAAAATTCGGGTAACAATCATTCTAACTCCAATTCTAATGATTCCTCTAATCCTTTCCTCTCTTCCCCTTCTTCTTCTTCTTCTACTCCATTAAAGAGCCAGGGGCAAGGATCAAGTTTGTCCCAGCCAGAAAAGAAAGATGCAGTGCTGGAGGCCATCTTGATCAAGCTTAGCGCTATGAAGACATCTATGACTTCATTTTCGAAGGCCCAAAAAGCCTTTGAACAACAACTTGCTAGTAGGGCAAATGAAGCGCCAAGAGATCCAGGGAAGCTTCCAGCAAGGACGGAAAGCAACCCTAAGGGCCAGATTATGGCCATAACGACGAGGAGTGGACTGAAGACTGCAGATCCAGTGCCTCGGTCGGTGCCAGAACCGACGAAAACCACCTCGGTCCAGGTGCAGTCGAAGAACACTTCGGCCGAGATGCCAACCGAGGTGGAGCCACAGAAAGCGGAGGAGAAAACTGAAGTTTATATTCCACCTCCTGCATATAAACCACCACTTCCATTCCCCCAGTCAAGGGCCAGAGCACATCTAGACAAGCACTTTGGTAAGTTCCTTGACTTGATGAATAAACTACACATTAATATTCCTTTCCTTGATGCTATTCTAGGGATGCCCGCCTATGGGAAGTTCTTAAAAGAAATCCTATCAAGGAAGAGGAAGCTTGAAGACTTTGATGAAGTAAGGATGACATCTAAATCCTCGGAGCTTATTCAAATCATGAAGGAGAAGATGCCACCCAAGTTAAGAGATCCCGGCTCATTTTGCATTCCCATTCAAGTTGGGGATGTCACTTGTGAAGCCTTATATGATCTAGGAGCCAGCGTGAGCATCATTCCGCTGGAGCTATATGTGAAGATCGGACTTGGAGAGCCCAATCCGGTTAAGATAAGGTTATACATGGCGGACCGCTCCATTACCCATCCCGTGGGCATTTTGGAAGACGTTCCGGTTAAGTTAGGTAACTTCTATTTACCTATAGACTTTGTTGTGCTTGATATTCCCGCAGATTATCCTGTTCCTATCATTCTTGGGAGGCCATTTCTAGCAACTTCGGGTTGCAATGTGGATTGTAAGAACGCCAAGTTGAAATTCAACATTGGCGGAGATGAAGTGGAGTACGCATTACTTGCGGCCATGAAGGAAGAGCAGCTAGGAGATGATATCTTCAACATCTATGATGAAGAAGAATCAAGAGAATTGGTGAGCTCTATCCTTATTAACGATCCACTTGAGAAAGTTATTAGTTTTAGTTTAATGGAGGAAGGTATAGATGCTTCTTGTGATGCAGATATACGGAGCTTAAAGGTGCTGGAATAAGATCCAGGAGCTAAAACTGAGAAATTAATCCAGGAGACGAAGATCTCCAGTTTCGGTTCCAGTTACAGTACCTCGACCGAGGCACTTCTTGGACCAAGCGAGGGGACTGAAGAACATCTCGGTTAACGCCTCTGCACCTCGACCGAGGTCGAAGGCGAGATGATGTCAACTGAGCCTACTGAGAATAACAAACTTCTTACTCCCTTCTATGACATTCATCCTCAGTTGGTGGAACATTCTCTCCACCAACTTTTTGATAATAAAGGACTTTGGTATGCTGATATTGTTAATTCTCTTGTTTGCCAGGAAATACCACCCGGATTGACGTACGCTCAAAGGAAGAAATTCTTCAAGGACGTACGCCATTACTACTGGGATGAACCGCTGCTATTCAAGCGTGGGCCGGATGGGATGCTTCGAAGATGTATTCCGGAAGATGAAGTTAATAGCGTCATACGGGATTGCCACTCGCTTCCTTGTGGAGGACATGCTAGCGCCAACAAGACATGCGCTAAGGTATTACGTTCCGGTTTCTTTTGGCCTACATAATTTAAAGATGTGCAATCGTTTGTTGTCTCTTGTGTTGCATGCCAAAGAACAGGGAACTTATCTAGGAGGAACGAAATGCTACTTAATAACATTCAAGAGGTGGAAATCTTTGATGTATGGGGGATAGACTTCATGGGACCTTTCCCATCCTCTGGAGGAAACCTCTATATTCTTCTAGCAGTTGATTACGTCTCTAGATGGGTTGAAGCCATGGCTTCTCCCACTAAAGACGCCAAGGTGGTTGTGAAGTTCTTTAACAGGACTATCTTTCCACGTTTTGGAACTCCACGTATCATCATCAGCGATGGAGGGACACATTTCATCAACCGGAAGTTTAAGGCACTTCTATCGAAGTATGGGGTTACCCACAAGGTAGCAACCCCTTATCACCCTCAAACTAGTGGACAGGTCGAGATCTCGAATAGAGAAATCAAAGCAATCTTGGAGAAGACCGTCTCTAGGACGAGGAAGGATTGGTCCATCAAGTTGGACGATGCTCTTTGGGCCTACAGGACCGCATTTAAGACTCCCATTGGTACCACCCCTTATAATTTGGTGTATGGGAAGTCTTGTCACTTGCCCGTTGAATTAGAACACAAAGCATATTGGGCAATCAAATGTTTGAATTTCGACATCAAGGAAGCCGACGAGAAGCGGCTATTGGACATCAACGAGCTGAAGGAGCTGCGTTTGAACGCTTATGAGAATGCCAAAATCTATAAAGAAAGGACGAAGAGATGGCATGACAAGCGTATCATCCCTAAGGAGCTTAAAGAAGGAGATTTGGTTCTACTCTTCAACTCCCGCCTCCGCCTCTTTCCAGGTAAGTTGAAATCTAGATGGACCGGACCTTATGTTGTGAAACATGTTTTTCCTCATGGTGCAGTTGAGATATGGGGCAAAACTAGTGGAAGCTTCAAGGTCAATGGTCATAGACTTAAGAAATACAAACCGGAAGTTCCGGTTGAGGAGGTTGCACCACTATACCTCATATGAGAGACGCCGTACGGTCCAGCTAGCGATCTTAAATCAAGCGCTTCTTGGGAGGCAACCCAAGGTATTGCTTTCTTTTCCCTTTTTCTAGTCTAGCTTAGATAGTTTGCTTTTGCTTTGCTTTGTTTTGTTTTGGCGTCCTAGACAGACAACAGGTGACATCTAAGGAAGGAATACAACCCAGGAGCACAACTGGAAGGACAGAAGTTCGAGAATTTGAGAAGACGGAGTTTGACTGAGACACATCTCGGTTGCTGTCACAGCACTTCGACCGAGATGATTCTTGAGCAACCGAGGCGACTAAGGTTTCTGAAGATCCACCTCGGTCCGTACCACCTTGGTCCAGTCGAGACCATCTCGACCAAGGTGACAGCAGTTCCAGAAAAGGGTATAAAAGGGGGCTGAGATTTCTCTCTCCTCCTTTACCTTCTCCTCGACCGCGGCACGCCCTTCGCCTCGCTTCGCCAATCTTCGCTCGTTTTCGACGATTCTTGCTTCCAAACCGCTAAGAAAGGGTAGAGGATCACAGTGCAAGTGCTAATCTGCAAGAAAAACGAGCCAATCGACCAAATTGGGGTAAATATCGAAAAAACCCTAACCTCGCTCTTCTCTAATGTTTTCCTTTGATTTGGGCTTTGGTTGGCCCTGCATTTGCTGAGAAACAGATTAAGTACCCCATAGGAACCTGTTGTAGTGATTTTGGGGGAAAAGAACTGGATTTTTGAGGAAATCAGTCGCGCAGTTTTTCGCCTCGGTCCAGTCGGCTTGTGCCTCGGCCGAGGTGCTCTACAGAGTTGTCAAGCCGACCGAGGTGATCTGACAGGTTATTTGAGAGATGAGTTCAGATAGACAGCTGGTCCTGAGGGACAAATCCTCTCCTTTCCCTTCTTCTTCTTCCCGCCGCACGAGACCGGTGATCCATGAGAGACACCAGGTTGATTATGACCACATAGTGGCCCGTCCAGTGATCGCACCTCGCTTACTGGATATTTCTGCATTTGATTGTCTCCATGTGGATGGAGATGTGAGACAGATGATTTCTATGGTGGGGCTAGATCAGTTCACTGAGATCCGAGCACCTGCCTACTTAGAGCCGACTATGGAGTTTGTTAGCTCCTTCACCTACCTTCCCACAGAGCGTGCTGTGAAGTACCGGTTGATGAACCAGAACTTCATAGTTCCTTTAGAGTACTGGCGAGACATCTTTGGTTTCCCGGCCCCGACTGCTGTTGATTTTCCCTCCCGAGCTGTAGCTAGGGAGTTCTGGGTACAGATTGCTCATGTAGTTGAGCATGCAGATAGATGGCGCCCTGGAGACTCCAGGGAGCGTATTATATTTCACATAGCTTTTAGGTTAGCTCACAGGATATTCAGTGAGACTCTTCTGGTGTGTACTGAGACGCCCCAGAAGGTCAGACAGGGGGAGCTGTTTAGCCTTTACTGCATGGTGACTGGAGGGATTCCAGACTTTGGCTTGATGCTAGCAGATGATCTGCATAAGATCAAGGCCAAAGCAAAGGGAGATATCTGCTGGGAGGCATTGTGACTCACATAGCGAGTTACCAGGATATGGATCTCAGCGCATGTACCATGGTGGCGGCTGCCAAGCCGCTAGGACTTCAAGAGATGATTACTCGGAGGATACTGGTTCCCCGAGGACTCACTACGCCGTACGTAGCTATGCCATGGGAGCCGACCGCACCACAGGGGATCAGATGGTCACCCTAGTTCTCAGTGTATGATCTACACTATTGGCAGACTGCTTGGATCCCACTGATGGAGGATGCGAGAGAGGCAGCAGTTGCACCAGCTGAGGAGGATGAGGTTGAGGAGGCTGCTGCTGATGATAATGATGATGATAGGGATGGTGGAGTTCCTATGGATACAGGGATTGATACTGCTGGGACTAGTGCTCCGGTCATCGATTTGGACGACGACGAGACTGAGACTGCACCGGCTGCATCACCAGTACGCCATGCTAGGCGTAGGGTACGCCGACAGAGAGATCCAGATGATCACCGTCGGATTGATGATCTGACGGATCAGATGATAGACTCCTATGCTGCCCTGACTGTAGACATCCAGGAGAGGTTTGACGCCCAACATCGAGAGATCGACCGCTGGACTCATCAGATGCTAGAGGGCCAACACTATCAGCGACGGATGATGGAGATCCAGTTTCAGCAGACTATGGGTTATCCATTTGACCCATCCCAGTATCCGTACGTGCCACCACCACCACCGGATCGGGATTATTGAGAGCTTGCAGGATTTTCTTTCTTATTTATTATGCAGCTCAGCTATGTCCTGTGAGTACTTTATTTCTTTAGACTTATTTTTACCCACTGGGACAGGGTGTCCCAAGTATGGGGTGTTTATGTATTATTCGACTCTTATGGATGTATGACTCGACTTTATCGGATATTTATGCTTTATTTTGCTTTATGTGCTTATCTGAGATTACATGCATGCATACAGGTTATTTGATTGAGAAAAATGTCAAAAACTGGACAGAAAAAAAAATAAAAATTTTGACCTCGACCGGGGCAGTTCTGGCCAAACGAGGTACTTCACCTCGGTTGACTTAGAACACCTCGACCGAGGTGGTTTAACTGAGAGTTTTCGAAACGTTTTGTGCTTCTTATCTGGATATGATCTCAGTGAAGATCTTGTTTGCTGACTGGTTTTGAAACTTTATATGTTTGAAAGGTTTTATGATATGTTTAAGTTGCTAAATGCTTTGTTTGAAATTTTTGGCATGTTTAATACTTTGTTTTTATCCAAATTATGTTGAATTTGAAGGTTGACACCACGTTATGAGTTCTCTCAGTTTCTTCCTGGAAAGACCAAGGCAATTCATTTTTCTCTCTTCTTCTTCTTGATCATGCTTAGCCCCTCATATACATTTTTGCCTCCCTTTACCTATCCGGGAATTTGGAAGCAAGCAAAGTGGTGAAAGCAAGTGAAGTAAAAGTTGAGAAGTTGGCTGGAAGTGAAAGTGTTAGAAAGCAATAAATAGGTTTGGGGAAGTCAATCATGATGATGAGTAACTCGGCACCATTCACATAGCCGGGTGTTTGTGTCTTGCCAAATTCGGATTGAGCGATATTCCTAACGGGTCATGGTATGTGCATCAAGGGTTTGATGCATCTCAAGAAATTGATGATTGCTGATTTCCTAGGCTTCGGTTATTGTGCACCTCTGTCCATGCATCCCAAAAAGTAAAGTAAAAAAGAAAAAAAGTGTGAAATAAGCAAAGTTTATTGGTGGAAGATGTTGAAGTTCAAGTAAAGTGAAGAAAGATCCTATTCCCGGATTCTAGCACCACATTACCTTTATACATCCCTACCCTACACGTTTCTTGACCTTTCTTTTTGGAAGCCCTTGAGACTTCGAGCTTGTTGATTGACTTAGTGGTTTAAACTGGATTATACATGATTAATTTCGAAGATTACGAATTTATTATGCATTCTATGATTTTATGCAAAGATGAACAACTTTCTCATATTTATAAAATGTTTTGATCATATTTTGATTTTAAATTCCATGAAGTATTCTCTTAGAGTGATCTATGATTGTAGCACACCATTAAAATGTATTTGAAAGGCTTTTTCATTGATCTTTATGACTTATAATCCATTCTATCTTGTATTTTATATGCGGAACTTGCTTGGGGACAAGCAAGGGCTAAGTATGGGGTATTTTGATAGAATGAATTATTGTCTATATTTTGGGACCTGTTTAGACGTTTTATCTTCAATAATCTGCATGTTTGTATGTATATTATGTGATTATATTGTCGTTTCATCTACCTTTGCGGGAATCGAGGTCTACACCTAGTTTTGTTGTAATCGTAGGTAAAATGGCACGTTTTGCATCAAAAAGGAGCAAAAGGAGTTATGGAGTCATTGGAGCTACATTCAGGAGCTTAAGGAAACATCCAGGAAGCATGGCCATGGATTAGAGATTCACTTTGGACCAGATTTGAGAGATTTCACATTCAGTTGTGATTCACCTCGGTTGACTACAAAGTCACCTCAATCGAGGTGATCCAGAGGTGCCGACTCGACCGAGGCGAACACCTGGGACGCGGCGAGAATATTTTATTCTTGGCTGAGATCTTTTATCTTTGGAAAGAGGATCTTATATTTTTGGGCTGGATTCGTGGAAGGAAGAAGATAAGTTAGACCATATATTTTACCTATTTTTATGGGAAGAGATCTTTCTAAGATATCTTATCTTTGGAGAGTAATTTTCCTATAAAAAAGGTTGGATTTTCCACAAATCCAGATCATGCTATACAACCTGCATACATCCGAATACACCGCTGCAGCCATACTCCAGTTGGGAGATTTGAAGAACCTTTTTGAAGGTTGAAGGAAGAAAGTCTATAACTTTCATAGCTTTTTGAAGGATTTTTGTAAGATCATCTTAGATTCCCTTCTTTGTTGATTGTCTTGTTGAATTTTTATCTAAGGAACGCTTGTTTGATAATTGATTCAGATATTGAAGCTTTTCTCTTAAGGTTTTCTTGTTCAATTATTCTCTTTCTTCCCATATATTTGATTCATACTTGATAACACGATTTATGATCTAGATTTAGGTAATCATTTAGGTAGATTTCTCACTCATTCATGCATGGTTTGGCATTAGTTCAAGACGTTTTGCACTCAATTCATGTATTTTGTCGAGATAGACGTCTACATGGACTTGTGCATGTTTTATAGGTATTTCGGGAAATTTAGGAGCTAAAACGATGCGTTGAGGATCGTTCATCTAGATGACACACCCTCGGACTCATTAGGACACAAATTAAGGGCTAAGGAGGACTCATGGAACCTTGCCAACACTAGCCATGCACCAAATCACAGCTTAATGATCAAAGGCGAAGTTTCTGCACAGAATCACAGTTCTCTGACACTCCACGGCCGTGGAATCAACCGTGGATTTTGCCAGATTCTTGTGACAGCTGTGCCACGACTCTCATGGCCAACTCATGCAAGTTTGTTATAAAAGTGGTCCTTCATGGGCTGTGAGAGGCAGCTGGGAGCATCTTGGAGCAGCTCATCCATTCTCCATTTCCTCGAACAAAAATATCCTCTCAAGAAGAAGATTTTCTAGGAAGGAAAGTGTCAAAAAGGAAGAAGAAGAACTCCATTGAAGAGGAGAAGAAGCACACACACCATTGCCACTCTTGCTAGTGTTTGTAGTGAAGATTTCCGGATTCTATTTCTAGAGTTTTATGAACCTTTGAACCTTCTTTAAGAAGGGTTGTAAGTTGCTCTAATTCTATTTTCAGCCTGGTTTGATTTAAGTTCACTTGTTCATCTCTTTGCTTTCATCATCTTGTAATGGATGTTATGATTTTGTGTTTGTTTGTTTCGATTTCTATTATGAATGTTGTAGGTTAAATAGATGTGGTTCTAGGGTAAGGAAAGGATGGTTATGGCTAGGGCTATGATAGGATGAACTTAGATTTACCTTTGGATGACTTGTGTGTTTGAACGTATCCTCTGTTAGGAATCACGGCCAGATCTTGCCAAACCACGGCCGTGGTTTAGGTAGAACAACCCGTGATTTTCCCTGTTTCGGTGGATCTAGTCTTAGATTGTTAAAATGTTGAAATCCTAAGTGTTTGTTGAGTTAAAACTATCCTAGGGTGACCTAGTGTTAGCAACTAAGTGTTAGGAGAGACTTACCCGGTAATCCTAACCCTTAGATTCCAAAGATAACAACCCTTAGGTAGTGGTGAGCCTAATAAGCCGCCATTGGATTAAGTGTGCTGGTCGGTAGCCTAAGACTAACCCTTCCGAGACTTACCCGGTGAGGATAGGTTGGATCCTTAGATAACGTTCAGGTTTGAGTAGAATTCCGTCCCTTAGGTTCTTAGAGACTTACCCGGTAATGAGACCTAGGGAATGGACTAGTAGATCATGAGACTTACCCGGTGATTGATCCCAATTTAGAAACACTTAACCCCAACATAGTTAATCCAAAGAATGAATAGATAGCTTGAGTCTTATGCCATAACCGGAACTTCCAATCCCTAGAATCCGTCTTTTCTTTCTTTGATCTATATCTTGTTTAGCTTGTTTCTTTGTTTTGATTCGTTAGCTTAGTTGATTGTTTACTTTTACATGAATTGTGATATTTGATTGATCACCAAAAACCAACTAAAAACAATTGAGATTTTCATTTCTTTATTCCTTGCTCATTTCTTAACTTAGATCTTCACTAGACTTATTCATAAACCGAATCAATCTCACCTTAGTCTTTGTGTTCGACTTCGGAATACTATCCACACTACGAACGTCCCGTACACTGCGGGTGCGCTAGGAGTTAGGAGAAATATAACGAGTATAAATTTAAGACTTATTGTGCACATATCCTGAGCGTAACAAGTTTTTGGCGCCGTTGCCGGGGACTAGGTCTAGATTGAGTCTATTTTGTGATTGTTTCTAGTGTAGATCTTTCTTGTTGCTTTTGATCTCTTTTTGGTTTGTGTCTTTGCTTTTCGGTACATCTATTACTCTTTAGGTGTATGCGAAGATCTCGTGGAAAGGATTTAGCTCCATTCGATCCCGAACCGGAGAAAACCCTTCGATCTAGATCCAAGAACATCCGAAAAGAGAAAGAGATGGCCGGAAGAAACCTCCAAGCTGAATTGGATGAAGCCTTAGAGCAAATAAGGCTAAGAGATGAGCTCTTGGAGGAAGAAAGGAGACTTGCCAATGAGAGGCAAGAGGAAACTAGGAGGGAGATTGAGGAGATTAGGCAAGCCCTTGTTCAAGGAGAGCTTAATCGCCGACAACCTCCACCTTCACCACCACAACCGCAGCCGGCGGCCAATGTTAGGGTTGCTCCCATTTCTATTGAGGAACCACAAACCCTAGGGAGACGTATGGATCCGGCACAAAGAGCACACCGACCGGGTGTGAATCTAGGAGATCCCACAACCCACAACTATGAGCTCCGCCCTCAAGTTCTACAAATGATCCGGCATAATCAATTTGGAGGGATGGAAGGAGAGTCTCCTCATCAACACTTGATGAACTATGAGATTTTGATGGAGACTCTTAGACCGCCAAGATTGGAGAGCAACAACCATAAGCTTAGGGCTTTTTCCTTCTCTCTTAAGGATAAAGCCTTGGCTTGGTATCAATCTATTCCACAAGGGCGAGTTGGTACTTGGGAGGAGATGACAACCGAGTTTTTGACCAAGTTCTTCCCACCTTCCAAGACTACCGAATTAATAGGGAAGATAAATGCCTTCGTGATGAAGGATAGAGAAAGTTTATTCAAGTCTTGGGAGAGGTTCAAAGATCTTCTCCTTGATTGTCCACACCATGGCATACCGAAAATTGAGCTATTGGAGATCTACTTCAAGGGACTTGATGAAGATAGCCAATTCAAGCTCCAATCTCTTTCCGGCGGGACTTTTATGGAGAAGCATGTAGATGAGGCTTGGGAGTTTGTAGAGAAGCAAGCTCTAGTAATTGAGAAGTACTCCCATAGGAAGAGTGAAGGAAGAAAGGCGGGAGCATATGAGGTGAGTGAAGTCACCATGAGCAATTTCAAGCTTGACGCCATCAACAATGAGTTGAAGTCCTTGAGGGAGTTGTGTGCTACAACTTTGAAGAACCAAGCAACTCCTCAAGTGCTTCCACAAGCCAACTTGTCTTCCAAGGAGGAGGATGTGAATTATATGGGAAGGGGCAACTTCAACAATTACCAAGGCCCAAGGAGTTTCAACAACAACCGGCAATTCAACAATTACCGGCCCAACCACAACCATCCCGGATTTTCTTACTCTAATCCGGATGGAGCCTTGAACCCTCCCGCTTCCACAAGCTCAACTCCACCACCAAGAGCTTCACAAGAACCTCCACCCGGATTTACTCAACCTCCAAAGGATAGAACCGAAATAATGTTTGAGCAATTTCTAGGAAGGTTGAGTGGCCTTGAGAGCACCGTAACTTCAATCTCTAAGGCTCAAAAGGTCTTGGAAGCACAAGTGTTCCAAAAGGCGGGTGAAGCCCATAGAGATCCGGGAAAGCTTCCCGGAAGAACCGAAGACAACCCAAGAGGCCAAGTGTTGGCTATCACAACAAGAAGTGGGTTGAGTATGAAGGATCCTTTGCCCAAGGACCATACTAAGGGAAAGCAAGTAGTGGTAGAAGAGGGAAGATTGCAAGAAGATGGAGGCAAGAGCAAGGATGTAGAGCCAACCTATGTGGCACCGCCTCCATACAAGCCGCCACTACCGTTCCCACAATCAAGAGTGAGAGCTCGTTTGGACAATCACTTTGGTAAGTTCCTTGAACTAATGTCTAAATTGCATATTAACATTCCGTTCATGGATGCCATTTTAGGGATGCCGGCATATGGCAAGTTTCTGAAGGAAATACTCTCCAACAAAAGGAAGTTGGAGGAGTATGGGGAGATAAGAATGACCAAGAGATCCTCGGAATTGATCCAAACAATGAAGGAGGAGATGCCTCCCAAGCTAAGAGATCCGGGCTCTTTTTGTGTCCCAATAGGAGTAGGAGATGTGAAGTACGAGGCCCTTTGTGATCTTGGAGCAAGTGTAAGCATCATACCGCTTGCACTTTGCAAAAAGGTCAGGCTAGGAGAGCCAAAACCGGTCAAGATGACCCTCTATATGGCGGACCGCTCTATCACTCATCCGGTTGAGAACTTAGAAGACATCCCGGTGCAACTAGGAGGATTCTATGTGCCAATTGACTTTGTCGTCTTGGATATTCCGGCGGATTATCCGGTTCCCATCATCTTAGGAAGACCTTTCCTAGCCACTTCCGGATGCTTAGTGGATTGCAAGAACGGGACTCTCTCCTTCAACATTGGAGAAGAGAACATCAAGTTCAAGTTGTCCACAATGATGAAAGGACCAACCCTTGATGAGGATCTCTTCAACATAGTCGAGCAAGAAGAATCTAGAGAAGTTGTGAGCTCGATCTTGATCAAAGATCCCTTGGAGAAGGTTCTTACGTTAAGTATGATGGAGGAAGGTGTTGAGGATGCTTGCAATGAAGAGATCAAAGCCTTGGAAGCATTGGAAGAGGAGCCAAGAGTTGGATTTGAAGGCCACGAAGAGGTGTTGAACAGCTGCAAGTTCCACGGTCGAGATTTACACTCCACGGCCGTCAAACTTTCTGGACAACTCCGGGAAGCAAGCTTAGCAAGAACCACGGCCGTGGAAAATGAGCAACCCGTTTTTCCAACCGTGGTTTTCCCTGAATCAACCCTTGATGGTGATCAAGCTTCTAGGAGCCTTGGAGGATCTTCACTTGCTTTGGATTCATCTCATCCAACCTTATTTGGATCGTCTTCAACCGATAAAGGTCCTCCATCACTTGAACTTAAACCCCTCCCCTCTCATTTGAAGTATGCTTTTCTTGGTGATAATTCTACATATCCTGTGATTGTTAATGCATGCTTGAGTGATGTTGAACTTGCTAAGTTGTTGCATGAACTAAGATTGCATAGGAAAGCCATTGGTTATACTATTGATGATTTGGTTGGCATTAAACCTTCTTTGTGCATGCATAAGATAATGATGGAAGATAACCACAAACCCTCTATTGAACATCAAAGGAGATTAAATCCCATAATGAAAGAGGTAGTCAAAAAGGAAATCATTAAGTTGCTAGATGCGGGAATTATCTACCCTATCTCGGATAGTAAGTGGGTTAGTCCCGTTCATGTAGTTCCTAAAAAGGGTGGGATGACGGTAGTGACTAATGAGAACAATGAACTAATCCCAACTAGGACGGTTACGGGGTGGATGATGTGCATTGATTATAGGAAATTGAACATGGCCTCTAGGAAAGATCACTTCCCTCTCCCCTTCATTGACCAAATGCTAGAAAGGTTAGCTCAACACTCTCATTTTTGCTATCTAGATGGCTATAGTGGATTCTTCCAAATCCCTATCCACCCCGATGTCCAAGAGAAAACAACCTTTACATGTCCATGGGGTACTTTTGCATATAGGAGAATGCCATTTGGGTTGTGTAATGCACCCGCCACCTTCCAAAGGTGTATGATGTCTATCTTTTCGGAATATATAGAAAATATCATGGAAGTGTTCATGGATGATTTCTCTGTTTATGGTTCTTCTTTCGATGATTGCTTGGCTAACTTGTCATTAGTGTTGCAAAGATGTGAGGAGACAAATCTTGTCTTAAATTGGGAAAAATGCCACTTCATGGTAAGTGAAGGGATTGTGTTAGGACACTTGGTGTCTAACCGTGGCATAGAGGTTGATAGGGCCAAAATTGAAACGATAGAGAAGTTGCCACCACCTACCTCGGTGAAGGGGGTAAGGAGTTTCTTAGGGCATGCCGGTTTTTACCGGAGGTTTATTCAAGACTTCTCTAAAATTTCTAAGCCTCTCACTAACCTACTAATGAAGGATGTTGATTTTGTCTTTTCCAAAGATTGTCTTGAAGCCTTTTGTAGGTTGAAGAACGCCTTGATCTCCGCACCTATCATGCAACCTCCGGATTGGAGTCTACCATTTGAGATCATGTGTGATGCGAGCGATGTAGCCGTTGGGGCTGTTTTGGGGCAAAGGAAAGAAGGGCGCACTCATGCTATTTACTATTCTAGCAAGACGCTAGATGATGCCCAACTCAATTATGCTACCACCGAGAAGGAATTGCTAGCGGTAGTGTACGCATTTGAGAAGTTCCGCTCATATCTTGTTGGAGCGAAGGTCATAGTTTATACGGATCATGCTGCGATCCGTTATCTACTTACCAAGAAGGATGCCAAGCCTAGGTTGATTCGGTGGATCCTTCTTCTTCAAGAGTTTGATTTAGAAATACGGGACAAGAAGGGATCTGAGAACTCGGTGGCGGATCACCTTAGTAGACTCCCACAATTGGAGCTTGAAAAGGATGACATCCCGATAGATGACTCATTCCGGGATGAGCAATTGCAAATGGTGGAGGAATGCTTGTTCCAAGTGTCTAGAGGAAGTGAGCCATGGTACGCCGACATCGTGAACTACTTAGTGTGTGAGGAAGTGCCTCCCGGATTAACATATGCACAAAGGAAGAAGTTCTTCAACGATGTGAGGCACTACTATTGGAGTGAACCACTTCTATTCAAGAGAGGGCCGGATGGGATGTTTAGAAGATGCATACCGGAAGATGAAGTAGAGAGTGTGATCCGGCATTGTCACTCCTTACCATGTGGAGGCCATGCTAGCTCACACAAGACGTGTGCAAAGGTATTGCAATCCGGTTTTTATTGGCCTAACTTGTTTAGAGATGTGCAAGGTTTTGTAGCGGCATGTGATGCTTGCCAAAGGACGGGCAACATCTCAAGGAGGAATGAGATGCCCTTGAACAACATCCAAGAAGTCGAAATATTTGATGTGTGGGGTGTGGACTTCATGGGACCATTCCCTTCTTCATGTGGCAACCTCTACATCCTATTGGCGGTGGACTATGTGTCAAGATGGGTGGAGGCAATCGCCTCTCCTACAAATGATGCCAAGGTGGTGGTGCGGTTCTTCAACCGAGTGATCTTCCCTAGGTTTGGAACACCAAGGGTGATCATTAGTGATGGAGGGAAGCACTTCACAAATAGGAATTTTGGGGCGCTTTTGGCTAAGTATGGGGTGACCCATAAGGTGGCAACACCTTACCATCCCCAAACTAGTGGCCAAGTGGAGATCTCCAACCGAGAGATAAAGGCCATCCTTGAGAAGACGGTGTCTAGAACTAGAAAGGATTGGGCTATGAAGTTCAATGACGCATTGTGGGCCTATAGAACCGCTTTCAAGACACCAATTGGAACCACTCCTTACAAGTTAGTCTATGGCAAGTCTTGCCATCTTCCGGTGGAAATGGAGCATAGAGCTTATTGGGCCATTAAGTGGCTAAATTTTGACCTCAAGGAGGCGGGAGAGAAGAGGTTGCTTGATATAAACGCCCTTGAGGAGATCCGGTTGGAAGCCTATGAGAATGCCCGGATCTATAAGGAGAGAACCAAAAGATGGCATGACAAGAGAATCATCCCCAAGGAATTGAGTGAAGGAGATCTTGTCCTTCTCTTCAACTCAAGGCTAAGGCTTTTTTCCCGGAAAGCTCAAATCAAGATGGACCGGGCCATATGTGATGAAGAAGATCTTTCCCCATGGAGCTATTGAGATAGGAGGGGAGCATTGTGGAAATTTCAAAGTGAATGGGCATCGCTTGAAGAAGTATATTCCGGGAGCCCCGGTAGACATGATTGCCCCGCTTCACCTTGAATAGACGCTCCCGAGTTTGGTCAAGCTAATGACCTTAAAGAAGCGCTTGGTGGGAGGCAACCCATTGGTAACGTTTTTCCTTTTTCGTTTTGTTTTCGTTTTTAGATTTTTCTATCTTTGTGTGTGTTTTGTCTACTTTGTGTGTGTGCTAGAGCATTAGTAGTATTGGAAGCCTTTCTTGGAATGTGAATGATGATGATGAACCCCTCACCAATTATGGGTGGAGCGGACGCGGAACTTGGACGGCTAGCGGTGCCTAGCGCGGGTCCCGAAGCTTTGATGAATGCTTAGAGCTCTCTACCATGGTTGATAGGATCATCCAACATCAATTCACTTGAGAAATCCCAAATACCATAGCAAACCATTTTTACATTGTGAGAACCTTCTTTCACTCTCTTTACTTGTATACCACATTGGGGACAATGTGTTTCTAAGTATGGGGTGGGGTTCGCATGATCTTTTGCATGATGAGCATCTAGGATAGCTTAAAATTCGCACATGTCTTGCATTGCACATACTTAAATCGAAAATCCCATAAAAATCAGAAAATTTAAAACTTTTTGTGCTTTCTAGGCTTGGATATGATCCTAATGATGAAATCTTGTCTTGTGAATTGGCTATGGATGGCCTTATGTGTTGAATTGATAAAATGCATATGTGGACTTGAACTACTTCTCTTGAACTCTATGAATGATTTGTGATCATGATGTTTGCCTAGAATGGATTGAGTATTGAAAGTCGAAATTACATGATAGTTCTTGCATACCATCTAGGAATGAATGAGGAATTTCATCTTTTTCTACTTCTCATCTTGATCTTGATTGCTTAAACACCTCAATTGATATAAAATTGACCTCTTTTAACCCATCCGGGAATAGGAGCATGCTAGTGTGTTGAAGCGTGTGAGAAGCAAGTGTGGGGTAAAGATATTGATGAAAGGAATGTCATGAATAAAAATGCTGAAATTATTGTGGAAGTGTAGCCAACAATATAGGTTTGGGGGCATTGGTTCAAATGACAAGTAACTCGGTACACTTCACATAATCGGGTGTTGGTGCCTTGCCAAAGTCAAATGAACCAATAGCCCTAACGAGCTTTGGTATGTGTGCCCGGTGTGGATGCACCTCGAAAAAAAAAATTGAAAAAGCCCGAGGATGGCTAATCACCGAGGTTTCGGCTATTGTACACCAATGCCATTGTCTCAAAAATAAGTCAAGAAAAAGAAAAGAAAGCAAGATAAAGAAAAATATACACTTGGGGGAAGTTGATCGAGGACAAGGAAGTGAAGTTAGTTCCATTCCCGGATTAGCATCACATAACCTAGAGAATTCCCCACCCTATCACAACGTTTCTTGGCCTTTTATGTCACAAGACCTTATGACCTACTTGCATGTTTGTGAGACTTAGTAATCTAGATTGGAAATACTCTTGATCTTCTTGACCTCTTCATCCTTACATCTCATGTATGCTTTTGAATTAAGTACAATTGTCTTTCCATGCCTTTATTCGTTTGATACATAATTGCTTATCAAATTGCCATTGAACATGACTATGAAGGTGATCCAATAGTAGAAGCACAAACCCAAAAAGATTTTTCCATTTTTCTGCATACATAAATCATGCTATCTCGTATTCTATAGTTGAACATTTGCTCGGGGACGAGCAAACCTTAAGTATGGGGTATTTTGATAACACGATTTATGATCTAGATTTAGGTAATCATTTAGGTAGATTTCTCACTCATTCATGCATGGTTTGGCATTAGTTCAAGACGTTTTGCACTCAATTCATGTATTTTGTCGAGATAGACGTCTACACGGACTAGTGCATGTTTTATAGGTATTTCGGGAAATTTAGGAGCTAAAACGATGCGTTGAGGATCGTTCATCTAGATGACACACCCTCGGACTCATTAGGACACAAATTCAGGGCTAAGGAGGACTCATGGAACCTTGCCAACACTAGCCATGCACCAAATCACAGCTTAATGATCAAAGGCGAAGTTTCTGCACAGAATCACGGTTCTCTGACACTCCACGGCCGTGGAATCAACCGTGGATTTTGCCAGATTCTTGTGACAGCTGTGCCACGACTCTCATGGCCAACTCATGCAAGTTTGTTATAAAAGTGGTCCTTTATGGGCTGTGAGAGGCAGCTGGGAGCATCTTGGAGCAGCTCATCCATTCTCCATTTCCTCTAACGAAAATATCCTCTCAAGAAGAAGATTTTCTAGGAAGGAAAGTGTCAAAAAGGAAGAAGAAGAACTCCATGGAAGAGGAGAAGAAGCACACACACCATTGCCACTCTTGCTAGTGTTTGTAGTGAAGATTTCCGGATTCTATTTCTAGACTTTTATGAACCTTTGAACCTTCTTTAAGAAGGGTTGTAAGTTGCTCTAATTCTATTTTCAGCCTGGTTTGATTTAAGTTCACTTGTTCATCTCTTTTCTTTCATCATCTTGTAATGGATGTTATGATTTTGTGTTTGTTTGTTTCGATTTCTATTATGAATGTTGTAGGCTAAATAGATGTGGTTCTAGGGTAAGGAAAGGATGGTTATGGCTAGGGCTATGATAGGATGAACTTAGATTTACCTTTGGATGACTTGTGTGTTTGAACGTATCCTCTGTTAGGAATCACGGCCAGATCTTGCCAAACCGCGGCCGTGGTTTAGGTAGAACAACCCGTGATTTTCCCTGTTTCGGTGGATCTAGTCTTAGATTGTTAAAATGTTGAAATCCTAAGTGTTTGTTGAGTTAAAACTATCCTAGGGTGACCTAGTGTTAGCAACTAAGTGTTAGGAGAGACTTACCCGGTAATCCTAACCCTTAGATTCCAAAGATAACAACCCTTAGGTAGTGGTGAGCCTAATAAGCCGCCATTGGATTAAGTGTGTTGGACGGTAGCCTAAGACTAACCCTTCCGAGACTTACCCGGTGAGGATAGGTTGGATCCTTAGATAACGTTCCGGTTTGAGTAGAATTCCGTCCCTTAGGTTCTTAGAGACTTACCCGGTAATGAGACCTAGGGAATGGACTAGTAGATCATGAGACTTACCCGGTGATTGATCCCAATTTAGAAACACTTAACCCCAACATAGTTAATCCAAAGAATGAATAGATAGCTTGAGTCTTATGCCATAACCGGAACTTCCAATCTCTAGAATCCGTCTTTTCTTTCTTTGATCTATATCTTGTTTAGCTTTTTTCTTTGTTTTGATTCGTTAGCTTAGTTGATTGTTTACTTTTACATGAATTGTGATCTTTGATTGATCACCAAAAACCAACTAAAAACAATTGAGATATTCATTTCTTTATTCTTTGCTCATTTCTTAACTTAGATCTTCACTAGACTTATTCATAAACCGAATCAATCTCACCTTAGTCTTTGTGTTCGACCTCGGAATATTATCCACACTACGAACGTCCCGTACACTGCGGGTGCGCTAGGAGTTAGGAGAAATATAACGAGTATAAATTTAAGACTTATTGTGCACATATCCTGAGCGTAACAATACTTTCATGATGATGAATGGATAATCTCTTTGTGTGATTCTAGGGTGATTGGCTGAAAGTTGTGGGAAAAACAATGATAGAATAATCTTAATCCCAGTAGGACCCTGAAAGTTCGAGTCTTTACCTTAACCCTAAGCATCTCGCTCAGTCGATGAACATCTCGGCCGGGGTGGAATTTGGCTGACCGAGGTGACTTATCAGATCCGAAACTGAAACTTAAGTGTTAGAGTTTGCCAAATCCTATTCTTATTACACCTTTCCTGGTTCAATGCAAGCCTAGGATGAGACCTACCCGGTAATTCCTTTGTTTGTTTACCTAATATCATAAGTATAGGTAGTTAAGGTTTATCCTTTATTGGGGTTTGAGTGTGCTTTCATCCCATCTTTGTGAGTTAGCCCGAGACTTACCCGGTAAAGGTTGATTCTATTCCCTTAGGTGGTGTGTTAGTTTGAGGTTATAGTTCTTTACCTTAATTCCTTGAGACTTACCCGGTAATAGGAGTTACGGTTTAGGATTAGTGATTGGTGAGACTTACCCGGTAATCTAATCCACTTTAGTAACACCTTCCCTATGCAAAAATCTGAGTTTTGTCCGCTTATCTTTAGATCTTGAGTTGGAACCACAACTAGATGCTTTAATCCCTAGAATTGCATATTTCCTTTATTGACTTTTTATCATCTTTGATTGTTTTAATCGCTTTTGTGGTTAGTAATTGCTAAAACTTACCTATTCCGACTTTGTTTCACTAAGTCCCCGTGATCAACCCCTGGAATTCCTTGCTTTTAATACGATTGACCCGTACACTACGGGTTCGCATCCTTATTTTAAGCTTACATCTAGGGTTATAAATTTAAAGCTTGCACACACCGTTTGGAGTGAACAGCTGCAGGAGATGATCACTAGGAGGATTCTAGTTCCTCGTGGACTTACTACGCCATATGTGGCGATGCCTTGGGAGCAGACTGCACCTCAAGGTATTAGGTGGTCGTCTCAGTTTTCGGTCTACAACCCTCATTACTGGTCCACTGTGTGGATACCATACATTGAGGACGCTAGAGACGCAGCGGCTCCGGTACAGGAGGATGAGGATGAGGAGGACGATGGCGGTGCTGCCATGGAGACAAGGACAAACACAGCCGGTCCTAGTGTACCAGTCGTCGATCTAGACGACGAGGAGACTGAGGAGGAGGCAGCTGCACCACCACCACGTCCTGCTAGGCGTAGAGTCCGCACACAGCAGGATCCCGTAGGTCACAGACAGATAGACGAGCTGACGGATCAGATGATCGACTCTTATGCCGCTCTATCCTTGGACATGTTGGAGATGAGGGAGAGCCAGCACTACTAGCGCCGGATGATGGAGATCTAGTTTCAGCACATGATGGGCTATCCTTTTGACCCATCCCAGCATCCGTACGTGCCATACCCACCACCACCACTAGCAGATCAGGACTAGAGCTTGCCGGGATTTCTTTTATTTATTTATTATGCAGCTCAGCTTATGTCCGGTGAGTACTTTTACTTCTAGACTTATTTTGACCCATTGGGACAATGTGTCGCAAGTATGGGGTATTTGGATGTATTTTATGTGGATGACTCTTGGATATTTATGATCTTATGCTTTATGTGCTTATCTGAGACTACATGCATGCTTACAGGTTAATTGATTGAGAAAAACGTCAAAAACTGGTTTAGAAAAAAAAAATTTATGACCTCGACCGAAGTGATTATGACCAATCGAGGTGCAATACCTCGGTTGACTTAGAACATCTCGACCAAGGTGGTTTAACTGGGACAGTTTTTGAAACGATTTTTGTGCTTCCTATCTGGATATGACCTCAGTGAAGATTTTGTTTGCACACTAGTTTTGAAATCTTTATATGTTTGAAAGGTTTTATGATATGTTTAAGTTGCTAAATGCTTTGTTTGGAATTTTGGCATGTTTAATACTTTGTTTTTATCAAAATTATGTGGAATTTGAAGGTTGACACCACATGATGAGTTCTCTCACTTTCTTTCTGGGATGATTAAGGCAATTCATTCTCTTCTCTTCTTCTTCTTGATCATGCTTTTGCCCCTCATATACATATTTGCCTCCTTTTACCTATCCGGGAATTTGGAAGCAAGCAAGTGAAAAGCGAGTGAAGGAAAAATTGAGATGTTGGCTGGAAGTTAGAAAGAAACAAATAGGTTTGGGGAAGTCAATCATGATGTTGAGTAACTCGGCACCATTCACATAGCCGGGTGTTTGTGTCTTGTCAAAGTCGGATTGAGCGATATTCCTAACGGGTCATGGTATGTGCATCAAGGGTTTGAGGCATCTCGAGAAATTGATGATTGCTGATTTCCTAGGCTTCGGTTACTGTGCACCTCTATCCATGCATCCCAAAAAGTAAAAAAGTAAATAAGCAAAGCTTAATGGTGGAAGACGTTGAAATTCAAAGCAAGTGAAGTGAAGATCCTTTTCCCGGATTCTAGCACCACATTCCCTATATACATCCCACCCTCGCACGTTTCTTGACTTCTCTTTTGAAGGCCCTTGAGACCTCGAGCTTGTTGATTGACTTGGTGGTTTAAATTGGATTATACATGATTAATTTTGATAATAATGATTTATAATGCATTCCATGATTTTGTGCAAAGATGAACAACTTTCTTATATTTATAAAATGCTTTGATCATATTTTGATTTTAAATTCCATGAAGCATTCTCTTAGAGTGATCTATGAGTGGAGCACACCACTAAAAATGTTTTGAAATACTTTTCATTGATATTTATGACTTATAATCCATTCTATCTTGTATCTAAGATTTGGAACTTGCTTGGGGACAAGCAAGGGACAAGTATGGGATATTTTGATAGCATGAATTATAGTCTATATTTTGGGGCCTGTTTAGACGTTTTATCTTCAATAATCTGCATGTTTGAATGTATATTATGTGATTATATCGTCGTTTCATCTACCTTTGCGGGAATCGAGGTCTAGACCTATTTCGTTGTAATTGATAACACGATTTATAGCATAGTTTTAGGTGCACATTTAGGTAGAATTCTCGCTCAATCATGCATTATCTAGCACTAGTCCAATGCGTTTTGCACTCAAAACCTGTATTTTGTAGAAGATAGACGTCTACACGGACTTGTGTGCGTTTTGTAGGTATTTCGGGAAGTTTCGAGCTTAAACGATGCGTCTGAGGGACGCTCATCCAGAGGACACGTTTTCAAACTCGTTGGAACGCGAGCCAAGGGTTGAGGAGACTCAAGGAACCCTTCCTACACACGCCATGCACCAAATCACAGCCAAATTGTCCAAAGCAAAGTTTCTGCACAGAATCACGGTTTCCTGAAGAACCACGGCCGTGATTCTGACTGTGGTTTTTGCCAGATTCTCGTGACAGCTGTGCCACGACTCTCATGGCCAGCTCATGAAAAAATTGGTTATAAAAGTGGTCCTTGATAGTTGTTAGAGGCAGCTGGGATTTGGGTAGTTTGAGAGCAGCTCACACATTCTCCATTTTTCTTTGACAAAATATATCCCAAGAAGAAGAAGAAGAGAGGAGCCATTGCCATTGAAGAGGAGAGGAGAAGACACACTTAGCTCTTGTATTTTCGGATTTATTTCTAGAAGTTTTTGAACTCTTGAACCTTCCTTTGGAAGGATTGTAAGTCGTTCTAATTTCATCTTCAGATTTGGATAGTGTTTGAAGTTTGTTTGTTCATCTTCTTTCTCTCATTTTCTTGCAATGGAGGTTATGAATCTATGCTTGTTTGCTTTGATTTCTATTATGAATGTTCTAGGCTAGATTGATGTGATTCTAGGGTAAGGAAAGGATGGTTGTGGCTAGAACTATGATAGGACAGACCTAATTTTACCTTGGATGATTCTTGTTTATGAACGTAGTTACTGTTAGAAATCACGGGTAGTTCTTGAAGAACCACGGCCGTGGTTTCTGTAGAACGAACCGTGGTTTTTCCTGGTTCGAAGGATCTTACCTTAGGTTCATAAAGTTGTTGAAACCCTAAGTTTTTGCTGAGTTTAACCTACCCTAGGGTGTCCTAGTGTAGCGACTAAGTGTTAGGAGAGACTTACCCGGTAATCCTTGCCCTTAGATTCTAAAGTAGCAAAGTCTTAGGTAATGGTGAGCCTAATAAGCCGCCATTGGATCAAACGTGCTAGGAATGTTGATTAGGACTTCCCTTTCCGAGACTTACCCGGTGAGGATAGGTTAGATCCTTAATCGAACAATCCGGTTTGTGTTAAATTCCTATCCTTAGGTTCTTAGAGACTTGACCGGTAATGAGACCTTAGGTGTGGACTAGTTGGATCATGAGACTTACCCGGTAATTGATCCCAATCTAGAAACGTTTAATCCCAACATTTCATAATCTATCCAAAGAATGAGTAGATAACTTGAGTTTTATGCCATAACCGGAATTTCCAACCCCTAGAATCCATCCTCCCTTTTCTCTTGATCAATATCTTGTTCGATTTGTTTATTTGTGCCGATTTTCCGATTTGGTTTGATTGATTGTTTGCATGCATTTGATCTTTGAAGTAATCACCTAAAACCAACCAATTACATTGAGATTTTCTTCTTTTGTTTTCTTTTTTCTTTAGACTTAGACCTTGCTAAATTCAATCACAACTTAGTTCGATTTCACCTTAGTCTTTGTGTTCGACCTTGGAGTACTTATCTTTCTACATACGTCCCGTACACTGCGGGTGCGCTAAGAATTAGGATAATTATAACAAGTATAAATTTAAGGCTTATTGCGTGCACACTTTCTAGCGTGACAAGTTGTGCTTTGTGTGTTTTGTCTATTTTATGTGTGTTAGAACATTAGTGGCATTGGAAGCCTTTCTTGGAAATGATGATGATGAAACCCTCACCAATTATGGGTGGAGCGGACGCGGAACTTGGACGGCTAGCGGTGCCTAGCGCGGGTTTCAAAGCTTGAAGGATGTTTAGAGCTCCCTACCATGGTTGAAAGGATCATCCAACATCAATCCTCTTGAGAATTCCCAAATACCAAAGAAAACCATTTTACATTGTGAGAACCTTCTTTCACTCTCTTTACTTGAATACCACATTGGGGACAATGTATTTCTAAGTATGGGGTGGGGTTCACATGACCTTTTGCATGATGAGCATCTAGGATAGTTTAATATTTGCACATGTCTTGCATTGTACATACTTAAATCGAAAATCCCATAAAAATCAGAAAATTTTAAAATTTTTTGTGCTTTCTAGACTTGGATATGATCCTAATGATGAAAACTTGTCTTGTGATTGGCTATGAATGGCCTTATGTGTTGAATTGATAAATGCATATGTGGACTTGAAATACTTCTCTTGAATTCCATGAATGACTTGAGAGCATGGTGATTGCCTAGAATGGATTGAGTATTGAAAATCGAAATTACATGATAGTTCTTGCATACCATCTAGGAATGAATAAGGCATTTCATCTTTCTCTACTTCTCATCTTGATCATAATTGCTTGAGCACCTCAATTAATATAAAATTTGACCTCCTTTTAAACCCATCCGGGAATAGGAGCATGCTAGTGTGTTTGAATGTGTGAAAAGCAAGTGCGGGGTGAAAATGTAATGAAAAGAATGTCGTGAATGGAATGCTGAAATTAATGTGGAAGTGTAGCCAAAATAGGTTTGGGGGCGTTGGTTTAAATGACAAGTAACTCGGTACACTTCACATAATCGGGTGTTGGTGCCTTGCCAAAGTCAAATGAGCCAATAGCCCTAACGAGCTTTGGTATGTGTGCCCGGTGTGGATGCACCTCGAAAAAGAGAAAAAGCCCGAGGATGGCTAATCACCGAGGTTTCGGCTATTGTACACCAATGCCATTGTCTCAAAAATGAGTTAAAGAAAAAGAAAAGAAAGCAAGATAGGGAAAAATACGCACTTGGGGGAAGTTGATCGAGGACAAGGAGTGAAGTTAGTTCCATTCCCGGATTAGCATCACATACCTAAAAAAATTCCCCTCCCCAAATTGAAACGTTTCTTAGCCTTTTATGTCACAAGCCCTTATGACCTACTTGCATGTTTGTAAGACTTAGTAATCTAGATTGGATAGACTCTTGATCTTCTTGACATCTCCGTCCTCCCAATTCATGCATGTTTTTGAGTTAAGTACAATTGTCTTCCCATGACTTTATTGTTTGATGCATAATTGCTTATTCGATTGCCATTGATCATGACTATGAAGGTGATCCAATAGTAGAAGCACAAAACCAAAAAGATTTTGCCATTTTTCTGCATACATAAATCATGTCATCTCGTAGTCTATAGTTGGGAATTTGCTCGGGGACGAGCAAACCTTAAGTATGGGGTATTATGATAACACGATTTATAGCATAGTTTTAGGTGCACATTTAGGTAGAATTCTCGCTAAATCATGCATTATCTAGCACTAGTCCAATGCGTTTTGCACTCAAAACCTGTATTTTGTAGAAGATAGACGTCTACACGGACTTGTGTGCGTTTTGTAGGTATTTCGGGAAGTTTCGAGCTTAAACGATGCGTTTGAGGGACGCTCATCCAGAGGACACGTTTTCAAACTCATTGGAACGCGAGCCAAGGGTTGAGGAGACTCAAGGAACCCTTCCTACACACACCATGCACCAAATCACAGCCAAATTGTCCAAAACAAAGTTTCTGCACAGAATCACGGTTTCCTGAAGAACCACGGCCGTGATTCTGACCGTGGTTTTTGCCAGATTCTCGTGACAGCTGTGCCACGACTCTCATGGCCAGCTCATGAAGAAATTGGTTATAAAAGTGGTCCTTGATAGTTGTTAAAGGCAGTTGGGATTTGGGTAGTTTTGAGAGCAGCTCACACATTCTCCATTCTTTTTTTCACAAAATATATTCCAAGAAGAAGAAGGATTTTTTCTAGGAAGGAAAGTGCAAGAAGAAGAGGAGAGGAGCCATTGCCATTGAAGAGGAGAGGAGAAGACACACTTAGCTCTTGTATTTTCGGATTTGTTTCTAGGGATTTATGAACTCTTGAACCTTCCTTTGGAAGGATTGTAAGTCGTTTCTAATTTCATCTTCAGATTTGGATTGTGTTTAAGGTTCATTTGTTCATCTTCTTTCTCTCATTTTCTTGCAATGGAGGTTATGAATCTATGCTTGTTTGCTTTGATTTCTATTATGAATGTTCTAGGCTAGATTGATGTGATTCTAGGGTAAGGAAAGGATGGTTGTGGCTAGAACTATGATAGGACAGACCTAATTTTACCTTTGGATGATTTTTGTTTATGGACGTAGTTACTGTTAGAAATCACGGGTAGTTCTTGAAGAACCACGGCCGTGGTTTCTGTAGAACGAACCGTGGTTTTTCCTGGTTCGAAGGATCTTACCTTAGGTTCATAAAGTTGTTGAAACCCTAAGTTTTTGCTGAGTTTAACCTACCCTAGGGTGTCCTAGTGTAGCGACTAAGTGTTAGGAGAGACTTACCCGGTAATCCTTGCCCTTAGATTCTAAAGTAGCAAAGTCTTAGGTAATGGTGAGCCTAATAAGCCGCCATTGGATCAAACGTGCTAGGAATGTTGATTAGGACTTCCCTTTCCGAGACTTACCCGGTGAGGATAGGTTAGATCCTTAATCGAACAATCCGGTTTGTGTTAAATTCCTATCCTTAGGTTCTTAGAGACTTGACCGGTAATGAGACCTTAGGTGTGGACTAGTTGGATCATGAGACTTACCCGGTAATTGATCCTAATCTAGAAACGTTTAATCCCAACATTTCATAATCTATCCAAAGAATGAGTAGATAACTTGAGTTTTATGCCATAACCGGAGTTTCCAACCCCTAGAATCCATCCTCCCTTTTCTCTTGATCAATATCTTGTTCGATTTGTTTATTTGTGCCGATTTTCCGATTTGGTTTGATTGATTGTTTGCATGCATTTGATCTTTGAAGTAATCACCTAAAACCAACCAATTAAATTGAGATTTTCTTCCTTTGTTTTCTCTTTTCTTTAGACTTAGACCTTGCTAAATTCAATCACAACTTAGTTCGATTTCACCTTAGTCTTTGTGTTCGACCTTGGAGTACTTATCTTTCTACATACGTCCCGTACACTGCGGGTGCGCTAAGAATTAGGATAATTATAACAAGTATAAATTTAAGGCTTATTGCGTGCATACTTTCTAGCGTGACAAGTTTTTGGCGCCGTTGCCGGGGACTAGGTCTAGATTGAGTCTATTTTGTGATTGATTCTAGTGTAGATCTTCCTTGTTTCTTTTGATCTCTTTTTGGTTTGTGTCTTTGCTTTTCAGGACATCTATTTCTCTTTAGGTGTATGTGAAGATCTCGTGGCAAGGATCTAGCTCCATTCGATCCCGAACCGGAGAAAACCCTTCGATCTAGATCTAAGAACATCCGAAAAGAGAGAGAGATGGCCGGTAGAAATCTTCAAGCTGAATTGGATGAAGCCTTAGAGCAAATAAGACTAAGAGATGAGCTCTTAGAGGAAGAGAGGAGACTTGCAAATGAGAGGCAAGAGGAAACAAGGAGGGAGATTGAGGAGATTAGGCAAGCCCTTGTTCAAGGAGAGCTTAATCGCCGACAACCTCCACCACCTCCACCACAACCGCAGCCGGCGGCCAATGTTAGGGTTGTTCCCATTGCTATTGAGGAGCCACAAACCCTAGGGAGACGTATGGATCCGGCACAAAGAGCACACCGACCGGGTGTGAATCTAGGAGATCCCGCAACCCACAACTATGAGCTCCACCCTCAAGTTCTTCAAATGATCCGGCATAGTCAGTTTTGAGGGATGGAAGGAGAGTCTCCTCACCAACATTTGATGAATTATGAGATCTTGATGGAGACTCTTAGACCACCAAGATTGGAGAGCAACAACCATAAGCTAAGGGCTTTTTCCTTCTCTCTTAAGGACAAAGCCTTGGCTTGGTATCAATCTATCCCGCAAGGGCGAGTGGGTACTTGGGAAGAGATGACAACCGAATTTTTGACCAAATTCTTCCCACCTTCCAAGACCACCGAATTAAGAGGAAAGATCAATGCCTTTGTGATGAGGGATAGAGAAAGTTTGTTCAAGTCTTGGGAGAGATTTAAGGACCTTCTCCTAGATTGTCCACACCATGGCATACCAAAGATTGAGCTATTAGAGATCTATTTCAAGGGGCTTGATGAAGATAGCCAATTCAAGCTTCAATCTCTTTCCGGTGGGACATTTATGGAGAAGCATGTAGATGATGCTTGGGAGTTTGTGGAGAAGCAAGCTCTAGTGATTGAAAAGTACTCTCATAGGAAGAGCGAAGGAAGAAAGGCGGGAGCATATGAGGTGAGTGAAGTCACCATGAGCAATTTCAAGCTTGACGCCATCAACAACGAGTTGAAATCCTTGAGAGAGTTATGTACCACCACCTTGAAGAGCCAAGCAACTCCCCAAGCACCTCCAAGAGCTAACTTGTCTTCCAAGGAGGAAGATGTAAATTATATGGGAAGGGGCAACTTCAACAATTACCAAGGCCCAAGAAATTTCAACAACAACCGGCAATTCAACAATTACCGGCCAAACCACAACCATCCCGGATTTTCTTACTCAAATCCGGATGGAGCCTTGAACCCTCCCGCCTCCACGAGTGCAACTCCACCACAAAGAGCTTCACAAGAACCTCCACCCGGTTTTACTCAAACTTCAAAGGATAGGACCGAGGTCATGTTTGAACAATTGCTAGGAAGATTGAGTGGACTTGAGAGCACCGTCACTTCAATTTCTAAGGCTCAAAAAGTCTTGGAAGCGCAAGTCTTTCAAAAGGCGGGTGAAGCACATAGAGATCCGGGAAAGCTTCCCGGAAGAACCGAAGACAACCCAAGAGGTCAAGTTTTGGCTATCACCACAAGGAGTGGGTTGAGTATGAAGGATCCTTTGCCCAAAGACCAAGCTAAAGGGAAGCAAGTAGTGGTAGAAGAGGGAAGAAAGCAAGATGATGGAGGAAAGAGCAAGGATGTAGAACCGACCTATGTGGCACCGCCTCCATACAAGCCACCACTACCGTTCCCGCAATCAAGAGCAAGAGCTCGTTTGGACAATCACTTTGGTAAGTTCCTTGAACTAATGTCCAAGTTACATATTAACATTCCGTTCATGGATGCCATCTTAGGAATGCCGGCATACGGAAAGTTCTTGAAGGAAATACTCTCCAACAAAAGGAAGTTGGAGGAGTATGGGGAGATTAGGATGACCAAGAGATCCTCGGAGTTAATCCAAACAATGAAGGAAGCAATGCCTCCCAAGCTAAGGGATCCGGGGTCTTTTTGCGTCCCGATAGGAGTGGGAGATGTGAAATACGAGGCCCTTTGTGATCTTGGAGCAAGTGTAAGCATCATACCGCTTGCACTTAGCAACAAGGTCGGGTTAGGAGAGCCAAAGCCGGTCAAGATGACCCTCTATATGGCGGACCGTTCTATCACTCATCCAGTTGGGATTCTTGAAGACATTCCGGTGCAATTGGGAGGATTCTATGTGCCTATCGACTTTGTAGTGTTGGACATTCCAGCGGATTACCCGGTTCCCATCATCCTAGGAAGACCTTTCTTAGCTACCTCCGGATGTTTAGTGGATTGCAAGAACGGGACTCTCTCCTTCAACATTGGAGAGGAGAACATCAAGTTCAAGCTATCCACAATGATGAAAGGGCCAACCCTTGATGAAGATATCTTCAACATAGTCGAGCAAGAAGAATCTAGAGAAATGGTGAGCTCGATTTTGATCAAGGATCCCTTGGAAAAGGTTCTTACCTTGAGTATGATGGAGGAGGACATTGAGGAGAATTGCAATGAAGAGATCAAAGCCTTGGAGGCATTGGAAGAGGAGCCAAGAGTTGGATTTGAGAGCCACGAAGAAATTGTGAACAGCTGCAAGTTCCACGGTCGAGATTCAGGAACCACGGCCGTCAAACTCTCTGGACAACTCCGAGAAACAAGCCTGGAAGGAACCACGGCCGTGGAAGTTGAGCTAACCGTGATTCCAACCGTGGTTTCCCCAGAATCAGCTCTTAATAATGATCAAGCTTCTAGGAGCCAAGGGGAGTCTTCATTTGCTTTGGATTCCTCTCATCCAATCTTATTTGGATCGTCTTCAACCGAAAAAGGTCCTCCCTCACTTGAACTCAAACCCCTCCCCTCTCATTTAAAGTATGCATTCCTTGGTGATAATTCTACATATCCGGTGATTGTTAATGCATGCTTGAGTGATGATGAACTTGCTAAGTTGCTACATGAATTGAGATTGCATAGGAAAGCCATTGGATATACTATTGATGATTTGGTTGGCATTAAGCCATCTTTGTGCATGCATAAGATAATGATGGAAGATAACCACAAACCCTCTATTGAACATCAAAGGAGATTGAACCCTATAATGAAAGAGGTGGTCAAAAAGGAAATCATTAAGTTGCTAGATGCGGGAATTATCTACCCTATCTCGGATAGTAAATGGGTTAGCCCCGTTCATGTGGTACCTAAGAAGGGTGGAATGACGGTAGTAACTAATGAGAACAATGAACTAATACCAACTAGGACGGTCACGGGATGGAGGATGTGTATAGATTATAGGAAATTGAACATGGCCTCTAGGAAAGATCACTTTCCCCTCCCCTTCATTGACCAAATGCTAGAAAGGTTAGCTCAACACTCTCACTTTTGCTATCTAGATGGGTATAGTGGATTTTTCCAAATCCCTATCCACCCCGATGACCAAGAAAAAACAACTTTTACATGTCCATGGGGTACATTTGCATATAGGAGAATGTCATTTGGGTTGTGTAATGCACCCGCCACCTTTCAAAGGTGTATGATGGCTATCTTTTCGGAATACATAG
Organism: Fagopyrum esculentum; assembly: GCA_033239045.1. Classification (NCBI taxonomy): domain Eukaryota; kingdom Viridiplantae; phylum Streptophyta; class Magnoliopsida; order Caryophyllales; family Polygonaceae; genus Fagopyrum; species Fagopyrum esculentum. The sequence goes on from BSUD01000003.1 coordinate 41,688,549, forward strand.
AAAATATCATGGAAGTGTTCATGGATGATTTCTCTGTTTATGGTTCTTCCTTTGATAATTGCTTGGCTAACTTGTCATTAGTATTGCAAAGATGTGAGGAGACAAATCTTGTCTTAAATTGGGAGAAATGCCACTTCATGGTAAGTGAAGGAATTGTGTTAGGACACTTGGTGTCTAACCGTGGCATTGAGGTTGACAGGGCTAAGATTGAAACGATAGAGAAGTTGCCACCACCTACCTCGGTGAAGGGGGTAAGGAGTTTCTTAGGGCATGCCGGTTTCTACCGGAGGTTCATCCAAGATTTCTCTAAAATTTCTAAGCCTCTCACTAACCTACTAACGAAAGATGTTGATTTTGTTTTCTCCAAAGATTGTCTTGAAGCGTTTTGTAGGTTGAAGAACGCCTTGATCTCCGCACCCATCATGCAACCTCCGGATTGGAGTTTACCGTTTGAGATCATGTGCGATGCAAGTGATGTGGCCGTTGGGGCCGTTTTGGGGCAAAGGAAAGAAGGGCGCACTCATGCCATTTATTATGCTAGCAAGACGCTAGATGATGCCCAACTCAACTATGCTACCACCGAGAAAGAGTTGTTGGCGGTGGTGTATGCATTTGAGAAGTTCCGCTCGTACCTTGTTGGAGCGAAGGTCATAGTCTATACGGATCATGCGGCAATCCGTTATCTACTTACGAAGAAGGATGCCAAGCCAAGGTTGATTCGGTGGATCCTTCTTCTTCAAGAGTTTGATTTGGAGATAAGAGATAAGAAGGGATCCGAGAACTCGGTGGCGGATCACCTTAGTAGACTCCCACCATTGGAGCTTGGGAAAGACAACATCCCGATAGATGATTCGTTCCGGGATGAACAATTGCAATTGGTGGAGGAATGCTTGTTCCAAGTGGCTAGAGGAAGTGAGCCATGGTATGCCGACATTGTAAATTACTTGGTGTGTGAGGAAGTGCCTCCCGGACTAACGTATGCACAAAGGAAGAAGTTCCTCAACGATGTAAGGCATTACTATTGGAGCGAGCCACTTCTATTCAAGAGAGGCCCGGATGGGGTGCTTAGAAGATGCATACCGGAAGATGAAATGGAGAGTGTGATCCGGCATTGTCACTCCTTACCATGTGGAGGCCATGCTAGCTCACACAAGACGTGTGCCAAGGTATTGCAATCCGGTTTTTATTGGCCTAACTTGTTTAGAGATGTGCAAGGTTTTGTAGCGCCATGTGATGCTTGCCAAAGAACGGGGAACATCTCAAGGAGGAATGAAATGCCCTTGAACAACATCCAAGAAGTTGAGATTTTTGATGTGTGGGGTGTAGACTTCATGGGACCATTCCCTTCTTCATGTGGCAATCTATTTATCCTATTGGCGGTGGACTACGTGTCAAGATGGGTAGAGGCAATCGCCTCTCCTACGAATGATGCCAAGGTGGTGGTGCGGTTCTTCAACCGAGTGATCTTCCCTAGGTTTGGAACACCAAGGGTGATCATTAGTGATGGAGGGAAACACTTCACAAATAGGAACTTTGGAGCACTTTTGGCCAAGTATGGGGTGACTCACAAAGTGGCAACACCCTACCACCCCCAAACTAGCGGTCAAGTGGAGATCTCCAACCGTGAGATCAAAGCCATACTCGAGAAGACGGTGTCTAGGACAAGGAAGGATTGGGCCATGAAGCTCAATGACGCACTATGGGCATATAGAACCGCCTTCAAGACACCTATTGGCACCACTCCCTACAAGTTGGTTTATGGCAAGTCTTGCCATCTTCCGGTGGAAATGGAGCATAGAGCTTATTGGGCCATTAAGTGGCTGAATTTTGACCTCAAGGAGGCGGGAGAGAAGAGATTACTTGATATCAATGCACTTGAGGAACTCCGGTTGGAAGCTTATGAGAATGCCCGGATTTATAAGGAGAGAACCAAAAGGTGGCATGATAAGAGGATCATTCCAAAGGATTTGAGTGAAGGAGATCTTGTCCTTCTCTTCAACTCAAGGCTAAGACTCTTCCCCGGAAAGCTCAAATCAAGAAGGACCGGGCCATATGTGGTGAAGAAGATCTTTCCCCATGGAGCTATTGAGATAGGAGGGGAGCATTGTGGAGATTTCAAAGTGAACGGACATCGCTTGAAGAAATATATTCCGGGAGCCCCGGTAGACATGATTGCCCCACTTCACCTTGCATGAACGCTCCCGAGTTTGGTCAAGCTAATGACCTTAAAGAAGCGCTTGGTGGGAGGCAACCCATCGGTAACATTTTTCCTTCATTTTAGCTTAGATTTTTCTGTTTTTGTGTGCCTTGTGTGTTTTGTCTATTTTATGTGTGCTAGAACATTAGTGGCATTGGAAGCCTTTCTTGGAAATGATGATGATGAAACCCTCACCAATTATGGGTGGAGCGGACGCGGAACTTGGACGGCTAGCGGTGCCTAGCGCGGGTTTCAAAGCTTGAAGGATGTTTAGAGCTCCCTACCATGGTTGAAAGGATCATCCAACATCAATCCTCTTGAGAATTCCCAAATACCGAAGAAAACCATTTTACATTGTGAGAACCTTCTTTCACTCTCTTTACTTGAATATCACATTGGGGACAATGTGTTTCTAAGTATGGGGTGGGGTTCACATGATCCTTTGCATGATGAGCATCTAGGATAGGTTAATATTTGCACATGTCTTGCATTGTACATACTTAAATCGAAAATCCCATAAAAATCAGAAAATTTAAAAATTTTTGTGCTTTCTAGGCTTGGATATGATCCTAATGATGAAACTTGTCTTGTGATTGGCTATGAATGGCCTTATGTGTTGAATTGATAAATGCATAGGTGGATTGAAATACTTCTCTTGAATTCCATGAATGGTTTGAGAGCATGGTGATTGCTTAGAATGGATTGAGTATTGAAAGTCGAAATTACATTATAGTTCTTACATACCATCTAGGAATGAATAAGGCATTTCATCTTTCTCTACTTCTCATCTTGATCATGATTACTTGAGCACCTCAATCGATATAAAATTTGACCTCCTTTTAAACCCATCCGGGAATAGGAGCATGCTAGTGTGTTTGAATGTGTGAAAAGCAAATGCGGGGTGAAGATGTAATGGAAAGAATGTCGTGAATAGAATGCTGAAATTATGGTGAAAGTGTAGCCAAAATAGGTTTGGGGGCGTTGGTTTAAATGACAAGTAACTCGGTACACTTCACATAATCGGGTGTTGGTGCCTTGCCAAAGTCAAATGAGCCAATAGCCCTAACGAGCTTTGGTATGTGTGCCCGGTGTGGATGCACCTCGAAAAAGAGAAAAAGCCCGAGGATGGCTAATCACCGAGGTTTCGGCTATTGTACACCAATGCCATTGTCTCAAAAATGAGTTAAAGAAAAAGAAAAGAAAGCAAGATAGGGAAAAATATGCACTTGGGGGAAGTTGATCGAGGACAAGGAGTGAAGTTAGTTCCATTCCCGGATTAGCATCACATACCAAAAAAATTCCCCTCCCCAAATTGAAACGTTTCTTAGACTTTTATGTCACAAGCCCTTATGACCTACTTGCATGTTTGTAAGACTTAGTAATCTAGATTGGATAGACTCTTGATCTTCTTGACATCTCCGTCCTCCCAACTCATGCATGTTTTTGAGTTAAGTACAATTGTCTTTCCATGACTTTATTGTTTGATACATAATTGCTTATTCAATTGCCATTGATCATGACTATGAAGGTGATCCAATAGTAGAAGCACAAAACCAAAAAGATTTTGCCATTTTTCTGCATACATAAATCATGTCATCTCGTAGTCTATAGTTGGGAATTTGCTCGGGGACGAGCAAACCTTAAGTATGGGGTATTTTGATAACACGATTTATAGCATAGTTTTAGGTGCACATTTAGGTAGAATTCTCGCTCAATCATGCATTATCTAGCACTAGTCCAATGCGTTTTGCACTCAAAACCTGTATTTTGTAGAAGATAGACGTCTACACGGACTTGTGTGCGTTTTGTAGGTATTTCGGGAAGTTTCGAGCTTAAACGATGCGTCTGAGGGACGCTCATCCAGAGGACACGTTTTCAAACTCGTTGGAACGCGAGCCAAGGGTTGAGGAGACTCAAGGAACCCTTCCTACACACGCCATGCACCAAATCACAGCCAAATTGTCCAAAGCAAAGTTTCTGCACAGAATCACGGTTTCCTGAAGAACCACGGCCGTGATTCTGACCGTGGTTTTTGCCAGATTCTCGTGACAGCTGTGCCACGACTCTCATGGCCAGCTCATGAAGAAATTGGTTATAAAAGTGGTCCTTGATAGTTGTTAGAGGCAGCTGGGATTTGGGTAGTTTGAGAGCAGCTCACACATTCTCCATTTTTCTTTGACAAAATATATCCCAAGAAGAAGAAGAAGAGAGGAGCCATTGCCATTGAAGAGGAGAGGAGAAGACACACTTAGCTCTTGTATTTTCGGATTTGTTTCTAGAAGTTTTTGAACTCTTGAACCTTCCTTTGGAAGGATTGTAAGTCGTTCTAATTTCAACTTCAGATTTGGATAGTGTTTGAAGTTTGTTTGTTCATCTTCTTTCTCTCATTTTCTTGCAATGGAGGTTATGAATCTATGCTTGTTTGCTTTGATTTCTATTATGAATGTTCTAGGCTAGATTGATGTGATTCTAGGGTAAGGAAAGGATGGTTGTGGCTAGAACTATGATAGGACAGACCTAATTTTACCTTGGATGATTCTTGTTTATGAACGTAGTTACTGTTAGAAATCACGGGTAGTTCTTGAAGAACCACGCCCGTGGTTTCTGTAGAACGAACCGTGGTTTTTCCTGGTTCGAAGGATCTTACCTTAGGTTCATAAAGTTGTTGAAACCCTAAGTTTTTGCTGAGTTTAACCTACCCCAGGGTGTTCTAGTGTAGCGACTAAGTGTTAGGAGAGACTTACCCGGTAATCCTTGCCCTTAGATTCTAAAGTAGCAAAGTCTTAGGTAATGGTGAGCCTAATAAGCCGCCATTGGATCAAACGTGCTAGGAATGTTGATTAGGACTTCCCTTTCCGAGACTTACCCGGTGAGGATAGGTTAGATCCTTAATCGAACAATCCGGTTTGTGTTAAATTCCTATCCTTAGGTTCTTAGAGACTTGACCGGTAATGAGACCTTAGGTGTGGACTAGTTGGATCATGAGACTTACCCGGTAATTGATCCTAATCTAGAAACGTTTAATCCCAACATTTCATAATCTATCCAAAGAATGAGTAGATAACTTGAGTTTTATGCCATAACCGGAGTTTCCAACCCCTAGAATCCATCCTCCCTTTTCTCTTGATCAATATCTTGTTCGATTTGTTTATTTGTGCCGATTTTCCGATTTGGTTTGATTGATTGTTTGCATGCATTTGATCTTTGAAGTAATCACCTAAAACCAACCAATTAAATTGAGATTTTCTTCCTTTGTTTTCTCTTTTCTTTAGACTTAGACCTTGCTAAATTCAATCACAACTTAGTTCGATTTCACCTTAGTCTTTGTGTTCGACCTTGGAGTACTTATCTTTCTACATACGTCCCGTACACTGCGGGTGCGCTAAGAATTAGGATAATTATAACAAGTATAAATTTAAGGCTTATTGCGTGCATACTTTCTAGCGTGACAGTAATCGTAGGTAAAATGACACGTATTGGACTAAAATAGAGCTAAAAGAGCTAAGGAGTCATTGGAGCTACATTTTGGAGCTTAAGGAGGAAACCAGGAAACTTGGAATTAACAAAGAAGATTTACTTTGGACCAGATTTAAGAGATTTCATATTCAGCTGAGATTTACCTCGGTTAACCACAGAACCACCTTGACCGAGGTGATCTTGAGGAGCGCCCCGACCGAGGCGAACACCCTGGACGCGGCGAGATATATTTTATCTGGCTTAGATCTTTTACTTTTGGAAAGAGAGATCTTATATTTTTGGGCTGGATTTCTGGAAGGAAGATCATATATTTTGGAGATCTATTTTAGAGATATGGATATATTTTATTAGGAAATTATCCTTTTAAGATATTATTATCTTTGGAAGATAATTCTCCTATATAAAGGGCTAGATTTCCCACAATTTGAAAAACCCGCTACCATCGCAGCACTTGGGGATTGAAGAAACTGCAGTAAGGAAGAATTTTTGTAAGGTTGAAGAAAGATTGAAGGAAGGAAGTTCATATCTTATTATAGCTTTTGTGACGGGTTTTGTAAGACTTTCTTAGATTCCCTTTTTGTTGATTTGTCTTGTTGGATTTGTGATCCAAGGAACGCTGATTTGTTTAATATTTGATTAAGTTATTGAAGCCTTGTTCTTAAGGTTTTTGTGTTCAAATATTCATTCTCTTCCCATATATTTGATTATTTCTTTCATGATGATGAGTGGCTAATTTCATTGTGCGATTCTAGGGTGATTGGCTGAAGGTTGTGGGAAAAACAATGATAGAATAATCTTAAATTCCAGTAGGACCCTGAAAGCTTGAGTCTTTATCCTTAACCCTAGAACGTCTCGTTCAGTCGATGAACATCTCGGATGGGGTGGAACTTGACTGACCGAGGTGACTTTTCTGATCCATAGCTTAGAGTTAAGTGTTAGAGTTTGCCAAATCCTATTCTTATTACACCTTTCCTGGTTCAATGCAAGCTTAGGATGAGACTTACCCGGTAATTCCTTTGTTTATTTACCTAAGATCATAAGAGTAGGTAATAAAGGTTTATCCTTTATTTGGGTTTGAGTGTGCCTTCATTCCATCTTTTTAAGTTAGCTTAAGACTTACCCGGTAAAGGTTGATTCTATTCCCTTGAGTGATGTGTTGGTTTGAGATTATAGTTCCTTTCCTTAGTATCTTGAGACTTACCCGGTGATAGGTTCTTTGGCTTGGGATTGTGAGTAGTGAGACTTACCCGGTGATCTATTCCACTTTAGTAAACCTTCCCTTTGCAAAACCACAGCTTTGTCCGCTTATCTTGAGATCTTGAGTTGGAACCACAACTGGATACTTTAATCACTAGAATTTGCATATTTCCATTAATTGACTATAGTATCATCTTTGATTGCTTTAACTTCTTTTGTGGTTAGTTGCAATATTGACTACCTATATTGGTTTTGTTACACCTAAGTCCCTGAGATCGACACCCCGAAATTCTTGCTTTTACTACAATTGACCCGTACATTGCGGGTTCGCATCCTTGTTTTAAGCATACTTCTTGGGTTATAAATTTAAAGCTTGCACACACCATTTGGAGCGAACATCGGGATGTCGGTATTTCGGTTCACTCGAGTGGAGATGAAAGTGCAAGCTGCATCCATGAAGTAGGGGCACACACCCAGGCAAATATGGCTCAACAGAGGGATCTCGGACCATCACCAGGGCATCTAGACCGAGGTGTAGACCGAGGTGAGGTTTTGTTGAGTTCATCTCGGTTGGCGGCATGCACCACTTCGGTCGAGATGACCTTCAACACATCCCTTTCCTAAGTGCTCGGATCTTGCACTACACTCCAATGGATCCATAGGGTCTACAATGGCCTCCAACAATATCAAAACTCATCACAATATCTATATCCTATCATCAAAGACAAAAGAAAACACACATAAAAGCAAAAACGAAAACAAAGTGCAAAACAAAAAGGGAAAGATGTCTACCAATGGGTTGCCTCCCACCAAGCGCTTCTTTAAGGTCATTAGCTTGACCAAACTTCGGAGCATCTACTCAAGGTGAATTGAGGCAAACACATCAACAGGAGCTTCCCGGATGTACTTCTTCAACCGGTGCCCATACACCTTAAAGTTGCCACAATGATCTCCTCCAATTTCAACCGCTCCATGAGTAAAGATCTTCCTCACCACATACGGGCCAGTCCATCTTGACTTGAGCATTCCGGGGAAGAGACGCAACCTTGAGTTGAAGAGAAGAAGTCTCCTTCACTCAACTCCTTCGGTATGAGGCGCTTGTCATGCCAACGCTTGACTCTTTCCTTGTAGATTTGGGCATTCTCGTAGGCATCAAGTCTAAGCTCCTCAAGTACATTGATGTCTAGCAACCTCTTCTCACCGGCCTCCTTAATGTCAAAGTTCAACCACTTGATGGCCCAAAACGCTCTATGCTCCATTTCAACCAGGAGGTGGCATGACTTGCCATAAACCAACTTGTAGGGGTCGTTCCAATTGGTGTCTTGAAGGCGGTTCTATATGCCCACAAGGCGTCATCAAGCCTCATGGCCCAATCCTTTCTACCCCTTGACACCGTCATTTCTAAAATCCGCTTGATCTGTCGGTTGGAGATCTCGACTTGGCCACTTTTTGGGGGTGATAAGGTGTTGCAACCTTGTGAGTCACCCCATACTTGGCCAATAAAGCTCCAAAGTTTCTAGCGGTGAAGTGCTTCCCTCCATCACTTATAATTGCTCTTTGTGTTCCAAATCTTGGTAAGATCACTCTGTTAAAGAACCATACCACTACCTTAGCGTCATTTGTTTGAGATCCAATTGCTTCCACCCATCTAAATACGCAGTCCACCGCTAAGAGGATGTAGAGGTCTCCATATGAAGAGGGTAATGGACCCATAAAGTCCACACCCCAAACGTCAAATATATCCACCTCTTGAATGTTGTTCAGTGGCATCTCGTTTCTCCTTGAAATGTTGCCCGTCCTTTGACAAGCGTCACAGGCCACAACAAAATTCTACACATCACGAAACAAGTTAGGCCAATAAAATCCGGATTGAAATTCTTTGGCACAAGTCTTATGTGAGCTTGCGTGTCCTCCACATGGTAGAGAGTGGAAATGCCGGATCACGCTCTCCATCTCATCCTCCGGAATACATCTTCGGAATACTCCATCCGACCCTATCTTGAACAAGAGAGGTTCACTCAAAAATTAGTGCCTCACATCCTTGAAAAATTTCTTTCTTTAGGCATAGGACATTCCGGGAGGCACTTCTTCACAAACAAAATAGTTCACTATATCCGCAAACCATGGCTCTCTTCCTCTAGATACATGGAGTAGACACTTCTCCACCACTTGAAATTGCTCATTCCGGAATGAGTCATCAATTGGGATCTTATCTCTCTCAATCTCCAACGGAGGAAGTCTACTAAGATGGTCCGCCACGCAGTTTTTGGACCCCTTCTTATCTCTAATCTCCAAATCAAATTCTTGGAGAAGAAGGATCCACCGAATCAAGTGAGGTTTGACATCCTTCTTTGTGAGTAAATAACGGATTGCAACATGATCCGTGTACACAATCACCTTGGCACCTACTAGGTATGACCGGAACTTCTCAAAAGCGCACACAATCGCTAGCAACTCTTTCTCGGTGGTGGCATAGTTGAGTTGGGCCTCATTTAGCTCTTGCTAGCGTAATAGATGGCATGTGTAAGCCCATCTTTCTTTTGTTCAAGTATGGCCCCAACGGCCACATCACTCGCATCGCACATCACCTCAAACAGTAAGCTCCAATTCGGAGGTTGCATAATCGGGGCGGTGATTAAAGCGTCCTTTAACCTACAAAATGCCTCAAGGCAATCCTTTGAAAACATAAACTCAACATCCTTCATTAGTAGGTTATTGAGAGGGTTAAAAATTTTAGAGAAATCTTTAATAAATCTCCGGTAAAAACGGCATGCCCTAAGAAACTCCTTACCCATTTCACCGAGGTAGGTGGTGGCAACTTCTCTATTGTCTCAATTTTAGATCTATCAACTTCAATGCCTCTATCGGAAACCAAATGTCCCAACACTATACCTTCTCTAACCATTAAGTGGCATTTCTCCCAATTTAAAATAAGGTTAGCCTCTTCACATCTTTTCAACATCAAAGATAGATTAGCAAGACAATCATCAAAGGAAGATCCATAAACCGAAAAATCATCCATAAACACTTCTATGATATTCTCAATATATTCAGATTAAATAGCCATCATACACCTTTGAAAGGTGGCGGGTGCATTCACAACCCAAATGGCATCATCCTATATCCAGAGGTTCCCCATGGACAAGTGAAAGTGGTTTTTTCTTGGTCGTCCTGGTGAATTGGGATTTGGAAAAACCCACACCAACCATCAAGATAATAAAAAAATTAAAATGTTGAGCTAACCTTTCTAGCATCTGGTCAATAAAGGGAAGAGGGAAGTGATCTTTCCTAGAGGCCACATTAATTTTTATATAGTCAATACAGATCCTCCAACCCGTAACCGTCCTACTCGGGATAAGTTCATTGTTCTCATTAGTTACTACGGTCATCCCACCCTTCATAGGCACCTCATGCACGACACTAACCCACTTACTATCCGAAATCAGGAAAATGATTCCCGCATCTAGCAATTTTAAGATCTCTTTCTTAACAACTTCCTTCATGATAGGGTTCAATCTCCTTTAAGGTTCAATATATAGCTTATGATTGTCTTCCAATAAGATTTTATGCATGCATAATGATGGTTTAATGCCAACTAAGTCATCAATGATGTAGCCTATAGCTCTCCCGTGCAATTTCAATTCAGTCAAAAGCTTCTCAAGCTCATCATCACTCAAAGATGCATTTACAATCACGGGATATGTAGAGTTCGAACCAAGAAAAGCATACTTTAAATGAGAAGGGAGAGGTTTAAGATCATGTTTAGGAGGACCTATATCAATTGGATGTGCTCCGTATAGGTGAACATAAGATGAATCCAAAGCAATTGAAGACTCTCCAAGACACCTTGAAGCTTCATCAACAACAATTGGACCTTCTTCCTGGATTTCGGGTGCCTTGGTTGGCTGTTCGCTCCAAACGGTGTGTGCAAGCTTTATTATTTATATCCCAAGAAGTATGCTTCAACAAATATGCAAACCCACAGTGTACGGGTCAATTGTAATAAAAAGCAAGAATTCCAGGGGTCGATCTCAGGGACTTAGGTGAAACAAAGCATATAATCAGGTTGTCAAATATTGCAATTAACTAAAAGCAATTAAAGCAATCAAAGAAGATATAAAGTCAAGTAAGGGGAAATGCGGATTCTAGGGATTAAAGCATCTAGTTGTGGTTCCGACTCAAGATCTCAAAGGATAATGCGGACAAAGCTGAGGATTGTTAAGGGAAAGTGTTTCTAAGGTGAGAGTAGATCACCGGGTAAGTCTCACTACTCACTATCCCAAACCAAAGCTCCTATTACCGGGTAAGTCTCAAGGTACTAAGGAAATAAACTATAATCTCAAACCAACACACCACCCAAGGGAATAGAATCAACCTTTACCGGGTAAGTCTCAGGCTAACTCACAAAGATGGGATGAAGGCACACTCAAACCCCAATAAAGGATAAACCTTTATTACCTACACTCATGATCTTAGGTAAACAAACAAAGGAATCACCGTGTAAGTCTCATCCTAGGCTTGCATTGAACCAGGAAAGGTGTAATAAGGATAGGATTTGGCAAACTTAAACTCTTAACTTCAGATGAGGTTCAGGAAAGGTTACCTCGTTCAGTCAGATTCAACCCCGGCCGAGATGTTCAACGACTAAGCGAGGTGTTCTAGGATTAAGGTAAAAGACTCGAGCTTTCAGGGTCCTGCTGGGATTAAGATCATTCTATCATCGTCTTTCCCACAACTTTCAGCCAATCACCATACAATCGCATAAGAAACTTAGCCAACAATCATCATGATAACAATAATAAAATTTATGGAAAAGGAATCAATATTCGAACAAGAAAACGATGAGAAAAAGGTCTCAATAACTGAATCAAATAACAAACAAATTGCGTTCCTCAAGTCACAAATCAGCAAAGACAATCAACCAAAAAGACAATCTAAGAAAGTCTTACAAACTCCTTCAAAGCTATCTCCAACTATGACTCCTTCCTTCCTTGAACTTCAATCTTCAATACTTCCTTCAAACTCTCAAAAAATACTCCAGAAATCTCTTGATCCGAAGATCTGATATTTTGTGATCCTAAGATGGCTGAATTGTAGAAATTCAACCCTTTATATAGGAAAATTATCTTCAAAAGATAAAATATCTTAAAAAGATAATTTCTTAGAAAATATATCCATATCTCTCAAAATAAATCAGCCAAATATAATATCTTCCTTCTAGAAATCCAGCCAACACTACTACAAAATTGTGTTTATAATCCATAACATATAATCCGGACGTGTAATATATGGATTATAAAATAATAAATAGGATGAGTAAATAATTATAATCCGGATTTAATTATGATTCGGAATATAAACTTAACTAAGTTATGTGATAAGCAGTACAAATACACCATAATATAAACGCCCGGATTATTTGATAACCCAAATAATCCGGTTTCCTGAAAACCGGATTATTTGATCTATATGTCTAGTGAAATTGGAAATACGCCCGGATTAATAAGTTCCCTGGATATCAAAAAAAAAAAAAACTCTCCCGCTTGCTTTTCCCTGCGCGCCGTAGCCCCTTTTTTCATCTATCTTTGTCGAAATTTAGGGTTCTTTCGATCGATTCTTTGGGGATTTGAAAGACTTCGATCAATTGCTCCTTGAAGAATCTTAATCTAAGGTAAGTTTATCTCCATCTTTTCACTTCATGTGCTAATAGATCCTTTCGAGTCTAACAACTGTCCAACACACATCTTTGTTTGAGGTTTAGGTTTCAATTTTTTGATTGAAATTGTGGACACTGAAGAGGGTGGCGGATTCGTGCTTGAATTGGTCATTGAAGTTTCATAAATCAGTGGTAAAGTCTTCATATGCTCTGAATTGGTCATTGAAGTTTCATTTTTCTTAGAAGATTTTCTTTTTGAAAATTAACCGCAAACATTATTCTCCTTACTTGAGCTGATCCTAAAAAGTATCAAGAACAGGTTGTTCATAGGCAGGATTTTTGTACAATGAGATCTTGTTGCAGTTTCCTTTGAACAATTTGCTTTAAATAACCTTCTGATGTTTCTTCTTGTGTGTTTGTGAAGGTATATGTCATTGATTTTGGCCTTGCAAAAAAGTTCCGTGATCTTCAAACACATAAACACATACCTTACAGGTACTAGCTGCAATCTCCAAATCTGTGTTTCTGTTATCTGATAGCAAGTTCCTCATTCGGCTTTGTTATTTTCTTAGTTATCTTGTATTTGGTAGTTTGGATCAACCAGAGCAAAGCAATCTAACAAAGTGTTTCAAACCTATTTGGCTCTATCAAGGCGCTTTTCCTGATCTCCTAAAGTGCTTCTATTATCTGATAGCAAGTTCCTCATTCTGCTTTGTTATTTTCTTAGTTATCTTGTGGTAGTTTGGGTTAACTAGGAGCAAAATAAACCGAAAAAGTGTTTCAACTTTGGCTCTATTAGGGTGCTTCTCCTACTCTCAGTGCTTTGTGTCTTAAAATTGAGTTCCAGGAATGCACTTGCAATGCTAAATATTATACTTTGATTTTGCATATATTCTTTCTTAATTAAGGAACAAGTTCAGTGGTTAAAAGAAGATAAACTGCAGGAATGGTTTGAAAAGAGTTCTCGAATAAGTGATTGAATTAGGGTGCTTCTCCTACTCACAAGTAAAGTAGTGAAAAGGAGCACTACTGGATTGAGACATAATTTTATTATAAGGATATTAGAAATTTTGATGTATATGCATTGCTGGTTGGAGTAAAATGGGTGGGGTAACGTACAAGTTATAATGTTGGGTAGGAGTTGGAACCCTAGCTACAAATAGCATGTAGGTTACTTGTACTATTTGATTTCGATTTCGTATTCGTTTCATCGGCGCTAAGCATGATGAATTTCATGACCGAGGTGAGGTTGAATTTTCAGTGCTTTGTGTCTTAAAATGGAGTTCCAGGAACGCACTTGCAATGCTGAATATTATACTTTGATTTTGCATATATTCTTTCTTAATTAAGGAACAAGTTCAGTAGAATGATATCCGCCAACCACAAAATTATATCCTCGTACTAAGCAAATTTATTAGATTCACTGTTTACATTTTAAGTGATTGAATTTCCCTCTTTGTTTTTGTGTTTTGACAGTACTTGGCTTAGTATGCAATGATTTCATGAACAAGCAGATTGGTTTGTACTTTTTCCATTCAAATTTCCCTTTTTTCTCCACACACATCAGAAGGCTAACTACTGAGTTGATCTCTGTAAATATTGTGTTGGATTTTCTAAACATATTACTCTTTTTTTTTGAAAGCTGGTTAGTTAATATTATACTCCTTGTATTTAAAGTTAAGGTTAACTACTGAGTTGGGTTTTAAACATTGTCTAAACTTGTTTGAAGGATATTGTTAATATCTTTCACTTTGATGCCAGATTTTCTTGCTTTCCTTGTTAACATGGAATTAGGTTGTTCTGTGTTTTTTAAGTAAGGTTAACTCTTATTTTAGAGAGTTTTATCTGGAAATATTATTTTACAATTATAGTTTTAAATATTTTGGACCAATCATGTGTGATTTACGTGACATTTATTGTGTTTAGAGTACCAACTACGATCTATATTAAGATTTGATTTTAGATAATGTCTCAGTTTTCAAGGGTGACTTTCAGATGATATTAGTAAAGAATATTCGATTTAGCAGCATCTAGCTATTTATGTATACTTGCCAATTTTCCACATTTGAAGGAATATAATGTAAGACCATGCAATCTTTCATCGTTAGACTCTGATCTGTCATCATTATTTTTAGCATATATGTAGTCCACTAACATTTGGAAGTAGAATGATAGCCGCTGTTGTGTTAAACTTCTATTTAGTTGCTGTAATTCCTATGCTGCTATAAAAATTTGATTTAGCAGCATCTAGCTCTTCAATTTGCACCCAAATGATTGTGTTAAACTTCTCTGATTTTCATTTCTTTGTAAACTTCTCTGATTTTCATCTCTTTTCATTCTTGCAATGTTTGCTTTAGGGTTCTTTTCTGTCTTCTGGTACTTGAGCATTGGTATACAAGCAACTGGAAAGCTGCAACTTGATCCAAGAGGTAATTTTCTGTCTTTTGGTACTCCATGTGTCCCTGTAATACAGTTTTTAATATGTTCTTGTGTTTTTAAGCTTTATTTTCGAGACTGCTAGATATATATATTTAGTGTAGTTATGGCAGTCTACTAATTTCTGATAGTACATAGACTTCACCAAGAATAATTAAAAATTATTTGGAAAATCCAACATACATAGTTTATTCCAATTCATTACTCCACCGGTTCAAGGCAATATATTATATACAGTAGACACATAATTTATGTATACAAAATATTAACTAAATTAAAGTTCATTATGTATATTAACTCCATTGCGAGCTTAAGAAACAACTTGTGAACCACTCTCCTCTGAGAAATGTTGCCTCCACATATGTCTTATACATACAAGATAACCGACAAACTGAAGCTACTCTAGATATCTGATGGGAGTGAGGGGAGCTGTAGATGGAAACTCTGGATAAGACAACTTCGTGTTGTGTTCGATCAAGGTCTCAGCCTCGCACGTTTCTAAACACATCCATCGGGATCATGTACATGTATAATCATGATACAACACCTGTAACACGCAATTGTTTTACAATATGTAAGTCGTAGCAATTTGGCCTGCAATCCGATACAGCAAATAAAGATTCTAGTTGACCATTGAAACCAAAAATACCATCAGCTCCACATATGATGGTCTTAGCCTGCGTACAAGTGAACGCCAATGGCAATAAGGAAGATGCAAAGGAGGCCAAAGTTAATGAGAGAGTGGAATAGAATCGCAGTTCCAAATTCGATGCAACGACGCCCTCCCTGGAGTCAGCAGCACCAACACCGTGAAATTGGTATAAAAAGTCTCCACTCTACCAAGTATTGGGCTGCATTTTGTCATCTGAGAGAGAATAACTTGGCATTGTGAAATTGGTATCCAAATTAAGCAATCAATGAATAGTGCATTACCAAACACAACCAAATAACAAGGATCTGACATTAAGAGAAAGCCCAAAAGCACAATAGTTGCTCAGCTTTGACAAACTGCTCCAATAATGCAATAAAAAGCTGAATTTAAAAAAGATGAATTCAACAGCCTTGTTATGTATCCTTGGCTCAGCCTGAAAATGTCATTCTGCACAGCCTTGTTATGTATCCTACTATTTATGTATACTTGCCAATTTTCCACATTTGAAGGAATATAATGTATGTATCTCCATTAAAATCTTTAACTTTCATAAAATATACCAATGATGTTTTCGCATGAATAAAAAAACTTCATTCCTTTATCTAATTAGATTAGAATAGTAAAATTTAAAGAGTATACAAAATAAAACACATAAAAAAAAGTTTACTCCACCAAATACCTTCAATCTAATAATTATAAAATGTCTTCATTTGAATGAAGGAAAATTAATACTAATGTAAATAAATATAGTATATTAAAATAGATAGATACAGTATTATGATTATAAACAATCTACTAAAAATAAATAGGGTAATTCTAATGAAATATTTATAATCGAAATAAATGGATAAGTGGACCCTACTACTTAAATATCATATTTTAGTTTGTTAAAGTTATATTTGAACATCTCTATAATACTCAATCGAGTCAATCTTAATTACCGCCGACTACCCTTAATTATCACATTTTATAATATCAAGTTCACAATACCCATTTTGTTTGTCAGGCAGAGAATTGATGTATGTTATTGCATCTTTTTTTTAGAATATATTAGATTTTTTGTTACTCTAATGAAATTTTAATTGCGATAGAAACTTCTATAATTACTGGAATATGTTTTGTTATTTTTTATTTGTTTATTTTTTTTGTCAACTTCGCTTCTTTTTTTCCTTCTGTTTTTATAAATTAGTGTTCTTTTTTTTTTTGGACTTAGAATGGGCGATCGATCATGGATGTTAAAAAGTCGATTATCTGATGAATATTCGGAAGGAGTGGAGGCGTTTATTACATTTGCGATAGAAAATGGGTGTGATCCTAATAGGATGATGTGTCCATGCAAAGATTGCTATTATGCTAGGTGGATTAAGGTTGACGAGGTTAAGGACCATCTTATATGTCATGGCATTATTCCTGATTACACACGATGGATATGGCATGGAGAGAAAACAGCTAGGCATTGTAGTATTAATGAAAATCCCCAAGACGACGTTTACAGTCATTTCGAGGATGATAGGTTGGATGATATGATGGATGACATTGAGGAGAATTTTACGGATGATCCCGAGGGGTTTCATAATTTGGTAAAAGATGCCAAAACACCGTTATATGCTGGATGTACAAAATTTACGAAGATGGCTGCGTTGTTGCGATTGTATAACCTGAAAGTGAGACATGGATGGAGCGATAAAAGTTTTACCGCGGTTCTTGAGCTAATTACGGAAATTCTACCAAAGGGTAATTGTCTTCCTGTGAGTACGTATGATGCAAAGAAAATTTTGTGTTCCATGGGCATGAATTATGAGAGAATACATGCTTGTCCAAATGATTGTATTTTGTATCGAAATGAGTATGCTTCATTGGATAAATGTCCGAATCCTGATTGCGGTACACAACGATACAAGAAGAAAAACGTTCCAGCAAAGGTGTTATGGTATTTGCCTATCATTCCAAGGTTTCGACGGTTGTTTGGCAATCCTAAAGACGCCAAGAACTTAACATGGCATGCAAATGGAAGATTGAAAGATAGTAAAATTCGGCACCCGGCAGATGCAACACAATGGAAAAAAATCAATGAAATGTATCCTGAGTTTGGAAATGAAGACAGAAACCTCCGCCTTGCACTTTCTACGGATGGGATGAACCCTCATGGCAACCTAAGAGCAAGTCATAGTACATGGCCAGTACTATTGGTGATTTACAATCTACCTTCGTCATTGTGTATGAAGCGAAAATATATGATGCTAACTTTGTTGATTTCTGGGCCAAAACAACCTGGTTTTGAACTTGACATATTTTTGAAGCCCTTCGTTGAAGACCTGAATTTAATGTGGGAACAAGGTGTTCAAGTATATGATGCACATCGTGGACACAATTTTCTTCTTCGGGCCATGCTTTTCTGCACTATTAATGATTTTCCAGCATTAGGAAATCTTGCGGGTTATACAGTGAAAGGCTATCTTACATGTCCTATTTGTGGAAAGGATACATTCTCTTGTCGCTTGACAGAGTGTAATAAAATCATTTATGTAGGGCACCAATCATTCTTGCCTGAAAGAGACCATGCTCGTAGGTGGACGCGTTGTCCCTTTAATCTTCCAGTTCAAGGTTTAATGGCCCCCACACCACTAACAGGAGAAGAAGTGTTGGGTATTGTGGAAAAAATAGATGTGAGATTTGGAAAAAATTCAGAAAACAACACTTGCATAGATGGGTGGAAGAAGAAATCGATTTTTTTTGATCTTCCTTATTGGAAAGATCTTCTTGTGAGACATTGTCTTGATGTAATGCACATTGAGAAGAATATTTGTGACAGTCTCATTGGTACACTACTGAATATGCCCGGAAAAACAAAAGATGGTCTTAAAGTTAGAGAAGAGTATGTCAAGATGAATATTAGGAATGAATTGCATCCACAAGCAAGAGGAAAGCGAACTTTTTTACCACCTGCTTGTTACACATTGTCAAGGGAAGAGAAAACTATCTTCTGTAAGTTCCTTCGTGATGTCAAAGTTCCTGAAGGATACTCTTCAAATATTAGCAACCTTGTCTCAATGAAAGACTTAAAGTTAGTGGGTCTCAAATCACATGATTGCCCAAGGATGTGAGATATACCATAATAAGACTTTGTTTGTTTTTCAAGAAACTATGCAGTAAGGTAATTGACCGCGATGAGTTGCCTGCTCTACAGAAAGAGATTGTCATGGTTCTTTGCAAATTGGAGATCTATTTTCCACCTTCTTTCTTTGACATCATGGTTCACTTAACTGTTCACTTGGTACGAGAGGTTGAGATTTGTGGACCGGTTTATCTGCATTGGATGTATCCATTTGAGCGAGCTATGAAGTATCTAAAAGGATATGTCATGAATCGACAGTATCCTGAAGGTTGCATTATTGAACGGTATATAGTCGAAGAATCTATTGAATTTTGTACTGACTATCTTGCAAATGTCGAAGCCATCGGTCTCCCAAAGGTGCAGGAGTTTGGAGAATTCAGCGGGAGAGGAACACTAGGATATGAGACAATAATCATTGATCGTGAAAAGTTTTGGAAACCAGCCCACTTATATGTCCTACATAACATGAATGAAGTTGATTCATATGTAGTCGAGCACATGGACTATGTAAGGAGGAATAATCCAAGAAAAGCTGAGAACTGGGTTATAAGGGAACATAACAGAACTTTTGTTGATTGGTTTAAAGATCGAGTTATTACGCTCGAAAGTTCCGGAGTAGAAATCTCAAGAACCCTGAAATGGTTGTGTCGAGGGCCAAAGTTTCAAGTGATGAGTTATTCCGGGTTTGTTATTAATAATCATACTTTCTATACGAGGGCTCAATCTAATAAAAGCAAAACTCAAAATTGTGGCGTTACATTGGAATCAGAAGCGACACACATTTCTAGTGCAAAAGACAAGAACCCAAGGTATGGTAGTATGTCTTATTACGGTATTATCGAACACATATGGGTATTGATATACTCTATGGACTTTAAAATTCCGGTCTTCTGTTGCACATGGGTTGAAACCAATAATGGAGTCAAAGTTGATGAGTTTGGATTCACTTCAGTTGCTCTTGACAAAGTGGGACATAGAGATGATCCTTTTATATTGGCATCACAAGCAAAGCAAGTTTTTTATGTCCCTGACCTTCTTCAACCGGGTTGGTCTGTTGTCTTGTCTACCTCAAAGAGATACAACAATGAAGAAATTGACGATGTTTGTGAAGAAAGTAGTAGCTCAACAGTTCTGCTCACCACACCCGAGGATGCAATCGAAGAGGATATTTATGTACGGGAAGATCATCAAGAAGGCATTTGGATCAATGAAGAAAGTAAATAGAGAATGAATCATCCAGTCAAGTGCCTACAAGAAAAAAGAGAAAAGATGACGAGATGTAGAAGTAGAAAAGTTTTCCAAATAAGGTTATTGGTTGATTTGTTGACATTAAGTGTTAATTTTTGATCTCCTCATACTTTGTTTTTATTTAGATGCGTTACCTTATCATTATTTTATTTTATTATAATATATCTTTTGTCATCAAATTCACCTATTTAAGATTTTTTTTGTTTTCAGATGGCTAGAAAGCGCAAGGAACCAATCACCCAAGCCACGCAACCGTCTGAGTTGCAACCGCTTGACTCTTCTCAGCCGTTTCAACCGTCTACGAAAGTCACTAGGACTAGAGGGGCTTCACTGTTGAAAAACTTTACCAAGCCTATAGGGGAAGGAAAGAGGTTTGAAATACGTTTCAATAAACACGGTCAACCTGAAGGGGAACATGTATCAAAGTTGTCCACATATGTTGGCACTGTAGCAAAGAGGATTGTGCCAATTACGATTGAAAGTTGGAAGCATGTATCAGATGAGGACTTAAATCATATTTGGGATGATGTTGTGGTTAGCATATATTTATTTATGTATATTTGATATTTGATTATTTTGAAATATACTTCTAAGGTTCATATAGTTTATCTCATTTTCTTGTTGTAAAACATTGCAGGATCTTTTTGCAATTCCGGAAGAACATAAAAGTTGGGTTTGGAAAAAAGCAAATATCTTATAGAGTACTTTCAAAAAAGACTTGAGGAGAAATCATTTACAGGACAAGGTTAGTGGAGCTTTTCTGACTAGTCACCCAAGCATTTATGACTCCTACATCAGCCAAGATGAGTGGAAGAAATTTGTTCAAATAAGTCAGTCTAATGATTTTAAGGTACTCGTGATATTCTACTGCTTTTGTGTTGCTTGGAAATTGTCTTTTTATCGCTTGTCATGAAATCATCATACTAATCGATGTTCATATTTTTCAATTAGGAAAAAAAGAGAAGTATAAACAACTCTCTCTAATGAATGACCATACTTATAGGGCATCCAAGTTAGGTTATAAAGGAGTGGCAGAAAGATATGTATGTAATGAATTATGTTTTTCATTTCACTAATAATTTCATAATGTTGATGAGTTTTAATATGTTTAATCATTTGCTTGATATAAATCTAGAAACGTGAACACAAATTGGACGCTTCTTCCTCTGTATCACGAGCAATCTTATACAAGGAAGCCAGAAAATGTAAAGATGGTTCATATAGTGACAAGTCAAGGGAAGTGATTGATAAAATAGTAAGTATGCCATCAAATTTTATGACTTGTATATATTTTTCACTACAAACACTTATATTGTTATATGATAATTTTAGGATATGTACCTTGAACAAGAATCAACAGGGGAGCTTGTTACAAATGGTCGTAAGGATGTTTTGGCATTGGCCTTAGGCAAGCAAGACCACCCTGGGCGTGTTATAGGAGTTGGTCAAGATGTCCATGTCAGCGGTTTCTTTGGTCATGCATCTCGTCATGTATCTACATTATCCACAGTGAATCTTGCGGAGGCTGCTGTAACTGAGGCATCAAAAAGACTTAAAGAGAGCATGAGGGCTGAAATTGAATCAATGTTTGACGAAGAGAGGCAAGCAACAAAACAATTGATCCAAACATTTCTAGATGAGAGAAAACAATACATCCCAGACAAGCCACTACCGGATTTGCCTTTCTTCTCTACTTCCATAACCAAGGATCCCGTTCATAAAAGCGGTTATGCATCTTGCTCTACCATCAAAGATAACACTTCTCCATTGAACCCGAATGTAAGTACTACTTCAACTAAAAATAAATTTATTATATTTATAAAGTATATAGAACTCTTATTAGTATTGGTGTAGGAAAAGAGTCGTTGTCAGATATTTTGGCCTGACCTCACCAAAGAGGTGGCTAAAGGATTCGTGTACTCGAACGCAACAGTACTTCACAATCAGCCTTTGAAAAGTGGTGAAGTGAAGATTGAAGTAGTTACGGTTGCACAAGGTCAAGGTGAAGTTGATGTGCCATTCATTACCGAAGAAGTTCATAAATTGTCAGATTCAGTGGGTCAATACATCAAGTGGTATGATCATCTTGTGAAGCCTATCATGGTAAGTTATCATGAAAGTGTATATAATTTTACAATTAATCTTAGATTTTCTTTTTATATTTATTAATGTAATCGCTAATATGAAGGGCTCCCCGAAATCATTGAAGGAAGTAAATAAGGGTAAATACTTGACCAAAGAATCTATAATCAAACCCTTGGATATGGATTCTGTTCCGAGTCTGGTTGATGATTTCCGTTGGATGTTAGAAGAATTTGCTGATGGTAAAACTTGGGATGTCCAAATTCCGGAAAATCTTTTTAATCATAAACATATTGGCTTCTCCATGAACGCGGAACCAGTTCAGGTCATGCTCGACAGAAAGCACATACAAATGTGTCATGTATCAATATATATGAGGTATGTTTCGACAAATTTTTTTTATGCACAAAGAATGAACAGTAATATATTACGCCGGACGTTGTTGCAGATATTTGTGGGAAACTCATTGCAAATCATGTGATATGTTCGGATTTTTTTGTCCGACTTTGATATCTCCTGAAATCGGTGCTGGTACAATCAAACAACGGGCTACTTATATTGCTCATGGAATGAAAGGCAATATTGAAAACAAGCTCTTTTTCGCACCATATTATTTTCGGTAAATAATTTTGTATTTATTTCATCTTAAATAATATCATTTTCACAATTATAAATATAAATGTTTATATGTATATACATACTAACAAACATACGTATATAGGAATCATTGGGTGTTATTGGTCTTACATCCTCACAAAGGTGTTGCATATTGGATTGACTCATCACATGGTGAACAAAGAGAAGATGCAGAGCAATTAGTTGAACTGTAAGTATATCTTGCTTTATTTAACTAATTATAAAATAAAAGTATACATGTTACTAACCAATCTTGCTTGACTTTTTGAAGGAGTTATGCTTTCAAATATTGCAATTTGGGAAAGAAAAAGCCGAGAACACAAATTTTATGGAATGTCATAAAGGTAAAATCTATATTTTTAAATTTTACTTACAATTTGATATCAAATATATTTCTATTGTTTTTTGTAAAATAAAACTTGTCATGATATAATTTATTAAATTATGTATTTATGTTGCAGTGTCCACGTCAAACAACTTTGATTGATTGTGGGTACTATGTGTTGAGGTTTATGCGGGAGATAATACTAAGAAAAAGTGACACTGTCCCAAAAATAGTATGTTCTCCAATCTTTTTAAAACAATATTCTTATTTTTCATCGTGCTATATCGATTTAACTTCTAATATAATTATATTATTTTACAGTGGTATGGTAGAAAGAGTACTTACTCCGATGGCGAGGTTGATCAAATCCGAAAAGAGTGGTTAGAATATTTGCTTCAACTCGTCTTTTAGGTATGTGAAAGTGATGTAATTTAGATAATGTTTGTTGTTACTTACTAATAAACAAATATTATAGTGGTATAGTATTGCATGACATCTCAAGTAACATCACATTTCTTATGTTTTGTCTCAACAGGAATTTTGACAAGTATTTATGCTTAATTTTCTTCACATACAGTGCTTATGACATCTATATTTTTAAGTTTGTTCTTTTATAGTTTGTCTCTATGTGACGTGTTATATACCTTTGTTTATTGCAGTGCTCAAAATTTTCTGCAAAGAGGTCTTTTGCGATGGCAAAATTTTACTTACGAGGTCCTTTAGAAGAATCAGAGTACCTTGAACGACTCATATTAGTAATTGTCTTTTGAATCTTGTAACTCATAGACTAAGTTTTTCTAGTTACGTTTGGAGTATGATTTGAAGTTTAGCAATGGCTGTAAACATGTTTTCATGGCACGTTTTAATTTATGACAATTAATGAGCAGGTTTATTATGTTTTGGTATAATTCAAATGTCTGAAAAATCAATTACTGGATTTAAATCAAATGTTACAGGTGGTATATTCGAAAAATAGAATGAAATATATAAAAAAAAATAGACAGATAATAATCCGGATATATGTTGGCGGTGTATAAAGTCAAAATTATAATAATCCGGTTGTAAGTATCCGGTGTATATTAACCTCACCCAATAATCTGGATGTTTTACACAACTATATAATCCGGATGTTCCTCCGGATTATAAAAAAAACGAATATTCCGGTGTTTTACCCAACTATATAATCCGGATGTTCCTCCGGATTATTTGACATTTTATAATCCGGATATTTGCTCACTTATATAATCCGGATGTTCTAGATCCGGATTATATGTAGTCAAATATCCGGATTATAAAATGTCAAATAATCTGGGCAAACAAACAATCCAAAAAAGGGGCAAAATGAACTTAGCAAATACACCGGTGCTTGGCAAAAACACGCCCGGATTATAAAACATGTGGGCAAATACACCCCTAACCTTTAATCCAGTGCAGGTCCGGATTATAAACCCTCAACTAACCGGATTATAAATTCGTTTTTGTAGTAGTGCAAAAATATAAGATATCCTCCTTCCAAAAATAGAAGATCTCAACCAAAAATAAAGATCTCGCCGGCGACAAGGTGTTCGCCTCGGTCCAGCCTGTCCTGAAGATCACCTCGGTCGAGGTGACATTGTAGCCAATCATAAAGATCACCTCGGTCTAGGTGACACTGAAGAACACCTCGGTCTAGGTGATCCTGAAGAACACCTCGGTCTAGGTGATCCTGAAGAACACCTCGGACTAGGTGATCTAGAAGAACACCTCGGTCTTGGTGAAACTGTAGCCGACCTAGGTGAATCTCAGCTACGTGTAAATCTCTCTAATCTGTTCCAAAGTTAATCTCTGTCCAATTTCCATGGTTCCTGAGCCTTTCTTGTAGCTCCTCAATGCTCCATAATGTAGCTCTAATGAGTCATTAGCTTCCTTAGCTCCATTTCGATCCAAAACGTGCCATTTTCCCTACAATTACAACGAAACTAGGTGTAGACCTCGATTCCCGCAAAGGTAGACAAAACAACAATATAATCGCAGAATATACATCCATACATGCAGATTTATGAAGATAAAACGTCTAAACCAATCCCAAAACATAGACTATAATACATGCTATCAAAATACCCCATACTTGTCCCTTACTTGTCCCCAAACAAGTTCCAAATCTTAAGTACAAGCTCGAGGTCTCAAGGTCAGAAGAATTAATGAAAAGCATTTCAAAATATTTTTTTGTGGTGTGCTCCACTCATAGATCACTCTAAGAGAATGCTTCATGGCAAATAAAATCAAGACATGATCAAAACATTTTATGAATATAAGAAAGCTGTTCATCTTTGGATAAAATCATAGAATGCATAATACATCATATTTATCGAAATTAATCATTTATAATCCAGTTTAAACCACCAAGTCAATCAACAATCTCGAGGTCTCAAGGGCTTTCAAAAGAGGTCAAGAAACGTGTAAAGGTGGGATGTATATAGGGTACGTGGTGCTAGAATCCGGGAAAAGGATCTTACTTCACTTTCTTTGAAACTCAACATCTTCCACCAATAAGCTTTGCTTATTTACTTTTTTACTTTTTGGGATGCATGGACAGAGGTGCACAATAACCGAAGCCTAGGAAATCAGCAATCATCAATATCTCGAGATGCCTCAAACCCTTGATGCACATACCATGACCCGTTAGGAATATCGCTCAATCCGACTTTGACAAGACACAAACACCCGGCTATTTGAATGGTGCCGAGTTACTCATCATCATGATCGACTTCCCCAAACCTATTTGTTTCTTTCTAAAACTTTCAACCAAGATCTCACCTTCACTTTCACTTGCTTTTCACTTGCTTGCTTCCAAATTCCCGGATAGGTAAAGGGAGACAAATATTTATATGAGGGGCTAAGCATGATCAAGGAGAAGAAGTAAGGAGAATGAATTTCCTTAATCATCCCAGGAAGAATTAGAACTCATCATGTGGTGTCAACCTTCAAATTCAACATAATTTTGATAAAAACAAAGTATTAAACATGCTAAAACTTCAAACAAAGCATTTTGCAACTTAAACATACTAGAGAAGAAGCACAAAATCGTTTCGAAAAACTCTCAGTTAAGAACCCACCTCGGTCGAGGTGTTCTAACGTCATCTGAGGTGTCTACCTCGTCCAGTCAAGAACATCCCGGTCGAGGTCAATAAAATTTTTTTTAAACCAGTTTTCAACGTTTTTCTCAAACAAAAACTTGTATGCATGCATGTGATGGTAGATAAACACATAAAGCCAAGTAAAGAGAATAACATCATAAATATCCAATGAAGTCATACAAGCATACACACATAATGTCAAATCATACATCCAAATACCCCATACTTGGGACACATTGTCCTAATGGGTCAAAATAAAAGTCTAGAGAAACAGGAAACTCACCGGACCTAGCTGAACTGCATAATAAATAAATAAAGAAAATCCATGCAGCTCTAGTGCTCGTCAGCTGGTGGCGGTGGTAGTGGATGTGGAACATATGGGATGTAGGGGTGCTGGGTAGGATCAAATGGATACTCCAACATACATCAATTCTCTCTAATCTTATGCATCCAACCGTCAGTGTGTCGGCGCTCATCAGCAAGGCGTTGGGACATATCCACTGTCATAACATCATAGGAGTCGATCATCTGATCGGTCAGGTCGTTGATCCGTCGGTGAGCCTCGGGATCTCTATGCCTGCGAACTCTGCACCGAGCTGGTCGTGGTGGTGCTGCTGCCTCCTCATCTGTCGCCTCGTCATCAAGGTCAACAACTGGTACACTAGGACCGGCGGTATCAGTACCGGTCTCCATAGCAGCTCCGCCATCATCATACTCCTCCTCATCATCAACAGGTGCAACATCTCTAGCGTCCTGCATGTAAGGAAATCATGCAGAAAACCAATACTGACGGTCAAAGACTGACAACAGTGATGACCATAAGATGCCCCGTGGAGCTGTCGTCTTCCATGGCATAGCTACATATGGTGTACTAAGACCACGAGGGACGAGAATACGTCTCGTGATCATCTCCTGAAGTCCAAGCGGCTTCGCAGCTGCAACCACTGTACATGAAATAAGATCTAGACCCATGGCAGTAGCAATATGGGTCACCAATCCTCCACAACAAATATCTCCCTTGGGCTTGCCCTTGATCCTATGCAAGTCGTCAACCAGCATCCCTCCAAAGTCAAGAACTCCACTTGTAACCATACAGAACATACTCAATAGCTCCCCCTTTCGGACCTTCTGGGGCGTCTCAGTACGCATCAGAAGAGTCTCGTTGAATATACGGTGAGCAAGACGGAAGACTAGGTGGAAGATGATAAGCTCTCTGGAGTCTCCAAGTCTTTATCAGTCACTATGCTCTACTACATGGGCAATCTCGCCCTAGAAATCTCGAGCTACGACTCGGGAAGGGAAATCAGTCACGGTGGGGGACGGGAAGACAAAGATCTCCCTAAACTGGTCCATCGGTACTATGTAGTTCCGGTTCAGCAACCGGTACTTGATGTTGTTCCTCTCAGGCACGTGAGTGACATAACTCATGAACTCCATGGTCGGCTCTTGGTAGGCCAGAGCTCGGATCTCCATAAACTCCTCCAGTCCTACCATGGAGATCATCTTCCTCAAGTCCTCCGCCACGTGGAGGCACTCGAAGGTAGCAACATCTAAAAATCGTGGGACAACAATGGGACGCCCACAAATCCTATCAAAATCAGCTTGGTGACGCTCATGGATCACCGGTATAGTGGGATGACATGCAGAAGAAGGGGAAGAACTACTGGGTCTATCTCTAAAAACAAGCTGGCGATCAGATCTACTACTCATGACTGCTAACAGATGAACACCTCGGTTGTCCTGACAATCACCTCGGCCAAGACACAGCCGACCGGACCGAGGCGAATTGCTGTTCGATTCCACTCTCTGATTTTCCAATTATTTTCGCCCAAATCACTACCAATTTCTTCCTATGGGGTACTTATATCTTTTTTAGCAATAATAAGTGGCAACCAGAGCCAGATCTGTCCTAAATCAGTTAAAGAAGAGAAGTTAGGGTTTTCAAACAAAATACCAAGATTCCGCAGATTCGGAGCGTTTTTCTCGCAGTTTGGTGCTTGAAATCCGATCCTCTTGCTTCCTCCGGTGAAATCGATCAAAAAATTGCAAGAAACCAGCAAGAATCGAAGAGTGGAGAGATAGGGCACGCCGCGGGCGAGGTTCGGTTTGAGAGGGAAAAGTGAGGAGAGAGAAATCCCGCTTCGCATTTTATACCCCTCGCTGAATTTGATTTCACCTCGGTCGAGGTGGTCCCGACCGGACCGAGGTGTCTGACTGGATGTCAGACCTAGTCGCCTCGGTTGCCCCAAGAACATCTCGGTCGAGGTGTTGTGACAGCAACCGAGATGTGTCTCAGTCAAACTTCGTCTTCTCAATTTCTCGAACTTCTGTCCTTCTAGTGTAGCTTCTGAGCTATAATCCTTCCTTAGAAAGTACCCGGTTTCTGTCTAGAGGACGCCAAAAGCAAAACAAAGCAAACTATCTAAAACTAAGCTAGAAAAAGGGAAAAGAAAGCAATATCTTGGGTTGCCTCCCAAGAAGCGCTTGATTTAAGGTCGCTAGCTGGACCGTACGTCATCCCTAAACATGCTGGAAGGTGTCCTCACCCCATACTTCACCTTCATCATGGGGTGAGATAAAGATGTCTATCAAACGTTCCAGCAAATGCAAGTGCTCATCGGGGAATGAATCATATATGGGTAGATTGTTCTTGTTGAGCGAGGAGGAAGGTAGCCGGTTGAGGTGATCCGCAATAGAATTCTCGGATCCCTTCTTATCGTGAATCTCTAGGTCAAACTCTTGAAGTAAGAGAATCCAACGAATAAGACGCGGCTTCACATCCTTCTTAGAAAGCAAGTAACTAATAGCTGCATAGTTTGTGTAAACAATAACTTTCGCTCCCACTAAGTAAGAGCAAAACTTCTCAAAAGCATATACAACCGCCAATAGCTCCTTTTCGGTGGTGGCGTAGTTCAGTTGAGCTTCGTCTAGCGTCTTGCTAACATAGTAAATGGCGTTGGTCCAACCATCCTTCTTTTGTCCAAGTACCACTCCTACGGCCATATCACTCGCATCACACATGATTTCAAAGGGCAAAGTCCAGTCGGGAGGTTGAATGATAGGAGCGGTGATCAACGCTTCCATTATCCTGTAAAACGCATCAAGGCATTCCTACAGAAACTCAAAAATAACATCCTTATTCAAGAGATTAGTGAGTGGTTTAGAAATATTCGAGAAATCCTTCAGGAACCTCCTGTAGAAACCTGCATGCCCGAGAAAACTCCGCACACCCTTAACAAAACAAGGGGGAGGAAGTTTCTCAATATTCTCGATCTTAGCTCGATCAACCTCAATACCTCGGTTGGAAACGAGGTGTCCTAGCACAATTCCTTCACTAACCATAAAGTGGCACTTCTCCCAATTCAAAACAATATTAGTGTCTTCACAACGTTGCAACACTAGAGAAAGGTTAGTCAAACAATTATAAAAAGAGGAACCATATACCGAAAGTCATCCATGAATACCTACATGATCTCCTCAATGTACTCGGAGAAGATAGCCATCATACAATGCTGGAAGGTAGTGGGTGCGTTACACAATCCAAATGGCATCCTCCTATAAGCGATTATCCCCCATGGACAAGTGAAAGTGGTCTTCTCTTGATCATCCGGATGGATAGGAATCTGCAAGAAGCCACTATAACCATCTAGATAGAAAAAATGGGAGTGTTGAGCTAACCGTTCAAGCATTTGATCGATAAAGGGGAGCGGGAAATGTTCCTTCCGAGTGGCCACGTTCAACTTCCTATAATCAATGCACATCCTCCAGATTCCAACTCGTTGTTCTTATTCGTTACAACGGTCATCCCTCCTTTCTTCAAAACTACATGCACCGGGCTGACCCACTTGCTATCCGATATGGGAAATATGATACCTGCATCCAAAAACTTAAGAATCTCCTTCTTCACAACCTCTTTCATGATCGGATTTAACCGTCTTTGAGGTTCCTGTGAAGTCATATGATCGTCTGTCATTAGTATCTTATGCATGCAAAAACAAGGCTTAATACCAACAAGATCATCAATAATATAACCTTAAGCCTTGTGATGTTTCCTCAGGACATGCATCAGTTTAAACAATTCAGTTTCAGAAAGGGAAGCACTAACAATAACGGGATAAGTGGAATTT
This sequence comes from Fagopyrum esculentum, assembly GCA_033239045.1. Lineage (NCBI taxonomy): Eukaryota > Viridiplantae > Streptophyta > Magnoliopsida > Caryophyllales > Polygonaceae > Fagopyrum > Fagopyrum esculentum. The sequence goes on from BSUD01000003.1 coordinate 41,718,813, forward strand.
GGACCAAGGAAAGCATACCTCAAGTGACTAGGAAGCGTTTAAGCTCCACAATTGGGGGTGCTTTCTGAGGAGGATCTGTGCTTCTTCCTTCCAGTGGAGTATACTTGGATCGAAGAATTGGACTTTCAGAAGTCTCATTTGACATCATCCCGCTTATGACCTCGGTCGAGGTCCAAGGTGGGTGACCGAGATGTTCTTCAGATAAGAACACCTCGCTTGGTCCAGAAAGTGCCTCGGTCGAGGTATTGGAACTGGGACCGAAACCTAAATTTTTCTTCTTCCCTCGAATTAGCCTTTCAATCTTAGCTCCTGGATCTGCTTCCAATTCTTTTAAGCTCCGTATATCTGCATCACAAGAAACATCTATACCTTCCTCCATTAAACTAAAACTAAGAACTCTTTCAAGAGGGTCATTAATAAGGATAAAGCTCACCAATTATCTTGATTCTTCTTCATCATAGATGTTGAAGATATCATCCTCCAACGGCTCTCCTTTCATTGCAGCAAGCAATGCAAATTCCACTTGATCTCCACTAATGTTGAATTTCAACTTGGCATTCTTACAATCCACATTGCAACCCGAAGTTGCTAGAAAAGGTCTCCCTAGAATGATAGGAACGGGATAATTTGCGGGTATGTCAAGTACAACAAAGTCTATAGGTAAATAGAAGTTACCTAACTTGACGGGAACGTCTTCCAAGATACCCACGGGATGAGTAATGGAGCGATCCGCCATATATAGCCTTATCTTCACTGGCTTGGGCTCTCCAAGTCCGATTTTCTCACATAGCTCCAGCGGGATGATGCTCACGCTGGCTCCTAGATTACACAACGCCTCATAAGTTACATCCCCAACTTGAATGGGAATGCAAAATGAACCGGGATCTCTCAATTTGGGTGGCATCTTCTCCTTCATGATTTGAATGAGCTCCGAGGATTTAGATGTCATCCTTACATCTCCAAAATCTTCCAGATTCCTCTTCCTTGAAAGAATCTCTTTCAGAAACTTCTCGTAGGCGGGCATTCCTAGAATAACATCAAGGAAAGGGATGTTAATGTGTAGTTTATTCATTAGGTCTAGAAACTTACCAAAATGTTTGTCTAGATGTGCTTTGGCCCTTGAATGGGGGAATGGAAGTGGTGGTTTATAAGCAGGAGGTGGAACATAAACTTCAGATTTATCCTTCGCTTTTTGGGGCTTTACCTCGGTTGGCACCTCGACCGAAGTGTTGCTCGTCTGATCTTGGATCGAGGTGTACTTCACCTGGGCTGGCACCGACCGAGGTAATGGATCTGCAGTTTTCAGTCCAATCCTTGTCGTTATTGCCATAATCTGTCCCTTAGGGTTGCTCTCTGTCCTTGCTGGAAGCTTCCTTGGATCTATTGGCGTTTCATTTGCCTTGTTAAAGAATTGTTGCTCTAAGGCTTTTTGTGCCTTCGAAAATGAATCATTGATGTCTCCATAGCGTTGAGCTTGATCAAGATTGCCTCCAGCACTGCATCTTTCTTCTCTGAATGGGACGAACTTGATCCAGGCTTCTAGCTTCTCAATGGAGTAGAAGAAGAAGAAGGGGGGTTAAGAGCATTTTGAGCATGAGAATAAGGGTTACCCGGATTTGGTTGATTAGATCTCCAATTGTTACTGTTGAAGTTTCTATTGTTGTTGTAATTGTTGTTCCGCGGCCCTTGATAGTTGTTTCTTCCTTGATATCCTCCATCTTGCTCATTCTTTGTTTCAACTACTAAAATCTCCTTCAATTCTTTTACTTCTTTGCTAAGCGAGGTGAGTTGAGTTCCATTTGATGATGTTTCCAAGAAGCTAACTCTCCTTGCTCCATTTTTGGTTCCTTGATGAGAGTACTTCTCCATATGCAAATCTTGCTTTTCAATGAACTCCCAAGCTTCGTCTATCGACATATCCATGAATGTGCCGGCTGAAAGTAGTTGGAGATTGAATTGAGTAGCTCCATCCAATCCCTTGAAGTATATCTCCAGCAACTCTATCTTTGGAATCCCGTGATATGGGCAATCAAATAGAACATCTTTGAATCTCTCCCATGACTTGGACAAACTCTCCTTGTCCTTCATGATGAATGCATTGATTTTTCCTCTCATTTCAGCGGTCTTAGAGGGAGGAAAGAATTTAGTTAGAAACTCCGTCGTCATCTCTTCCCATGTGTTGATCTTTCCGGGCGGAAGAGATTGATATCAAGCAAGCTCCTTGTCCTTCAAATAGAAATAGAAAGGCCTAACTTGTAGTTGTTATTTTCCAATCTTGAAGGTCTCAAGGTCTCCATCAGAATCTCATAGTTTTGCAAATGCTGATGCGGAGACTCCCTCTCTAAACCTCCAAATTGACACTGTCGGATCATGGATAGAACTTACAGTCGAAGTTCATAATCATGCTCAGCTGGATCACCTAGGTTGACTCCTGGACGCCTCACTTGCTAATTAGGGTCCATCCTCTGTCCTAGGGTTTGTGGAATTCCAGCAAAAAGAACATCTCGGACAGGCATCCGAGGTGGATGTATCTCGGCCAGGGCAACATGAATTGGGTCTTGCCTCGGTCGAGTATCTTGGATCGGTCGAGGCAAAAACTGGGCCCTTAGAGCGGCCATATCAGCTTCAATTCCTTCAGTTCTGGTGCGAGTCTCTTCTCTCTCACGCTGCAGTTCTTCTCTATTGAGACGTAGCTGTTCCAACACCTCCTTCAATTCGGCCTTAGGATCGCAATCGTCTTGATTGACCATCTTAGCTTCTCTTAATCGTCGCTTGTATGTCTTTTCTGGTTCGGGATCGTAAGGAACGATTTACTTTCCAGCACGGGTTCTTCGCATAAACCTAAGAAAAAGATCCTACGAAAACACTCAAGTAGAGTGGCTAATAGCAACAAGGGAAATTGCCCCCAAAGACAACCGAAACCGGCTCGGTCTAGACCAAGTCCCCGACAACGGCGCCAAAAACTTGTTCGCTCCAAACGGTGTGTGCAAGATTTAATATTTATAACCCAAGAAGTATGCTTGAACAAATATGCGAACCCGCAGTGTACGGGTCAATTGTAATAAAAAGCAAGAATTCCAGGGGTTGATCTTAGGGACTTAGGTGAAACAAAGCACATAATCAGGTTGCCAAATATTGCAATTAACTAAAAACAATTAAAGCAATCAAAGATGATATAAAGTAAAGTAAGGGGAAATGCGGATTCTAGGGACTAAAGCATCTAGTTGTGGTTCCGACTCAAGATCTCAAAGGATAATGCGGACAAAGCTGAGGTTTGCTAAGGGAAGGTGTTTCTAAGGTGGGAATAGATCACCGGGTAAGTCTCACTACTCACTATCCCAAACCAAAACTCCTATTACCGGGTAAGTCTCAAGGTACTAAGGAAAGGAACTATAATCTCAAACCAAGACACCACCCAAGGGAATAGAATCAACCTTTACCGGGTAAGTCTTAGGCAAACTCACAAAGATGGGATAAAGGCACACTCAAACCCCAATAAGGATAAACCTTTATTACCTACACTCATGATCTTAGGTAAACAAACAAAGGAATCACCGGGTAAGTCTCATCCTAGGCTTGCATTGAACCAGGAAACGTGTAATAAGGATAGGATTTGGCAAACTTAAACTCTTAACTTCAGATAAGGTTCAGGAAAGGTTACCTCGTTCAGTCAGATTCCACCCCGGACGAGATGTTCAACGACTAAGCGAGGTGTTCTAGGATTAAGGTAAAAGACTCGAGCTTTCAGGGTCTTGGTTGGATTAAGATCATTCTATCATCGTCTTTCCCACAACTTTCAGCCAATCACCCTAGAATCGCATAAGAAACTTAGCCAACAATCATCATGATAACAATAATCAAATTTATGGAAAAGGAATTAATATTCGAACAAGAAAACCTTGAGAAAAAGGTCTCAATAACTGAATCAAATAACAAACAAAATGCGTTCCTCAAGTTACAAAATAGCAAAGAGAATCAACCAAAAAGACAATCTAAGAAAGTCTTACAAACTCCTTCAAAAACTATCTCCAACTATGACTTCTTCCTTCCTTGAACTTCAATCTTCAATACTTCCTTCAATTCTTCCTTCAAACTCTCAGAAAATACTCCAGAAATCTCTCGATCTGAAGATTTGATATTTTGTGATCCGAAGATGGTTGAATTGTAGAAATCCAACCCTTTATATAGGAGAATTATCTTCCAAAGATAAAATATCTTAAAAAGATAATTTCCTAGAAAATATATCCATATCTCTCAAAATAAATCAGCCAAATACAATATCTTCCTTCTAGAAATCCAGTCAAAAATATAAGATATCCTCCTTCCAAAAATAGAAGATCTCAGCCAAAAATAAAGATCTCACCGGCGACAGGGTGTTTGCCTCGGTCCAGCCTATCCTGAAGATCACCTCGGTCGAGGTGACACTGTATCCAATCACAAAGATCACCTCGGTCTAGGTGATCTTGAAGAACACCTCGGTCTAGGTGATCTACAAGAACACCTCGGTCTAGGTGAAACTGTAGCCGATCTAGGTGAATCTCAGCTACGTGTAAATCTCTCTAATCTGTTCCAAAGTTAATCTTTGTCCAATTTCCATGGTTCCTGAGCCTTTCTTGTAGCTCCTCAATGCTCCATAATGTAGCTCTAATGACTCATTAGCTTCCTTAGCTCCATTTCGATCCAAAACGTGCCATTTTCCCTACAATTACAACGAAACTAGGTTTAGACCTTGATTCCCGCAAAGGTAGACAAAACAACAATATAATCGCAGAATATACATCCATACATGCAGATTTATGAAGATAAAACATCTAAACCAATCCCAAAATATAGACTATAATACATGTTATCATTGGCTCAGAGGCATTTCAGTCGAGGTATGAACCAAGGTGAGGTGATGTTTTGTTCACCTCGGATGGCCCTAAACTCATCTTAGTCGTGATGACTTTCTTCCAACCGAAATCAGGCTCAGCTTTGGTCCATTCCTCAATTTCAGCACTTGGTTCCTCTTCTAGTGCTTCAAATTCAGCATTTGGCTCTTCTTCTAATGCATCCAAGGCTCGGATTTCTTCATTGCAATGCTCCTCTAGACCTTCCTTCTATAATTGGTCCTTGATCAAGATGGAACTCACCACCTCTCTAGACTCTTCATCATCACATATGTCAAAGATATCTTCGTCTAGAGTTGGCCCCTTCACCATTGTGGACAATTTGAACTTTATGTGATCTTCTCCTATGTTGAATGAGAGAGTTCCATTCTTGCAATCAACTAGACATCCGGATGTGGCTAAGAATGGCCTTCCCAAGATGATGGGAACGGGGTAATCCGCCGGAATGTCCAACACAACGAAGTCAATTGGCACATAGAACTTTCCGAGTTGCACCGGGATGTCCTTTAGTATTCCTACCGGATGGGTGATGGATCGGTCTGCCATGTAGAGGTCATCTTGACCGGATTTGGCTCTCCTAGCCCAACCTTTTTGCATAGTGCAAGCGGGATTATGCTTACACTAGCACCAAGGTCACATAGAGCTTCATATTACACTTCACAAACACCAATCGGCACACAAAATGAACCCTGATCTCGCAACTTAGGAGGCATCTCCTTCTCCCTTATAGTTTGGATCAACTCGGATGATCTCTTTGTTATCGTTACTTCACCATACTCCTCCAACTTCCTCTTGTTGGAGAGTATCTCTTTCTAAAATTTACCATACACCGGCATACCTAATATTGCATCCATGAACGGAATGTTAATATGCAATTTAGACATAAGTTCAAGGAATTTACCAAAGTATTTGTCCAACCGAGCTCTTGCTCGAGATTGGGGAAATGGTAGCGGTAGTTTGTATGGAGGAGGTGGCTCATAGATTGGTTCATCTTCCTTGCTCTTGCCACCTTCATCTTGCCTTGCTTCTTCTTCCATCATCACCTTCTTCCCCTTGTCAACACCCTTGGGCAAGGGATCATGTGTGCTCAATCAATTCCTAGTGGTAATTGCCAACACTTGCCTCTTTGGTTATCTTCGGTCCTTCCGGCAAGCTTTCTTGGATCTCTTTGTGTCTCTCCCGCCTTTTGGAACCTTCTAACACTTTATGAGCCTTGGTAAGGGATGCGAGATTTCTCTCAAATCCGTTCATCTTTCCTATCAATTGTTCAAGCAACACCTCTGTTCTATCTTTTGGTGGTTGAGTAAAATTTGGTGAAGGCTCTTGTGAAGCCCTTTGTGGTGGTGCTTGGCTTGTTGAAGCGGGAGGGTTTAGTGCACCATCCGGGTTAGAGTATGAGAACCCGTGATTGTTGTGGTCGGAACGGTAGTTGTTGAAGTTCCTATTATTGTTGAAATTCCTAGGGCCTTGGTACCCACCATTGAAGTTGTTCCTCCCCATATAATTCACATCTTCCTCCTTAGATGACAAGTTTGCTTGAGCTTGAACTTGCACTTGAGGAGTTGCTTGATTCTTCAAAATGGTAGAACACAACTCTCTCAAGGACTTTAACTCATTGTTCATGGCATCAAGCTTGAAGTTGCTCATGGTCACTTCACTCACTTCATAAGCTCTCGGTCTTCTACCATCACTCTTCCTATGGGAGTATTTTTCAATTACCAATGTTTGTTTCTCTACAAACTCCCAAGCCTCATCCACATTCTTCTTCATAAATGTACCTCCGGAAAATGATTGGAGCTTGAATTGGCTATCCTCATCAATCCCCTTGAAGTAAATCTCAAACAACTCTATCTTCGGAATTCCGTAGTGTGGACAATCTAGGAGGAGATCCTTGAATCTCTCCCAAGATTTGAATAGGCTCTTTGTATCCTTCATGGTGAAGGCATTTATCTTCCCTCTTAGCTCGGTTTTCTTGGAAGGCGGGAAGAACTTTGTCAAGAAATCGGTTGTCATCTCCTCCCAAGTGGCCACTCGTCCTTTTAGTATGGATTGGTACCAAGCCAAGGCCTTATCCTTTTAGTGAGAAGGAAAAAGCCCTAAGCTTATGGTTGTTGTTCTCCAATCTAGGCAATCTTAGAGTCTCTATCAAAATCTTGTAATTCATCAAGTGTTGATGAGGTGACTCTCCTTCCATCCCTCCAAATTGGTTGTGTCTAATCATTTGTAGCACTTGAGGGCGGAGCTCATAGTCATGAGCTGCGGGATCTCCTAAATTGACACCCGGACGGTGTACCCTTTGAGCCAGATCCATGCGTTCTCTAAGTGTTTGTGGCTCTGATAGCATGTATCATAGTCTATATTTTGAGAGTTGTTTAGACGTTTTATCTTCAATAATCTACATGTTTGAATGTATATTATGTAATTATATTGTCGTTTCATCTACCTTTACGGGAATCGAGGTCTGCACCAAGTTTCGTTGTAATCGTAGATAAAATGGCACATTTTGGATCGAAATGGAGCTAAGGAGCAAAGGAGTCATTGGAGCTACATTCAGGAACTTCAAAGGAACTCAGGAAGCAAGAAATTAACAAAGAAGATTTACTTTGGACCAGATTTGAGAGATTTCACCTTCAGCTGATATTCACCTCGGTGAGCTACAGTACCACCTCGACCGAGGTGATCGAGAGGAGCGCCCCGACCAAGGTGAATATCCTGACGCGGCGAGATATATTTTATTTGGCTGAGATCTTTTATTTTTGGAAGGAGAGATCTTATATTTTTGGGCTGGATTTCTGGAAGGAAGATCATATATTTAGGAGATCTATTTTAGAGATATGGATATATTTTATTAGGAAAATATCTTCTAAAGATATTATTATCTTTGGAAGATAATTCTCCTATAAAAAGGGTTGGATTTTCAACAAATTCAGCAACCCGCTACCATCGCAGTACTTGGAGATTGAAGAAGCTGTAGTTAGGAAGGATTTTTGGAAGTTTGAAGGAAGAATAAAGGAAGGAAGTTCATAGCTTTGAGATAGCTTGTGAGGGGATTTGTAAGACTTTCTTAGATTCCCTTTTGTATGTTTGTCTTGTTGGATTTGTGATCCAAGGAATGCTGATTTGTTTGATATTGGATTCAGTTATTGAAGCCTTGTTCTTAATGTTTTTGTGTTCAAATATTCATTCCCTTCCCATATATTTGATTATTGCTTTCATGATGATGAGTGGCTAATTTCTTTGTGCAATTCTAGGGTGATTGGCTGAAAGTTGTGGGAAAAACAATGATAGAATGATCTTAACCCTAGAACATCTCGTTCAGTCGATGAACATCTCGGCCGGGGTGGAACTTGACTGACCGAGGTGACCTTTTCTGATCCGTAACTGAGAGTTAAGTGTTAGAGTTTGCCAAATCTTATTCTTATTACACCTTTCCTGGTTCAATGCAAGCCTAGGATGAGACTTACCCGGTAATTCCTTTGTTTGTTTACCCAAGATCATAAGTGTAGGTAATAAAGGTTTATCCTTTATTGGGGTTTGAGTGTGCCTTCATCCAATCTTTGTGAGTTAGTCTGAGACTTACCGGGTAAAGGTTGATTCTATTCCCTTAGGTGGTGTGTTGGTTTGAGATTATAATTCCTTTCCTTAGTACCTTGAGACTTACCCGGTAATAGGAGCTTTTGGTTTGGGATTAGTGAGTAGTGAGACTTACCCGGTGATCTATTCCACTTTAGAAACACCTCCCCTTTGCAAAATCTCAACTTTGTCCGCTTATCTTGAGATCTTGAGTTGGAACCACAACTAGATGCTTTAATCCCTAGAATTTGCATATTTTCCTTAATTGACCTTATTATCATCTTTTAATTATTTTAATCGCTTTTGTGGTTATTAGTTGCATTGACAACCTATACTTGCTTTGTTTCACCTAAGTCCCTGAGATCGACACCCCGGAATTCTTGCTTTTACTATAATTGATCTGTACACTGCGGGTTCGCATCCTTGTTTAAGCATATTTCTTGGGATATAAATTTAAAGCTTGCACACACCGTTTGGAGCGAACAGGCTGCTCAATAATAATCGACTCAATCCGAACATTTGCCGCCGGTCGAAGCGGTGGTGGAGGCGGTGGTTGACCAAGATTAAGCTCGCTTTGCTCAAAAGCTTGCCTAATTTCCTCAATCTCCCTTCTAAAAGCTTCTTGCTTCTCATTTGCAAGTCTCCTCTCATTTTCAAAAGCTTCTTCCCTAAGCCTCATTTCCTCTCTTGTTACATCCAATTCAGCCCTAAGGTTTGCTTCGGCCATCCCTTTCTTCTCCTTAGCACCTTTGGATCTAGTCTTAAGGGTTTTCTCCAGTTCAGGATCAAATGGAGCTAAATCCTTGCCACGAGATCTTCACATGCACCTAAAGAATGACACATGTCCTGAAAAATCAAAGACACAAAACAAACAAGATCACAAGCAAAAGAAAGACCTTAATAATAAACAATCACAACACAACGATTCAATCTTAACCTAGTCCCCGGCAACGGAACCAAAAACTTGTTGTGGTATTTTAGGATGTGAAAGCTAAGCAAATCCGAGGCAAGAGTGCCAAGAACTTGTTTGCCCATATAATGCACACAAAGTCTTAAATTTATAAACTCGAACTAAAATCCTAGACAAAGAAGAGAGATGGAAACAAAGAAATGAAAATCATATATTTTTTATTGGTTTTTGTGGTGATCAAGCAAAGATCACAATCAACAACAATGTCAACCAAGCAACAAAACAAACACAAGATGTAATATCAATGTATAGAGAGCGGATTCTAGAGATTCGGACGTCTGGTTATAGCATGGACTCAAGCTTCTAATCAATCTAGGATAAGCTCCTTATGTTGGGAAATAATGTTTATCTAATGGAATCAATCACCGGGAAGGTCTCATGGTCCACTAATCCCGCACCCAAGGTCCTACACAAGCCGGGTAAGTCTCGGAAAAGTAAGTCCTAAGCAACAATCCTCGCGCACTCAATCCAATAGCGGTTGTTGAGGCTTACTACTACCTAATAATTGTCATCTTCTATTGCTAAGAGCGGGAATTACCGGGTAAGTCTCATCCCTCACCTAGTTTACTAACATAGATCACCCTAATGATATATTAGGCTCAACAAACACTAGGATTTCAACTCTCAAACTCCCTAACATGAAGATATAACACCATAGGAACAACAACTCACACACCTTGGGTGGATCAAGAACACCTCGGCCGAAATGGTTGAAGAACAGGCCGAGATTGTAAGTTGAGCTAGGTAATTCGAGCAATCAACTATCCTAAGATACATATAAGTCCAACCTACCATTATCCTAGCCATAACCTTTCATCCATCTCCCTAGAATCACATGCTACTTAGCCAACAACAATCATCTCAAGTTCATTCATCATCAAAACAACAAACATGCATGCCATAGCTAAATAAAGAGATAGTAAGCAATATAAACCAAGAACAAGATTTATAATAAGTTTAGAATGAGCTTACAACCATCCAAGAGTATCGTCAAATCGAGCTCAACAATCTCTACAACTTTCCTCACTACAAGTCTCTCAAAAACTCACTCTAAGTGTATGAAAATGGGTGTTCTTCTTCTCCTCTTCAATGGAGTCTTTCTTCTCTTCTCTTCTCCTCTCTTTGGATTTCAAACTTACGAATGTTAGAGAATGGAATGAATTGGAAGAATCCCTGCAACAAATGTGTAGGCTTCAACAAGCACTTCTCCTCCATCATGGGAGAGAAAACTGTGAGCTGGAAGAAGAGTGTGCCAAGTGTTGTGGGGGACCAGGGGACGATCTCGGATGGCCCAGAAAGCATATCGGCCGAGATGTGTGAGGGCTGGACCGGTATGAAGGGTTGCATGGCTAAAAACGTGGTTAAACACAAGCCGGTGCATGGCTCGAACCAACTAAGGTAAATTTCTTCTTCTTTTCTTCATGTTTGCTCCATTGGAACCTTGAACCCGGGCCGTCACGAGGTTTGTTGCTCGGATATGATCAATAATGCATGAAAGCTCCCCAAAATACCTACAAAATCGACAAATGCTCGTGTAGACGTCTATTCCGATGATATGACTCGATAAAGCATAAAATGTCCCGAACATGTGCCTAATCTAGAGTCATAAATCACATCATCACTTAAATCGACAATGAAATCAGTAGAATCAAGAGAGAGTAGGAGTGTTGATGCAAAAGTGGAGATCTAGTTTCTTCCTCAACAAGAGGGAATCTACAGTTAGAAGGTGAGCTACTAGAATCTGTGATAGTGGAAGTTTTAACCAAAGGGTTAACAACAACCGCCCCTACAAGTACTACAAGATCGGATGTAGTACATTCGGGTACTGAATTCAAAAGGATCACGTCTATTAATTACGCTAAGTAAAAGGGAGAAGAGAAAGAGAAATGGGAGAGGAAAAATATGTCTTTGAAGATGTTTGAGAAAACAAGAAAAATATTGATTGTTGAGGGGTTAGAATAAGAAGGGAGGTGATCAAAGGAAACAAGAATTCCCACTATAATAAATTAAACTAATATTGCTTATATGAGACTCATGAACATTGATTTGTTAACAAAGCAAGTAACCATCTAAAATAGCCGTTGGCATAGACAAATAAAAACATTGTTTTTCAACTCCCGTAGCTCTCAATCCAATGGCTCTTCAAGTATAGGAAACCATTAAAAACTTAGATGATATGCCCCTAGATACCGATGTCATTCGTGCCTCCACCTAAGATGGCTCAGTAAGCGGCATGCCTTGTCTTGACATGAAGCTTGCCCATTTTGACAACATTTTCCTTTGTTTTGCTTCTGTAATAATAAAAGGGATAATCGTGTGGAATATTCCTTTTTAAGTTTTATCATTGGACCTCCTTTAGGCTTATCCTATTGGACCACTCTTTTTTAGACCTTTGTTTTTTACCTTTTATTTCGGCTCCGTCATCTATATAAAGGATGTTTACCTCACTTGATATTCATGTCTAAATTCGATCCAAGTCTTCACATTCGATGATTTTCAAGAGTGAATCTATTCACTCCACTTCAAAGCTTTTTCAATCAACCTTGATCGGATCAACCAATCTCCTTCGCGTCTATCTCAAAGAATGATACGCCCTTGGATACCGATGCCATCCGTGCCTCCGTCTAAGATGGCCCGACAAGTGGTATGCCTTGTCTTGTCATGAAGCTTGCTCACTTTTCACGACATTTCCCATCTTTTGGACCTTTGCTTTTGATCAGTTATTTTAGATCTTTGATTTTAGGCCTTTCATTTTAGACCTTTCATTTCAGACATTTTGTTCCGACCTTTTGTTTTGGACCTTTCGGTCCGGCCACATTCTCTATACAAGGGATGCTTGACCTCAGATGTAAATTATGTACAAATTAAATCAAGTTTATTTGAAGGTAAAACCTCCTCCTTGATTTTGGGCATCACCACTTCCCTTTCAAAGTTATTTCTTGGATCTTTAATTCAAATCTTCACATTCGAGGATTGTTCAAGAATCAACCTATCCACTCCACTTCACGGCTTGCTCGATCAACCTTGATCGGATCAACCATTCACTTCTTCATCCATCTCATAGCTTCCACCAACCATATTCTATTATTTGATCCACCGGCACATAATCAACGGAGTAGTTGAAACTCTAGGTTGATCTAGATCTGCAACTTGTCCTTGACCCGTACCCAGGGACGTTATCATTAGTATCAAAGAAAGGGGTTCAAGCTAAGCTTTCTTCATTTTCATTCATCATTGTTCATAATTTATCATCAACCTTCATCAAACTGTTCTTCACCGTTCATTGTTCACCATACATCAATACTCCTCTATGACGATGATGAATCCTTTGATGAGGACGAGGAATGGTTGCCTCCTTCATACCCACCAAAACCAAAAAAAACATTTATGGGCACCAACGGTATCCAAACGGTCAACGGAGAACCAATCATGAGGACGAGGAATTGTTTCCTCTTCAGTACCCACATGGGCATCGACTGTATCCACACATCCAGCGGCAAGCCTATCTTGAGGACGAAGAATGATTTCCTCCTCCAAACCACCAAATCCAAAACAAACATTACATGGGCACTGATGGTATCCCCACAACCGACGGCATGCCTCCCTTGAAGAAGATTACATGGCACTCACCGTCCGGACCCTTGGCATTATCTTTGGGATGGTACGACAATGAATCCTTACAAGAAACAACAAGAAGAGACAAAGTATTTAAGGGAAGAGCTATAAACATTGAAAGCACAAGTTCTTGCCCTCATGACGGCCCGTCAACATGAAGGACCCCAAGCGGTGACACAACCCAAGTGTGAGTTGGTTGTTAACCCATTGTTTAATGAAGGAAACGTCGAAGAAGAGGGCGATGTCGACAATGAAGATTACGCCCTGACACTTCTAATTCAATTTGTCAACACATTATATGACGACGGAGAAGAAGAATATAGCGATATCTTCATTTAATATTGAGCCTCGGCATTTATAATTCAATTTGTGAACCCGTTGTATGATGAGTCCTTTTAAGGGGACAAAGAAGAAGGCATCATCGAGAGAGAAGAAGAGGTCAACCCCGACAACAACACTATTATGTTGATGGACTACAAATTTGAGCCTCCTGATCCAAGGTTTGTTATTGTTATGTCCAATAATTTACCTCCCGGATTTTCCTTCCATCTTTTCAGAATGGCCCAAACTTTTACCATCCACAGTGTTGTCGACATGATGGACAAACTCCAAGGAGCCACCATCATGATAGACTACAAGTTTAAGCTTCCTGAACCAGAGTTTGTCCACATTATTTCCAATAATTTACCACCCGGCTTGCCTCTCAATCTATTCGGCATGCACCCAAAATTTAACTTAAGGGATAATTACGGCATGTAAAACAAACTCCACGGTAAAACCATCTAGACGGACTAGAAATTTTAACTACTAGATCCGGTGTTTGTTCTCATTAAGAACAATGACCAATCACCTGGCTTGCAACCCATCTGAGACATTGAACACCATTTTAAAGAGTTATGGTTCCATCAAAAGCCGACATCAATCCATTACCTGTACTTGATCCTGCACCTTGTCGGCATATTCGACAACCTGCATGGCGCCACCTTCTTGAATGACTACAAGTTCAAGCCTTCCGACTCCTACGGTGTGCACCTGATGTTCAACGCCAAGGGTCTTGTTTCCAATGTTAATCCCTTATATGACAACGGTGAAATGGGGACATTTCATATCCAAGATGAGGAGAAACATATGCCCCTAGATATCAATGCCTTCCGTGCCTCCGTCTAAGACGGCTCGGGAAGCGACATGCCTTGTCTTGGCATGAAGCTTGCCATTTTCACAACATTTTCCTTGCTTTTTGTTATGTAATAATAAAAGGGATATTCATGTGGAATATTTCCTTTTAAGCTTTTCCATTGGACCTCCTTTAGGCTAATTCTATTGGGCCTCTCTTTTAGACTCTTGGTTTTGACCTTTCATTCCGACTTTTTGTTCCGGACCCATCCTCTACATAAAGGATGTCTGCCTCACTTGTAATTCATGTGTAATTAAATCAAGTATAGTTAACGGTAAATCCTCCTCCTTGATTTTGGCCATTACATCTTCCCTCTCAAAGTTCTTCCTTGGATATTCGATCTAAGTCTTCACATTCAAAGAATCTTCAAGAATCAACCTATCCATTCCACTTCACGTCTTGCTCGACCAACCTTGTTCAAATCAACCAATCGCTTCCGCATCCATCTCAAAGTTTCCGTCAACTATATTCTATCATTTAATCCACCAACACATCAACAATCGGAGTAGTTGAAGCTTAAGCTCGGTCTAGATCTTGAGATTATCCTTGAACGTATCCAAGGATGCTTCAAATTGGTATTAGAGGATGGATTCATCAAATTGTTCATTATCATTCATCATAGTTCATCAAATTGTTCTTCATCGTTCATCATTCATCAATGCTCCTCTATGACGATGATGTTTCCTCTAATAAGGAAGAGAAATGGTTTCCACCTCCATACCCAACAAACCAATACAAACCATCTGGTGGCACCAACGGTATCCACATGGCTAACAACAAGAGGAAGAGGAATGGTTACCTCCCCCAAACCCACCAAGGCCGAAGCAAACAATACATGGGCATCCACGGTATCCATACAGCTAACGGTGAGCCTATCTTGAAGATGACTATGTTATGCCCCAATGTCGAGTCTATGTTGAAGATGAATACACTACAACCCGACGTCGAGCCTATTGCAAAGATGACTATGTTGTAGCCCGACGTCGAGCATATCCAGAACATGACTATGTTATGCCTAAGTCAACACATGATGCCTTAGTCAAAGAACACGCCACTCTAAATCATGAGAAAGAGTTGTGGGAGATTATATCATAAGTCCTCACGAAGAACGCATAATGCCAAACGGATATCGAAAGGGAGCAACACCATGTCATTATTTCCCTAGATCAAACCACTTCTGGCCTTGTGTTCGCTGTTTTCAGGGCACACAAATAGAAGCTTGTTTGCTCCCAGACATCCGTAAATAAAGAACGAATATAGTTTTAAATTTATACTTGTAATAAAAGCCAAAACAACTAAGCAAACCAGCAGTGTATAACTCGAGTGTAGATAAGAAAATATTCCAAGGTCGAACACAAAGACTAAGGTGAAATCAATATGTGGCAAATCAATGATATAATAGACCAAAACTAAAAATAAAGAAATAAGACAAAAAGAAATAAAGATCGAATAATATGATAATGAGGCAATGCAGATTCTAGAGATCAAGGTATTCAATTGTGGTTTTCGATTCAAGACTTATATAAACTTGGACAAGGTTGATATCACAAAGGAAAGGTGTTTCTAAGGTGGAAAAGATCACGGGGGAGGTCTCACTATCCACTATCCCAAACCAAAGCTCCTATCACCGGGTAAGTCTCATTGATCTAAGGAAAGGAACAAAAGCACAAACCAACTATTGTACCTATGGATCAAGAACTAACCTTTACCAGGTAAGTTTCAGGTAAGCTCACTCAGGCAAGAAAAAGGCACACTCAAACCTAATAAAGGGTTTTGAATCCTTTATTACCTAGAAAATATCATCTTTGGTACTCAAGAATGAGAATCACCGGGTAAGTCTCTTCCCAAACACAAGCATAAGCCTTAGTAGGGTCTAAGGGTATGAAAATATAAAAAACGACTAGGATTTGGGCAACTATGGTTTCAATAAAAGAAATATCGGGTTGTTCTTGAGAAATCTCGGCCGATATTCCTGTAGAACAAACCGAGATTTGGTTCTGGGAAGGGTAAACCAACTCTTCAGGGTCCAATCTAACTTAAAGGCTCAGTCTATCATCATCTAAATCACAACCATCAACCAATCACCCTATAATCGTAGGGATTTTAGCCAATAACACACACATATTCAAATTAAGAATCATATATGAAATCAAAAAACTCATAAATCAAATAAAATTAAAAGAAAAGTAAGAAACACTTAGCAAGATGCCTTCAATATTCAAAATTGTAGCAAATCCAATAACAAAGGTTCAATCTTGCATCCAAATGCAATGAAATCTAAAACTAATCTTTCTCTCCAAGAATTATCTTCAATCTTCTTCCCAAAGTGTTGTTGCCGTCAATGGCGTAGAAAGCCAACTTCTGTTGGGCGTAAATTTAAGCGTGGTAGGAGGTGCCAAGTTCTATCCAGTCGTCGACGTCCTCGTCGTTTGGGGTTCCTCCATGATGTTGCCACATCCATATTTTATAAGAAGAACTAGGGTTTTAGAAGCTTGGGCCATGGGGCGAAATAAGACAAACCTCTATCTTGGGCCAGCTTAAAGATAAATCTCAAATCTTGGGACGAAAAAGAAACCGAGCTCGCACAAAATTCAAGTTGAAGCGCACCCGCGATATCAGAGTCCGCTCCAGCGCATCTTCTTCTTAGCTCCTTGCTTGATCCTTTTGTTATGTCCTAGCTCTCCTTTTATGCTCCACCATGATCCTTAGTTCTCATATGTTTTATTTTGCTCAAAATCCACCAAATTACCTTTAAATGCAACAAGAATCCGTGTAGACATCTATTCTAGCAGAATATGCAAATATGAGCTCAAACACCACGCAATTATGTCTTATGCATGCAAAACAGTTGGGAAAACCTATCTAAATGCATGTATAAACTAGAAAATAATTCATGTCATCACCTTGCGAGCCCATGACCCCAAATGGTGCACAACCTAAGTGGGATTTGTTTGTCAACCCGTTCTATATCGAGGGAAAATTCAATGATGACGACAACAACATCATTGAGGATGAAGGGGATGTTAGCTCCGGCATAAAACCATATGAAGATCCATTATATTGTTCCCCAAAACTTCCAATTCAGTTTGTTAACCCGTTGTATGACTAGTACGACAAAGAGGACAACGGTGATGCCAACATTGAACATTGCGCCCCACTACTTGTAATTGAGTTTGTCAACATGTTGTATGACGAATATGAAAAAGAGTACAAAGACAATGTCAATATCAACAGTAAAAAAGACACCAACTCCAATAACGGCACCACGATCTTAATGGACTACATGTTTGAACTTACCAAGCAATTGAGCACGCACCCGACCATCGAGGGTGTAACACCCCAAATCTGCAAGACTCGGGGCGCTACGGGGCTAGGATCTCACAATGGATCCTGACCCTAGCCTGACAACAAGTTCACTGGATCTTACAACAAGGCACAAATAGATTAAAACCAAAAAATCAAACTGTATAAATATATACATACAAAGTTTAACAAAAACACCGCTGAGTACATAACAACAACACATATCCATACATACACAAAACACCCAAAATCCCTCGCACAACCTAATGTACGGAAGCCCTTAGCGGATCACCCATCTGTCTCACTCTATAGTCCTCCGATCCTGCAGAACATCTACAACAGGGTATAAACCGTTAGCTAACAAAAATGAATAAGAATGAAGTAATAGAACATACATACATAAACACATCACAATATGCAATGTCACACACACAACCGTTTATTATCTTCAATTACGTTATTCCATTACTAATTCAACTTCTTTTGTGGCACGAGGAGCCTTTAGAACCTCGCCTCTTCCCCCTTTAACACATGTTTTGCATGGGGATCCACCTCCCCCCGGGTTACTGGCTTCTGAGCACCTTCTCCACTCTCGACGAGTTTTAACATGTGGTCATGGCCCGTTATAATACACTTGGGCCTTTTAAGTATACATATGTAGTCATCCTAGTCCGGTTTGGGTTATTAAAGCAACAATCATATGCATACACACACTACCATCACAAACACTCAAATCCACAATTGCTCGCTAAGTAAGTCATACGGACTTACCTGAAATACTCGTAAACCTGTACCACGTCATAGTTTCCCCTCAAGGAAACAATCAACGCCTACATAAGCAAGACATACACAATGTCGAACACTACTAAGGTTAGGAGACTCGTCTCCTACACCCCGTAACCACATCCAAACTATAACTCGTATCTAAACCTCGGATCCTCAACATATACACAAATTCCTAAGGCATATTGCAACATATATCTCATCAAGCTCATCATGAACCACTCTAGCCTAGCTATACTCTAAAGCCAAGGCCAAAGGAAAGGAAAGAAGAAGTATACCAATCTTGGTATGTCATGGACATGCACCTACGAAAGTAGGAAAGCGTTGGGGCGGTGACACTCAGCCGCAGGGGCGGCGACAAAGGCCTGACCGTAGGGGCGGCGGCTCCAATCCACAGGGGCGGTCGAACAACAGAGGGGTCCTTTGTGACTTCTCTTTGACTCGTCTCTTGGTTCTCTTCACTTCTTCATTGCCCCAAAGGCAATGAGCATATATACATACAAATAACATCCGAATAGTCCAGGAAGATCAACACAAGCATTGCTTGTGGAATTCCTAAGCTAAGAAGAGGGAAGAAAAGGAAAGAGGGAAGAAGGAAGAAGGAAGAAGAAGAAACCTATCACCGCAACTCAGGAGAGGGAAGAACGTCTTACACCCTCAACCATCAGCACAACACAACAACAACACATACAACATCATCATTAAACTTAGCAACAAGCACTAAAGCTTCTCACAAGAAAGAACTCATGAAGAATCTCTAAAGATACACCAAGGAAGAAGAAAAGAGAAGGAGAACGTGAGGAAGAGAGAAAGAAGCTAGGAAAGAAAGGGAAACCCTCATCAGAAGGTGTGGAAGAAGATACTTAAAGAAGAAGCAAAAGAGGAAAGAAAATGGCCAACAAAGGCGGCACCCGACACCAAAGCCGCAGGGCGGGACACTAGAGTCGCGGGGGCAGCACCGCACCTGCGACAAGCAAATCCGTAGGGGTGGGATCCCTATCAAACTAGGCTTTTACAGAGGGCCTTGATAACATGTTAGACAAACTTCACGGTTCCACCATCCCAATAGAATACAACTCTGAGCCTCCCGATACATTCAATGTACACTCGGCATTTATTTAAGTGCCTTGTAACCTCCACAATGCTACCATCTTTTCCAATATTAATTTCTAACGTGGCTATCTCCAAATCCAAAAGACCGAAGCTGACGAGTGGAAGGTGACATTCAACATCAAGGGCCTTGAAGACATGTTGGACAACCTCTAAGGCCCCGCCTTCAAGATGGATTACAAGTCCAAGGCTCCCGATTCTTACGGCGTGCACTTAATGTTCAATTTCAAAGGCCTTGGTTCAATGTTGATCCCTTCTTTGACGATCATAAAACAGGGATGTTTCACATCCAAGAGGAGGAGAATAATATGCCCCTGGATATCGATATCATCCGTTCATCTGCCTAAGACGGCCCGGCTAGAAGCATGTCTTATCTTGGCATGAAGCTTGCCCGCTTTTGACAACATTTCCCATCTTTTGGACCTTTGAATTTGACCTTTCATTTTAGATCTTTCATTTTAGGCCTTTCATTTTAGACCTTTCATTTCGGAACTTTCGTTCTGACCTTTTGATTTGGACCTTTTGGTTCGGCCACATTCTGTATATAAGGATGTTTGACCACACTTGTAAATCATGTTGAAAATAATGCAAGTTTAGTTTAAGGTAAAACCTCCTCCTTGATATTGGGTACCACAACTTCCCTCTCAAAATTCTTCCTTGGATCTTCTATACAAGTCTTCACATTCGATGATTTTTCAAGAATCCACCTATCCACTCCACTTCACGGCTTGCTTGATCAACCTTAATCGGATCAACTATTCGCTTCCGCGTCCATCATAGCTTGCGCCAAACATATTCTATCATTTGATCCACTATCATATCAATAACGAAGTAGTTGAAGCTCTAGCTCGATCTAGATCCGCACCTTATTCTTGATCCATACCCAAGGACTTTATCATTAGAAATCGGAAAAGACCAATAACAACCTTCCTCTTAGGCTTTTTAGTTAGAAAAAAGGTACAAAGACCGTAACATTCTACGATAGTTAGAGTTCCTTGAAATAAAAGGTAGGATTCAATGCCCAAAACCAAGTGCTTTTCAATATATCCAATAAAAGGCCCTTCACTTTTGGCTCTTCAGTTGTTTTATCTAAACCAATTATAAACACCACTTCTTTCAAAGGTAGATAATAGGCGGGAACGAATTAATTTGAAAAGAAGCAACATCACAATCTCAATTCATAAACATATATACAACAATAAGTCAAACTATTATAGGATACATCCAGTCCTTAGATCAAGATAAATTAGCCATACATAATAAAAGAGAAGAGTTTCATAAATATCAATGGTGAAAAGTACTTGCAAAGCAGAGGAAAGGGTAATCTCACTCTATTCTGCCACGGCGTGGACTTGGAGCCCTGAAACTATAGGACTCGTCCACCCTAAGGTGGGATGCGGCACACCTCTAAATGACCTAGAAAGGTCTATATATAATGTTTACAACAAACTATAGAGCATAAGTTAAAAGCCCAACCCATAAACATTAGATAAAATAGGATAAAATATAGTTTTATCAAAATAACGACGGCAAAACGGACACCAAACGATTGTAAATTGGCCTTTTGCATGTCGTTTCAGCTTTTGACAACTTTTTGACAATTTAGTAAAATTGACTTTCCCGCTGTTGTAGTTAGAACCACGATACCATGAGTACTACTTAAAAGGATCTTTCGAAGATTTACAACTTTACAATTGACACAATTGTCCAAATGCAAAGAGAAGATGGTTGAAATGGTGCATCTCTCAGAGGTTGTCATGAAATGGTATCCAACGTCAATGATTTTCACATGGTTCTTCGATTCTTCATTCTCCAACATAGATCCACATTGGAACTTCTATCCTCTGTCAATATAGATGTTTTCTATATTATGCTTGACCTCAGCGAGGATAGAAACTCGTACTTTGGCATTCTTTCATCGTTTTCGCTCATTTTTTGCCTTGAACGCCTGAAATACAAAATAAACTAAATTAGAGTTGACATAGGATAGAGGCTTTTGCGGCGTGATGGGTGAACTAGATTCCCGACTCATCCTACACCTTGTTGAAAAAGAGATGAATGCTATACGCCCTTTCTTCAACCTGATGCTTAGGTGTCAAGGGTTACTGGCTTGGGACTGGCTCGTTAGACTCGACCATATATTCCGGAAAGGAAATAGGGACGATCATAAAAAAAAAAAAAAAACTAGAAATAATTTTCATTATATCATTTTACAATTATAATAAAAACTGGACCACAAATTTTATCTGTTATTGCAGGTACTTTAATAACTTTTTTTCCAATATTTTAAAAAGTGAAGTTACATATGGGACAAAAGGGTCGAAATTGTGATTGAAGTTTTAGGTGAGCATACTCTACTACTGAATTTAATGTTTAGTTAAGTGAGTGGTAGAGTGAATGTTGTTTAAGCGATGGGCTTGAATGGACAACAATCTAACATCCTCCATGTAAAAAGCAAAATAATTTTGTTTTCTTTAAAGAAAATTAGACACTTGATTGATGTACATAAAAGAAAATGAAGTGGACCCAAAACATATTCATTAGGATTAGTGCTGTAGGCGTGCAGAAATCATGGGATTTCGCCTTTCCCTGTTTTTTTATATTATTATTTATCTATCCCCCGCATTTTTTTTAGTTGTTTTCTTTCTTGGATGCCGCTTTTCTCTTAATAAATCAAATTACAAAATATTCAATATTTGCGGGCAGTCAATTAGCGATTTGTTAGGTAAGTGTTTAAAGTTTCCATTTTAGAACAAATACCGATTTTCATTATTTAGGGTATGCTCAAATTTGAATTCGACAACATTCGACTTTTATTTTATGGTTCATATATACCGTGAGTTATGACATTAAGGGTCCGTTTGGTTCCAACCCCGAAAACGGTCTAAAATACATAACTAGACTTGCAATGATTTGATATTGTAATATTTTTTTGATGATCATGAATTTCGTGTTCTCATCCGCAAGCAGACACGGATTTAATGGTAGATTGAGATCTGCTACATCCTACCCCACGGTCTAAACTTCTAATAAAATAGTATGAAAAAATAGACATAAAACCTTGTTGGCATAGTGGTATTAAGGGTTGAGAGGAAGAGGTACTTGATCACAAGTTCATACGCACCATTAGCATGTTCTTTCATATTTTTATCTAATCACTTTATTACTTTTTGATAATTATGGTTCCGCCCAAGTAAAAATAGAAAAAAACAACCTAATAATTTCACGTCAAAATTATTCAAATTGTGTAATTTTATACTACGTTACTTATATACAAAATTGATATCTTGTCAAAAATAACAAGTAAAACAACTTTAGTTAAATTTTATTTTTTCAATTAATTTTATTACTACTTTTTAAACGTTAAAAACACAAGGATGGAATTTTTTTTTTTCAAAGTTAATCAGCCTACCCAAGTTTTCGATCCTGAATTCGTCCTTATCCGCAAGAATGTTTGAGGGTGGACTACCTCTATAAGATAGGTCAACCAAACCGCTTTCCGTTATTAAAAAAATGGCTTGATAATTGGTATTGTAATAACAAAGTTATATTCCAAAATAACATGGAAGGAATAATTTATTATATCATTGATTCATCAAAACCAAATGGATGACTCGATGAGGACGATTAGATATTGTTCCTCATAAAGAACCAAACATTTTAAAATACAAAATCCAATATTAAATGATGAAAAGGCCAAAATAAGGTTCTACAAATAAAACTTTCATGATCTATACTTAATTCTAAATAAAATCTAGTACATATGTTATTTGAAATCATGAAAGTGAGGTGTTTTGCCTCAGTGCAAAATAAAGTCGCCATAAATGTTAAATTATGTAGAAGCCTATGCAAGTAAAACTAATTACAAGAGGTTATCAGACTGCAAATCCGATTTAATTTATATAAATAAAAGGTAACAACTTGTGTGTAATTCCAATCTAATTTTATCTCCATGAAGTCCAATTTAAACACGTTAGTTGGAAAATTAATTGTGTTAAACATTCGACCCCTCACAATAATTTTTCTAACATATCAAACCTTGTTTACTTATCTTGAAATTCCATTTAAATAACAATATATATTGTTTTTTTTCCTTTTTCTCTTTATTCATTTAGGTCGATATAACTTATAAAGGTCAATTTTTGTTGACTATTCAAACAATATTAAATAGTTAAATTAATGGCAACTTATTTACACCCTAATATTGTTTATTTGTTGACACATTTTTTCCCACGAGTTGTTTGCGGTTAAAATAAAGTAGCGACACTCTCATTATTTCAACAATTAAAATTTTGGTGGAGTTGGATAAGTGGCTCATTTTTGAATTTATGAGCATCAAGTATACCTTTTAGTTCTACAAGATACAACATAGACCTCTTAAATTTATTTTCAATAATTAGTTCAAACGGCTAGTTGGTAATTTTGATTTAAAATTCCCAAGATCAATCATTTATACAAGATTAAGCCCAAGCGTTTGCACAAGGTCAATTGTTTACCCAAGCCCAATCGTTTACACCTATGATTCAAGAACACCTCTGCAATGCGGAGTATCCCATGTCCTACCGTGTCGGACACGGGGGCACGGCTCGGACACAGACAATTAAGGCTCGACACGGTCAAGGCACAATTCTGATGTAAGAGAAGATGAGGACACATATAGGACACGGTGAGGACACGGATTGTGTCTGGTCAAGACATGTTAAATGGAAGTTTCCCCTATTTTTAAGACTAATATAGAAAACCAATTTTTTTTTAAATTAAAGAAAATTTGTTTTTCCGTAATATTTCTTCTTCTCTCTCATATTTTTTACTAACCCTAGCCCCATATGGCCACCTACGAGATTGTAGTTGTTAGAAGTAAGACACCGATCTTCTTCTTCTTCTTCACTTTTTTTATACAAAATTTTATTATTGTTTTCATCGGTTAATTATTTTATTTGGTTATTGTTGATTTGTAAAATGGATGTTTGTTCTTCAATTTTGAAACTAAGTATGTTTATATCTATATTTTGTAAGACTAAAAATGTTTGTTCTAAGCTTTTATTTTTGTTATTTTGTTGTCATGTTAATGTTTTTATCTACTCATATATCATTGGGTTTTTCATGATACATGAATTCTACATTTCAATAGCTTTATAATAATATATTATTTGTTTTTCTTATTGTATCCTTGTTTCGTATACTTTTGAGTATGACAGCTTCCCCGTTTCTCGCCGTGTCCGTGCATCATAGGTTCACACATCCAATCGTCTACACAAGGTCAAAATACAAATCTTGTAGTTTGTGAGTTTCGAACCCTGACTAATAGGTCCACCCTTTTACTAGCTGAACTTATTGAACTCGGGTATTCTATTGTTGTTTTTTGTAAAGTTATAGTTAAAACCTTATGTCAGTACACAATTTCAATTACCCAATGTACTGCCCAATTTCAATTACACGATATCAATGCACAATCTTAATATACAATGTTAATACAAAATATAAATAAAATATTATTATAAGTATATAGGTCATTCCTAGAAATTATAAAATTTGGTCCAATTTCTGTAATTAATAGAAAGAGTCGGGGCAATTTGTGAACTTCCAAAAGTTTGAGTGCTTTATGTAAATGTAACTCTACCTTTCACAATGCTTACCTTGATGCTTTTTGAAAATCCACGCCCCATCAACGTCCATCTCTACGAATGTACCTCTGGATAAAGAGTCGATTTTGTCTCAATTTGCATCATCTAATCCTTTGTAATAGATGTCTAAGAGCACTAACTTTGGGTCTCCATGGTGAGGGAAATCTAGGAGGAAATCTTTGAATTTCTCCCTTCTGAACACCTATTACGAGTCGTATTAGGACATGAGTTGAATTTTTTTTTAGTGCAGACTAAGTCTCGGACTTCTTATTTTTGTATAAATTGTCTCCACACTCCATCTTGAAGCTTCAAATCTTCCTTCTCATTTCTGTCGTTCTATTGGGTGGAAAGAACTTATTGACCAATTCATGGGACAACTTCTCCCATGACGTGATACTTCCGGATGATATAGATTTGTACCACTGTTTTGCCTTGCCTCTCAAGGAAAACGAGAATGCTCTCAACTTCAATTTCGAGGACTCAACTCCTCTCATCTTCACCGTCTCTAATAGCTTATTATATGTTGCTAGGTGGAGATGTGGATTCTCGGATGGCCCTCCTCTATATTGATTTTTCATCACCATTTGAATCATAGCACTCTTGTGTTCAAAATTTTTTGGCATTGTTCCCGAATACAACTCCCGGTGGTGGAATATGCTTTGCCGGATCCATCCTTTCTGTAAGGGTCCTTGGAACATACACTCTAGCATTGCCTCTTCTGGACAATTCTCTATACATTTCTTCTTGATGCATGACTTCTCAAGCAAGATCCCCATTAGCTAACAATCTAGCCTCAAGATCAATAACCCTTTGATTCATAGTGACTCTTTCTTTCTTTCTTTTTTTTTTATTTTTTTTATTTTTTTATATTACTCAAAGTCTTTTCAAGTTTTGGATAAAAAGGTGTGAGTTACTTGTTTGCACTTCTTAGCATACAAATGAGAACCTACAAACGAATACACAAACACAAGTGCTTCGAAAGTAATAAAACACTCTATACTACTAGATAACTCTTCAAAAACAAAGTCAAGCAATCAATAGTCCCCGACAACGGCGACAAAAACTTGATGTGTGTTAGATGGACTATCCTAAAACCACATAGTACCGCAAGTACACGGCTGTGTCAATGTAAGTATATAATATTTCATCAAGATCAAAATCCCAAGAAACTATGTATATCTCGACTATTGTCTCAAGTTCAACTTGTAAAGCAAGAGTGTATAAAATGAAATAAAAAGGGGTGATCAAGTGATCAAGTACTTTTGTTTGAGAGGGTAACAAGTAAACAAGTAACTAAATTAAAGTATCAATATGACAAAACACTAGGATTTGGGGATATTCCTCCAAACCATAACTAGAAGCATGGTTGGTCATTTTATGTTGAATCAATGATGTGACTTTAAGCTACAAATACTAATGTAGCATGGTAAGGTATGCTTTGTCAAGGTATTTGACTTGTTTCATTTAATGAATATCACATGGTTTTTGCTATTTACTCATTAGTTGATAAGCTTTTCTACAACTTATTATTATATTAGACTATGTAAGTATCACATGGTATTTTCTATTTGCTTGCACAACCTAGTATAGTCATAGTTTGGACATTCACAAGACAAGTATTCTTGCCATCCTTTAGGCCCTAACTAAAATTACTCAAGCAATATAAACATCAAATATTACAGAATCACCTTCAAATTGGTCTCGTCTAGAGTGATTGATTCATACATCGCTCAGTTCATGCTTGGAAATATTCAATGTGTTAAGGTAACAATCTAGACTATCATTAATCTAGCATCCAACATTCAGAACATGGAATAAATCATCGATAAATTTGATAACTCCAATATACTAATAAACATGCATTAGATTCTCATCAATTCATAAATTCAATATAGAACACACTAGTCTAGCATGATTTTAAGTTTTCACCCCAAATCTTAGCAAGATGACTTCTCATTAATGACCGAAATTCCAAGAACGCAAACTATATAAATGAAAACATTGGTGAAAAACTATACTAAAAACTAAGGAATGTAGTAAAAAGAATAAAAACCGATCGCACTTAATTACCAATCCAATGTTATGATCGAAAGAAGTTGTAATAAAGATCATGAGAAGAGACATATCAAGAACACCAATAACTTCTTCAATAACTTCAATCGGCCAAATGAGAGAATATCTTCTACAAACTAGAAAATTGTTTTGAGAATTTTTTGCTAAGTGATTTTATATTACAATCAGCCGAGGCCTCAATTTATAAGCTCAAATTTGTTATCCCCCCTTTCTATAATCATCCAAAAAGAATCTCACACAACAACCACAAATTTTGTTAGAAAAGTGATCCACAACGGGTAGACTACCTCGTGTGAATTGGTTGCCGTAGGTCGAGTGGGTCATCTACCCAGGGTCGGGTTTTCCATCCATATACTTGTATACACGTAGCTTTGGTTTATTTTCTTCCTAGTCCAGGTTTTTGGGTCTTGTAACCTCAAGTTTGGGTCAAGTGGTCCAATGTTTGGATAATATGGAGGTCTTACTTCAGGATTCAGATCTCGGTGTAAACTACAAAGTTGTAGAACATCGAAATAACTTCCCAGCAATTACTTGTACATCTTCTAAGTTGTTTTGATGCCTTCTATAGCTTGATTTTATTTAAATTGTGCAAAATGTCTTCTTAGTGCGGGTGGATTTGTCTTCATAGGTCGGGTTTTGTGTTTTATTAGCTGGGTTTTATGGATTTATTTGAATTTTATTGGTAATTGCACTTTGGATTCTTCTTAACTAGGATGTTCACGCCTTCTTCCATCGGGTTAGGGTTGTAACACCCTGAATCAACGGGACTCGGGGCGCTACGGGAGGAGACCTCACAGCGGGTCCCTACCCTTAGCCTGACAACAATTTCACCGGACTTTTCTAACAAGGCACAAATAAAATACAAAACCAAATCATATGAATGCAATGTGACTCAAACTGAAATACAATCCATTATGGAAACTCCAGCTGAGTCCTCAAAACAACATCCAAACAACAACTACGATACAACCGACTACGGAACGTAATACAAAACACTCATCCCCGTCCTATAATGTACGGATCCCCGACTTCCATCTCCTTTGAGTAGCTCGGCGGCGTCCCTAACCTGCATGATATCTACAAAGCGGTATAAAACCGTTAACTAACATTCAAAGCATTAGAAAGATGGTAACAACACACACACGTAATAACGAAAGCACATAACATGATATCACACAAGCCGGTTATTATCTTTTCACTTACGTCATTCCATTACTAATTCTACTTAGGTTTATGACACGAGAATCCCCGAAACTCGGCTATGTCCCTACTTACCAACAACGGATGGTACTGATGCATCCGACTGTCAACTTGCCTGGGCTAGTCGTAGCAAACCTCCTAGCTCTTACAAGAGCTAGAAAGTGTTGTCATTGTCCCTTATCATACACTTGGGCCAAATTACCAAATATAAAGGTCGTCCGAGTTCCGGTACCATAACTAAACACGCACAACCATCACACAATTGATGCTAATACAAGGAAGCTAGCTAAGTAAGTCTGAAAACTTACCTCGTCTCAAAGCTAAACCGACAATACCGCTCTCGCTTCCCGTAGGAAGATACTCAACGCCTGATCACAACAAGACACGTAATCAACATCACTCTCATAAGCTAGAAGTCCTTAGACTTCTAGACCCGACGATCTCGCAAGATCATAATCCATAACAACATAAGCTAAGTAAACATGCTTAGTCTCGATGATGTCAACAACAACAACGCTATGCTAGGATACTCACATCCTAGTCCACAACCTCAACAAACATATACTCACAACTTCAAGCCTCACAAGCCTCACAAGAACATCCATGAACTCACAAGATAATAACCAACTCAAGATCAACACACATCAAGCCTTATACCTCAAACACTCACCTAAGGTTCCAAGCCACTACTTGGCATTCACAAAGCTAACCTAAGCCATCCTAGCATGATGCTTCATCTAAGCACAACTATCATAAGAGAAGAAGGGTGATCACTAGGGCAAGGACGCGGTTGCGGAACAAGGAAGTGTGGCCGCGGAGAAGAGCAAACGATACGCCAGAACAACACCTGCGGCCAGGAGGATCCGCCCCTGCGGCAAGGGGCCGTTGGCCACCGCCCCTGCGGCTACCGTTGGTGTAACACCCCAAATCCTGGAGGACTCGGAATGAGCTGGGACCTCACAATGGGTCCCGGCCCTTATCTTGGCAACAACTTCATCGGACCTTGCAACACGGCACAAATAAAAAAGGCAAAACAACATAGTTTTATTTCTTGAGCGAAAGCAAAAGTACAAACTCAAAACAATCCAGCCGAGTCTCAAATCCAGAATAAAACAACATAAATCTCAAAGACATGAAAAAAGATAAATAGTCCCGTCCTATAATGCACGGAAGCCCGGTTGCCCACTACCGTCGGATCACTCGATCGCCTCTCTAACCTGCAAGACATCTACAAGGCGTTATAATATCGTTAGCTAACATTCTATGCATAAGTATAAAGGTAAAAGCACAAACACACACAACATACACAACCAACATGCAACACTCAATCCATTTATTATCTTTAGTTAGGTGATAAGTCATTACTAATGGTACTTATTTTGTGACACGAGGGATTCCCAAACCTCGCCCCTTTCCCCGTTTACCAACGAGCAATGGTACTAATGCATCTGACCGTCTATCTGCCTGGGCTGGTCGCAGGGAACCTCCGTAGTGATGTCATGACCCGTTATCATACACTTGGATCAATTACTTAATATAATAAAGTCGGCCTAATGCGGTTTCGTTGTTATTCTAACTAGCAAACACTACTCATACAAATTACACTCATACAAGAAGCCAACTAAGTAAGTCTGTGGACTTAACAGTCTCCAAGCGCAACCGATCACCATACTCTCAAGTTCCCTCGAGAAAACACGCAACGCTTGTTCAAGACAAGACACACGGATCAAACAACACTCTAGTCAACTAGAATTCCTTAGACTCCTAGGCTCAACATCCTCACAAGAACAACATCACTCTAGTCAACTAGAAGTCCGTAGACTTCCAGGCTCAACATCCTCACAAGAATCATAACCCAAGATAGATCAACCCTCTAGCCCACTAGAAGTCCTTAGACTTCTAGTGATCACAATCCTCACCACTCATTAACAAACTAGATACATGATACTCTAAATTCATTGCCTTAAAGGCTTCCAGCATAACAGGAATCAGTCCCAAACCAATATCCACAAAATCCTAAGAGTTCATGCCACAATATCACCACCAACATACCCTCAACTCTCACAAGATAACCCTAAGGGTCAAGCCACTACTTGGCATTCCATATCACATATGTTAAGCCATCCTAATATGCTACTAAGATGGTTCAAGATCAAGGAAGCGGAAAGGAAAGAAAGGAACAAGAGATCGGAGGCTTATTAGAGCAGAAACCGCCCTTGCGGTGTCAAGATGACGCCCCTGCAGTGTGCAGGACCCATAGTCCGCCCCCGCGGCTTGTAGAGGCCACCCCCACGGTTTACAATATCCACCCCCGCGGCTGCAGTCCAGAAATGTCGACTCTTTGGTTCTTCGATGTACAACAACCTTCCTATTGCCTCCTTTGATGCTGTGAATGTCTCTTAGCTCCCACCACAAGATCATAGCCTTCCTCCATTGTCTAAGCATGCAAGAACATAAGAAGGAACAAGAGAAGACTCTCTTGAGTGAATCAATAGATCTCACTCTTCAAAGGTGAAGGAAGGAAAAGGAAGAAGAAGAGAAGAAGGAGAAGGAAAGAACTTACTCTGGATCACGTCTCTGCAGTCCAACCTTCGTGTGACAACTTCAAGAGGAGAGAAACCCTAAGATGGAGGATGAAGGTGAAGGAGATGAGGGAGAAGGAAGGAGAGAAATGAGAAGAAGGGAAAGGAGAAGAATGAACGTAAATTGAGAATAGGGAGAGAATATGATTGCATCAATGGAAGGAGATCAAGGGTCAAGCAACACAAGAATCACCACATAATAATGTGGTCAGCATAAATGAATAGGGAGATGAAAGGTCGGAAGAACAACGGACCCGACTCGCGCTCTGTCTTGTCGCCGCCCCCGTGGGACGCCAAAGCCGCGGTCGCGGACGGCCGCAGTTGCGGGCCTTCTTAGCCGCAAGGGCGGTATCCCTTGCTCAAATCTTATAACGCCTCTCGTAACAGAATTAAAATTTCCGGGCGTTACAGTTGGTCGCCCCTGCGGCTGTGGGGCTGATGGCGCCCCCGCGGTGCTTTCCAGCCATGGGTGCGATCGAATTCCAAAAAGGCAATCCGTCGGGCTTCTCTTCGATGTACAAGATGTCTCCTCGCTTTCTTTCTCCACCATTTCCATTCAACTCTCGATCATCATAAAAAATAATGTCCTAACTCGATCCACTCACATGCAAGCCAAAAGGATGGGAATAGCTTAAGAATCCATGGTTTCCACCGTTAGAGCTCAAGGGAGAAGAAGATGGAATGAAGAAGAGAATGAGAAGAGTAAGAACTCACCCATACGATCCGGATCTGTAGTCCACTACCTACCATAGAGATGCACAACTCATACATGGAGAAGAAATCATCAAGAACTCTTCCAAGGCAAGGATGGAGAAAGAGAGAAAATGAAGGAAGATAGGGGATGAAAGACACGTGAAAGGGAAAGGGAGGAGAGAGAGAAAGGGGGATGCTCCTTTTGGGAAAATGAAAGGTCAAGCAGCCAAGGATCACATAGAGAACGAGGGGTCAAAAAGAGAAAGAAGGAAATCAGGGGTCGGAAAGAAGACGAAATAAAAACTCGTCCACTCAACACGTCGTGCATGCGGAATTACTGAGTTGCGCCTGCGTCAAGGCCGCTAAACGACTCACTAACAGGAATTAAAATTTCCGGATGTTGCAAGGGTTCACCTAGGGCTCCTCCTTTGGGGTTCCTTGGCTCCTTTGTTCCATGCATTTGATGATGTCTTGCTTATTTTCTTCCTTTTCTCCGTGATGATAATGATAACATGATGAGTGTTTCATGGATTTGCTCTAATTGATCCTTTGTGCTCCATTTTAGACCAAAAGCACCTAAAAACACAAAATACAAGGGGAGTAGGCATTCTTTAATACTTTAAACATAAGCAGTGATGTGGACGCCTTATCCCATGCAAAAACCAAGGAAAACACACAAAAGAGTTCTAAAAAGATAGCATAAAAACATGTTATTATTAGGATATCATCTTGCATCTGATTCTCACGCCTTGCTCTCTCGCCCTAATTCCCACAGTTGTTAAGTAGCTTTTAGAATAAGGTTTGCCCTATTATAACCAAACACTTGTGATTTTATGTACTTTCATATTTTATATATAGACTTTGCTTTGTATTTAATCACGTTTGGCTAATCTCTCTCGTGATCTAATGATTGGATGATCCGTGTTATGGTTTGTTTTATTATTGATATATGTTCATGAATTGAGATTGTGATATTGCTTCCTTTGAAAAGGACTTCATTTTCACCTTTTGTTTACCTTCGAAAGAAGTGACGATCATAATTGGCTTAGATAAATCAACTGAATAGCAACAAGCAAAGGGTGTTCTATTGGATTTATCGAAAAGAACTTTGTTTTGAGAGTGCTAGTTTATCATTGCTTCGAGGATTTCTAGCTATCATAGAAAGGTCTGGTTTTTTACCTTTCTGAACTGGAGAGCCACAAGAGAAGGTTTCTCTTGGTCGTTTTTCGGATTTCTAAGTTCTTATTGGGTCTTCCTATACTTGCCGAACTGCAAATTTTAGGGCAACGCGAGTTGAAAAGCACGGTCTTTGTTGTTCTATGTGAAAGACTATTTTAGATAGTTAAGTTCCTTGTTGATATATCAATGTTCATGAGTCTCATGTAAATACTACTTTAATTCATTATAGTGTGGATGCCTGATTCCTTAGATCACTTATGTCCATATATTTGCCTACAATAACTATTGTTTTCGCTTGCTAACCTTGTTGCCTTCTTCCTTCTTTCACTTAGGATAATTGATTATTAGTATACATCAAATCAGATATGTTTCGTGTGAATTCGATACCTGAATATACTACCTGATTGATCGTGGAAGTTTTACCGAAGCACATCAATCTCCCCGTAAGGATACGAGATCACACTTAGTATAATCGGGTATGGAATTCACATGGATTGTATCTTATGTGGATAACACTAATAATTAATTATTTCAAGTAGAAGACACGCAATAGGGTAGAGAAGTAACAATAAGAGAAAATATGATTGTAGCGAATATGGAGGAAGGCGAGCTAAGGTAAGATGAATCCCCACTATAATGAATTGAGATTCTGATATTGCTTCTTTTCAAAACGCTTTATTCCTACCTTTTAATTACCTTCGAAAGAAGTGGTATTTTTAATTGCTAGTAACCATCTAAAATAACACTCGTCATAGACAAACAATGACTGTGGTTTCCAACTCACGTAGCTCTTAATCTAGCGGTACGACGAGTATAGAAAAACCAATGAAGCATTTAGAAATCCCGAAAAGAAAAAGAAAAACCTTCGCTTTTAGCCCTTCAATTTAAAACGGTACAAAGACTAAAACTTTTTAGGAAGATTAGACATCCTCGAAGCTTTTATAAATTAGTACTCTCAAAACCAAGTTTTTCAATAAATACAATAAAACAAACTTCGTTTTTTACCCTTCACTTGTTTTATCTAAAACAATTAAAAATACCACTTCTTTCGAAGGTAATTAAAAGGTAGGAATAAAGCGTTTTGAAAAGAAGCAATATAAATATCTCAATTCATATATATAGGGTCCAGTTCCGGTGAGGAGGACCCTTGTAGATAGGAATGAGGAGAGGCGGGGTGGTGACATGTTTTTATAAGTATGCCACGTCACCTTTTTTTTTTTTT
>BSUD01000003.1:41753017-41783337 GCA_033239045.1 Fagopyrum esculentum
TTTTTTCCAGATTTTCTTTTTGTAAATAAAAATTGGTGTTCATATTTTTATAAGTATGTGTTCATTTTTAAAAGAGTTATTGTTTATATTTTATCAATAAATGTTCATTTTTTCCAAACACTAACGATTCATTTTTTAACATTAATTGTTCATTTTTGTATTTTTTTTAAAACATTATTTTTGGATTTTTTTTGAAAATTATACTATTCTTTCAAATCGTGTTAATAAAATATGATACTCATTTTTTTAGAAGTATGTATTCATTTTTTTTTTACAGTTATGGTGTTTATAATATGATGATCATTTTTTTTGAAAATTTACTTTTCTTTAAAATTGTGTTTATAATATTCAGAGATCGATTACATAAAAAATTGTGAAATCAAAGAGAATACAAGACGATTCAGGTTTTGTTTTTTTTCGAATTTCTACTCTCACTGTTTAGATTTCCATTCTTAAGGTTTAGGTTTCATTATGATTGACGTTTGTGTTCGAAATTAAATTTGTTTGAATCATTTTTGTTTGATAAGTTTGATTGAGAAAATACATGTATATATACATGTGTTGAGTTGGTCTAATAGCTCCAATTGAATAATCTATATGCTTCTTTTAGTGTCCACGCAAACTGTTCGGCAAAATGCCTCATAGAAAAATAGTTTATAATATTCACAGGAACAATGACATAAAAAGTATGAACACTGACGAATAAAAACATGAACAATGACGTATAAAAGTATGAACACCAATGCCTTATCTATAATTTTGACACATACATAATATATTATGATCATCTTTTAACGTTTTGTGATGAGTTTCTTTATTTTTTGTGGTTATATACAGTAAATGAACATCTATGCATTATAAAATAAACACAAAAAAATAAATGGATATGACACTTTGATGAATAAAAATACTATGAACACCAATGTATAAAAACATGAACAATGACATATAAAAGTATGAACAACGATGACTATTTTGAACGTAAGGGTATTTTTTTCAGATCTTAAGTCAATTTACAAAAATGCCATTAATGATGAGCGTGTGAGAGCCCTTGATTTAAATCCATCCAATGGCTTACAGCCCTCCTAATTCCTATCTACAAGCTCTCTCCTCACTTGAACTAAAATCTATATATATATATAAACACATATACATATATATATATATATATATATATATATATATATATATATATATATATATATATATATATATATATATATATGTGCGCGCGCGCACACACACACACACACACACAAACACAAGCAATATATCAAATCATTATAGGGATCAACCAATCCTTAGATTAGGAGGAAGTTTAGCCATACATGACATAATATAAAGCAAAAACAATATATAAAATCAGAAAGAACATAAACTCACATATGTTTGGTTCCAATAGTGCAAACCTTTAAAGCAAAGCTAATAAATACTTGGCGGCTAAAATAAGGAGAAATTTGAGTCCTACTGAATTTATGAGAATCGGCCTATCTAACCCTGTTCGCTCCAAAAGGTGTGTGCAAGCTTTAAATTTATAACCTAAGAAGTATGCTTGAACAAATATGCGAACCCGCAATGTACGTGTCAATTGTAATAAAAAGCAAGAATTCCAGGGATCGAACACAAGGACTATGGTGAAACAAAGCACAGAATCGGTTGTCAAATATTGCAATTAACCTAAAGCAATTAGAGCAATCAAAGATGATGTAAAAGTCAAGTAAGAGGAAATGCGGATTCTAGGGATTAAAGCATCTAGTTGTGGTTCCAACTCAAGATCTCAAAGGATAACGCGGACAAAGCTGAGGTTTACAAGGGAAGGTGTTTCTAATGTGGGAATAGATCACCGGGTAAGTCTCACTACTCACTATCCCAAACCAAAGCTCCTATTACCGGGTAAGTCTCAAGGTACTAAGGAAAGGAACTATAATCTCAAACCAATAAAGGATAAACCTTTATTACCTACACTCATGATCTTAGGTAAACAAGCTAAGGAATCACCAAGTAAGTCTCATCCTAGCCTTGCATTGAACCAGGAAAGGTGTAATAAGGATAGGATTTGGCAAACTAGAACACTTAACTTTAGTTTCGGATCAGGAAAAGTCCACCTCATTCAGTTAGATCCCACCCAGGCCGAGATGTTCTTCGACTAAGCGAGGTGTTCTAGGGTTAAGGTTAAACACTTGAGCTTTCAGGGTCCTGCTAGGATTAAAATAATTTTATCATCGTCTTTCCACAACTTTCAGCCAATCACTCTAGAATTGCACGAGAAACTTAGCCAACAACCATCATGATAACAATAATCAAATATATTGAAAAGGAATCAATATTCGAACAAAAAAACCTTGAGATAAAGGTCTCAATAATTGAATCAAATAACAAACATATCCAACCCTTTATATAGGAGAATTATCTTTCAAAGATAATAATATCTTAAAAAGATATTTTCCTATAAAATATATCCATATCTCTAAAATAGATCTTCCAAAAATAATATCTTTCTTCCAGAAATCCAGCTCAAAAATATAAGATATTTTCTTTCCAAAATTAAAAGATCTCTGCCAAAAATATGCATCTCGCCGGCGGCAGGGTATTCACCTCGGTCGGGACGCACCTCAAGTTCACCTCGGTCGAGGTGACACTGTAGCTGAACGAGGTGAATCTCCACTGAATTTGAAATCTCTCGAATCTAGTCCAAAGTAATCTTCTTAATCATTTCCATGCTTCCTGAGTTCTTCTTTAAGCTCCAAAATGTAGCTCCAATGACTCCTTAGCTCCTTAGCTCCATTTTAGTCCAAAACGTGTCATTTTACCTACAATTACAACGAAAATTGGTGTAGACCTCGATTCCCACAAAGGTAGATGAAAATATAATCCCATAATATACATATATACATGCAGATTATTGAAGATAAAACGTCTAAACTAGCCAAAAAATATAGACTATAATACATGCTATCAAAATACCCCATACTTGTCCCTTGCTTGTCCCCAAGCAAGTTCCAAATCGTAAGTACAAGATAGAATGGATTATAAGTAAAAAAAACAACGAAAAGTATTTCAAAACATTTTTGTGGCATGCTCCACCCATAGATCACTCTAAGATAATGCTTCATGACAAATAAAATCAAGACATGGTCAAAACATTTTATAGATATAAGAAAGCTGTTCATCTTTGCATAAAATCATAGAATGTATAATAAATCATATTTATCGAAATCAATCATGTATAATCCAGTTTAAACCACCAAGTCAATCAACAAGCTCGAGGTCTCAAGGGCTTCCAAAAGAGGTCAAGAAACGTGTCAGTGTGGGATGTATATAGGGAATGTGGTGCTAGAATCCGGGAAAAGGATCTTACTTCACTATCTTTGAAAATCAACATCTTCCACCAATAAACTTTGCTTATTTTACTTTACTTTTTGGGATGCATGGACAGAGGTGCACAATAACCGAAGCCTAGGAGATCAGCAATCATCAATTTCTCAAGATGCCTCAAACCCTTGATGCACATACCATTACATGTTAGGAATATCGCTCAATCCAACTTTGGCAAGACACAAACACCCGGCTATGTGAATGGTGCCGAGTTACTCATCATCGTGATAGACTTCCCCAAACCTAATTGTTTCTTTCTAATATTTTCAGCCAACATCTCAACTTCACTTTCACTTGCTTTTCTTTGCTTGCTTCCAAATTTCCGGATAGGTAAAGGGAGACAAATATGTATATGAGGGGCTAAAGCATGATCAAGAAGAAGAAGAAAAGAGAATGAATTGCCTTAATCATCCCAGGAAGAATGTGATAGAACTCATCATGTGGTGTCAACCTTCAAATTCAACATAATTTTGATAAAGACAAAGTATTAAACATGCTAAAACTTCAAACAAAGCATTTTGCAACTTAAACATATCATAAAACCTTTCGAGCATATAAAGATTTCAAAACCAATCTGCAATCAAAATCATCACTGAGGTCATATCTAGAGAAGAAGCACAAACATTTTGAAAAATCTCTCAGTTAAGCCATCTCGGTCGAGGTGTTCTAAGTCATCCGAGGTGTTCAATCTCGTTTGGCCATAATCATCCCGGTCGAGGTCATAAATATTTTAATTAAACTAGTTTTGGATGTTTTTCTCAAACAAAAACCTGTATGTATGCATGAAATGGCAGATAAACACACATAGCTAAATAAGATCATAAATATCAATCAAGAGTCATACAAACATACACACAAAGTCAAATAAGTACATCCATATACCCCATACTTGGGACACATTGTCCTAATGGGTCAAAATAAGTCAAAGAACAGAGTACTCACCGGACCTAGCTTAACTGCATAAATAATAAAGAAAGAAAATCCATGTTGCTCTAGTCCTCGTCAGCTGGTGGTGGTGGTGGTGGATGTGGGATGTAAGGGTGATGAGATGGATCAAATGGATACCCCATCATCTGTTGGAACTGGATCTCCATCATCCGGTGCTGGTAATGCTGAGTCTCTTTGATCTGATGCATCCAGCTGTCAGTATATCGGCATTCATCATCGAAGCGTTGGGACACATCAACTGTCATAGCTGCGTAGGAGGTGATCATTTGCTCAGTCAGCTCATCAATTCTTCGGTGAGCTACTGGATCTCTGGGCATGCGGACTCTGCGCCGGGCTGGTCGTGATGATGTTGTTGCCTCCTCCTCTGTCGCCTCGTCATCTAGATCGACAACTGGCACACTAGGACCGGCGGTATCAGTACCGGTCTCCATAGCAGCTCCACCATCATCATACTCCTCCTCATCCTCAGCTGGTGCAACATCTCTAGCATCCTGCATGTAGGGAAACCAAGCAAAAGACCAGTACTGCTGGTCAAAGACTGTGAACTGAGCTGACCAAAGAATGCTCTAAGGAGCAGTCGCCTCCCAAGGCATAGCGACGTACGATGTACTAAGACCACGAGGAATCAGAATGCGCCTCGTGATCATCTCCTGAAGTCCAAGCGGCTTCGCAGCCGCTACCAGTGTACATTCACTCAAATCCAAACCCATGACTCTAGCAATATGGGTCACCAATCCTCCGCAGCAGATGTCTCCCTTGGACTTGCCCTTGATCCTATGCAAGTCCTCAGCCAGCATGCCTCCAAAGTCAGGAACTCCACCAGTCACCATACAAAATAAACTCAGCAGCTCACCCTGTCTGATCTTCTGGGGCGTCTCAGTACGCGCCAGAAGTGTCTCGCTGAATATGCGGTGGGCAAGACGGAAAGCTAGGGGGAACATAATACGCTCTTTGGATCCCAGGTCTCCATCTATCATTGTGCTCCACCACATGGGCTATCTGGCCCCAGAAGTCTCGAGCCACAGCTCGGGAAGGAAAGTCAGTCACGGTGGGAGTCGGGAAGCCAAAAACCTCTCAAAACTAATCCATCGGCACAATATAATTCCGGTTAAGCAACGGGTACTTGATGTTGTTCCTCTCAGGGATGTTAGTGACAGAAATCACGAACTCCATCGTCGGATCAAGGTAGGCTGCAGCTTGAATCTCCATAAACTCCTTCATCCCTACCATAGAAATCATCTTCCTCAAATCCTCCACCACGTGGAGGCACTCGAAGGCAGCAACATCTAAGAAACGCGGTGCAACTATGGGACGCCCGCAAATACGGTCAAAGTCGGCCTAGTGACGCTCATGAATCACCGGTATAGTAGGATGATATCTAGAAGAAGGGGAAGAACCATTGGGACCATCTCTCAGAACAATCTGACGATCGGATCTACTACTCATGATTTTGACTGAAGAACACCTCGGTTGCCCTGACAGACTGAAGAACACCTCGGCCGAGACACAACACGACTGGACCGAGGCGGCCGGCTGTTTGATTTCAACTCTATGATTTTCCTGGTATTTTCCACCAAATCACTAAAAATTGCTTCCTATGGGGTACTTATATCTTTTTCAGCAATAATGGATGGCAATCAAATCCAAATCCGTCTAAAATCAGTAAACTAAGAGAAGTTAGGGTATTCAAATGAAATACCTAGATTCCGCAGATTCGGAGCGTTTTTCTTGCAGTTTGGTGCTTGAAATCCGATCCTCTTGCTTCCTCCGGTGCAATCGATCCAAAAATTGCAAGAAATGAGCAAGAATCGAAGATTAGAGAGATGGGGTATGCCGCGGTCGAGGTTGAAGTTGAGAGGGAAAAGTGAGGAGAGAGAAATCCGTTTTGCCTTTTATGCCCCTTGCTGAATTTGATTTCACCGCACTTGAGGTGGTCCCGACCGAACCGAGGTGTCTGACTGGATGTCAAACCTAGTCGCCTCGGTTGCCCCAAGAACATCTCGGTCGAGGTGTTGTGACAGCAACCGAGATGTGTCTCAGTCAAACTTCGTCTTCTTAATTTCTCGAACTTCTGTCCTTCTAGTGTAGCTCTTGAGTTGTAATCCTTCCTTAGAGAGTACCTGGTTTTTGTCTAGGACGCCAAAAACAAAGCAAAGCAAAGCAAAAGCAAACTATCTAAATTAAGCTAGAAAAGGGAAAAGAAAGCAATACCTTAGGTTGCCTCTCAAGAAGCGCTTGATTTAAGGTTGCTAGCTGGACCGTACATCATCCTTAAACATGCTGGAAGGTGTCCTCACCCCATACTTCACCTTGATCATGGGGTGAGATAAAGAAGTCTATCAAACGTTCCAGCAAATGCCAGTGCTCCTTGGGGAATGAATCATCTATGGGTAGGTCGTCCTTCTCGCGCGAATTCTCGGACCCCTTCTTATCGCGAATCTCTAGGTGAAACTCTTGGAGCAAGAGAATCCATCGAATAAGACGCGGCTTCGCATCCTTCTTAGCAAGCAAGTAACGAATAGCTGCATGGTCAGTGTAAACTATAACTTTCGCTCCTACAAAGTAAGAGCGAAACTTCTCAAAAGCATATACAACCGCCAAGAGCTCCTTTTCGGTGGTGGCGTAGTTCAGTTGAGCTTCATCTAGCGTCTTGCTAGCATAGTAAATGGCGTTGGTCCGGCCATCCTTCTTTTGTCCAAGTACCGCTCCTACGGCCACGTCACTCGCATCACACATGATCTCAAAGGGCAAAGTCCAATCGGAAGGTTGAATGATAGGAGCGATGATCAATGCTTCCTATATCCTGTGAAACGCATCAAGGCATTCCTGTAAAAACTCAAAAACAACATCTTTATTCAAGAGATTAGTGAGTGGTTTAGAGATCTTCGAGAAATCCTTGATAAATCTCCTGTAGAAACCTGCATGCCCGAGAAAACTCCGCACACCCTTAACAAAACAAGGGGGAGGAAGTTTCTCAATAGTCTCGATCTTAGCTCGATCGACCTCAATACCTCGGTTGGAAACGAGGTCTCCTAGCACAATTCCTTCACTAACCATAAAGTGACACTTTTCCCAATTCAAAGCAAGATTAGTGTCTTCACAACGTTGTAGCACTAGAGAAAGGTTAGACAAGCATTTATCAAAAGAGGAACCATATACCGAAAAGTCATCCATGAATACCTCCATGATCTCCTCAATGTACTCGGAGAAGATAGCCATCATACAACGCTGGAAGGTAGCGGGTGCATTACATAATCAAAATGGCATTCTCCTATAAGAGAATGTCCTCCATGGACAAGTGAAATTGGTCTTCTCTTGATCATCCGGATGGATAGGAATCTGAAAGAAACCACTATAACCATCTAAATAGCAAAAATGGGAATGCTGAGCAAACCGTTCAATCATTTGGTCGATGAAGGGAAGTGGAAAATGGTCCTTCCGGGTGGCCACGTTCAACTTCCTGTAATCGATGCACATCCTCCATCCCGTAACGGTCCTAGTTGGAATCAACTCGTTGTTCTTGTTCGTCACAACGGCCATCCCTCCTTTCTTCGGAACTACATGCACTGGGCTCACCCACTTGCTATCCGAGATAGGAAATATGATACCTGCATCCAACAACTTAAGAATCTCCTTCTTCACAACCTCTTTCATGATCGGATTTAACCGTATTTGAGGTTCCCATGAAGTCTTATGATCATCTTCCATTAGTATTCTATGCATGTAGAATCAATTCAGTTTCGGAAAGGGAAGCACTTACGATAACGGGATATGTAGAATCCGGTCCAAGGAAAACATACCTCAAGTGACTTGGAAGTGGTTTAAGCTCCAAAACTGGGGGTGCTTTTTGAGGGGAATCCGTGCTTCCTCCTTCCAGTGGAGTAGACTTAGATCGAAGAACTGGACTTTCAAAAGTCTCAGTTTACATCATCTTGCTTGCGACCTCGGTCGAGGTCCAAGGTGGGTGACCGAGTTGTTCTTTAGATAAGCACACCTCGCTTGGTCCAGAAAGTGCCTCGGTCGAGGTACTGGAACTGGGACCGAAACTTAAATTGCTCTTCTTCTTCTGAATTAGTCTCTCAATCTTAGCTCCTGGATCTGCTTCCAGTGCCTTTATACTCCGTATATCTGCATCACAAGAAACATCTATACCTTCCTTCATTAATAAGGATAGAGCTCACCAATTCTCTTGATTCTTCTTCATCATAGATGTTGAAGATATCATCCTCCACCGGCTCTCCTTTCATTGCAGCAAGCAATGCAAATTCCACTTTATCTCGACCAATGTTGAATTTTAACTTGGCGTTCTTACAATCCACATTGCAACCCGAAGTTGCTAGAAATGGTCTCCCGAGAATGATAGGAACGGGATAATCTGCGGGTATGTCAAGTACAAAAAATCTATAGGTAAATAGAAGTTACCTAACTTGATGGGAACATCTTCCAAGATCCCCACAAGATGGGTAATGGAGCGATCCGCCATGTATAGCCTTATCTTCACTGGCTTGGGCTCTCCAAGTCCGATCTTCTCACATAGCTCCAGCGGAATGATGCTCACGCTGGCTCCTAGATCACATAATGCCTCATAAGTTACATTCCCAACTTGAAT
This sequence comes from Fagopyrum esculentum, assembly GCA_033239045.1. Lineage (NCBI taxonomy): Eukaryota > Viridiplantae > Streptophyta > Magnoliopsida > Caryophyllales > Polygonaceae > Fagopyrum > Fagopyrum esculentum. The sequence continues at coordinate 41,761,950 of BSUD01000003.1, forward strand.
GGGAATGCAAAATGAGTCGGGATCTCTCAATTTGGGTGGCATCTTCTCCTTCATGATTTGAATGAGCTCCGAGGACTTAGATGTCACTAGTACAAATCATAAGTCTCTAGGGACTTTTTTTGCATTACGGTAGGGAGTATTTGAAGTCCCGTAAAATCTTTGGCCGAGAGCTTTTTCTCGGGAGTTTTTCTACAAATCCTGAAAAACAAAAATACTCTAGGGAGTTTTTGCCAAAAAGTCCCGAGAGATGTCTCTCGGGACTTTTTTTAAAAACTGCCAAGAGATATTTCTCGGGACTTTTTAAAAAAACTCCCTAGATATATCTCTCGGCGTTTCTTCAAAAAACTCCCTGGAGACATATTTTTTTTATAAAAACTCCTGAAAGATGTCTCTAGGGACTTTTTTTAAAAAAAAACACTTGAGAGATATTTATATAGATTTTTTTCCCGGGGACTTTATTTTATAAAATGCCGTAACCTATTTATCCCATATTTACAATGTCTTGTTTCAAACACAAAAGTTTAATTTTGTAAGCAATGGAACATTAAAAGCCAAATACATCCTCTAACATAATATATTATGTGATGGTACTCACTTGTTCAAATAAATAGGGAAACAGTGATAGTGAAAGCATATACAATCATGATAGAGCCTGTCAAGGGCTTCAACCTGCCCAACTGTATATCTCACATGCTTGCCATTGTCCAGCGTATCCCCCTTGCATGACATTGCCACTTGTTCTCTTAGTTGATATGCAGAATCAACAGATGGAATGGACCTTAGAATCTTTCAATTTAACAAATGGCTTGGAAGTCATGCAAATTAAAAATATTTCCAGGATAAGGAAATCTTTTTGATCTCCTCTGGCTTGGAAGCCAACTGCAAATACAAAGACAACAGTAAACCAGAGAAGGCATAAAAAAACTGAAAAGAAAAGCATACTAGAGGAAAAAGAACACCAAGAAATTGCACATTAAACTAAACAATAAGATTCTTCCAAATACTAACCTGAACTCATGGTATCCCATTTCTGTTCTTATCAAGACTACAATATGCGCACACAAATTAACACAAAAGCACAAAAACAAATTTCACACCGGTTCCAACAAAATTAGCACACAATTCACCACCTGTATACGAGATTCAAATGTATGAAAAATATTAAACTTTTTATATGATATAATAAGGCTATGAAAACTAAATACTAAGATGAATGTGAGAAAACAATAATTTGAATAAAATATGGGCTGAAATATTATTTGTGGGCTAACTTAGACTTAAATCAAATTCTACAAATATGGGTCAACAACTAAGTTGAGTATAAGAAAAACAAGGCTGCTTGTGTTCTTTTTTATAACTAACATGGGGCTACTACGATTACAAAAGTACTAGTGATGCAACTTGCCATCTTAATACTCTTATTACTTTTTTTACCTCGCAGCTTCATTCTGGAATTGGGAGCATTCACCAGAACCTAAAAGATTGTGTACAGTTTGGTGCAGGCATTACTTATTACTACACTAAAGTAACTGGATGGTAATTTTCTGACAGTGGTTTCTATTGCAACATCACATGATGCATCAGGAGAGGTGAACATTTGTGCAAGAATCGATGCTTTGATCTCACGCCTAAGACCAGTGATAGCATGAATTATAGCCTAAATTTTGGGGTTTGTTTGGACGTTTTATCTTCAATAATCTGCATGTTTGTATGTATAATATGTGATTATATTACAATTTCATCTACCTTTGCGGGAATCGAGGTCTACACCTAGTTTTGTTGTAATCGTAGGTAAAATGGCACGTTTTGCATCAAAAAGGAGCAAAAAGAGTTATGGAGTCATTGGAGCTACATTCAGGAACATAAGGAAACATCCAGGAAGCATAGCCATGGATTAAAGATTCACTTTGGACCAGATTTGAGAGATTTCACATTCAGTTGTGACTCACCTCGGTTGACTACAGAGTCACCTCGACCGAGGTGATCCAGAGGAGTCGACTCGACCGAGGCGAGCACCTGGGACACAGCGAGAATATTTTATTCTTGACTGAGATCTTTTATCTTTGGAAAGAGGATCTTATATTTTTGGGCTTGGCTCCTGGAAGGAAGAAGATATTCTAGATCATATATTTTACCTATTTTTATGGGAAAAGATATTTCTAAGATATCTTATCTTTGGAGAGCAATTTTCCTATAAAAAGGGTCGGATTTCCCACAAATCCGACATCCTGCATACATCGGCTATCACCTCACTTACATCCTAATACATCGCTGCAGCCATACTCCAGTTGGGAGATTTGAAGAACCTTTTTGAAGGTTGAAGGAAGAAAGTCTATAGCTTTTATAGCTTTTGAAGGGTTTTTGTAAGATTATCTTAGATTCCCTTCCTTGTCGTTTGTCTTGTTGGATTTCTATCCAAGGAACGCTTGTGTTATATAATTGATTCAGTTGTTGAAGCCTTGTTCTCAAGGTTTTCTTGTTCAATTATTCTCTTTCTTCCCATATACTTGATTAATACTTTCATGATGATGAGTGGCTAATCTCTTTGTGTGATTCTAGGGTGATTGGCTTAAGGTTGTGGGAAAAACAATGATAGAATGATCTTAATCACAGTAGGACCCTGAAAGTTCGAGTCTTTAACCTTAACCCTAAGTATCTCGCTCAGTCGATGAACATCTCGGCCGGGGTGGAATTCGTCTGACCGAGGTGACTTATCTGATCCGAAACTGAGAGTTAAGTGTTAGAGTTTGCCAAATCCTATTCTTATTATACCTTTATTGGTTCAATGCAAGCTTAGGATGAGACTTACCCGGTAATTCCTTAGTTTGTTTACCTAAGATCATAAGTGTAGGTAATAAAGGTTTATCCTTTATTGGGGTTTGAGTGTGCTTTCATTCCATCTTTGTGAGTTAGCCTGAGACTTACCCGGTAAAGGTTAATTCTATTCCCTTAGATGGTGTGTTAGTTTGAGGTTATAGTTCTTTATCTTAATTCCTTGAGACTTACCCGGTAATAGGAATTACAGTTTTGGATTAGTGAGTAGTGAGACTTACCCGGTGATTTATTCCACTTTAGTAACACCTTCCCTTTGCAAAAACCTCAGTTTTGTCCACTTATCTTTAGATCTTGAGTTGGAACCACAACTAGATGCTTTAATCCCTAGAATTGCATATTTCCTTTATTGACTTTTATCATCTTTGATTGTTTTAATTGCTTTGTGGTTAGTGATTGCTAAAGCTTACCGTAATTGGACTTTGTTTCACTAAGTCCCTGTGATCGACCCTTGGAATTTCTTGCTTTTTACTATGATTGACCCGTACACTGCGGGTTCGCATCCTTGTTTTAAGCTTACATCTAGGGTTATAAATTTAAAGCTTGCACACACCGTTTGGAGCGAACAAGTTTTTGGCGCCGTTGCCGGGGACTTGGTCTAGACCGAGCCGGTTGCGGTTTTCTTTCGGGGCAATTGCCCTTGTTGCTATTAACCATTCTACTTGAGTGTTCTTGCAGATTTGTGTTCTTAGGTACATACGAAGTTCTCAACGGAACAGAGTTTCGCCAAAGAACAAGTTTTCCTATGAGTTTTGTAGTTTTCAGGATATCCGATGACTATATTTGATCCAGCCTGGGTAGCAAGACAAAGTGCTAGGGCGGACCATTATGAATACTTGGAAGAGAAATACTCCTTCTATTGGTTTAACAGTGAAAGGAAAAGAGAAAAGGCCATTGAGAAGGAGCTTGCGATATGGGATGAGCTGAATGTCCCTAGAAAGATTTACGAGCAACCTCTTGAAGATTCGCTTGAATCAAGATGGGAGAAGTTGATGAAGAAGGTGGAGGAGCTCAAGGAAAGCACCCTATCCTATGCTAAGCCGAAAGAGGAGCATAAGGAAGTACTGAAAGTTTCAAACATTCCTCCAATCGAACTAGAAGTTTCTCCTGAAACTTTTGAGGAAGATGTGGAAGATATCGATTCAACTGTTGAGACTTCGGCCGAGGTGAAAGAGAGATCGGCCGAGGTGGAAGAGAGATCGGCCGAGATGGAAGAAGAATCTGTAGAACTGGAAGTGGAAGATGTAGAGAACCTTGGCCAAATTACTAAGACTGTGGCCAAGGTGGAAGAAAGATCAGATGAGTTGGGAGAGATTTCATTTGTGGATTATTGTAATAACCGAAAATTTTAAGTTCCGGTTAAGGGAAATCATACAAGCTCGAGGAGATCATGGTAAATAAATAAATCTGCTAAATTAAACGAGTTTAGTTTTATCATTTTATGTGACCTAGATTCACATAAAATGATAAATTAAATTCCCGGGAATAATTTACGCTTTTAAAATAAAATCAATTATAATTTATAAATACGGAAACTAATTCCGTATTATATAAATTCCCGCAATTTAATGAGTTCCGGATCCGTCCTAAAAAGAGTTGGATTGGAATTAACCCGCTACTAGGCCCAAATTTCCGGTCCAGCCCAGCCAGCCCATTCCTAATACTAATCTAATTAACCTAATTAATAAAACCTAATCCTAATCCTGCGTTAATTCGATCGATCAATCCAACGCACCTCTGCAATACCGCGCTGCCTTGCCGCTGAGAAGAAGGAACCGCAACCACCGCCGCCAAGGCTCGCCGACCGCCTTGTGCCGCTCACCGCCGGATCCAGCCGCCCAGCCGCACGCCCAGCCGACTGGTAAGCCTCCGGCCCTTCTCCCTTCTCTCTTCTCCCTCCCGCACCTCTTTCGTTTCTGTCCGTTCGAGCCAAACTTGACCACCGCCGCGCTGTGGCAGTAGCTGCGCACCAGCCGGACCGCCGCCACCGTCCTCGGCTACTGTTTCCTCCGTCCACCAGTGCGCCGCCAGTGCCTCGCCGCTTCCGCCGGACCAGTCCCCTGCTGTCGCGTGAAGAGGTAAGCCGGTTTCCCTTCCTCCTTCGGTTTCGCTGAGTGCAACAGCAACTAACCATTTCTCTGTTCGCCGGTGATGCGAGCCAGGCACGAGCCTCCAACGGAACAGTGCAACAGTGAGTATACGAGCCATACCTCAGCAGCCGCAGGAGACGCCGGAACGCTACCGTTTAGAACCCTTAACGCCGGATTTGCAGATTTCGTAAGCTTGCTCCGTCCCTCTTCGTTTTCGCTGTCACCCATGTGTTGTGAACTGCTGTTGTTAAGCCTAAGCATAAATAACGTAAACGAGCTGCTGAGTATGTGCATAAATGAGTGGAAATGGCTGCTGTAAATTAATTTTATTTCTTCAGCTTTTAGGTTTCGAACAGCCCACCTTGTCGAACAATTATAAAATGTTTGGATAAAGATCCACCGTTGAATTTTGGATATGTTGTAGATGGATATATGTAGTTTATCATATTAAAATTTGGTGAGAAATGAACGGTCGGATTGAAAGTTACGAGCTCCCGAAGTTAGGTAGTTGAGCAGTTTTATTGAACTTAGAAAATTGGCTAAGTATAAGAAAGTAGAGTGAGGAACCGACTTTGGGAATTATTATAAAAATATCGGCTGAACAGTTTAGTGAAATTCTTTCTTCTAAGGCTAGATAGAACCTCATAGATGATCTAGATATTAAATTCGGAAATTTTATAAGCCGTTAAGAATTTTATATTTAGAGCCGAAGTTAAACCTTTTTCGGTTCTTCCGGAAAAATAGAAACATAAGAAAAATGTCAGTTTCGCACCTAATAAAATTCTAAGAGTTAGGATATATTTTAGAACTTCAAATAGGAGTTTGGACATGAGTTTTGGGTCTTCGAGAAAATCGGAACTAAGGGTAAAATGGTCATTTTACCCTAAAACTAATAATGTAACTAGTACGTCTTAATACTTATTTAATCTCAGAAGTTTTAGACTTCTATATACGTGAAAGTGTGCTAATACACTTATCGCCTTTAACAGGCAACTGAGCGGGTACAGTTACCGAGCAAGTGGTTACTAAAGAGTCGAGCGTTATAACAAGTAAGTCCTTTGGGCTTACTTAGCTGACTGCTAAATATGAGTATAAATGATGATGGTGGTGTGTGTTTGACATGTTAGAGAGATAGGTTGTGATATATAAATACCGACCTGTATTTTGGCCTAAGAGTAACGGGCGGTGGCATTCCGCTCAGTAGCTCGCAGGGCGCTGGGGGTTTCTTTCGGGACTAGTCCACACATGGTTTGTAGTGACGCTACCAAAGGAAGTCAGCTATACCTACACCAGTTGGATAAGGAACGGAGGCGAGAACTAATAATAGTTCTCGTGCCACAACTTAAATTGAATAATGTGAATCACTTAAAGAACAGATAATAATTGGTTGAGTGCCAGCATGATGTTTGTTTATTTTTGTCTCTGTTTGTGTTTGTGCTGTTATCTTTTTACTTATATTTGGTTAGTTTGCTAACGGTTTATCCGTGTTGTAGATCTGTAGAGATAGACAGTTGCAGAGAGATCCGGAACGGATGGTCAGCCGGGTCCACGTACTCATTAGACGGGGACGGGGGAGTCTTCCATACGTCATGCATGTTATGTATCTTGATATATGTTTGTAAGGCTGTCACATGTGTACGTTTATACCATTAAAAATATTATGTTTTAGAAATTGTTTTAAATACGTTTGTGCCTTGTTGTAAGATCCAAGTAATGTTGTTGTTAAACCAAGGTCGGGACCCATTGTGAGGTCCTAACCAGTAACTCCCCGAGTTCCGAGAATTTGGGGTGTTACAACATGGTATCAGAGCCAGGTTGGCAACAATGGCACTTGAAATCTTCCGAAAGACCGAATGTATAAAATAACTAAAACCCGAAAGGGGTCTAAGATTTTTCAAAACGGATTTCTGTTTTTACACACGTGCATAGTCGGGTTGTTGGGTTAGTAGTACGTCGGACCACCATCGTTCTCCGTGGATCTCTGCAGCTTGGAACGATAGGTGAGTTAGTATATAGACTTATATCGATAGGTTTTAGTGTAAATTATATATCTGTGTGTGTGTAGTATGCTAGTATCCTAAAGGATATCTTGTATTCTTTAGTTGTGATATCATGAAGCGATTAGCGCCTCATGATAAATCGGTAACGAGTTTGAAGAGTTTTCCACACGAGATAAGGGATTCAGACCAAGATTTAGTATGATACTCTGATGGACGTCCTGGTGACTTATAAATCATCCGAATGACGGGTGGGCAAAGCAGTAAAGATGTTTAGAAAATTTTTACCGCCAGTACAACCGGATGAGAAAGAAGTTCCCGAGTTAGCTTAGAAAGAAGAAATTGAGAATCATGCAAGGAGCTCTGTCGTATGAAGTCGAGAGATGAATTAGAAGAACCATGCAAGAGACGACGAGAGCGTAGAATGGAGATAAAAATTGAGAAACAAGAATCATATAGAACGGAGTACAACCAAGAATTTCGGGGTAAAGGACGTGACTATCAAGACGGACGCCGCCAGAAGCAAGCATGGACATGAGAGTACAAAGAAGATAGAGTGTCGACCCAGTTGTGAGAGGTTAAAAGGTACAAAGATAAAGAGTGAGTTTGATGATGAGAAATAAATCCTGTAACCATGGAGGCATGTGGAGTCCTTCAAGGATATGAGAGTTTTGAATGAAAGTCCGACATAAGTATCCAAGAAACTAGAAGTCTAAAACTGAGACAACGAATTTTTATAAAGGCGACATGATCAAGACGACACTAAACAAGGGGAAGAATGTGGAAAAGTGATTTGGTGGACTCAAGGGTCCGCAATAATTTCTCAAGTACAAAGAGATTTAAGTTACCAACACTAACGATTCATAACAGAGAACCGCAAACAGATGATGACTAAAGTAAGGAGAATCGCGAAGACACGCTTACAAGCTAATGTGGAAGACTTGATGAACTCATTGGTGACAGATGAATACTAGGACTAGACTCAGAAGAGTATAGTGACCTCATAAGAGAACAAGAGAAGTGCAGACTGTGGAGGAAACTAAAAGAGTATTAACAAAGAAACTAGAGGAGATAGATGTTGACCAAGTCTATCAAACCTCAAAAGAGATAGAAGAACAATAAGCCTGTGATTTTATGGAAGGTCAACTACATACCAGTCAGTAATAATTGAGACATAACACGTGCGGGTCTACCAGTGGTACTGGTTATCACATAAGGAGGATAACTATAGAACGATGAACGAATTTTATAGACGTCTAGAGGACCCTTCAAGAGATCAACAACGACAAATGTGAAGCTAAATCGATCCGCGTGCTAGCACCTTAATAATAACATGAAGACCAAGGGAAGAGTGTGAAGAATTTACTGCCTACTGGCTAGGAAAAGGGTGCATATCACAGTTAGTACGGATGGATTATAAAAGAAGAACTAGGGGAGTAAGAAGAAGTAGATAATTTTGATCAGATCCTACGTCAGACCATATAGAAGTTACTTAGCATTCCACACAAATAGAGTTGCTTGAGTTGGGGAAGCAGTTAGAGGAGTTAGCAGAGAAAGGCTTTATATGTCCTGGTGTTTCTCTCTGGGGCACACAGTATTATTTGTGAGGAAGAAGGATGGATCGATGAGGCTGTGTATTGATTACCGGGAGTTGAACAAGGTCACCATCAAGAATAAGTATCCACTGCCTCGCATTGATGATCTGCTGGACCAGCTGCATGGAGTGTTAGTGTTCGCAAGGATGGATTTGAGATCGGGTTATGACCAGCTGAGAGTGAGAGACCAGGACATACCTAAGGCGGCCTTCCGGACTAGGTATGGCCTCTATGAGTTGTAGTGATGCCATTCGGGCTCATTAATGTGCCAGTAGTATTTATGGAGTTGATGAATAGGATTTTCATCGACTTCTTAGACCAGTTTGCAGTGGTCTTCATTGACGACATTCTAGTTTACTCTAGAAGTCGAGAGGAGCATGCCGGACACTTGAGGACAGTACTGCAGATTCTACAGGATAGTCAGCTATATGCTAAGCTATCCAAGTGTGAGTTTTGGATGTCAGAGGTGGCCTTCCTAGGCCATGTGGTGACTGTTGAGGGGATTAAGGTCGACCCGGCGAAGATTGAGTCAGTGTCTTCTTGGCAACCTCCGAAGAACGTGAAGGAGGTTCGCAGTTTCCTTGGATTGGCAGGGTATTACCGTCGGTTTGTGGAAGGGTTTTCCCTGATCACCCGACCACTTACTTTCCTTTTAAGGAAGACTACTCGGTTCGTCTGGTCTGAGCCGTGTCAGCAGAGTTTTGATGAGCTGAAGAGGAGATTGACGTCTGCTCCGATCTTAGCACAACCTGAGGGTACAGAAGCCTTCGTAGTGTACAGTGATGCATCCAAGCTGGGCTTGGGGTGTGTCTTGATGCAGAGGGGTAAGGTTATAGCATATGCGCCTCGACAGCTGAAGACGTATGAAGAGAACTACCCCACTCATGACCTGGAGTTAGCAGCAGTAGTGCACGCTCTTAAAATCTGGCGTCATTATCTCTATGGAGCGACCTGTCAGATCTTCACAGACCATAAGAGTCTGAAGTACATATTCACTCAGCGGGAGTTGAATAACCGCCAGAGGCGGTGGCTAGAGTTGATCAAGGATTTTGACCTTGAGATTCTTTACCACCCCGGAAAGGCGAATGTAGTTGCCGACGCTTTGAGTCGGAAGACGCCTCAGGAGAAGGCGATAGCTCGGTTGACAGTACAGCCACAGCTACAGAGAGACTTAGCTTGGTTGGAGATAGAGATCCAGTTCCCTGACACAGCTCATCAGTTAGCCACCATAGAGTTACTCCTTGACCTGTTGAGTGAGATCCGACAGAAGCAGGAGACCTGTCCGATGTGGACCCGGATCCGAGACCGGTTGTCACGAGATGAGGCACCTCAGTTCACTATTGGTGCCGATGGAGTGATGAGACGACAAGACCGTGTTTGTGTGCCATCAGACCGTGAGCTGAGGCAGAGGATACTAGGTGAGGCTCATACTACCCATTACTCCGTACATCCAAGAGCGAGTAAGATGTATAGGGACGTGAGACGTTCCTTCTGGTGGGGTGGATTGAAGCCTGATGTGGCCGATATGTAGCCCAGTGTGCGACCTGTCAGCAGGTCAAGATTGAGCATCGTAGATCCGGAGGAGAGCTACACCCACTTCCAGTACCCATTGGAAGTGGGAAGACATTTCTATTGATTTCGTCACTGGATTGAGGCTCAGCAGAGGTTTTGATGCCATTTGGGTGGTAGTGGACCGTCTGACGAAGACCGCACGTTTCATTCCGATTAAGGAGACGTGGCCGGTAAGTCGTCTAGCAGAGGAGTTCACCAGACATATTGTGAGACTCCATGGAGTACCGAGGACTATCGTATCCGACAGGGATGGACGTTTTACCTCGAGGTTCTGGCAGCAGGTGCATACCGCTCTGGGTACGAGTCTTCACTTTACCACTGCCTACCACCCACAGACTGACGGTCAGTCAGAGAGGACCATTCAGACCCTGGAGGACATGTTACGGGCATGTGTGCTAGATTGGGGACAGGTATGGCCAGATCACCTCCCACTAGTAGAGTTTTCATATAATAACAGCTGGCATGCGTCTATTGGGATGGCACCTTATGAGGCTTTGTACGGCCGGAGATGTCGTACACCGCTATGTTGGGATGAGCCTAGCAAGGCTGATGGAGTAGTACCAGATCAGATACAGGACGACATCGCCCGGATTGCCTTAGTCCGGGAGAGGATGTTAGCAGCTCAGAGTCGTCAGAAGTCCTACGCCGATAAGAGGCGTCGACCTTTGGAGTTTAGAGTAGGTGCACAGGTGTGGTTGAGAGTGTCACCTACGAGGGGAGTTAGACGTTTCGGCATTAAGGGGAAGCTGAGTCCCCGGTATGTCGGACCTATTGAGATCGTAGAGAGAGTTGGAGAGGTTGCCTACCGACTAGCACTGCCACCGAGACTAGAGGGAGTACACCCAGTTTTTCATGTATCTCAGCTGCGAGAGTACATTCCGGATCCGAGACACGTCATCAGCCATGAGGATCTGATAGTGGAGCCTGACCATACGTTTGTAGAGTACCCCGTAGCTGTCTTGGAACGCAGTACCAGACGTCTGCGATCCAAGGAGATACCTATGCTGAGGATCCAGTGGTCTAGGAGAGGAGCTGATGAGGCCACTTGGGAGACTGAGGAGAGTGTTAGACGTAACTACCCCGAGTTCTTTGCGGGGTTAGAGGTTACTCTTGTTTGACGAGTTAGTACTCGGATGTTGTGTTGTTTGACCTTTCAGGTTTTCTGTTCGCTCCAAACGGTGTGTGCAAGCTTTAAATTTATAACCCTAGACTTAAGCTTAAAACAAGGATGCGAACCCGCAGTGTACGGGTCAATCGTAGTAAAAGCAAGAAAATTCCAGGGGTCGATCACAGGGACTTAGTGAAACAAAGTCCAATACGGTATGCTAGTGTTGACGCTAACCACAAGAGCAAGTATACAATCAAAGATGAATAAGATGTCAAATAAGCAAACATGCAATTCTAGGGATTAAAGCATCTAGTTGTGGTTCCAACTCAAGATCTATAGATAAGCGGACAAAGCTGAGGTTTTTGCATGGGGAAGGTGTTTCTAAAGTGGAGTAGATCACCGGGTAAGTCTCACTACACACTAATCCCAAACCGTAACTCCTATTACCGGGTAAGTCTCAAGGAATTAAGATAAAGAACTATAACCTCAAACTAACACACCATCTAAGGGAATAGAATCAACCTTTACCGGGTAAGTCTCATCCTAAGCTTGCTTTGAACCAGAAAGGTATAATAAGAATAGGATTTGGCAAACTCTAACACATTAACTCTCAGTTAAGGATCGGGTAAGCCACCTCGGTCAGCCAGTTTCCACCCCGGCCGAGATGTTCATCGACTGAACGAGATGCTTAGGGTTAAGGTTAAAGACTCGAACTTTCAGGATCCTACTGTGATTAAGATCATTCTATCATTGTTTTTCCCACAACCTTCAGCCAATCACCCTAGAATCACACAAGGAAATTAGCCACTCATCATCATAATGAAAGTATTAAATATATGGGAAGAAGGTGAATATTTGAACAAAGAAGAATTTAATGAAAACACTTCAATAACTGAATCAAATATCACACAAAAATCGTTCCTTGGATAATGATCCAACAAGACAAGACAACAAGGAAAGGAATTGAAGACAATCTTACAAAACCCTCCAAAAAGCTATAAAGCTATAGTCTTCAATCTTCCTTCAACCTTCAAAAAGGTTCTTCAAATCTCCCAAATTGGAGTAGGATGCGGCTGCTGCGCTGATAAACCCTGATCGGTGGTATAGCGTGATGTTCAAATTGTAGAAAATCAACCCTTTTTATAGGAAAAATAAACCTCCAAAGATAATAAATCTTAAGAAGATATTATCCCATAAATATAGGTAAAATATATGATTCTGCATATCTCCTTCCTTCTAGAAGCTCAGCCCAAAAATATAGGATCACTTTCCAATTTTAAAAGATCTCAGCCAAGAATAAAATATTCTCGCCGCGTCCTAGGTGTTCGCCTCGGTCGAGTCGGCGTCTCTGGATCGCCTCGGTCGAGATGAATCTCTGGGCAACCGAGGTGACTCATAACTGAATGTAGAATCTCTCAAAACTGGTCCAAAGTAAATCTTTAATCCATGGCTATGCTTCCTGAATGTAGCTCCAAATGACTCTTGACTCCTTTTGCTCCTTTTTGATGCAAAACGTACCATATTACCTGCAATTACAACGAAACTAGGTGTAGACCTCGATTCTCGCAAAGGTAGATGAAATGGTAGTAAAATCACATAATGTACATACAAACATGCAGATTATGAAAGATAAAACGTCCAAACAAACCCCAAAATATAGACTATAATTCATGCTATCACCTGATGTGGCCGATATGTAGCCCAGTGTGCGACCTGTCAGCAGGTCAAGATTGAGCATCGTAGATCCGGAGGAGAGCTACACCCACTTCCAGTACCCATTGGAAGTGGGAAGACATTTCTATTGATTTCGTCACTGGATTGAGGCTCAGCAGAGGTTTTGATGCCATTTGGGTGGTAGTGGACCGTCTGACGAAGACCGCACGTTTCATTCCGATTAAGGAGACGTGGCCGGTAAGTCGTCTAGCAGAGGAGTTCACCAGACATATTGTGAGACTCCATGGAGTACCGAGGACTATCGTATCCGACAGGGATGGACGTTTTACCTCGAGGTTCTGGCAGCAGGTGCATACCGCTCTGGGTACGAGTCTTCACTTTACCACTGCCTACCACCCACAGACTGACGGTCAGTCAGAGAGGACCATTCAGACCCTGGAGGACATGTTACGGGCATGTGTGCTAGATTGGGGACAGGTATGGCCAGATCACCTCCCACTAGTAGAGTTTTCATATAATAACAGCTGGCATGCGTCTATTGGGATGGCACCTTATGAGGCTTTGTACGGCCGGAGATGTCGTACACCGCTATGTTGGGATGAGCCTAGCAAGGCTGATGGAGTAGTACCAGATCAGATACAGGACGACATCGCCCGGATTGCCTTAGTCCGGGAGAGGATGTTAGCAGCTCAGAGTCGTCAGAAGTCCTACGCCGATAAGAGGCGTCGACCTTTGGAGTTTAGAGTAGGTGCACAGGTGTGGTTGAGAGTGTCACCTACGAGGGGAGTTAGACGTTTCGGCATTAAGGGGAAGCTGAGTCCCCGGTATGTCGGACCTATTGAGATCGTAGAGAGAGTTGGAGAGGTTGCCTACCGACTAGCACTGCCACCGAGACTAGAGGGAGTACACCCAGTTTTTCATGTATCTCAGCTGCGAGAGTACATTCCGGATCCGAGACACGTCATCAGCCATGAGGATCTGATAGTGGAGCCTGACCATACGTTTGTAGAGTACCCCGTAGCTGTCTTGGAACGCAGTACCAGACGTCTGCGATCCAAGGAGATACCTATGCTGAGGATCCAGTGGTCTAGGAGAGGAGCTGATGAGGCCACTTGGGAGACTGAGGAGAGTGTTAGACGTAACTACCCCGAGTTCTTTGCGGGGTTAGAGGTTACTCTTGTTTGACGAGTTAGTACTCGGATGTTGTGTTGTTTGACCTTTCAGGTTTTCATGATGGTTTTGAGTGTTTCTGTTTCTCTTTTGTGATACTTGTTTGTTTGCTGTCTGAGTAACTGCGTGGTAGAAAACAAAGGTGTTGAGAAAACTAAAATATACCCAAAAATTTAAGTTTCGGGACGAAACTTCTTTTAAGGGGGCACTGATGTAATAACCGAAAATTTTAAGTTCCGGTTAAGGGAAATCATACAAGCTCGAGGAGATCATGGTAAATAAATAAATCTGCTAAATTAAACGAGTTTAGTTTTATCATTTTATGTGACCTAGATTCACATAAAATGATAAATTAAATTCCCGGGAATAATTTACGCTTTTAAAATAAAATCAATTATAATTTATAAATACGGAAACTAATTCCGTATTATATAAATTCCCGCAAATTAATGAGTTCCGGATCCGTCCTAAAAAGAGTTGGATTGGAATTAACCCGCTACTAGGCCCAAATTTCCGGTCCAGCCCAGCCAGCCCATTCCTAATACTAATCTAATTAACCTAATTAATAAAACCTAATCCTAATCCTGCGTTAATTCGATCGATCAATCCAACGCACCTCTGCAATACCGCGCTGCCTTGCCGCTGAGAAGAAGGAACCGCAACCACCGCCGCCAAGGCTCGCCGACCGCCTTGTGCCGCTCACCGCCGGATCCAGCCGCCCAGCCGCACGCCCAGCCGACTGGTAAGCCTCCGGCCCTTCTCCCTTCTCTCTTCTCCCTCCCGCACCTCTTTCGTTTCTGTCCGTTCGAGCCAAACTTGACCACCGCCGCGCTGTGGCAGTAGCTGCGCACCAGCCGGACCGCCGCCACCGTCCTCGGCTACTGTTTCCTCCGTCCACCAGTGCGCCGCCAGTGCCTCGCCGCTTCCGCCGGACCAGTCCCCTGCTGTCGCGTGAAGAGGTAAGCCGGTTTCCCTTCCTCCTTCGGTTTCGCTGAGTGCAACAGCAACTAACCATTTCTCTGTTCGCCGGTGATGCGAGCCAGGCACGAGCCTCCAACGGAACAGTGCAACAGTGAGTATACGAGCCATACCTCAGCAGCCGCAGGAGACGCCGGAACGCTACCGTTTAGAACCCTTAACGCCGGATTTGCAGATTTCGTAAGCTTGCTCCGTCCCTCTTCGTTTTCGCTGTCACCCATGTGTTGTGAACTGCTGTTGTTAAGCCTAAGCATAAATAACGTAAACGAGCTGCTGAGTATGTGCATAAATGAGTGGAAATGGCTGCTGTAAATTAATTTTATTTCTTCAGCTTTTAGGTTTCGAACAGCCCACCTTGTCGAACAATTATAAAATGTTTGGATAAAGATCCACCGTTGAATTTTGGATATGTTGTAGATGGATATATGTAGTTTATCATATTAAAATTTGGTGAGAAATGAACGGTCGGATTGAAAGTTACGAGCTCCCGAAGTTAGGTAGTTGAGCAGTTTTATTGAACTTAGAAAATTGGCTAAGTATAAGAAAGTAGAGTGAGGAACCGACTTTGGGAATTATTATAAAAATATCGGCTGAACAGTTTAGTGAAATTCTTTCTTCTAAGGCTAGATAGAACCTCATAGATGATCTAGATATTAAATTCGGAAATTTTATAAGCCGTTAAGAATTTTATATTTAGAGCCGAAGTTAAACCTTTTTCGGTTCTTCCGGAAAAATAGAAACATAAGAAAAATGTCAGTTTCGCACCTAATAAAATTCTAAGAGTTAGGATATATTTTAGAACTTCAAATAGGAGTTTGGACATGAGTTTTGGGTCTTCGAGAAAATCGGAACTAAGGGTAAAATGGTCATTTTACCCTAAAACTAATAATGTAACTAGTACGTCTTAATACTTATTTAATCTCAGAAGTTTTAGACTTCTATATACGTGAAAGTGTGCTAATACACTTATCGCCTTTAACAGGCAACTGAGCGGGTACAGTTACCGAGCAAGTGGTTACTAAAGAGTCGAGCGTTATAACAAGTAAGTCCTTTGGGCTTACTTAGCTGACTGCTAAATATGAGTATAAATGATGATGGTGGTGTGTGTTTGACATGTTAGAGAGATAGGTTGTGATATATAAATACCGACCTGTATTTTGGCCTAAGAGTAACGGGCGGTGGCATTCCGCTCAGTAGCTCGCAGGGCGCTGGGGGTTTCTTTCGGGACTAGTCCACACATGGTTTGTAGTGACGCTACCAAAGGAAGTCAGCTATACCTACACCAGTTGGATAAGGAACGGAGGCGAGAACTAATAATAGTTCTCGTGCCACAACTTAAATTGAATAATGTGAATCACTTAAAGAACAGATAATAATTGGTTGAGTGCCAGCATGATGTTTGTTTATTTTTGTCTCTGTTTGTGTTTGTGCTGTTATCTTTTTACTTATATTTGGTTAGTTTGCTAACGGTTTATCCGTGTTGTAGATCTGTAGAGATAGACAGTTGCAGAGAGATCCGGAACGGATGGTCAGCCGGGTCCACGTACTCATTAGACGGGGACGGGGGAGTCTTCCATACGTCATGCATGTTATGTATCTTGATATATGTTTGTAAGGCTGTCACATGTGTACGTTTATACCATTAAAAATATTATGTTTTAGAAATTGTTTTAAATACGTTTGTGCCTTGTTGTAAGATCCAAGTAATGTTGTTGTTAAACCAAGGTCGGGACCCATTGTGAGGTCCTAACCAGTAACTCCCCGAGTTCCGAGAATTTGGGGTGTTACAATTATCAACCTAACATGAAACTTGTCCCAAGCTTTGGAGAACTTTATAAGGTGCCTTCTCTTACTCCCTTTGAAATTCCTACTAAAGTTCTAGATTTCTTCAGGGATGCACCGAAGAGTTGGAGGTCTCTTCCGAAGGAACCTCCTAAGATCAAGATGAAACCTCCATTGAATTTGCTGAAAGTAAATGCTCCTTGGACTAAAAGGAGTGGAGCTAGCAAGCACTTCACCGCTAAGGCAATGAAGTGTTATTTGTTCAAGTATGGGGTCACTCACATGACAAAGACCTTGTACTATCCCCAAAATGGAGATGGGGAAGCTACTAGGATTCTCGAGAAGCTATTTTATCGATCCAGGAAAGGATGGGACGCAGGGCTAGATTATGTCCCATTAAAGTGCAGGAAAGCTAGAAGGATTCCGGTGAGAATCAAACCGTACAAGCTTGTACGTGGGAGATCTTACCATTTGCCGGTGAAATTAGGAACCGGAACCTTTTTGGAAGAGTTTTATGATGGATGTGATGAGCACTCCAAGGTGTTCGAGGTACATTGAGTAATTCTATGAGGAAAGGTCCAGCTAGCGACCTTAAACCAAGTGCTTCTTGGGAGGCAACCCAAGGTATTGCTTTATTTCCCCTTTTCTAGTTTTTTTAGATAGTTTGCTTTGCTTTGCTTTTGGCGTCCTCTAGACAGGAACCAGGTACTTTCTAAGGAAGGATTACAACTCAGGAGCTACACTGGAAGGACAGAAGTTCGAGAAATTGAGAGAACGGAGCTTGACTGAGACACATCTCGGGTTCAGTCACAAGACCTCGACCGAGATGTTCTTCGCTAACCGAGACGGTCTTATCTGGAGCTGTTTCTTATTTCTTTATCCAGTTCAGCTTTATGTCCGGTGAGTATTTTATTTCCTTAGACTTATTTTGACCCACTAGGGACAGTGTGTCCCAAGTATGGGGTGTTTATTGATGTATTATCTGACTCTTATGGATGTATGACTCGACTTTATATGATATTTATGTTTTATTTATGCTTCATTTTGCTTCTATATGTTTATCTGAGATTGCATGCATACATACAGGTTATTTGATTGAGAAAACGTAAAAAAACTGGTTTGAAAAAAATATTTGACCTCGACCGGGGCAGTTCTGGCCGAACGAGGTGTTTCACCTCGGTTGACCTAAGAACACCTCGACCGAGGTGGGTTAACTGAGACTTTCTAAACGATTTTTTTTGTCTTCTTATCTGGATATGATCTCAGTGAAGATCTTGCTTACTGACTGGTTTTAAAATCTTTATGTGTTTGAAAGGTTTTATAATATGTTTAAGTTGCTAAATGCTTTGTTTGAAATTTTTGGCATGTTTAGTACTTTGTTTTTATCCATATTATGTTGAATTTGAAGGTTGACACCACGTTATGAGTTCTCTCACTTTCTTCCTGGAAAGACCAAGGCAATTCATTCTTCTCTCTTCTTCTTCTTGATCATGCTTAGCCCCTCATATACATTTTTGCCTCCCTTTACCTATCCGGGAATTTGGAAGCAAGCGAAGTGGTGAAAGCAAGTGAAGTTAAAGTTGAGAAGATGGCTGGAAGTGAAAGTGTTAAGAAAGAAATAAATAGGTTTGGGGAAGTCAATCATGATGATGAGTAACTCGGCACCATTCACATAGCCGGGTGTTTGTGTCTTGCCAATGTCGGATTGAGCGATATTCCTAACGGGTCATGGTATTTGCATCAAGGGTTTGATGCATCTCAAGAAATTGATGATTGCTGATTTCCTAGGCTTCGGTTATTGTGCACCTTTGTCCATGCATCCCAAAAAGTAAAGTTAAAAGAAAAAGTGTGAAATAAGCAAAGCTTATTGGTGGAAGATGTTGCAAGTCAAAGTGAAAGTGAAGTATATCCTTTTCCCGGATTCTAGCACTACATTACCTTACATACATCCCTACCCTACACGTTTCTTGACCATTCTTTTGGGAAGCCCTTGAGACCTCGAGCTTGTTGATTGACTTAGTGGTTTAAACTGGATTATGCATGATTAATTTCGATAATTATGACTTATTATGCATTCTATGATTTTATGCAAAGATGAACAACTTTCTTATATTTATAAAATGTTTTGATCATATTTTGACTTTAAATTCCATGAAGTATTCTCTTAGAGTGATCTATGATTGTTGCACACCATAAAAATGTTTTGAAAGACTTTTCATTGATTTTTCTTGACTTATAATCCATTCTATCTTTCCTTTTATAAGCGGAACTTGCTTGGGGACAAGCAAGGGCTAAGTATGGGGTATTTTGATAGCATGAATTATAGTCTATATTTTGGGGTTTGTTTGGACATTTTATCTTCAATAATCTGCATGTTTGTATCTATAATATGTGATTATATTACCATTTCATCTACCTTTGCGGGAATCAAGGTCCACACCTAGTTTTGTTCTAATCGTAGGTAAAATGGCACGTTTTGCATGAAAAAGGAGCAAAAGGAGTTATGGAGTCATTGGAGCTACATTCAAGAACATAAGGAAACATCCAGGAAGCATAGCCATGGATTAAAGATTCACTTTGGACCAGATTTGAGAGATTTCACATTCAGTTGTGACTCACCTCGGTTGACTACAGAGTCACCTCGACCGAGGTGATCCAGAGGAGTCGACTCGACCGAGGCGAGCACCTGGGATGCGGCGAGAATATTTTATTCTTGGCTAAGATCTTTTATCTTTGGAAAGACGATCTTATATTTTTTGGCTTGGCTCCTGGAAGGAAGAAGATATACTAGATCACATATTTTACCTATTTTTATGGGAAGAGATCTTTCTAAGATATCTTATCTTTGGAGAGCAATTTTCCTATAAAAAGGGTCGGATTTCCCACAAATCCGACATCCTGCATACATCGGCTATCACCTCGCTTACATCCTAATACACCGCTGCAGCCATACTCTAGTTAGGAGATTTGAAGAACCTTTTTGAAGGTTGAAGGAAGAAAGTCTATAGCTTTTATAGCTTTTGAAGGGTTTTTGTAAGATTATCTTAGATTCCCTTCCTTGTCGTTTGTCTTGTTGGATTTCTATCCAAGGAATGCTTGTGTTATATAATTGATTCAGTTGTTGAAGCCTTGCTCTCAAGGTTTTCTTGTTCAATTATTCTCTTTCTTCCCATATACTTGATTAATACTTTCATGATGATGAGTGGCTAATCTCTTTGTGTGATTCTAGGGTGATTGGTTGAAGGTTGTGGGAAAAACAATGATAGAATGATCTTAATCACAGTAGGACCCTCAAAGTTCGAGTCTTTAACCTTAAACCTAAGCATCTCGCTCAATCGATAAACATCTCGGCCGGGGTGGAATTCGTCTGACCGAGGTGACTTATCTGATCCGAAACTGAGAGTTAAGTGTTAGAGTTTGCCAAATCCTATTCTTATTATACCTTTCCTGGTTCAATGCAAGCTTAGGATGAGACTTACCCGGTAATTCCTTAGTTTGTTTACCTAAGATCATAAGTGTAGGTAATAAAGGTTTATCCTTTATTGGGGTTTGAGTGTGCTTTCATTCCATCTTTGTGAGTTAGCCTGAGACTTACCCGGTAAAGGTTAATTCTATTCCCTTAGATGGTGTGTTAGTTTGAGGTTATAGTTCTTTATCTTAATTCCTTGAGACTTACCCGGTAATAGGAATTACGGTTTTGGATTAGTGAGTAGTGAGACTTACCTGGTGATCTATTCCACTTTAGTAACACCTCCCCTTTGCAAAAACCTCAGCTTTGTCCACTTATCTTTAGATCTTGAGTTGGAACCACAACTAGATGCTTTAATCCCTAGAATTGCATATTTCCTTTATTGACTTTTATCATCTTTGATTGTTTTAATTGCTTTGTGGTTAGTGATTGCTAAAGCTTACCGTAATTGGACTTTGTTTCACTAAGTCCCTGTGATCGAGCCCTGTAATTTCTTGCTTTTTAGTACGATTGACCCGTACACTGCGGGTTCGCATCCTTGTTTTAAGCTTACATCTAGGGTTATAAATTTAAAGCTTGCACACACCGTTTGGAGCGAACAACCAGATCCTAAGGACACTGACTTTGCACCCTTGCCCGGCCCTCTACTTAGAAAATATATTTCTTATGCTAGAACCTACGTCTTCCCAAGTTATTATGAGAATCCCACTAGATGATGGAGAAGCTGAATCCACATAATCCATTAACATAATTAATCTTAGGATGAAAATTATTTTACTCATCAAAATTTGTAAAAAATGAGATAGGTATTTTTTAGAGCACTACCATATAGTTAATTAATTTAAAACAACACAAATTATTTATAATTAACAGCCCAACATGCCCTAAAGTCTAATAAACTGGACATGCCTATAATGTACACAAACTATGTTATTTGAAGAATTACAGTTCACTTTGATAAGGTGAGCCTCATTGCCTCTGTGCTTTGTTCCTAGGCTCTACAACTATTGTCGCCTTGGTCCTTTCAAATTATAGTTTATTAAGAACCATTTATTTTCAAATTGTATCATCACAAGTGATAAGAAATGGAAAAGCAGTTATATGTCATGTAACCCCCCCCC
>BSUD01000003.1:41783571-41810644 GCA_033239045.1 Fagopyrum esculentum
CCCCCCCCCCCTCAGTTTCAATAGTATGATCCTAGTTATCTAGAATGGCTATGTGCAAACTCTTTAGGTAAGTTGATAAAGACCCGGATCTTACAACTATCGGGTATTGTATGGAGATGAAATACATATTGTAAATATGTTGTTCCCCAAATGATCAGTCACTGGATCACTTGGTAAACAACAATGAGATGAATTACTTATTAGCAGACATTGAGACTTATTGCTCAATTTACTTATGTCAGTGGACTAGTTGGCATGTCTTCACTCTTCAATGTCTCATCTCTCTAGGAACACAGTGGGATGAATTCCTTATTTTATACTCTGGTTTTACATTGATGAATTGGCTCTGACTTGCACGCTTTACTAATTTTCGAGATAAGATTGATAATACATTGATGAATTGGTATGTCTTCACTCTGTTACCTAACAAATATATCAGCCAAGATGAAGCTTATGTTACCATTCAGTAACATCTTAGTCTCTGTCACTCAACAGATACACAAGAAAAATTTAGGCATTGAAAGTTCAGGAAAGATATTTTAAAAAAGTTTACCATGCCCGACCACAAGAAAGCTCAATTCCAAATTCCGTCTAGTGAATAAAACTTCATATGCTTAATACATGCAAAAATCCAAGATACGGGTAAAGATTCAGAAAAGAAATACAACTTACAACAAATTCATAAAGGCTCAGGAGAAAGTAGTGTATTAACATTGAATCGCTAAAAGAAAAAACCAAGAAAATAGTGTATTAACAGTGAATCTCTAAAAAAATACAGCTTACAACAAATACATCTGCTTATCTAGATGATAGTCATTCCTCAATCTTCAAAACACAAAGGTTTATATTAACAATGAATCTCTAAATAACAGCAAAAAATCAGAATTTATATTCATCAGCATACTTGTTCTTCTGCTTACTACACAACCAAAAGGCTCAAGAGAATGTAGTGTACAAATCCATACTAGCCATAATCGATAGTCAAAAGAAGTGTTCAAGTTGATGTATTATAGATCCAAGGCCAATTAAACTCAAATCATAGACTAACCTGGTGGTGCAGACAACACGAATCGAGTACCGCGAGAACAATTGGTGCAGACAACAGTGAATCAATCCTGAGAATCTGCATACGGAAGAATTAACGTATTCCAGCCTTCATCGATACTTAACTCTCAACATTATTTGGGGAGACAACAATGAGTATCGAGTACCTGAGAGAAATCGGGGTAATTTAGGTTAGGTTTTGTCTCTAGGGTCTTTTTGCTAAATAACTCCCGAGTGCAATGCTCCCGGTATTTATTTTTTTGGCGGAAGGCGCGAGTTGTAGCGAGAGCAAATTAGCAATTCACGCTTTTTTCGGGACATTTTAAAACAAAATCCCTAGAATGGCTAAATGATTCTAGGGAGTTAAAATATAACTCCCGAGAGCTTAGCTTATTTTATATAAAAATAAATTCATAATTTTTTTAAGGGAGTTTTTATATTAAGTCCCGAGAGTTTTAATTTTTTCGGGATTTTTCTTAACACCCAAGAAAATTGTCCCGAGAAACTTAAAATTTGTACTAGTGTGTCATCCTAACTTCTCCAAAGTCTTCCAGCTTCCTCTTCCTTGAGAGAATCTCTTTCAAAAACTTTTCATAGGCGGGCATCCCTAGAATAGCATCAAGGAAAGGGATGTTAATGTGTAGTTTATTCATCAAGTCAAGAAACTTACCAAAATGTTTGTATAGATGTGCTCTGGCCCTTGACTGGGTGAATGGATGTGGTGGTTTATAAGCAGGAGGTGAGACATAAACTTCATATTTGTCCCTCGCTTTCTGGGACTCCACCTCGGTTGGCACCTCGACCGAAGTGTTCCTCGTCTAATCTTGGACCTAGGTGTTCTTCGTCTGCACTGGCACCGACCGCGGTACTGGATCTGCAGTTTTTAGTCAACTTCTTGTCATTATTGCCATAATATGTCCTTTAGGGTTGCTCTCTGTCCTTGCTGTGAGCTTCCCTCGATCTCTTGGCGCTTCATTCGCCTTGTTAAAGAATTGTTGCTCTAAGGCTTTTTGTGCCTTTGAAAGTGAAGTCATCGATGTCTCCATAGCATTGAGCTTGATCAAGATTGCCTCCAACACTGCATCTTTCTTCTCTGGCTGGGATGAACTTGATCTAGGCTCCTGGCTCTTCAATGGAGTAGAAGAAGAAGAGGAGGGGTTAAAAGCATTATTAGCATGAGAATAAGGGTTACCCGGATTTTGTTGATTAGATCTCCAATTGTTGCTGTTGGAGCCTCTATTGTTGTTGTGATTGTTGTTCCGTGACCCTTGGTAGTTGTTTCTTCGTTGATATCCTCCATCTTGCTCCTTCTTTGTGTGAGCTACTAAAAGCTCCTTCAATTGCTTCACATCATTGCTAAGCGAGATGAGTTGATTTCCATTTGATGACGTGTCTTGGAAGCTAACTCTCCTTGCTCCATTCTCGGTTTCTTGATGGGAGTACTTCTCCATATGCAAAGCTTGCTTTTCAATGAACTCTCAAGCTTCGTCTATTGGCATATTCATGAATGTGCCAGCGGAAAGTAGTTGGAGATTGAATTAAGTAGCTCCATCCAATCCCCTGAACTATATCTCGAGCAAATCTATCTTTGGAATCCCATGACATGGGCAATCAAATAGAACATCTTTGAATCTTTCCCATGACTTGGACAAACTCTCCTTGTCCTTCATGATGATTGCATTGATCTTCCCGCTCATTTCAGCGGTCTTGGAGGGAGGAAAGAATTTAGTTAGAAACTCCGTCGTCATCTCTTCCCAAGTGTTGATCTTTCCGGGTGGAAGAGATTGATACCAAGCAAGCGCCCTGTCTTTCAAAGAAAAATAGAAAGGCCTCAACTTGTAGTTGTTATTTTCCAGCCTTGAAGGTCTCAAGGTCTCCATCTGAATCTCATAATTTTGCAAATGCTGTTGCGGAGATTCCCTCTCTAAACCTTCAAATAGGCATTGTCGGATCATAGATAGAACTTGCGGTCGAAGTTCGTAATCATGTTCAGCTGGATCACCTAGGTTGACTCCTGGACGCCTCACTTGCTGATTAGGGTCCATCCTCTGTCCCAGGGTTTGTGGAACTCCAGCAAAAAGAACATCTCGGATACGCACCCGAGGTGGATGTATCTCGGCCGGGGCAACATGAACTGGGTCTTGCCTTGGTCGAGGATCTGGGATCGGTCGAGGCAGAAAATGGGCCCTTATAGCGGCCATATCTGCTTCAATATCTTAAGTTCTTGCGTGAGTCTGCTCTCTCTCTCTCTCGCTGCAGTTCTTCTTGGTTGAGGCGTAGCTGTTCCAACGCCTCCTTCAATTCGGCCTCAAGATCGCGATTGTCTTGATTGGCCATCTTAGCTTCTTTCAATCGACGTTTGTAGATCTTTTTTAGTTCGGGATCGTAAGGAACAATTTCCTTTCCAGCATGAGTTCTTCGCATACACCTAAGAAAAGATCCTGCGAAAACACTTGAATAAAGTGGTCAATAGCAACAAGGGCAGATTCTAGGGATTAAAGCATCTAGTTGTGGTTCTGACTCAAGATCTCAAAGGATAATGCGGACAAAGCTGAGGTTTGCAAGGGAAGGTGTTTCTAGGGTGGGAATAGATCATCGGGTAAGTCTCACTACTCACTATCCCAAACCAAAGCTCCTATTACCGGGTAAGTCTCAAGGTACTAAGGAAAGGAACTATAATCTCAAACCAACACACCACCCAAGGGAATAGAATCAACCTTTACCTAGTAAGTCTCGGCTAACTCACAAAGATGGAATGAAGGCACACTCAAACCCCAATAAAGGATAAACCTTTATTACCTACACTCATGATCTTAGGTAAACAAGCTAAGGAATCACTTGGTAAGTCTCATCCTAGGCTTGCATTGAACCAGGAAAGGTGTAATACGGATAGGATTTGGCAAACTAGAACACTTAACTTCAGTTTCGGATCAGGAAAGGTTCAGCTCGTTAAGTCAGATCCCACCCCGGCCGAGATGTTCTTCGACTGAGCGAGGTGTTCTAGGGTTAAGGTTAAAGACTCGAGCTTTCAAGGTCCTGCAGGGATTAAGATCATTCTATCATCGTCTTTCCACAATTTTCAGCCAATCACCCTATAATCGCACAAGAAACTTAGCCAACAATCATCATGATAACAATAATCAAATATATGGAAAAGGAATCAATATTCGAACAAGAAAACCTTGAGAAAAAGGTCTCAATAACTGAATCAAATAACAAACAAATTGCGTTCCTCAAGTCACAAATCAGCAAAGACAACAAACCAAAAGGAATCTAAGAAAGTCTTACAAACTCCTTCAAAAAGCATCTCCAACTATGATTCCTTCCTTCCTTGAACTTTAATCCTTCAATACTTCCTTGAATTCTTCCTTCAAATCCTCTAGAAAATCCCTCAATTGCTGGATGCTCTCAGCATATAAACATGGTTGAACTTGTGGAAAATTCAACCCTTTATATAGGAGAATTATCTTCCACAGATAATAATATCTTAAAAAGATAATTTCCTATAAAATATATCCATATCTCTAAAATAGATCTCCCAAAAATAATATCTTCATTCTAGAAATCCAGCTCAAAAATATAAGATATCTTCTTTCCAAAATTAAAAGATCTCAGCCAAAAATATGGATCTCGCCGGCGGCAGGGTATTTGATGACATGAATTATAATACCATTATAATCACGCATATTATAGAGGTTTACCTCGATTTACCTTGCATTTAGAGAGAACTTGTATACCTTTTAGGCTTTATTCATTTATATTTCAGAAATAGAGGTCTACACGAGTTTTGGTTGAATTGTAGGTAAATTCAGTGGATTTAGAAGTAAAAGTGGAGCAAGGAGCATCTAAGGCCATTAGGGAAGCTAAAGGAGTCTTGAGGAATCACAAAGAGCAAAGGAGTTGCGTAAAAGAGTCACAAAAGTGAGGAAGGAAACAAGCCAAAAGACGAGCATTCTCGTGCCATTTAACATATAAATCGGACGATTTTCTCCTATAAAAATCGTACGGTTTTCTATGTAAATCGGCTGGCATGATTTATCTATTTTTCGGCCCAAGGGTAAAGTCGACTCAAAGCCCATCACTTTTAGGCTAGAGAAGTGTTTTTCCAAGCGGCACATTAGCAACGAACTATAGATTGGAACCCTAAGAACGGAAATGGGGGGTCCGCAGTGGGAAATCTTTACACGTTTGAGAGAGATTGAAGATTCTTGAAGAAGGATTGAAGGGTTATTGCCGGGAAGTCAATCTTGATCATATTTGTGAGATTCCTTGTTTCCATTGCGATCTTTGTGGTTTTTGAACATAATACTGAGTTAATTGAGAGAAACTTTGATTAGGTTTGAATTTGGTTTACAGATTTGGAGATTATTGAGTTTTTATTCAAGATTCGGGTTTATTTGCTTTATTCACTCAATCTTAATTTTGAATTGATTTTGAAAATGGTTGGCTAAAACCATTGTGATTCTGGGGAGAATAGTTGATGATTGAGGCTTAGATGATGATACACTGAACTCATTCAAATATTTGGACCCTGACAGTTTAGATTTTAACTTTGCGACAATAGGAAAATCGGGTTGTTCTTGAGAAAATCGTCCGATTTAATCAAGATCCAGCCGATTTATTCCCTTGACGATCTTTAATTGAATTATTCCTTAACCAAAGTTAATCCTTGCCTAAATCCCAACCTTGCTTAACCTTTTTAACCTCTATTTGAGTGTATGAAGAGACTTCACCATTGATTCTATATTTAATAGATTAAGATTACGAGATTTGGGTAATAGAGGGACTCAACATCCTTTATTAAGGTTTTAAGTTTGCTTTCTATCTTTACCTTGGAGAGTCACATCTTGGGGTTTTGGGTAGTTAGTTTGAGTGTAATTCTTGTCCTTAGATCTTTCTATATTGCAGCCTCAACAACCCTTATAGAGAGAACCTCTGGATTTGACAAATAGGTTTCGGAACTTCATCGTACGATATCTACTTTTGAAACACATAACCTTTGCAATATAAACTATGTCCTTTGATCTTTAGAAGTGTCTTGAATCGAAAGCCGCAATCGGACACTTGAATCCTTGGAATCATTTCCCCTTTTATTAATCACAAAAGCTTTTGCACTTTGTTAGATAATTGAATTCAATTTTTTTCTCACCAAATCCTTGAGTTCGACTCTGGAATTTCTTGCCTTACTACAACTGATCCGTACACTGCGGGTTCGCTTTGCTTTAAGTTCTAGATATAAATTTTAGACTTTGACGCACACACTTTTGAGCGAACGAGTTTTTGGCGCCGTTGCCGGGGATTTGGTCCAGACCAAATTCGGTTTTCGGTTGTCTAGCTTGAGAGCTCTTGCTCTTGTGATTTCATTTGTCTACTTGAGTGATCTTTGCAGGTTCTTTAGGTATATGCGAAAGACTAGATCTACCAAAGATCTAGTTCCTTTCGATCCCGAATTGGAGAAAACTTTAAGAAGGAAGTTGAAGGAAAAGAAAATGGCTGAAAATATTGAGAGAAACATCCAAGTTGCGTTGGATGAAGCTCAACGTCAACTTAAGTTGAGTGAAAAAGCTCGTGTAGATGTTGAAACGAGTCATCAATTCAAAATTGATGAACTCAGGGCTATGATGTTGGACAAGAAGTTGGAGTTGAATGATGCTAGGAAGAAGAAGAATGTCAAGAAGCCAACTAAGTCCACTAGAGATGATTCATCCGACGATGAAGAACTCGATCCGGACATGCCGGAACTTGAGTAAATCAATCCAGTGATTCATCCCGTTCGTAACAACCCAAGACCACCGATTGTTCCTCGCATTCCAGCTGGGGATGTGAGAGTTTCTAATGGAGGAGATGAACCACGAACTCTGCGGCAAAGGATGGATCCAATTCAGCAAACACGCCGTCTAGGCGTGAATTTCGGAGCTAAGAACATCCAAGAATTCAGCTTTACCCCATAAGTCATCACCATGGTTCGCCAAAGTCAATTTGGTGGAGCAAGTGCTGAATCTCCACACCAACACTTGCAGAATTTCGAAATTCTCATGGAGACATTGAAGCCAAAGAAGGCTACCACAAGTAATTACAAGATCAAACCGTTCTTCTTCTCTTTGAAGGACAAAGCTCTAGCTTGGTACCAAACTCTTCCAACTACAAAGATGGCCACATGGGAGGATCTATCTTTAGAGTTCCTCACCAAGTTCTTCTGGCCATCCAAAACGGCGGAATTGAGAGGTAAGATCAATGCTTTTTCTATGAAACCTAACGAAAGTTTGTTTCAATCTTGAGAAAGGTTTTAGGATCTCTTATTGGATTGCCTACACCATGGCATTTCAAAGCTAGAATTGTTAGAGATCTTTTATAAGGGGTTGGATGTGGAAACACAATTCAATCTCCAATGTCTCTCTTGTGGCACATTCATGGACATGAGAGAAGATGATGCTTGGGACTTCATTGAGAAGAAATCCCAAGTGATTGAGAAGTACTCCCACCGAAAGGTGGATCCGAATAGCCGGAATCAAGGAGATTCGGGAGCTAAGTTGAACCACACTGCTCAAACACAAATATTTTCCCTCAACAATGAAATCAAAGAGTTGAAGGAAGTCATCAAAACTATCCTTCAAAAGGCTAAGGAGCAAGAAGCCAACTATATGGGGAGGGAGATAACAATCAAAAGAAAGACTACCGGAACAACAACTGGAATAACAACAATAGGAACTCCAACAACAGCAATTGGAGATCCAATCAACAAAATCCAAGTAATCCCTATTCACATGTTGAAAAAGCTTTAACATCTCCATATTCTTCTACTCCTTTGAAAAGCTAGGAGCAATCATCAAATGGATCAAACAAGACAGAGAAGGAGAAGACCGATCCCATGTTGGAGACAATCCTAGGAAAGCTACAAGGATTGGAGATTATATAACTTCGGTTGATAAAGCTCACAAGGCTTTAGAAAACCAAGTATTTAGCAAGGCCAGAGAAGTCCCAAGAGATCAAGGGAAGCTTCCCAGGAAAACGGAAGATAACCCGAAGAGAAGGGTTATGGCGATCACTACTAGAAGTGGCGTAACAATCACCGATCCTAAACCTAAAGTAGTTGAAACCACCACCGAAGAAGGGAAAGAAAAAGAGAAGGAAGATGTCTATATTCCTCCTCCCGCCTATAAACCACCTCTACCTTTTCCTCAATCTAGAGCTCGGGCACGGCTAGATAAACACTTCGGTAAGTTTATTGATCTTATGAGTAAGCTGCATATTAATATACCTTTTATGGATGCAATTTTAGGTATGCCAGCTTACGGGAAATTCCTAAAGGAAATCCTCTCAAACAAGAGGAAATTAGAAGATATTGGAGAAGTTAAGATGAGCACGGAGTCATCCGAACTCATCAAGACTATGACAGAGAATATGCCACCTAAGTTGCGTGATCCGGGATCATTTTGCATACCCATCACCTTAGGAGAGGTTACTTATGATGCACTTTGCGACCTTGGAGAAGGTGTGAGCATCATACCACTTGCTTTATGCAAGGCGGTTGGTCTAGAAGAGCCTAAACCAGTGAAGATGACACTTTACATGGCCGACCGTTCCATCACAAGGCCAGTTGGGATAATAGAAGACATTCCTGTAAAACTCGGTAAGTTTTACATTCCTATAGATTTTTTTGTTCTTGACGTTCCTGTAGATTATCCAGTTCCCATCATTCTTGGGAGACCATTCCTTGCAACCTTCGGATGCATGGTAGATTGCAAGAATGGATAGCTATCCTTCAATATAGGTGAAGAGAAAGTGGAATTCGTACTCTCCTCTTTAATCAAAGAGCCAGCTTTGAGAGAAGATGTTTTTCACATCTTTGATGAAGAAGAGTCTAGAGAGGTGGTAAGTTCGATCCTAATGAAAGATCTACTTCAAAAGGTTCTTAGTATGAGAATAATGAAGGAAGGAATAGAGCATGATTGTGATGATGAGGTAAAATCATTGGAAGATGTAGGGGAAGAGCCAAGAGAATGATTTGAAGAGTTGGAATTAACCCCGGAAACTGTGAAAAAAATCGACCTACACTAAATAAATCACACGATTTCTAAAAAGTCAAGTCGATTTTTGACAACAGGAAGAAAAATCGACCCAAAAATCGGACGATTTTCTTCAGAAGAGGGCGATTTAGTGTTGATTTCTCCGGTTTCTACGAATTTGACTGCAGTTGTTCTCAACTCTAATAGTGCACCTTCCCCATCTTCAGAGGCATCTCCCATGACATTAGTAGGTCATGAATCATCGATCAAAGCACCTCCTTCATTGGAATTGAAGCCCCTTCCTACACACTTAGGGCCCGTTTGGTTTGAACTCCGGAATCGGAAACGGAATGGAAACGAATATAGTCAATATGTATACCATTGTTCATGAAAGTTTTTGGAATCATTCTTTGTGGTTTGAAGGAATTGGAGTAGAGTTTGATTACTTTTGATACCCTATAGAGTAACAAAATGTGGGGAAACAAGTGCATTTTGTATTAATCCACTAGGAATGATTCCACAAAATTTCATGAATAATGATATACATATGGACTAAATTCGTTTCCATTCCGTTTCCGTTTCCGGAGTTGGAACCAAACGGGCCCTTAAGGTATGCATTCCTTGGGCCTAACTCTACATATCCTGTTATAGTTAGTGCGAATCTAAATGATGATGAACTAGAGAAGCTTATGAATGTTCTAAGACAACATAGGAGAGCATTAGGCTATACTATTGATGATTTGATAGGCATTAAACCTTCTCTATGTATGCATAAAATCTTAATGGAAGAGGATTATAAACCTTCACGTCAACCTCAAAGACGGTTAAATCCGATCATGAAAGAGGTAGTGAAGAAAGAAATCCTTAAGCTACTTGATGCATGTATCATCTTCCCTATTTCTGATAGCAAGTGGGCGAGTCTAGTGCAGGTAGTACCAAAGAAAGGAGGCATTACCGTTGTTGCCAACAAAAACAACGAGCTTATTCTCACAAGGACAGTTACGGGATGGAGAATGTGCAACGACTACCGTAAGCTGAATGTGGCCACCACGAAGGATCACTTTCCCCTTCCTTTTATTGATCAGATGTTGGAATGGTTAGCCCAACATTCTTACTTTTGTTATCTAGATGGATATAGCGGTTTCTTTCAGATTCCCATTCACCCGGATGATCAAGAGAAGACGACCTTCACGTGCCCTTGGGGTACATTTGCTTATAGAAGGATGCCATTTGGCTTATGCAACGCTCCAACCACCTTTCAAAGGTGTATGATGGCAATCTTTTCAGAATATCTAGAGAATATTATGGAAGTATTCATGGACGATTTTTCGGTATATGGTTCTTCCTTTGATAACTGTCTCTTTAACCTTTCACTAGTTCTTAAGAGATGTGAAGATACTAACTTAGTTTTAAACTGGGAGAAGTGTCATTTCATGGTCACCGAAGGAATTGTGTTAGGTCACTTAATATCAAATAAAGGAATAGAGGTTGATAGAGCTAAGATAGAAACTATTGAGAAATTACCTCATCCATCCTCGGTGAAAGGAATTAGAAGCTTTTTAGGACATGCAGGCTTCTATAGGAGATTCATAAAGGATTTTTCTAAGATTTCAAAACCCTTAACTAATCTTTTAATGAAAGACGCAACTTTCGAATTTTCGAAAGATTGTCTAGAAGCTTTTTGCAAGATCAAAGAGGCTTTGATTTCAACACCCATCATCCAACCACCCGATTGGACTCTTCCTTTCGAGGTCATGTGCGACGCAAGAGATGTCACTATAGGAGCCGTACTCGGACAGAACAAAGATGGTCGTACACACGCCATCTACTATGCAAGCAAGACGCTAGACGAAGCTCAATCGAATTATGCCACTACGGAAAAAGAGCTTCTAGCCGTAGTTTTTGCTTTTGAAAATTTTCGTTCCTATCTTGTAGGCGCAAAGGTGATCGTCTATACGGATCATTCAGCGATCCGTTACATGTTCACAAAGAAGGATGCGAAGCCGAGGCTTCTAAGATGGATCTTACTCTTACAAGAGTTCGATCTAGAGTTCCGTGACAAGAAGGGCTCATAAAATTCAGTTGCTGACCATCTTAGTCGTCTTCCACATCTCGCCGACGAGACGGATGAGCTCCTTATAGACGACTCATTCCTTGACGAACAACTACACTAGATTGAAGAGTGTCTTCAACATATCTCGAAATGTAATGATCCATGGTTTGTTGACATTGTGAATTACCTTGT
This sequence comes from Fagopyrum esculentum, assembly GCA_033239045.1. Lineage (NCBI taxonomy): Eukaryota > Viridiplantae > Streptophyta > Magnoliopsida > Caryophyllales > Polygonaceae > Fagopyrum > Fagopyrum esculentum. The sequence goes on from BSUD01000003.1 coordinate 41,794,867, forward strand.
TTGTCAGGAGATTCCCCTCGGTCTTTCATTTGCTCAAAGAAAGAAGTTCTTTAAGGACGTACGACATTTCTATTGGAACGAGCCTCTTCTCTTCAAAAGAGGTCCCGATGGCATATATAGAAGATGCATTCCGGAAGATGAAGTGGAAAGTGTCATCTGCCATTGCCACTCTCTACCTTGTGGAGGACATGCTAGTTCCCACAAAACTTGTGCTAAGGTACTTCGTTCCGGCTTCTTTTGGCCCACCTTATTCAAAGATGTGCAAAAATATGTTGCTTCTTGTGATGCTTGTCAAAGGACAGATAATATTTCTAGGAGGAATGAAATGCCCCTCAACAACATACAAGAAGTAGAGATATTCGATATTTGGGGAGTAGACTTTATGGGACCATTCCCATCCTCTTGTGGAAACCAATACATACTTCTAGCCGTAGACTATGTCTCAAGGTGGGTAGAAGCAATCGCTTCTCCTACTAATGATGCAATGGTAGTGGTAAAGTTCTTCAATATAACGATCTTCCCAAGGTTCGGGACTCCCTGAACCATCATTAGTGATGGAGGAACGCACTTCACAACCCGTCGATTTGAGACTCTATTGGCTAAGTATGAGGTGACCCATAAGATAGCTACACCATATCATCCACAAACTAGCGGACAAGTTGAGATATCCAATAGAGAGATTAAGGGAATTTTAGAGAAAACCGTCTCTAAAACACGGAAGGACTGGTCAATGAAGCTTGACGATGCACTGTGGGCGTAGAAGACTGCCTTTAAGACACCAATAGGTACGACTCCATATAATCTTGTTTATGGTAAATCTTTTCATCTTCCTGTAGAGCTAGAGCATAAAGCATATTGGGCTGTCAAGTGGCTCAACTTTGACATGAAAGAAGCCGGAGAGAAGCGGCTCTTGGATATCAACGAGGTGGACGAGATCCGGCTGAATGCGTATGAAAACGCAAAGATCTACAAGGAAAGGACGAAGCGTTGGCATGATATGCACATCATTCCAAAGGATTTGAAAGAAGGAGATCAAGTTCTTCTATTCAACTCAAGGCTTCGACTATTCCCAGGTAAGCTTAAATCCCGTTGGACAGGACCTTATGTAATTAAATGAATTTTACCCCATGGTGCAGTTGAAGTATGGGGTGAACAAAGCAGAAATTTCAAAGTACATGGCCAACGGTTGAAGAAGTACACATCGGAAGTTCCGGTTGAGGAGATAGCCCCTATCCTCCTCCATTGAACACCAAAACAACCACCGTCCAGCTAAAGACGATAAATCAAGCGCTTCTTGGGAGGCAACCCATGATAGTATAACTCTTTTCTTCTCTTATCACTTAGTTTAGCTTAGTTTAGTTGTTTTGATTCTTTTGTTTATTGGCTTTTGTTTGTTCCTCGATGCACTCTTGGTTTGTTTATGTCAAAATCGCAGGAAATTAGATCCAAATTGAGAAATCAATGAAGATAGGGGACACAAAATAGTTCAAATTGCAATCTTCAAGGTAAACAAGGAAAGAAATCGAGCTACACAAAGCAAATCGTTCGATTCAGGAACAGAGCAAGACGATTTTTGGCAACAAGGAGATAAATCGACCCCTAGATCGACCACCCTAATAAAAATCGTCCGGTTTTCTTCCTTGAGCTGAGAAAGTCAAAGAAAATCGCCCCGACAAATAAATCACCCCTAAAAATCGTCCGATTTTCTTCACTAAATCTCTGGCCTATATAAAACCTTCACCACTCGATTCTTTCATTCCACACTTCTTCATTTCCGATTTCCCTTTCTTCCAAAGAGCTGAAAATTGCCCACCCTCTCATCTCCTCATTCCTTAATCGTTTTGAACGATTCTTGACCCTAATCTAAAGCATTTTCAACAAGGAACAAGGATCTAGCAACAACAAGCTTGGCAATCGACTCATCCATCTGGAATTCAGGTTTTTCAATTCGAAACCTAAGTTTTTCGCTCGATTTTGATTCTTGCTTAGAGATTGTTTGTTTGCTGAGATTGATTGAGGGGTTTGCTTAGAAAAAACTATAGGAGACTGTTTGTGGTGATAGTTTGCTCAGAACTTTACAGAATTGTGAGAATTGTTGAAATCGACAGAAAAATCATGCCAACCTTGATAAATCGTCCGATTTTCTGTTAGAATAGCCCGATTTTTTTGTTGCAGAATGGAGACTTTGAAAAGAATCACTCGAAATGCGGGGAAGAAGAAAGGATCTTCTTCCAAATCCCCTCCCCCACCACCACCACCCTATCAAGCCAAACCAAAACTCCCCCCTCCCCTCTCAAAACATAAGAAGAGATATGAACGTCTCTTAGATCGACCTTGTAAGAGCCTAGTTGTTGATTGCTAAGAGAGGGAGCAGAGGAGCAGGGATTATGCCTGAGCCGCCCCTGCGTGACCCAGGGGGCGCCCCTGCGCCTTACCTGGTCCGCCCTTACGGCTCACAGAGCCCGCCCCTGCGGCTCTGTGTGCTGCAGCCGTCTTCTTTGACTGCTTTGACTCGTGCTTTACCTTTTTACCGTCCTATTTCTACTTCTTCTTCTTCTCTTTGATGAGGGTTTACCTTCAGATCTCTCTCTTTCCTTACGTACTTCTCCTCTCTTCTTCTTCTTCTTTTGCTTGGATCCTTGGTTGATCTTGTAAGGTTTGTGAGCTTTTGGTAAGAGATCTTGATAGCTTTGGTTGGTTTGGATGTTGTTGATGTTGCTGTGCCTTGCTGTGCCAGCTTGAGATGTTGTTGTTGCTGCGTTGCTTCCTAGAGAGCTTTGGTAAGCTTCCATGGGTCCTTTACCTTCTTTCTTCTTTTTCTTCTCCTTTTCTTTCTTTTCTTAGCTTAGTTTAGCTTTCCTTAGGATTGGTTCTTGTCTAGCCATGGTTTGGCTAATGATGATGTATATATGTGTATGTTATGTTGATATGTTGTTGTTGGAGTAAAGAGAAGTAAAGGAACGAGAGTAGAAGTGAAGAAGGAGCTGTAGTGGTGTCCCCGGCACACCAACCTCCCCTGCGCCTGCCTTGTAGCCGCCCCTGCGTAGGCCTGTGCACCGCCCCTGCGCCACTAGAGTGCCGCCCCAGCGCCTGCCTGCACCAACTGTGTGTTTCCTTTGGTTTTGCAGTTGTGTGACACTTATAGGCCTTCCTTAGGGTGCCTTTGTTCCCTCCTTGCCTAGTATGAGGGTTTAGGATCATGCTAGATGTGTGAGGTTGAGTTTTGATGACGTTATGATCGATTTATGCCTAGTATGGCTTCTGAGGATCGTTAGGTTTGTGTGAGGTTAAGATTGATCCTTTTGATCCCTTTGGGTCTAGGTGTGACCCTTATGTGGTTAGGAGTCTGATATATCTCCTTATGCCTTGTTTATAGGTTGTGCTATCCCTCTAGTGTAGAGGTGATCGTGGTTGAGTTGTGATCGAGGTTGAGGTAAGTCCGTAGGACATACTTCGCTAACATCCTTATATTGGGTGTTTGCATGAGTGGTGTGTGCTTTGTATGTTTGCTATGATAGCATGTGATGTCGTATTTACCGACCTATGTTTTATTGATTTCCCCGTATGCGTGGCTATGATAACCTTTCTCTTTCATCCCACCATGGAGTCTGGGAGGTTCTCTTGAGTCAGGCCAGACCGGTTTACACGAAGGGCGCAATCCACTCCAATAGGGTACACGAATTGTGTGACCGATACTAGTACGGCTGGCTAGCAGGCTCATAGGCGAGGATGTATCGGTCCTCGTGTCACATAGTTTCATATACATTATATCTATACGATTTAAGTGAATGACCATTATATTGAGATGAGTAAATGGGTAAATGAGTGAAAGCATGCTGATATGGTTATCCTTCCTTATGTGTGATTGTGCTTATGCATTTCTCTATGTATGTGTATGGATAGCTAATGGTTTATTACCATGTTGTAGATGCCCTACAGGATAGACATGCTGCTGGCTGATCTAGCAGAGTGGCAGGCCGAGGATGTCTCGTACAATAGGATGTGTGGGCTTTTGGTGTCTGTAATCTTTCCCTCCTGCGTGAGGATGGTCTTTTGTTTCCTCTTGTGTGAGGGTGTTATGTTCTTACTCGGCTATGATGTCTTATCTTTTGGGTTGTACAGTTTTATACAGTTTTATGTATTTGTTTTTATATCTGTCAGTGCCATGTTGTAAGGTCCAGCGAACTTGTAGTCAGGCTAGGGTCAGGATCCATTGTGTGAACCTAGCCCAATGTGGCACTCCGAGTCCCACGGATTTGGGGTGTTACAGTCCCTTTACCCCTCCTCGATACATTGTGCTAGATGACTTAGATTCCTTGTTTGTTCGAGAGGATGTGGATATGATGTTAGATAGAGTTGGGCTGAGTCAGTTTGCCATGATTAGGGAAGATGCTTACACCGATATCACCCTAGAATTCCTTAGTACGTTTGAGCATGATCCTAGAGAGAGGACGGTCTCTTTCCGCCTCATGAACCAAAACCATCTCAGTGGGAGAGTATGGTGGTGATAAATGGAGACCCGGAAATTCGAAAGAGGATAGCATTTACAACCTTTCCTTTAAGGTAGTGCATAGGATCCTTAGTGAGAGCTTGTTTGCACGGACGGAGACTCCGCAAAAGCTCAAGGCTGACGAGCTCTTTATCCTGTATTGTATGACTTGTAGCACCATCCCCGACATGACCTCTATGCTTGCTGACTATCTAGGAAAGATAGTCAACAAGGCAAAGGGTGACATTTGTGCTCGAGGCCTTGTTACTCATGTGGCAAAGGCATTGGAGTTAGATTTTTCGGATTTCACACTAGCTGAGTGTGCCCAGCCCTTAGGATCACAGAGATTGATAGCGAGACAGGTCTTGATTCCTCGAGGGAGAGGAACTCTTCATGTGCCCATGCTGTGGTCAAAGGATCCACAAAAGAAGCCATCCGAGATAGTGTGGAAGTCCGAATACACCATTCGGAACAAGAGGAATTGGAAGGAGACTTTTGTACTGATGCTTGAGGAGATAGCTCCTCCTCGTTATTATGATGATGATGTAGGTGACACTGAGGATGAGGAGGATTATGAGGCTGGAGTACACTAGGGGACCATGCTCGAGTTCGAGAGTGACACTTATAGTGGTCACGCCACGGATGCCATGGATACCGACACTCATGGTAGAGGACCTAGCCGGACAAGTCGAGGAACCGAGGAGACAGAGGATGAGATGCAGCCACCCCGTCACTCCTTTGCACACGCTCCTAGCCACGGTAGAGGACATGGACGAGGACATGGACTTCCCCGACATTTTAGAGACTTAGTCTCTCTTCCAGGGTCTACGCACCGACTACCATGATCTACACTCAAATTATCAGGCTCTCCACACCGACTACAGCACCTTGAACACTCAGTTCAAGGCATACCGGCAGGAGACGGATGCTAGACACTCCTCCTATGATGGCTAGATGAGAGACATGCACTACCATCAGTTCGGCCACTTTTATGACCCCAACGCGCCGATGTATCAATATCCTCCACCTCCACCACCAACCGAGGATTGAGTTCCCACTCCTTTTACATTGTAAGTATTTTTCTCCATCTTATGCTTGATTTTTCACATTAGGGACAATGTGAAGATTAAGTATGGGGTGGAGGTACTTACAATCTCTTTTAATTCATTTTATCACTCTATGCACTTTGTATTACTTTTGATGATTTGGCTTGTAATAACTCTTGCACTACTTGCTTTCCACTATGACATTCGCATTTCCATGCTTCCTTTCAAAAATTGAGTTTTCAAAAATTGTTTGTACTTCTTATAATGGAAATGACCTCTATGATGAGAAATGTGATGTGGAAAAGGCAAAAAGATGACATGGTTATGTTGAGATGTTAATTATAGTATGAATGAGCTTACTTTTCTTACTTGAACACATGAATGATTTATATGATTTTGATGTTTTGATAAGAGAATAATATAATGGTCGAAGCTATATTATATGTTCTTTTGCATCATATAAGAATAACCAAGGGAATTCACTTCTTCTCTAATTCATATCTTGTTCATGCTAGCCCCTCAATGAAATATGTGACCTCCTTTTTACCATCTGGGAATTAGGATAGGTGATTGAAAAAGGCATGTTTGATGTGGGAGGGCCAATAAAAATGTGTTAAGTGAAAGTTTAGCAAATTATAAGTTTGGGGACGTTGAAAATGAGGATGAGTAACTCGGCACCATTCACATAGCCGGGTGTTTGTGTCTTGCCAAAGTCCGATTGAACGACAAGTCCTAACGGGATATGGTATGTGCATCAAGGGTTTGAGGCATCTCGAAATTGAGAAACACCGATCTCCTAGGCTTTGGTTATTGTGCACCGATGTCCATACTCTCAAAAAGTAAAGTATTAAGAAAGCAAAGCTTTTACATGCAAAGCATGCGTGGTGAAGTAAAGTTCTTGAAGGTATTATGTTGTTCCTCTTTCCCGGATTAGCACCACAATTCCCGAAAAGAATTCCCCCCCCCCCCTTAACACGTTTCTTAGACCTTTCTTTGATTAGAAGACCTTGAGACTTTTATGCATGTATTTAAGATTTCATGGCTTAGACTTGTTTGATTTTAATTGCCTCTACATCTTTATCATGTCTTTTATTTGTGTTTTTGAGAAAGAAAAGAGAGTTAGTTCATATTATTATTATCATTGATAGATACCTTGTCTTCTTATTCCTTGAAAACACCACTTTGATGGTGATCCAATAAGAAGAAGCACTACCAAATGAAAAGTTTTTGAGTTTTCATGTATATATAATCCATGACATCTTGTATTCTAAGTTTGAGTCTTGCTTGGGGAAAATCAAGGGGCAAGTATGGGGTATTTTGATGACAGAAATTATATTCCATTATAATCATGCATATTATAGAGGTTTACCTCGATTTAATTTGCATTTAGACAGAACTTGTGTACCTTTTAGGCTTTATTCATTTATATTTCGGAAATAGAGGTCCACACAAGTTTTGGTTAAATTGTAGGTAAATTCAGTGGATTTGGAAGCAAAAGTTGAGCAAGGAGCATCTAAGGCCATTAGGGAAGCTAAAGGAGTCTTGAGGAATCACAAACAGCAAAGCAGTTGCGTAAAAGAGTCACAAAAGGGAGGAAGGAAACAAGCCAAAAGACGAGCATTCTCTGTTGAAGAAAATCGTGCCATTTAACATATAAATCAGACGATTTTCTCCTATAAAATTCGTACGGTTTTCTATGTAAATTGGCTGGCATGATTTATCTGTTTTTCGGCCCAAGGGTAAAGACGACTCAAAGCCCATCACTTTTAGCCTAGACAAGTGTTTTTCCAAGCGACCCATTAGCAAGGAACTATATATTGGAACCCTAGGAACGGAAATGGGGGGTCCGCAGTGGGAAATCTTTACACGTTTGAGAGATATTGAAGATTCTTGGAGAAGGATTGAAGGGTTATTGCCGGGAAGTCAATCTTGATCATATTTGTGAGATTCCTTGTTTCCATTACGATATTTGTGGTTTTTGAACATAATACTGAGTTAATTGAGATTGATTAGTTTTGAATTTGGTTTACAGATTTGGAGATTATTGAGTTTTTATTCAAGATTCAGGTTTATTTGATTTATTCACTCAATCTTAATTTTGAATTGATTTTGAAAATGGTTGGCTAAAACCATTGTGATTCTGGGGAGAATAGTTGATGATTAAGGCTTAGATGATGATAGGCTGAACTCATTCAAACATTTGAACCCTGAGAGTTTAGATTTTAACTTTGCGACAACAGGAAAATCGGGTTGTTCTTGAGAAAATCGTCCGATTTAATCAAGATCCAGCCGATTTATTCCCTTGACGATCTTTAATTGAATTATTCCTTAACCAAAGTTAATCCTTGCCTAAATCCCAACCTTGCTTAACCTTTCTAACCTCTATTTGAGTGTATGAAGAGACTTCACCATTGATTCTACATTTAATAGATTAAGATTACGAGATTTGGGTAATAGAGAGACTCAACATCCTTTATTAAGGTTTTAAGTATGCTTTCTATCTTTACCTTGGAGAGTCACATCCTGCGGTTTTGGGTAGTTAGTTTGAGCGTAATTCTTGTCCTTAGATCTTTCAATATTGCAGCCTCAACAACCCTTATAGAGAGAACATTTGGATTTGAACAAATAGGTTTCGGAACTTCATCGTACGATATCTAATTTTGAAACACATAACCTTGGCAATTTAAACTCTGTCCTTTGATCTTTAGAAGTGTCTTGAATCGAAAGCCGCAATCGGATACTTGAATCCATGGAATCATTTCCCCTTTTATTAATCACAAAAGCTTTTGCATTTTGTTAGATAATTGAATTCGATTTTTTTCTCACCAAATCCCCGAGTTCGACTCTGGAATTTCTTGCCTTACTACAGCTGATCCATACACTGCGGGTTCGCTTTGCTTTAAGTTCTAGATATAAATTTAAGACTTTGACGCACACACTTTTGAGCGAACAGTATTCGTCTCGGTCGGGACGCTCCTCAAGTTCACCTTGGTCGAGGTGACACTGTAGTTGACCGAGGTGAATCTCAACTGAATGTGAAATCTCTCGAATCTGGTCCAAAGTAAATGTTCTTAATCATTTCCATGCTTCCTGAGTTCAAAGCTAATTCGAAAACCCTTCGCAGCGATGCTGAAATGGCCACCCTACAGCCGTATACAAGCCGTTCTCCGGATGTTTCACTAGGTTGTTGTAGATCTCGTGGGATAGGCTTCGAAGATGGGTTTTGACACCGATGTCTCGATCCGTATGGCCGTACACTCTGGCCATTTCGCCTGTCTAATCCTTTTAATCTTGAATCTTTCACTTCAAAGCTAATTTGACGGACTTCGTGTTACAGTTCTTTAATCATATGGATGTTCACTTCATCTCTGATTTTACGGAGGATGCAATCTTGGAACATTTGATTTCATAAATGCGTGAAACACATAAAACTCAAGGTAGACACGGATATATAAAAAGTTGATGATTTCTGTTTAAATAGGCATATATGGGATGGAAAAAGGATGTGATATGCATGGAAACAAGGTGTAAAAAGTGTTACATTTGACACTCATTAAAATACCCTATACTTAAATCATGCTTGTCCTCTAGTAAGATCATGTTGTATACATGTTATGTGTAAGAATAGATGATTGTATCAACTAAGAGGAAAACATATAACTCAAACCATGTCATCATAACATCAATCACCGTAAGAGGATAAATTAAGAATCATAGTCATCCAAACCGCTCAAGGGTAATGTGTTTGCTCTTAATCTCACAAGAAGAGTTTAGGGATATATTAATGAACTCTCAAACTAAACAATCATAAATAGATCTTACCATAGCCTTGTCAAGGTATTTTCTAAATGCACTACTTGCCAAATTAAACTAATATGCAAGATAAATATAATAATGTATTTTATAAAGGTGTAACGGGGATATGAGACATGGAAAATTGATGTTGCAAAGAGTAGGTTAAAATGGAAAATTATACCCAGGACATCGAATCTTTGTAACTCAAAATTCCTTCAAGGCATTGTCGCTTCACACTTTTCTTCATCATTCGTACTTCTTCATGAACCATAACACTTTGAACTTTTTAGAACTTGATATTTCTTCTAGGGATAAGCTTTGGCTTCACTTTTGAACCAAACACTATTTACTCGTTACTGCATATTTCACGGAAAATTTTCATCTTCTCCAACAAACATAGAAATATCTTCAATAATGGAATATGCATCCAAAATTGTGCATTCAATTCTTGAATTCACTTTCGCACTTTGAGGAGTATCCCATACTTGATTTCTTCATTCTTTTGTTTCCATCACAATCCCGGATAGGGAAAATGAGGCTATACACAACTATGAGGCATTTTTGAGGAGCACCAAAGAAGGGGGAGAAAAGGCATGAATTGACTAATAGAAGGGAAACATATATAAAGGTGGAAAATTCACATAGGCTTATCAAAGTGAGCCTCAACTATTTAAATATCAATGCATAAAGAATCAAATGAGCGTGTATATTTGAAAGAGAGTCAATCACAAGTTCTAGAAGAAACTAAACATGTTGGAGATCTCTCAATAATAAGAAAGAAAGAACACATGAAAATGCATGTTCAAAGGTTAGAGCACTCACAAGGGTTATGTTTTGGAAAGCTAAGCATCAATAATCATCCAAAAACTCATGTGCATAAACAATAGCAAGATGTAGAAATCCAAAGTATCGTTGACAAATCAAGAGTAATAGCATGACACATTCTAATTTCTAGAAGTAATAATGATGAGAGTCAACTCAATCTATGTTGAATGCAATATATTTGTTGTTTTGTGTTTATGAATGCATGAGAAAAGGGAAAAGACCCAATGAAAGGGAAAAATGCAAAATATGAAACGTGTCACATGATATGCGAATGTGAGTAAAGTGCCCCATACTTAAACTACACATCGTCCTCGATGTGAAAAAGAATTAAAGAGAAGAAATTACTCACAAAGCAATGAAAAGCATATGGTGGTAAGGGAAGTAAGGTGGTAGAAGTTGGAGTGAGGTGGAGCCTTTTTGAAGTCCACATGTGTAATCCAAGAGTCCTCGAACATCTCTACATAAGATATATGTTCGCCACTTAGCGTGCGTGCAAATAAGCTTTAAATTTATAAAACTAGAATCAAGCAAGCAAACCTGCAGTGTACGGATCAGCGTAGTAAAGCAAGAATTCCAGAGTATCGAACTCAGGGAATTGGAGGGAACAAATTCAGTTCGCAAATTGTCAAGCAAGTGAATGTAATAAGCTTTGCAAATACTGGGAAAACAGCAACCCTAAAGATCCAGGTGTCTAATTGTGGCAATCGATTCAAGATATACTAAAGAACTAAGGGTAGAGTTAAGAGTTGCAAAGGTATGCTAAGGTAAAGCAATGTACGGTGAAGTTCCAAGGCTTTATATGACTTATCTAAAGACACTCTCTATAAAGGTTGTTGAGGCTTCAGTATAGAAAGTATCTATGAATAAGGATTAATCTCAAATACCCAAACTTGTAACCCAAGGAACAAGACTAACTAAACCGATTAAGGTTGTGACACTCGAAATCGAAGTAGAGGTTGTTGAGGCTTCACTACTACCTGGAAAAGGGCAAACCTAGACTAGATTAAAGCTAATCTTTAACCTTGGATCAAAGTAAAAGCAAAGTTCATAAACTAGGGTAAATCACGGGTAGTTCTTGAGTTCCACGGCCGTGGAAGTTCAAGAACAGACCGTGATCTTGGTTCGTCGACGAGATCTCTCTAACTCTCAGGGTCCAATCAAATTACGATCAATCATCATTATCTAAGCCACAATTATTAACCCTTCACCTTAGAATTGCTAAGGGTTTTATCCAATAACCATTGTCATGATATTACAAATCAATTTAAGAAGAATGAAAGATGAAAACCTTCGAAAACTCAAATATAACTCAAAGTCAATCTCAAATCCGAAATACAAATCGGAATATTCAATGGATTCGGTTAGAACACAAAACCTCACAAAATCTAAGGCAACTATGAAGAACGGGATGTCAATCCGTCTTCAATAACAAAACCTAGAAAAATGGTGCAACTTCCGCCACACAAGATCTTCCGAATGCGTCCTTCTCCGAATCTTCCCTGTACGCAATAAAATCTTCAACCCTCCCTCTCTTTGGGGATCCAAATCCTGGGGTTGTCACCGTCCGTTCTTCAATGTTGAAGGCTATCGAGTATTTGTAGGGATCAAACTAGGGTTTAACGATGAAACCCTAAATATTTGGGCTGAAAAGAAGTCGAGCTGCCGGTATCAGAAAATACTCTGGTCTATCAGAGAATACTTTGGCGGGTCAGACGGTATCAGAAGATACTTTGGCGCGTCAGACGGTATCATAAGATACTTTGGGCCGCGTCTGATGGTATCATAGAATACGTTGGGCGCATCCTAACTTCCTTTTATTGCTCCTTTTTGTCCCGCTTCAAGGCTTAATCCTTAAATGTGCTATTTCGCTCCATAATTCGCCAAATTACCTACAAATGCAATAAAACTCTGTGTAGACTTCTATTTTTGCAAAGTAGGTGAATATAACCATAAATGCCATGAATGTATGTCTATGCATGCAAAATAAAGGGAAAATCTATATAAATACATGCCTAAAAATAGGTCATAATTCATGTCATCAATATACACAGTAGTCATCATCTACAAAATGGAATTATCAGAAGAAAATAACAAAAGAAAATGACAAAAAGGGAAAAATAAATCAAACCCATGGGTTGCCTCCCATGCAATGCTTGTTTTAGGTTGTTAGCTCAACCCAAGTGGATTACTATGGAAAAAATCTTTAACCACCACGTATAGAGGTGTAAGCAAGGTGTGTATCGGCGGAGTGCTGGAAATGGACAGGGACGAACAAGAGTCTCTTGTAACGTCGAGGGTGGGTGTAACGGTGTTCTTGAGGTAAGAGTGAAATGATGCGTTTGTGGGTGATAGATGGTAAGGGGGTGTGTGTAGGATAGGATATAATGGTGGAATGGTAGGTATGAGAGAAGAAGGTGGGATGGTGGGTTTTGGAGAAATGGTATATGTGGGAGAAAATGTAGTCTTAGAAGTGATGGAAGGTGTTGGAGAAGGTTGGCTTTTTGAGGTGATGAAGGGTGATGATGAGAGGAAAGTGAAGGATTGGGTGGTATGAGAAGTGTTTATAGGATGATATAGAGTGTAATTTGAATGAAGTGAAGGTGAGGTAGGGTTTGAGGGGATCTTGGTATCACTCTCAAATTGTATAGTGATGTATGGAACTTTTGATGGAGCCTTTTGAGTGCACGATACGGGCATCAAAACAGGCGGCCTATGGTCGTCAAACGGATTGTGTGGCCATGTATTGGCCTTTTTGTGGCCGTCTGACATTGAATTATCGGAATCACCATTTCTTGTGGTTGACGAGATGGGCAAACTAGCAGTCTAAATGGTCGTAGATGGTCGTCTGGTGTCCGTGTAGTGGGTGTTTGAATTAAATCCGAGACTACGACCTTTTGAATTAACTCCTAGAGAATTTCCAGAGTTCATCAAAACGGATCCCTGCGGCTAGCCCTACGGTCATTTATCTGGCCATAGTAGGTGGTATATTGGCCGTTTATGCTACTTTTTGCGCTTACATCCGCTGAATTATTTAAATTCACCCAATCTCAACTTTTTCTTCTTCAAAAGGTTGGAGCATCCAACGTTGCTTGAATATCTTCCAAAATGATAAATCCCTCTCGAATATAACGTTTAGGGAGATTAGAAAGAGTAAACTTCACTTTTTTCATCAAATCGAAAGATGATGAATCCCTCTCGAATGTCAGTGAGAGCACCTACAATGGATAGGAATGGTCATCCAATGGTCACATGGACATGAGTACTTGCATCAACATCAACAACCATAGAGTCTACAAGCATCTCATGCTTGTCAATCCTCACAACAATATTCTCAAGCATTCCAACACGTTTAATACCAGTTGTATATGCTGGAGTTAAGGTAAAATATACGGGTGATAGTTGTCCAACTTCCGAATGTTTTCACATCTAGACTGGAATCACACTAGCTCCGAGATCACAAAAAGACGAGTGCTTCTTTCCACCAAAGGTCAATGGGATGCAAACGCTTCCTGGATCTCCCTTCTTGGGTGGCTTCTTCATACTAAGCATGACACTACATTTTGTAGTTACATTAATAGAACCTTCATAATTCCTTATCTCCCTGTTTGATAGCAATTCCTTCATAAACTTGAAATACCTAGACATTTGTTGTATTGCCTCACCAAGTGGGATTTGCATGTATACATTCTTCATCATCTCCAATAATTTGCGAAAGTCTTTATCCAACTTCTTCCTATTATGAGTTTCAGGAAAAGGAAGAAGTCTATAATGTTTAGGAGGCGTAGAAAAATTACCTCATCAGGAGTAGCTTTTTCTTCAACAAGCTTCGTCGTAGTCATTCCGGGAACTACAAGATCAGTTGTTTCTTTTCTGCTCCTCAAAATGATAACACAAACTCCTCTTCACTTATTGTCCATTGTTCTTGGGTTTTTTCCTTGAGCTTTCTCGAATTGTTGACTCAGTTGAACAACTTGAGTTTCCAACATCTTATGACTTTTCTGAAGTACCTCAACAATTGTTTCCATTTTGTTGAATTTCTTTGACATACGAATGACCGAGTTCCTAATATTTCAAGTTGATCCAGTAAGTGTCTAATGTCTATTGACTACCCTCTTAAATGTTTTAACTTGAGTGGTAGATTCGGGAGCAGCTTGTCAAGCATCTTATGACTCTTCCCAAGTACCTTGAGCTTTCTTGAATTGTTGACTCAGTTGAACAACTCAGTTTCTAACATCTGAGGACTCTTCCAAAGTACCACAATAAGTGTTTTCATCTTGTTAAATTTCTTTGACATACTAATGGTCGAGTTCCTAATATCACCAATTGATCTAGTAAGCGCCTACTTCCCATTAACAAGCCTCTCCAATACTTTATCTAGAGTGGTAGATGCGGGATAAACTTGTCTTGCAGCGGGTGCTTGATTAGGGATGAGATCTCTAGGTTGGAAATTCCTTCTTGCGAAATATGGGAAATTCCTTTGAGGGATGAGAGGTTTTGTGTAGGCATTGTCCAATTGATAACATATTTGATTTCCTAGATAGTTGATTTGTTCCGATCCTTCATAGTAGTTCATGTGTTAATTGAAGTTGGAACAATCCTCCATCTCATGTCCCGCTTCTTTGAAAAATTGACAATTAATATCCAAATTAGCAATTGAGGAAGTAAAGTCATCATCAACTAGCTTCATCAAGACTTGTACATTCTTTGATAGCTTTTTGATCTTGTCATTTTCATTGACATTATAGACACATTGTGACTTGGTACGAGTCTTGGCGTACTTCCTTGTACGTTCAGTAGGACTTACAAGGTAGTGCCAGGCTCCTTCTTCATTCATCCTTGTGAATCAATGGGAATTGACGGTGTCCACCAAATTCCATGTAGTGTAATTCAATCCACTATAAACTTATTCGAGAAGTGCTCCTTTCTCAAATCCATTGTGAGGACATGAATGCAACAATTAATTGAACCTTTCCCATGTGGCGTGGATATTCTCTCCATCTTCCAGATTAAAATCTGGTATCTTCTCCCGGATCTCATCAGTCTTGTGGGGAGGAAAATACTTGCTTAGGAAAGCTGTTGGTAATCCTTCCCATGTAGCAAAAGTAATTGGGGATGATTATGTAGCTAGTTTGCAGCCTTTCCCGCCAAAGAAAAAATAAGCGCCCAAATTCTCAAAGCATCGGGGATAATGTTCTCATAGTTCAGCGTATTCATAATGTTTTGAAAATTTCGCCTATGTTGATGCGTCTTCCCATTCAGCACTCCAAGGAAATTGATCATTTTGGATCAATATGATGGTGTCCATGCGAGGTTGATGTCTCTTCCTCCAAGTTCATGTAGCACAAAAGCATGGTTGGACATCCTTTCTCTAGGATTCATCATAGCGTCTAACATTTGAGTGGTGACGAACCCTTTAAGCAGCAAGCGCAACATTGAGCCTAGCAATTTCAGCTTGCGGATTGACTAGGCTAAAAACTTATGGTCGTTCTCTTTTAGCTTCAGTCAAAGTAGAGTCCTAACATTACACCTAACCGGATTGTATAGTGTAAGTAAGGGTCGAACCCAAGAGAGTTTAGTCGAGTTCGATTAGATTCAATTACCGAATTGTAACCAATAAGGGGGG
>BSUD01000003.1:41810752-41947876 GCA_033239045.1 Fagopyrum esculentum
GGGGGGGGTCGGCTTATAACGAAAACAAAACAAAAACAAATAGAAATCAAGCAAAGATGGTGATAATAGATATGGTTGAAGAGCTACACTAGGTTGGATCTTAGCATGCACACTACATGGTTGGTTTTTTTTATAAGTTATTCACCAAAGTCTCATCTTAATTTTAGATATGTGTTGAGTCAACCGGCATCAACACAACTTAACTAGATTATTGATCTGTAAACCTACATGATCAAAACACAAGTTAGCATTCTAGTAAAGATAAAGATATATAAAGAATGAATAAATAAACCGTTAATCTTTCTTTATATTTATATTCCTTTCCTCTAAGTAATCACAATCAGCTTTTACCTAAAGGTTTACTACTAGATTAAGGACCCAAACCCGAAATCGATTAATCCTAGTACTTTGCATGCATTAGACACTTAAGGTGATCATCTAAGTGATAAGAGACATGTAAACAAGTTAAAGCTCAAGGAAATATAACACAATTGCACTGAATAAAACTTATATTATAAAAGACTTACAACCAAATAGCAATGCAGCTTCAATCAACCCAATGTAGTAAAGGAAGCTAGAAACTCATTACAAAATGGCACTTAGGAAAATAGAGCTTTTTGGGGAAAATGTGGATGATTCTAGCAATCAACAAAGGGCTCTATTTATACTACAAATTGCATTAAAAGGGAGTAAATGTGCTGTCTAAACAACCACCTTAAATGTCATAAAGGTGGTGCAAACAACCGGAGTTAAGTCCTCTGGCGCTAAACCGCGGCGGAGGGCTTCAAGGCCGCAGGGGCGGTTTAGGCCAAACCGTTCCATCTTCTTCTTTGCCGCTGGGGTGGCTTTACAATCCCACAGCGGCGGGTCTATAATGCTTCTTGAACGTCTAACTCTTCATCTTTGTGTCATTTCTAATGACGATCCGTAGGGGCGGCCTAGTGTCACCGCATGGGCGACGACACTAGCTCTTCGACTTCACAGGTCCGCAGGAAGGGGTGCCGGCTTCGCTTCTTCAGGGTGAGTCACCGCAGGGGCGGCCAGAGGCGGCCGCAGGCTGCGTTGCCGGAGTGTAGTTCCATTGTAGGGGAGGTGACACTGCTCCGCGGGGGTGGTTTGGCACCAGAAACATTCCTTCATTGCTTTTCTTAAACTCCCAAGTGTTGCTAGTAGCTTCTTTTGCTTCATTTGGACTTTTTCATATGGATCAAGGTATTAGTAGCACAAACTAACTCAATGACACTAAAAAGACACTAAAAACTATCCTAATTGATAGTGATTCCATCACCTATCAAACTCCCTCATACTTAGACTCTTTACCCGTCCCTTGTAAACAACACATCAAACAAATCAGCATACAAAGCCTCAGGAAGTATGGTGCAGAACACAAGATGAGGAAAACAAGAGAAAAGCTATAACAACCGGTGTTATTTGGAGTATTTGAGGGCTCCAATAAATAAAGTTGCAGTTGAGAGAAATGATTGGAACGTCGGATATGTCCTAAATGTGAAATAATATAAAAAGACGTAACGGACATAAGAGTCGCTAACCCGATTCTTAGCGGTTAAGAAATGTGGCTTAGGAATCTCCATTTTACGAGATAGTGATGAATTAATTATCCCGATAATATTCCGGATTTGATATTCCAATTTAGTAAAGTTTAGAGATCAGAAAATATACCCGCATTTCAATTAAATAATGTGGTTAAGCATTATATATAATATTATATTTTTTTATATAATATTTATATGTATATAATTACAGAAGTTGAAGAGAGGCGGTTGCATTCTTAACATATATGTAAATATAATATATATATATATATATATATATATATATATATATATATATATATATATATATATATATATATATATATATATATATATATATATATATATAAATGAGAATAAAGGTGGCCGTCAGAAGAGTGCATTCATATCTCTATTTTTGCATTTGTATCTTCGTACTTTCGTCTTCTTCATTTTTACTGAGCCAAACATAGCGAACGCGTTCTTTCAATCCACCACAAATCAATCATTGTTCATCCCTTTTCAGATCCGTTTGTACCATCGAGTCCCTTATCTTGTCCTCTACATTGTGGTACAAATCTATTTCCCGTTTGTTAGCTTTTTAGTAAAGCTTCCGTTTACCGCTATCGGAACACCGACGACCACCACAAGTCAACAAATGTAAGGTTTCATACCGCGCTCTTACTCCCCGTATCGCTAGGAGTCTGGATCTTCTTCCGGTTCGTATATCGGGTTAGTAACGAATAAGTTATGAATTTATTCCTTTTCCGTATTGCGGGTTAGTATTAATTAACCTTAAGTTGGTTAAAATGGATAATTGGAATTTCCATTATGCTCGTTACATTATTCTTGTAATTATGGGATTTTAGTTTGATGATGATATCATGAGTTGGATATATGCCCTGATGTGGCTTTAAGGTTTAGCATATTATTTCGAGGTTATAGGATGTATATGATCCCTATGGATCCCTTTGGGTCTAGGTGTGACCCTTTGCTTAATAAGAGATGTGACATCTCTTTATGCCTTGTCTATAGGTTGTGTTGTTCCTCCAGTGTTGAGGTGATCCAGTTGTGGTTTAGCTTTATACGAGGTTGAGGTAAGTCCGTAGGACTTACTTAGATACCATCCTTATATTGGGTGTTTGTATGAGTGATGTGTGCCTTATATGTTTGCTATGATAGCCTGTGATGTCGATTTTACCGACCTATGTTTTTCTGATTGCCCCACTGCGTGGCTGTGATAACCTTTCCCTTTCATCCCGCCGTGGAGTTTGGGAGGTTCTCTCATGTCAGGCCAGACCGGTTTACAGGAAGGGCGCAATCCACTCCCATAGGGTAAACGGATAGTGTGACCGATACTAGTACGACTGGCTAGCAGGCTCAGAGGCGAGGATGTATCGGTCCTCGTGTCACTTAGTTTCATATATATTATATCTATACGATTTGAGTGAATGACCATTATATTGAGATGAATAAATGGGTAAATGAGTGAAAGCATGCTGATATGTTTATCTTTCCCTATTTGTGATTGTGCTTATACATTACTCTATATATGTGTATGGATAGCTAATTGTTTATTACCATGTTGTAGATGCCCTATAGGATAGGCATGCTGCTGGGTGATCTAGCAGAGTAGCAGGCCGAGGACGTCTCGTACATTAGGATGTGTGGGCTTTTGAGTTAGTTATATTTCCCTCCTGCGTGAGGATGATCTTTTGTTACCTCCTGTGTGAGAGTGTTGTGTTTCTTACTCGGCTACGATGTCTTATCTTTTGGGTTGTACAGTTTTATACAGTTTTATGTATTTGTTTTCATATCTGTCAGTGCCATGTTGTAAGCTCTAGTGAACTTGTTGTCAGGCTAGGGTCAGGATCCATTGTGAGATCCTAATAATGACATGAATTATGAACTATTTTTAGGTATGTATTTATATAGATTTTCCCCTTATTTTGCATGCATAGACATACATTCATGGCATTTATGGTTATATTCACCTACTTTGCAAGAATAGATGTTTACACAGAGTTTTATTGCATTTGTAGGTAATTTGGCGGATGATGGAGCAAAATAGCATATTTAAGAATTGAGCCTTAAAGCGGGACAAAAATGAGCAATAAAAGGAAGTTAGGACGCGCCCAAAGTATCTTCTGATACCGTCAGACACGCCAAAGTATCTTCTGATACCGTCAGACGCGCCAAAGTATTTTCTGGTATTTTCTGATACCGTTTGGCGGCCCAAAGTATCTTTTGATACCGCCTGACGCGCCAAAGTATTCTCTGATACCTGCTGACGCGGCCCAGAGTATTTTCTGATACCAGCGGCTCGACTTCTTTTCAGCCCAAATATTTAGGGTTTCATCGTTAAACCCTAGATTGATCCCTACAAATATTCGATAGCCTTCAACATTGAAGAGCGGACGGTGACAGCCCCAAGATTTGAATCCCCGACGTTAGGGAGAAGTTGAGAGGGATCCCTGCTGATCGACGCTTACGGCTTATTCCCGAGACATTAGGGTTGGATCTCGCGGAGAAGTGACGGTCACTTACCTTGCTTGGAATATCCTTGCCTAGGGCGGATTGAAGATCGTCGAAGGTTTTTACCTCTTTCTTAGGGTTAGTTATTGAAGATGGATTGACAACCGTTATTCATATTTACCCTAAATTATTGTGAGGTTTTGTGTTATATTTTGAATCCATTAAACATTACTCTTTGTGTTTGGATTTGAGATTGACTTTGAGTTATATTTGAGTTTCCGAGGGTTTTCATCTTTCATTCTTCTTAAATTAATTTTTGATATCATGACAATGGTTATTGTCTAAAACCTCTTAGCAATTCTAAGGTGAAAGGTTGATAGTTGTGGCTTAGATGATGGTAGATCAATCGTAAATTGATTGGACCTTGAGAATTAGAGAGATCTCGTCGACGAACCAAGATCACGGTCTGTTCTTGAACTTCCACGGCCGTGGAACTCAAGAACTACCCGTGATTTACCCTAGTTTACGAACTTTGCTTTTACTTTGATCCAAGGTTAAAGATTAGCTTTAATCTAGTCTTGGCTTGCCCTTTTCTAGGTAGTATTGAGACTCATCACCCTCTACATCGATTTCGAGTGTCACAACCTTAATCGGTTTAGTTAGTCTTGATCCTTGGTTTACAAGTTTGGGTATTTGAGATTAATTCTTTTCTTTATATCCTTTCTATACTGAAGTCTCAACAACCTTTATAGAGAGTGTCTTTAGATAAGTCATATAAAGCCTTGGTACTTCACCGTACATTGCTTTACCTTGACATACCTTTGCAACTCTTAACTCTGTCCTTAGTTCTTTAGTATATCTTGAATCGATTGCCACAAATAGACACCTGGATCTTTAGGGTTGCTGTTTTCCCAGTATTTGCAAAGCTTATTACATTCATTTGCTTGACGATTTGCGAACTGAATTTGTTCCCCCAAATCCCTGAGTTCGACACTCTGAAATTCTTGCTTTACTACGCCGATCCGTACACTGGAGGTTCGCTTTCTTGATTCTAGTTTTATAAATTTAAAGCTTATTTGCACGCACGCTAAGGAGCGAACACCTAACCCAATGTGGCATTCCGAGTCCCACGGATTCGGGGTGTTACAAAAGCCACCATAAGAAAACGAGAAAAGATGAGAAACTACCATCCTTATTGCTCCAAGAGTGACCTACCCGGACAACCTCCTTATGACTGCCCTTCTTATATCGCCAACTTCGGAAGAAGAATCTACACTCGGTGTCGCTCAGTTTGCCAAGGAGCCCTTTCGGGTTTTCACCTTGCCACTCTTCTTCTTTTCATGATAATCTCACCAAAATCCTCACATCCCTCAAGTTTTGTACCAACCTAGAGCTGGTCGGACTACCTTCTTTTTGCCTAAACCGCCCTTTCCGGTTTTCGGTTTATCAAAGGATTTTCTTGCCTTTTTCTCAATTTCTTTTGGCTTGTTTTATTTAGACTGAAATCCAACATCAATTACAAACTATAATTATTAAAAACAAACACACAAAGAAATGTACATGCATGATAGTATTCCCTCCCTATACTTGAAGATCACTTTGCCCTCAAAGTGTGAAAATGAAAGCAAAGAACATAACGTGGAGAAGGGAAAGAGAAACTCACTAGTGGGATGGTCCGGCTGAACCATCCGGACCCTGCTCCGGTGGGTAGGAGAAGTGGCGGAAGAAGTGCTCCTGCCTCCACTAGATCTCATCAATGCTGCTCTGCTGTGTGTCCATCCGAGCTCCAAAAGAAGACTCAAAGTTGTCTTGCAAAGCCAACTGCTGAGCCACCTACCAAGCATCCTGACGCTGGTCAAAATACGTGATCATCCTCCCCTCAAAACCAGTATGCCAGGTCTGCTGCTGCTCAAGCATAGCCCGTTGGTAGTCGGTCTGCCACTGTTGGTGTTGAGTGGTCAAATCAGCCATCTAGGCCCGAAGACTCTCATGAGCCGGGCCATCCTCCTCTACCGTTGTGGGTATCCCCTCATCCTCAAGAATGGTCATGTGGTCCTCATATGGGGCCCCGTTAGAGCTCACCACATGCCTCTCAATGATGGCGACGTGAGAGTGCCTCGGGACATAGGGGTCGGTGAAAATGTAAAGCTCGGGGAGCTCATCTCCGTATGGAAGCGGCCGAGGAAGGTAAGTGATGTGGCTCCCATCTGCATAAGACAACCAAAACATGTTCAAACCATTCCGCCTGAGGAGCTTGCAATGCGGGAGAAGACCATCATTAGAGATTGGGATCACCATCCCATCCTCCAACTTTGTCATATCCATGACCTGCTCCGCAATCAAGGAGATGACTCCACCTCCAACAATGTCACTCAACTCTTTCTTCCTAATTCGCTTCAAAGAAGTGAGGAAGAGGAAGATCCAATCCGGCACGTTTGCACATGTCGGGATGCAAGCGTACATCAGGGGAAGGTCCTTGAGAGCGACCTTGTTCTCCTCCTTGTGTCCACAGAAGACACACATGATGATCTTTGAGCAGAGCCTCAATAAGGTGCGAGTGAGCTTGTTGTTGTACTCATCCCCTACATGAAACTCGGAGCCGGTAGCAACTTGCCAAAACTCCACCAAGTCCGGCGTAGGCGCATACTCCCACCACTTGTTAGAGGGGTTCTTAGTAACCCCAAATGCCTCCCGAAGTTGAGAGTTGTTGACCGTGTACTTCCTCTTGTTGAATTCGAAGGTGAGGCCGATACAAACATGGTGAGCTCGAATTGTCTAGTGAGCTTGGGGTATGTTGGGGCACTCTTGTTAAGGAAGTCCCCGAGCCCAACGTTCTCAAGAAAGGACTGCATGCTTTCCAACATGCTTAGATTCTCCAATGTCGGAAATGCAAGAACCGAGTAGCAAAGATCACTCGGTCTTGCACGATCTCATATCGTGCCTTCTTGTTGTCGGTAATCTTGTATTTCCTTGTTGAATCTATTGTAGCGGGAATTTAAGCAGAAGAATGAGAAAACACCAAAATTTTGCAATAACTGACCTTTTTGTCGTGTTTTACACAGGGGCGGTGAGGCGCGGCGGCGGGAGGTTGCAGACGCAGGGGCGAGCAAAGTGTGGAGTGGCGATTTGTGACATCTTCATTGGTGGTGGTGTTGTGGCGTCTTCTCCAGGTGGCTGGTGTTTTTGCGTCTGGTGGCCGATGGTTGTTTGATGGAGGAGGGTGGTAAGATGTGGTGGTTGAGTTTTAGGGTTGAGATTTATGAGAGAGGGGATGTTGGTGAGTTGCAAACGGTTAAAGGTGGAGCAGTGGCAGTTGGTGGCCCAGGGGCGTCGGCATGGTGTGGTGGTGGCGGCGTTGGGACGTAGCAGTCGGCGTGAGTAGGTGAGATTGGGAGCGCAGTGGGCGTGAGTGTGGGAGATTGGGGGCGTGAGGAGGAGAGGGAGAGGGAGGTGTGTGGGGTAGGTGTAGGCGTTGATTCCAATTTTTTTCTTTTCTGGGTAAACCCGCAGGGGAGGTGTCTTGTCACCGTGGGGGCTGTGACAAGGGGAGGGGAGACACAAACCCAGGGCCGGGGGTGGCACTAGGAACGTCTGTCAAGGAAAAAGCCGCAAGGGCGCGGGTTTGTTACCGTGGGAGCAGTGACAGCTTTGAGGTGGCGTTGGCCAAATGCCGGGGGCGGGTTGGGAGTTCAATGTCACCGCAGGGGCAATGACATACGGCTGCAGGGGCGGTTTCTTTAACAGAGCCTCATCTTCTTATTTTGTCGGGTTGCCTCCTGAGCAGCGCCTTTATTTTACGTCGTTGGCTCGACGTAAGGTCTTCACATCTCTACTTGGGCCTCCTCCAATACCATCTTCTTCGATCGGATCATTCTTCACTCCTTCATGGTATATATTGAGCCTTTTTCCGTTGACTTTGAAGATCTTGTGTGTTTTTGGATCATAAAGATCCACAATACCATGTGGATGAACTTCGACTATCACATAAGGACCTGTCCACCTTGAGCGTAGCTTTCTGCAAAAAGTTTCAAACGTGATTGAAGTAAAAGGACTTTGTTACCTGCTTGGAAGTCCTTTTGGAGGATATTCCGTTCATGCCATGCCTTTTTCTTTTCCCTGTATGTTGTGCCATGGTCGTATGCATCGAGCCATAATTCCTCAAGCTCTTGCAGTTGAAGCTTCCGGAATTCTCTTACTTCATTCACGTTCATGTTGCATTTCTTCACCGCCCACCAAGCTTTGTGTTTTAGCTCCACCGGTAGGTGGCCTGCTTTTCCGAACAAAAGTCGGAATGGTGACATTCCAATGGGAGTCTTGTCCGTCGTGTGGTATGCCCACAAAGCGTCGTTGAGCCTTATGCTCCAATCCTTCCTTCCGGGGAAACCGTCTTTTCGAGGATTGTCTTAATCTCTCGGTTTGATACTTCAACATGCCCATTGGTTTGTAGGTGATATGCTGTGGACACTCGTTGATAGACATGGTACTTCTTGAGGAGGGTGGTGATCATCTTGTTGCAAAAATGAGTCCACCTATCACTTATCAAAACTTTAGGGATGTCGAACCTTGAAAATATATTGTCCTTAAGAAAAGCTGCCACAACTTTAGAATCATCAATTTTGGTGGCCTTTGCTTCCACCCACTTGGAAACATAGTCCACCGCAAGTAATATATAGGTATTCCCAAAAGAGCTAGGAAAAGGACCCAAGAAATCTATCCCCAAACATGAAAAATTTCACAAAAGATAAGCGTTGATTGAGGCATTTCATTACTCCTAGAGATATTTCCTACTCTTTGACAATTATCACACACCTTGCAAAACGCAAAAGCGTCTCGAAATATGTGTTGCCAAAAGAACCCCGCATTCAAGACTTTTCTAGCAGTTTTATTTGCACCAAAATGTCCACCACATGCTTCCGGATGACAGAAGGAGAGAACAGATTGTACCTCATTGTCCGGGATGCAACAGCGTATTACCTGATCACTACAATGTTTCCAAAGGTATGGATCATCCCAAATGTAATGCCTTGCCTCGACCTTCACCTTCTCTCTCTGCGCTTTGGTGAAGTGTGGAGGGTACTCACCTCTAATGAGAAATTCAACGATGTCAGCAAACCAAGGCTTAAAAGAATGCAACCTATACAATACCTCTATCGTAATATCCACAGGAGCGCCCAGAGCGGCATGCAGGGGCGGCGACAAGGGAGGCGCAAGGGCGCCGGCCTCAAGCCGCAGGGGCTGGTCTTTGGATCCGCAGGGGCGGTTTCACAACAGAAGGTTGTGTAAAAGGTGTCGTTTGGGAAACTTCCTAGGATGGCCTTCCCCTTGCTGGATCTTCTTCCTCTTTCACCATCCTACTCAGGTGATCCGCCACAAGGTTCTCCGCTCCCTTCTTTTTTCGGATTTCTAAGTTGAACTCACTTAGGAGTAGCACCCACCGGATCAAACTTGGCTTGGCTTCCATCTTGTTCATGAGGTAATGGAGTGCTGCATAGTTAATAAATAGGATTACCTTTACTCCAAGAAGGTATTGCCGGAATTTCTCCAATGCAAACACCACCGGTAACATCTCCTTTTCGGTGGTAGAGTAGTTCCTTTGAGCAAAATTCAACGTCATCAATGCCTTGTGGATTACATGTGATGCTCTTCCGTCCTTTTGTCCTAGGACGACTCCTACGGCATAATCGCTAGCGTCGCACATGATCTCAAAGGGCTTCTCCCAATTGGGAGATCGAATGATGGGTGCGCTTGTGAGGCAAGCCTTCAAAGTATCAAACGCCTTCTTGCGATCTTCATCAACTATGAATGTCACATCTTTCTTCAAGAGCTCACACAGCGGTGTTGAAATCTTGGAGAAATCCTTGATAAAGCGCCTGTAGAAACCTGCATGACCTAAGAAAGATCGAATTTTGCGCACATTAGTAGGGTAAGGCAAACTTTGAATTACGTCAATTTTATCCTTATCCACTTCTATTCCTTTTGATGAGATAACATGCCCTAGCACAATACCTTGCTCAACCATGAAGTGACAATTTTCAGAATTGAGAACTAGATTGGTTTCTACGCATTTTTGAAGAACAAGTTTTAAATGTCCTAAACATGCATCAAAACTGTCTCCATGGACGGTAAAATCGTCCATACAAACTTCAATAAAGTTTTCAATGTATTTGGTAAAATACTTATCATGCACCGTTGGAAGGTGTCGTGAGCATTACAAAGTCCAAATGGCATCCTACGGTACGCAAAAGTGCCAAAAGGACATGTGAAGGTCGTCTTCTCTTGATCCTCTGGGGCGATGGCTATTTGGAAATAGCCCGAGTATCCATCCAAAAATCAATGGTATGGGTGACCTGCAGGACACTTGAGCATTTGGTCAATAAAAGGCAAATGGAAATGGTCTTTCCGGGTTACCGTGTTTAGTTTGCGGTAATCGATGCAAACCCTTCATATGGTTTGATTTTTGCTTGAGACCATCTCACCATATTGATTTTTAACCATGGTGATTCCTCCCTTTTTTGGAACAACTTGGGTTGGACTTACCCATTTCCTATCCGAAATTGGGAATATCATATCCGCTTGGAGGAGCTTCAATACTTCCTTCTTGACCACATCCATCATGGGCGGATTTAATCTTCTTTGTGGTTGCCTTGATGGTTTTGCCTCTTTCCGAAGGAGGATCCTATGCATACATGTAGAGGGACTAATCCCCTTAATGTCCGCAATGGTCCAACCAAGAGCCTCTTGTGCTCCTTTAGGATCTTCACAAACTTCTCTTCTTGATGAGGGGACAACTTGGTAGAAACGATCACCGGCAAAGTATCGTTCTCCCCTAGGAAAACGTACTCGAGATGTTGGGGAAGCTCTTTCAACTCGTTCACCGGGGCCTACACATAGAAGGAACAAGCTTTTCCCTTGGAGTTAGCATGGTGGGCCTAATGGCCAAAGGTGAGAGGGGGAGCCTTTTGTGCCCATCTAAGTGAGCTAGAACTTCTTGCATGTTAGTTGTTAATGCATAATCCGAATTATGAATATCAATATCATTTTCAATTATACTCTTCAATTCATCAAGGTCGGAAATGCCAAAAACATCTTGAATATTGGTTCAATTAGATCAATAGCACAAACAGAATGGTCATCGATGGGGTGTTTCATAGCATCATAGATATTGAAATCAACTACTTCTCTATCAAATTCCATAGTCAATTCACCACTCTTATAATCGATCTTAGTTCTAGTAGTTTTTAGAAAAGGATTCCAAACAAATAGGTGCAGCATGTGAACCATGTTCCATATCCAATTTGAAAAAGTTAGCAGGAAAAATCAGATTATCAACCATAACTAGCACATCTTTAATAATTCCTTTTGGATAAACATTAGAGATATCAGCTAGTTGGACAACAATCCGAGTTCCAAGAAGTGGCCCAAGGCCAAGATATTGGTAAATGGAATAGGGAAGCACATATATAGACGCACCTAAATCAAGCATCGCTTTGTCAAAGCGAGTTTCGCCAATGACGTAAGGAATGCTTACCATGCCCGGATCACTACATTCCTTGGGCATTCGTCGTTGGAAGACTGTTGACACGTGCTCACTCACTTGGACTTTTTGCTTTCCCTTCAGCTTCTGGTTTCTCCTGATCGTGCAAACTTCCTTCAAAAACCGAGCATACTTAGGGATACTCTTCACAAGTTCCAAAAGCGGAATGTTTACCTCACATTTGGAGAAGGTCTCAAAGAGATCCTTATCCTCTATCACCCTTCGCTCCTTAAGTGCTTCTGGAAAAGGAGCCGGAAGGTTTTCAGCATACAACTAGGGGGAAATTAAGACGGATGTAAGAATCCTCTTCAACGGGACCCTCTGTCGACTTTTCCACAGGGGCGCCAGCTTGCAGGCGCATGGGCGGTTTAGGGGCTGTCACCGCAGGGGCGGCGACATCCAGCCATAGAGGCGGAGACATCCAGCGGTAGGGGCAGCGTCGGTGCAAAGGGTGTCATAATTGCAGTCGCAGGGGCCTCTGTGGCGGCATCAAAACCATTAGAGGGTACTTATTTTGCTTCCAAAGCTGGTTTTGGCTGAACTTGGCTTCCGCTTCTCAATGTTAGAGCACTAACATTCTCCTTAGGGTTCACAAAAGTCTGGGAGGGCAGGTTCCCCGAGGATCGAGCTTCGATCCTTGTGATGGCCTCCGTCATTTGTCCAACCTGTTTTTCAAGGTTCTTGATGCTGGATTTTGTGGTTTGGACATGAGTAGCAAAGTGTTTAGTCAAAACCTATAGCATATCTTCAGCGGATTTGGACTTACCTTGGCGGAGTTGTTGTTGTTGGTGTTGTTGATCCCTCCACCGGTAGTTTTGTTGATCATGCCAATTTGGCATGTAATTCTGCGGATACGGATCATTTCGTTGACATTGCTATTGTTGTAGACCATATCCTACATCATTTACCTTAAAAACTTCATCTTGGACATGTAGACACAAGTCTTTGGGGTGAAAAGGGTCGGCACAAACTCCACAAGCCTTGAGTTGTTGTGGAGTTCCCATCAAGGTTAATCTCTTAACCATCTCCTTCAATTCAGCAATTCAGTGGATATCTCACGACGGGTGGGATGTACAACATGTACGCCCTTTTTGCTAGAAGTCATACCGAAGTTCCTAGTTCCTTCCTCCAGTTCCTGTATTTTATCCAAAGAAAGTTCAGGAGTAGTGTTCAAGATGTTACCTCCACATGTGGTCTCGATGATCCTCCTCTTGTTGTCTAGCAAGCCATTGTACAAGTACAAGACTAGATCTTGGGTAGAGTACCCATGGAAAGGACAACTAGATCGTAATCTTGCGAAACGTTCGAAATACTTATAAAGAGTTTCGTCCGCCTCTTGCTCTATGTTGCTTATCACTTTCTTCAAGCTATTCGCCTTCTTCGTGGGGAAGTACTTCTCCCTGAAGGCCTTGAGGAGGTTCTCCCATGTGTCAATGCTCCCAGACGGAAGATGGTAATACTTGAAAACTCCACCTTGATTATAAAGTTTTACAAGTGTTGATGATGGAAGACTTAAACACAAATGAAGTAGTTTGATACACTAACCAATGAATTAATTATATATCGAGTTGCTTGTTTTGGTATGGTGGTTTGGATTAAATGAAGTGTAGGTTTTACAAGAGACTTCAAAAGACCCTGGAAGGTTGGAGTTCAAAGGCCTTGAAATGAATTCCAAAGGAACGAAGAAGTCAAGGGCGCACGTTCAAAGATTTTAAATCACTAAGAATATCTTCCACGAGAGATTTGCTCGAACAAAATGATTTTAGAAGATATGATCAAATGAAGATCTCAACCGGCCATCAAAGAAGATCTTTCAAAGATCCTTAACCGAAAAGCACAAAGATTCTCTCCTCTGGATTTGAAGATTGTTACAACAAATATGAGAAGATCAAGGACCGAGAGATCAACGTGTTCTCAGGAGATGAAGATCCACAACGTCTATCTCATCTCAACCAAAAAGCGATCTTATGGAGAAGAAGAGTGATCTCCAAATGGTCATCTTTCAAACGGCTAGAAGACTTCTCCATAGAAGGTTATAAATGAAGATGGCGGTTGAAGAACAAGTACAAAAGCTTACACAAAAACATCCATAGTCTTCAAGCGATCCAAAATCATCTTCATTCGATCAATAGTTTTTCTTTCTCTCTTTTTCTAAAAAGCTTTATCCCCTAGAGAGAGATAAAACTCAAGAGCTCCATTGGCATATCTAAAGAGTGTTATACTAGAGTGTGTGTTACTTTACGAAGTAATTAGGCTATTATAGCAAGGTGAAGAGTTGGAGCTAGATCGTAGCATTGGCTACAGTGAGAGAAGAAGGGGATTTCTTCTAGTTTGTATCTAGGACTATTTGAAGCTAATAATAGATATTTAGATCCTAAGGCTATACCCTGGGACGGAGAGTAGGCTATTTAGAGCCAAACATCGTAAACATATCCTTATGTCGATCTTTTACATTCCGCACTATATCTTGTTTTATTGTGACTAGCTTTGTTTTGCAGGAGTTCAAATTCAAGGCCCTTGAAAGTTGTGTCTAAGCCCTTGAAATAAAAGTTTCACAAAGAACTCATATCGAAATCAAGGCCCTTGAAATTGGTTTCAAGGCCTTCAGATTGTTTTTGCGAAAAGTTCCCATACTCTATTCAACCCCCTTCTAGAGTATCTTTATCCTTTATATTCACCTAACGATTCTTCAATACCAATCGTATGCCCCATCTTTAACCGTGAAGCCAAACGCCCGCATCTTGATTTGCTTTTAGGTGACGTTTGCCAGATTCATACTCATACACACGGTGTGGAACTTCCCAAGATGTTTGATTGGGTCTTCTCCACTCAACCCATGGAAGGATGGAAGCAAAAGGATCAACCCCGGTTTGAGCTCAAAATTGACTCCTTCCCCGATTGCCGGTATGGTAACCGCAAGACGGTATTGAGTCAAATCGGGTTGCGTCAGTTGGAGGAGAGTTGGGTTGGCCATCTCTTCCCGAGTTCTTTGTTGTCTTCGTTGCCGATGGTGCGTGCTCTCAACTTCTGGATCAAAAGGAGATAAATCTGAGTTAGTAGCACGGGTTTGAATCATGAAAATGGTCCAAATCAATAATCGATAATCAAAAATAATACAAAACAAAAACTAAAACTCCCCGGCAACTGCGCCAAATTTGATGAGGCTAAAAACCTATGGTCGTTGTCTTTTAGCTTTAGTCAAAGTGGAGTCCTAACGTTACACCTAACCGGATTGTATAGTGTAAGTAAGGGTCGAACCCAAGAGAGTTTAGTCGATTTTGATTGGATTCAATTACCGAATTGTAACCAATAAGAGGGGGGGATGGGGTTGGATTGTAACGAAAACAAAACAAAAACAAATAGAAATCAAGCAAAGATGGTGATAATAGATATGGTTGAAGAGCAACACTAGGTTGGATCTTAGCATGCACACTACTTGGTTGGTTCTTTTTATAAGTTATCACTTAAGTCTCATCTTGATCTTAGATATGTGTTGAGCCAACCGGCATCAACCCAACTTAACTAGATTATTGATCTATAAACCTACAAGATCAAAACACAAGTTAACATTCTAGTAAAGATAAAGAGATATAAAGAATGAATAAACAAACCATTAATCTTTATTAATAATTATATTCCTTTCTTTAAGTAATCACAACCAGCTTTTACCTAAACGTTTACTACTAGATTAAGGACCCGAACCCAGAATTGATTAATACTAGTACTTTGCATGCATTAGACACTTAATTAACGCGACCAATCTAAGTGATAAGAGACATGCAAACATAAGTTAAAGCTCAAGGAAATATAACAGAATTGGACTGAATAAAACTTATATTATAAAGGACTTACAACCAAATAGCAAATCAGCTTCAATCAATCAATGTAGCAAAGGAAGCTACAAACTCATTACAAAATGGCACTTAGGAAAATAGAGTTTTTGGGGAAAATGTGGATGATTCTAGCAATCAGCCAAGAGCTCTATTAATACCACAAATTGCATTAAAAGGGAGTAAATGTGTCGTCTTAATAGCCACCTGAATTGTCATAAAGGTGGTGCAACGGACTTAAGTCCTTTTGTACTAAACCGCGGGGGCGGGCTTCATGGTAGCAGAGGCGGTTTAGGCCAGAACGTTCCATCTTCTTCTTGGCCGTTGGGGCGGCCTGGCAATCCCGCAAGGGCGGGTCATTAATGCTTCTTGAACGTCTGACTCTTCATCTTTGTGTCATTTCTGATGACGATCCACAGGTGCGGCCCAATGTCACAGCAGGGGCGGCGACACTAGCTCTTCGACTTCACACGTCCGCGGGCAGGGGTGCAGGAAATGGCGCAGGGGCGCCAGCTTCGCTTCTTCAGGGTAAGTCACCACAAGGGGGGCCAGAGGCGGCCACAGGGGCGGTGACAAGCTTTGCTTCATTTGGACTTCTTCATTTGGATCAAGGTATTAGTAGCAAAAATTGACTCAAAGACACTAAAAACTATCCTAATTGATAGTGATTCCATCACCTTTTACGGATCAACAACATGTTGTTGATTGTTTTTCTCCTCTATTGTATGGTTAGCACCAACTTTGTAAAAATCACGGATCCTTCGTATTCTACAGCCTAACTTCAGGATTAAAAAAACAAAAAAAAAATCAACAAACACAACAACTTAAATAACCACATTTTAGATGTCAACCAATTCTATTAACAAACCCCTGAAATAGAAAAACTTGACCGTGAAAGTTTTCCCGACGTACAAACAACCTCCCCCACAAGGATATGAGATTAGATGTAGTATAATTGGGTATCAAATTCACAAGGATTATATCTGATTTGGATAGCAATAATCTAGACAATAAGTATATCATTGTTCATGAAATTTTTTGGAATCATTCCTTGTGGTTTGTGGTAATTATAGTAGAATTTGGTTAGTTTTGATACCATATAGGGAAACAAAATGGAGAGAATCAAGTGTATTTTGCATGAAACCACAATGAATGATTCCAAAAAATTTCATGAACAAGATACACATATGGAATAGAAATCAATATGGTAGAAGAGTAACAAACTAGAGCAATTACGATTGTAACAAATATGGAGGAAGGCGATTTGAAGGAAACAAGAATCCCCACTATCATGAATGAAGATATTGATGTGTATATATTTATGTGTATATATATATCACGAACATTGATGTATGATAATTGCACGTAACCATCTGAAATAGTCCTTGACATAGACAAACAAAGACCGTCCTTTCCAACTCCTGTAACCCTAAATCCAGCGGTTTAGCGAGTATGAGAAATCCTATGAAGCATTGAGAAATTCGAAAAAGAACAAGAAAAACATTCGTTTGTGACCCTTCATTTTTAAAAAGGTACAAAGAGTGAAACTTTCTAAGATGACTGGAAACCCTCAAGGCTTTGATAAACTAATACTATCAAAACAAAGTTTTTTACAGTATATCCCATAAAGCAAATTCATCTTTTGGCCATTCACTTGCTTTTGAAAAGAAACAACACCAAAATCTGAATTCATACACACACACACACACGTGTGTGTGTGTGTGTGTGTGTGCAAACAATAAATCAAACCATTATAAGGATCATCCAATCATTATGTCATGAGAAAGTTTAGTCAAACATGATAAAATATTAAGCAAAAACAATATATAAAATCAAAAAGGACATAACTCACAATTGTTTGGTTCTAGCATGGAGAACCTTCAGGGCAAAGCTAATAACAACTTGATGGCTAAAATAAGGAGAAATTTGAGTACTACTAAAATTCAGAAGGAATCAACGTATCTAACTCTAAGGATGAGATATGCTTATATAGGGGAGAAATCAGAGTCTAGGGTTACATAAAATATATACTTGTCAAAGATAAAACTGGAGATTCGGAAACCCTTTGCAACAACGTTGAAACGGCTAACCAAACAACAATACTACGAACACCCTACGGCTATATACGAACCACTTTTTGGCCATTTTGCTAGGTTGTTGTAGATCTCTTCAGATGGGCTTCGAATATGGTCTTTGACACAGATGTATCGATCCAAACGCCCACCTTATAGCCGTATTTCCCTACATCTTGGCCGTTTTGCCCGTTTGATACTCTTAATCTTGAATCTTTCACTTCAAATTAATCATGCGGACTTCATGTTGTAATTCCTTAGTCATATGGATCGTCACTTAAGCACTGACTTTAGGGAGGATGCAATCTTAACACATTTGATGACGTAAATGACAAAACCAAATAAAAACCAAGGTAGATACCGAAATACAAAAAGTGGATGCTTTCCCTATAAATAGGCATATATGAGATGAAAAAGAGGGTATAATATGCATGCAACAAGGTTTAAAAAGTGTTACATTTGACACTCATCACCGATCCCGTATCCTATTGGAGTGGTTGTTAACTATTTGGTTAAAACTTCCACGATTAAGTTTTTTGCACCGTTGCCGGGGACTATTGAAGGAATTGGTTGATATCTAATTCTCGGTTATTCTAAGTTTCTTATATGATGTTTTTTCCCTTTTGTTTTTGATTCCTGTGCTAGATTGGTGAATATAAAGAGTTCACGACCCAAGTAATCTTTTCCCACTACGCAATGAGATTGGGCCTACCCTCCATAGGTAAAAATCTGCCAAGAAATCCACTATAAATTAACCAATGGAGGATCCCAACAACGAACTCCCCTTCCCGATCAACAAGCAAAAAGTGTTAGGCTCAATGTCACACTTGTTGAAAGGGTACATCACCTTCCAATGTATTATGCTATGATGAATCCTAGACAAAGAGTTCCATACCATGCTTTTGTGTTTCTTGCACTTGGAGGTCAAAACTTCAACCTCAAAATGGACATCATAAGACTTATCCAAAATGACCAATATTCTGGAATGTTGCAAGAGAACCGGCATCAACATTTGTGGAATTTTGAGAATATCATGAATACTTTGACCTATGAAAATATTACTCTTCATGACTTGAGAATGCGGTACTTGATTTTTCTTTGACATGAAAGACATCAAATTGGTTGTAGAACCACCATACGTGCACCTTTGCTACTTTGGAAGTATTAAACATAAGTTTCCTAAGCAAATAGTTTCCTCCCCACAAGATTACTGAGATCAGGGAGAAGGTTTCCTACTTCAACAGGGAAAATGGAGAAAATATCAATTCCGTGTAAGAAAGATTAATGAGTTGTTGCATTCATTCCCATGAAATCACAAGAATGGACACGGTTGAAACTTGGGAATACGTTGTAATTGTTATTCAAGTTACAAGTCAAGTACACCTAGAAGACACAAGGTGTCTATAATATCAAAGATGATGACAAGATTGACAAACCTTGTTGAGAAGGCCTTAGTGAAACTTGGTGATGGTAATCACAATTCCTCAGCCACTAATTTAGAACTGATGTATATTTCCAATTTTGCAAAGGAAAAAGTCATCAAATAAAAGATTATTCCGCGTTTTATGAGCACACGATATATTTTGAGGTCATTTGAGAAGTCAACTATCTAGAAAATAAAAGAGATACCAAAATGAGTATGGCAATGCAAGACCTCCTTTCCCATAAAGAAATTTCCAACAATTCCCAAGAAGGAATTTCCCGGCCAAAGATCTCATCCGTGATCAAGTACAAGTTCCTATACTGGCTCCACATAATCAACTCAGGATAAAATTATAGATAAGCTCGCACAAGGAAAACAAGAGCGTGTAGGATCCATTAGAGATATCAGGAACTTAATCATGAGCTTTGAGGGAAAACATTGGCAAGTTGGATACCATTGTAGATGTGATTGGAAAATGCCATAAGATGTTAGAATATCAAGTTTTTCAACTCAACCATTAATTGGAGAAACCTTAAAGAAAACTCCCTAAAACCACGGAAAACAACCCTACAGGAGTTTGCCCCATCATATTAAGATGCGGAAAAGAGACCACATAACCTGCAACCACTGAGAAGACGACCATCAAGGAAGAACCTACTTAGAAGTGGTACCTATCATCACACCTCCTAAACTATATAGACCTCCTCTTCCATTTCCTTAGCCTCATAACAAGAACAATATAGACAAAGATTTTGGGAAACTTCCAGGGAGGATGTACAAGCTTTACTTGGAAATTTCACTTGTTGACGCACTGAAACAAATACCTACATATTCAAAATTTATGAAAGAGCTATTGTAACACCCTAAATCCACGGGACTCGGTGGCGCTACTAGGTTAGGATCTCGCAGTGGATCTTGACCCTATCCTGACAACAATTCACTTCATCTTACAACAAGGCACATATAGATTAAAAGCAAAACAACAAACTGTAAAAATATATACAACCAAATGTTTACAAAAGTACCACTTAGTTCAAAACAACAACACATATCCATACATGTACAAAATATCTCATAATCCCTCGCACAACCTAGTGTACCGAATCCCTCAACGGATCACCCATCTGGCTCACTCTGTAGTCCTGCTATCCTGCAAAGCATCTACAACACGGTATAAAACTGTTAGCTAATCATTCATATATAAGATAATGTATAAGCACATACACGTGTCATGGAATGATAAACACTCAATCATGTTGTCAAACATTTACCCATTTAATTATCTTTATAATGTCAAACACTCAAGTCATATATATATATAGATGAAAATATGTGACATGAGGAATATATCATCCTCGCCTCCAGGTACCATAGCCATATGGAGTAGTATCGGCGCACTTTCCGCGTACCATAAGGAGTGGTGAAGTGCCCATCCCGTATACCAGGACTGGCCTGACCTACAGAGAACCTATCTGACTCCTTACAAGATGAAAGGGAAAGTTTATCACTAAACGGAAAGGGGCTATCCAATAAAGCATAGGTCGGTAATAATCAACATCGCACGCTATGAAGCATATAACAATCACCACTCATGCTTACATTCAATATAGGAATTTAGCTAAGTCCTACGGACTTACCTCAACCTCAAGATAACCTCAACCACGATCAGCTCCAATCCGGAGGATAACACTACCCAATAACAAGGCATAAAGAGATATTAAATCTCTATCAATCCAAGAGGTCACGCCTAGACCCAAGGGATCCATAAGGATCATATCCAACCTATAAGCCTCAACAACCAACAAAACCTCAAAGCCATAACCGACATATAACAGTACCATGATATCATCATCCTATTCTCATACTTAACCTAGCATGCTTCTAACCCACTCATACTAGGAAAGGAAAGGACTCATACCACTCTAGGCATGTCCTGAACAAGACGCACCTGCGTGACAAGGAGATGCAAGGGAGAAGCACAAGGGAGGTGCAAGGGTGGCGGCACACCACGTAGGGGCGGCGGCACACCAGGTGCAGGGGCGGCGGCTGGCTGGCGCAGGGGAGACTATCTATGCAGAAGCCAATCTCCGGATTCTCTTCGATCCTTAACTCGATCTCCTTCACCTCTTCACCATCTAGCAACCATCCACATACATACATATACATATATACATCAATACAGGTCTAAAAAGACCAAAACAAGATCAAACTTGTGGAATCCTGAGCTAAAGGAAAAGGAAAGAAGAAAAGAAGAAAGAAAGAAGAAGGAAGGGGAAGAACTCACCAAGTTGGAACCTAACAGAGGGAAAGAATCTACACCACACACACAGTTGGTTCTCACATCTCAGCTTCAACACCTCATCATCATCCAAGCTCAAACTCTCTTGCCAAATAAAGGAATTCTAAGAAGAAGATCAAAGGAGAAAGATGAAGAGAAGAAGAACGTGAGGAGAGGTTGGAGAATGAAGGAAACCCTTCATCCGAAGCAAGGGAGAAATCTTATAAGGGAAGGAAAGAAAAACACGAGTCAAGAGTCAACAAAGGCGGTTGCAGCCGCAGGAAACCGTAGGGGCGGGTCCCTGAGCCGCAGGGCGGATCACAGGGCTGCTACGGGCAGTTCACAAGGCCGCAGAGGCGGCTATGCACCTAAAACACTAAGGCTCTTACAACTACTATCAAACAAAAAGCTCTACAATTATGAAGGTTCCATTGACATCACCATGGAGTGCATCCCATGCGCAAGACAAAGATGCCACACAAGAAAGGAGATCTAGGAAGCTTTTGCATCCTATTTACATTCGGTGGAAGGAAGCACACATTCTTATGTGATTTGGGAGCTACTGTGAGTGTTATTTCACTCAAGTTGTATAAGGATTTAAAGTAATAGAACTTTTACCATTGAAATTCAACTTGACATTGGCCGACAAGTTTGTTATTAGAACAACCGGCATGTTTGAAAACATTATTGTAAGGATTGACAAGAACGAGATGCTTGTAGACTTTGTGTTTGTTGACGTTGATGCAGATGCTAACGTCTTTGTGATCGTTGGATGGCCCTTTCTTTCCACTATAGAATCTCTAATCGACGTTCGTGAGGGATTCATCATTTTCGCATTTGATGACAAAACTAGGAAGTTTACACTTCCTAATCTTCCTCAATGCTCTCTAATTGATGATGATATGTGTGCTATAACTAACACCATTAATGATGATGAGTGTATGATCATTGAGGATGTCCCCTCTTCATATATTTATGCCTTATAGGAATATAGGTCACAACACCCCCACACAATGGAGAAAGAACCTAAATTAGCACTCATGGAGTTAACAATGAAAAAGGTGTTGAAGAATCAAAAACTCATAAGGACTACAATTCATGATTACATGCAAATGTGAAGGACATGGTTATGAAGCTGGATGTTCACTGACCACTTAGAACATGTCTAAATTGCCTTGGAAAATGCCATTGGGAAGCTAGATACTCCAATATTCAACCCTACAAAAATTGGAAAAGGGTGGAATTTAAATTATTTAGCTAAATTAATTACAAAAGTTGTAGCCAGAAACCACATCCAAACAGCATTGAGACGGCATGAGAAGACATGCAAGACGACTTCCCAAGATTTCTCAAACCCATCTCACAAGCCGTATGGGACTTGCCCGAACAATTTCCCGGAATTAGGTCACAAAGTTATAGCCAAAAAGTTATTTGAAACGTCATCCACACGGCCTGAGAAGGCATCCAAGACGACTTCCCAAGCAGTTTCACAAGTTGTGGCTGACGGTATTTCAAAAATATCCATACTAGATGGCTTCACAAGCTGTTTGACCTTATTTCGCTGCCCGTTTCGCCTCTACAGACGCCGAAAGCTTAAATTCCGTATCCCTATTAGACATTTATAAAGACCACATGTTATTTATCTTGCATTTTAGTTCCATTTGTCATGTATTAGACCTTGAGAACGCCTTGATAAGCTTATGATACGATATTTTCATGGCTATTGAGTTTGAGAGATTATTGATATATGCCTAAACACAGCAAGTGAGATTCAGAGCAAAACACATTACCCTTGAGCAGTTTCGATGACTGGGATTATTGGTATATCCTCTTAAAATGATTGATGGTATAATGACATGGTTAGAGTAGTTTTGTTTTCTTCCAAGTTTAGGCACTCGTTTGTTCTTACACGTAGTATGCATATGATATGATCTTACTCGAGAAGGTTTAAGTATGGGGTATTTTTATATGTACCAAACGTAACATCATATTGGCTTTAGAAACATGCATTTCATAGATATATTGCTCTCTCATACATCATTATTTGTAAATAAAGCGTCCACGTTCTACATTTCGGTATCTACCTTGTCCTATTTGTGTTTTAGTCATTTTCAACATCAACTTTGCCAAAAAACCTCCTCCCAAAAGTCAAAGACAAAGAGAACACCTTACATGGCTGAAGAACTTCAACACGAAGCCTACTGAAGACATCTTATGGCAAGCTCCAAGATATGGAGCAACATCGCACGCAAAACAGCATTCAAGACAGCTTCATATGCTCTTGAAGCCGTTTGGACCTCTATCATAGCAGCAGATGGACGTCTTTGATGAACAATGTAACACCCCGAATCTGCGAGACTCGAGATGCCACATTGGGCTAGGATCTCACAATGGATCCTGACCCTAGACTGACAACAAGTTCACTAGACCTTACAACATGACACTCATAGATATAAAAAATAAATGCATAAAACTGTATAAATTGTACAACCGAAGGTAAAACAACATAACCAAGTATACACAACAACGTCCTCACACAAGAGGTAACAAAAGATCATCCTCACGAAGGAGGGAAAAGTAAAACACCCACAAAGACCACAACCATCCTATGTACGAGAGGTCCTCGGCCTGCCACTCTGCTAGATCACCCAGTAGTATGCGTATCCTGTGGGGCATCTACAACATGGTAATAAACGATTAGCTAACCATACATATATAGAGTAATGCATAAGCACAATCACAATCATGGAAAGATAAACACATCAGCATGCTATCACACATTTACCCATTTTATCATCTTTATATAATATCCATTCACTCAAATCGTATATATATAGATAGATGAAAGTATGTGACACGAGGTCCGATATATCCTCGCCTTTGAGCCTGATAGCCAGTTGTACGAGTATCCGTCACACAATCCGTGTACCCTATGGGAGTGGATTCCTTCATTTAAACCAGTCTGGCCTGACATCAAAGAACCTCCCAGACTCCACGGCGGGATGAAAGAGATGGGTTATCACAGCCACGCAACGGGGCAATCAATAAAACATAGGTCGGTATAAACGACATCTCATGCTATCATAGCAAACATATAAAGCACACACCACTCATGCAAACATCCAATATAAGGATGGTAGCTAAGTAAGTCTTACAGACTTACCTCAACCTCGTATACAGCTCAACCAGAATCCACCTCCACTCCTGAGGGAGTTGCACTGCCTAATAACAAGGCATAGAAAGATATCAACCTCTATTGATCAAAGGGTAATACCTAGACCCAAAGGGATCCATAGGGATCATACTCAACCCCAAAACCTCAACCAATATCAACCTAAGTCCTTAAAGCCGTACAAGGCATATATCGATCATAACCTCATCCAAACACATCTTCACATATCTAGAATGATCCTACACACTCATACTAGGAAAGGAGGGAACAAGGACATCCTAAGGTAAGCCTAGAAGCAACACACACCTGCAAAACCAAGTATAGGACCTTGCTAATGTGGGTGGCCACTGTGGCGGATTCCAGGTGGGGCAGGGGCAGCTCTGACCGGCGTTGGGGCGGATGTAAGGTGGCGCAGGGGCGGCTGGATAGCAGAGGGCGCCACTTCAGCCCTTTCTTCACTTCTTCCTTCGATTCTTTCCTCTTTCTTCACTCCAACATTATACATACAGAAACATACATATATATACATTAACACAAGCCAATCATGGCTGAAACAAGATCCAAACCTAAGGAATCTAATCTAAACCAAGGAAAGATGGGAAAAGATGAAGAAAAGAAGAAAGAAAGGAAGGAAGCCATGAAAGCCTACCAAGCTGAACCTCCAGAAGATCAAACACACATCACAACACCTCAAGATGGCTCACACAAAGCTTAGCAACAACAACCATCAACAAGCAAAGCAAAGCTATCCAAGATCTATCACAAACTCAAATAAAACTCAAGAAACTCAAGAAAAGATCCAAGAAAAGATAAGAGAAGAAGAAGAACGTAGGAGAGAGATGATGTTGTGGAGAGAGATAACCCTCATCAGAAGGAAGAAGAACAAGCTTATAAAGGGGTGAAAAGGTAAAGCACGGGTCAAAGGGTCAAAGAAGACTGTTGCAGTCACACAGAGCCGTTGGGACGGACTTTGTGAGGCGTAGGTGCGGCCTTGGAAAACCGTAGGGGCGGCCACTAGGTCACGAAGCGGCGTTCCAGGCTGAATCTAGGTCCTCAGCTCACACTCTCAGCAACTCAGCAACTAGGATCTTACATCTTACCCCCCAAAAACAAGTTTCGTCCCGAAACTTGCAAAATCCCAAATCCTCTCGGACCCATAAGCCGAGGTATACTCTCACTCTCTCTATCGGAGGTATCATATATCTGCTCAGAAGGTCATAACCTATAATAATCTATAACCTCAAACACCAACATGGAGGAATCATCAACTCCAGGAATAAGGTCATAATGCTACCCAAAAGCGTAGAGGAATCGCATCTTTCGCCATACCACATCACAAGGCATAGAGGAATCACATCTCTAGCCAAAACATAATCGTATACAACACATGGAGGAATATCATCTCCACTAAAACTATGTCCATCAAGGTAGCAAGGAGGAAAGAACCATCTCCAGCTGAATCCTAATCACACCCAGATAGCATGGAGGAAAGAACCATCTCCATCTATAATCATACATCATGCTAGCACAGTAAGATCTAATAAGACCATAAAACACATCATAGCTAGCATGGAGTAAACACATCAAGGCATGTAAGAATATAATCACATAATCACGTACTCACCAAGATAGCACTAAGATCTACTCATCGACCCTAGGTGCATCTATCTCAGCATAATATTTTGGATAGTTCCTTTGGATACTATCCTCAGTCTCCCAAGTAGCCTCCTCAGGTCCACGTCTAGACCACTATATCCTCATCATAGGAATGTCCTTCGAACGCAGGCGTCTCACACCTTGTTCTAAGACTGCAATAGGATGCTCAGCAAACTTGTGGTCCGGCTCAACCACCAAATCATCATAACTCACAATGTGCCTCAGATCTGGTATATACTCCCTAAGATGAGACACATGGAACACATGGTGAACACCTTCAATCTCGGAGGCAATGCTAATCTGTAGGCTGCCCTCCCAACTCTGTCCAGTATCTCGAAAGGACCGACATATCGGGGACTCAACTTCCCCTTTATGCCAAAACGTCTGACGCCACACGTCGGAGATACTCTCAACCAGACATGACTCCTATCCTGAACTCTAAAGGTCGATACCTCTTGTCTGCATATGACTTCTAGCGAATCTGTGCAGCCACTATCCTCTCTCTAATCAGCGCTACTCGAGCCATATCATCCTGAATATGCTTTGGCGCTATCCCACTAATACTGCTAGGCTCATCCCAACATAAAGGTGTACCATCCTTGTCCCCAATCCAACACACAAGCTCACAACATATCCTCTAGGGCCTGAATGGTCCTCTCTGACTGACCATATGTCTGCGGGTGAAACGCAGTCGTGAAGTGTAGACTCGTCCCCAAAGTAGTCTAAATCTACTGCCAAAATCTTGAGGTAAACCGTCCATCTCGATCAGAGACGATCGTTGATAGCATGAATTGTAGTTTATATTTTGGGACTTGTTTAGACGTTTTATCTTCAATAATCTACATGTTTGGATGTATATTATGTGATCATATTGTCGTTTCATCTACCTTTGCGGGAATCGAGGTCTACACCAAGTTTCGATGTAATCGTAGGTAAAATGGCACGTTTTGCATCAAAATGGAGCTAAAGGAGCTAAGGAATCATTGGAGCTACATTCAGGAGTTTAAAGAGGAGTTCAGGAAGCAAGGAATCAACAAAGAGATTTACTTTGGACCATATTTGAGAGATTTCACCTTTAGTTGAGGTTCACCTCGGTCAGCTACAATACCATCTCGACCGAGGTGATC
Source organism: Fagopyrum esculentum (assembly GCA_033239045.1). Classification (NCBI taxonomy): domain Eukaryota; kingdom Viridiplantae; phylum Streptophyta; class Magnoliopsida; order Caryophyllales; family Polygonaceae; genus Fagopyrum; species Fagopyrum esculentum. The sequence goes on from BSUD01000003.1 coordinate 41,837,852, forward strand.
TTGAGGAGCGTCCCGACCAAGGTGAACACCTTGGACGCGGCGCGATATATTTTATTCTTGGCTGAGATCTTTTATTTTTGGAAGGAGAGATCTTATATTTTTGGGCTGGATTTCTAGAAGGAAGATTATATATTTTAGGGATTTATTTATGAGAGATAGATATATTTTATTAGGAAAATATCTTTTCAAGATATTTTATCTTTGGAGGGTAATTTTCCTATATAAAGGGTTAGATTTCCCACAAATTCAGCAACCCGCTACCATCATAACAGATGGGGATTGAAGAAGCTGCAGTTAGGAGGATTTTTGGAAGGTTGAAGGAAGATTGAAGGAAGGAAGTTGATAGCTTTTATAGCTTTTGTGAAGGGTTTTGTAAGATTCTCTTAGATTCCCTTCTTGTTGATTTGTCTTGTTGGATTGTGATCCAAGGAACGCTTATTTGTTTGATATTTGATTCAGTTATTGAAGCCTTGTTCTTAAGGTTTTTGTGTTCAAATATTCATTCTCTTCCCATATATTTGATTATTGCTTTCATGATGATGAGTGGCTAATTTTCTTGTGTGATTCTAGTGTGATTGGGTGAAGGTTGTGGGAAAAGCAATGATAGAATAATCTTAAATCTAGTAGGACCTTGAAGGCTCGAGTCTTTATCCTTAACCTTAGAACATCTCGTTCAGTCGATGAACATCTCGGCCGGGGTGGAATTCGTTTGACCGAGGTGACCTTTCTGATCCGAAACTGAGAGTTAAGTGTTAGAGTTTGCCAAATCCTATTCTTATTATACCTTTTCTGGTTCAATGCAAGCCTAGGATGAGACTTACCCGATAATTCCTTTGTTTACCCAAGATCATAAGTGTAGGTAATAAAGGTTTATCCTTTATTGGGGTTTGAGTGTGCCTTCATCCCATCTTTGTGAGTTAACCCGAGACTTACCCGGTAAAGGTTGATTCTATTCCCTTAGTTGGAGTGTTGGTTTGAGATTATAATTCTTTTCCTTAGTACATTGAGACTTACCCGGTAATAGGTTCTTTAGGTTTGGGATTGCGAGTAGTGAGACTTTCCCGGTGATCTATTCCACTTTTAGTAACACCTTCCCTTTGCAAAATCTCAACTTTGTCCGCTTATCTTGAGATCTTGAGTTGGAACCACAACTAGATGCTTTAATCCCTAGAATTGCATATTCATTTAATTGACTTTTTTTTATCATCTTTGATTGCTTTAATCGCTTTTGTGGTTAGTTGCAATATTGACAACCTATACTTGCTTTGTTTCACCTAAGTCCCTGAGATCGACACCCCGGAATTCTAGCTTTTAATACGATTGACCCGTACAGTGCAGGTTCGCATCCTTGTTTTAAGCATACATCTTGGGTTATAAATTTAAAGCTTGCACACACCGTTTGGAGCGAACAATCGTCCTCGGTACACCATGGAGTCTAACTATTTGTCTAGTGTACTCCTTAGTCAATCTACTCACTGGCCATGTCTCTCTGATAGGAATGAAACGTGCCGTTTTCGTCAATCTTTCAACCACAACCCAAATAGCATCAAAACTCCTACTAGGCCTCAATCCTGTCATAAAGTCCATGAAGACATCCTCCCACTTCCACTGCGGTACTAGTAGTGGATGGAGCTCACCTCAAGGTCTGCAATGCTCTATCTTGACCTGCTGACAGGTTGCACACTAAGCCACAAATCTGGCTACACGGGCTTCATCCCTCCCCACCAATATAAGCGTCTCACATCATGGTACATCTTACTCGTACCTGGATGTACAAAGTAAGGTTTACATTGAGCCTCCTATAAGATCCTCTGTCTCAACTCTGCATCTGTCGGTACACAGATACGCATGACGCCTCTTCTCTCCATCTGCTCCAATACAGAACTGTGGTGCCTCTCTACGAGATATCCTATCTCTCTTCGTCATCAGGGTCAGGAAGCTCCCCTACTTCTGCTGGATCTCATCGAATAGACGAGGTAAAACCTCTAAAGCATATAACTGGGCATCCTCATCAGGAAACTAGCTGTCCATCTCTAGCCAAGCTAGATCCCTCTGAAGCTGAGGTTGTACTGTATATTTGGCTATCGCCTTCTCTAGAGGCGTCTTCCTGCTCAAGGCGTCAGCTACAACATTCGCCTTTCCAGGATGATACAGAATCTTAAGGTCAAAGTCCTTGATCAACTCTAGCCATCGATGTTGGCGGTTATTCAACTCCCGCTGCGTGAAAATATACTTCAGACCCTTATGGTTTGTGAAGATGTGACATGTAGCACCATGCAGGTAATGTCTCCAGATCTTCAAAGCATGAACTACCACTGCCAACTCTAGATCATGAGTCGGGTAGTTCTCCTCATACGTCTTCATCTGTCTAGACGCATAAGCAATCACTCTGCCCCTCTACATCAATACACATCCCAAGCCTAACTTGGATGCATCACCGTAGACCACAAAATCATCCAAACCCTCTGGCTGTGCCAAGACAGGAGAAGAAGTCAAACGTCTCTTCAACTCTTCAAAACTCTGGGCACACTGGTCAGTCAACACAAATCTGGTAGTCTTCCTCAAAAGACTCGTAAGTGGACGGGCAATCAAAAAAATCCCTCCATAAAGCGTCTGTAATATCCGGCTAAGCCAAGAAAGCTATGCACTTCCTTGACGTTTGTTGGTATCGTCCATGCAGCAACATACTCGATCTTCGCCGGATCAACCATAATCCCATCGGCGGAGACGATATGTCCAAGGAAAGCAACCTTAGACATCCAGAACTAACACTTAGAGAGCTTGGCATACATCTCTCTATCCCTTAGAATCTGCAAAACCGTTCTCAGATGACCGGCATGCTCCTCTCTGCTACGAGAGTATACCAAAATATCATCAATGAAGACCACCACAAACTGATCAAGGAAGTCGACGAAGATACTGTTCATCAATTCCATGAAGACTGTTGGGGCATTTGTCAGCCCGAATGGCATCACTACAAACTCATAGTGTCCATAACAGGTACGAAATGTCGTCCTGTGTACATCCTGCACTCTCACCCTCAGCTGGTGATATCCTGAGCGTAAGTCAATCCGGTAGAATATTGTCGCTCCCTGCAGCTGATCAAGTAGATCATCAATACGAGGCAGTGGATAACAGGTCTTGATGGTCACCTTGTTCAGCTCTTTGTAGTTTATACACAATCTCAGCAATCTGTCCTTCTTCCGCACGAAGAGGACAGGTGCTTCCCAGGGGGATACGCTAGGGCGAATGAAGCCCTTCTCAGCCAACTCCTCGAGTTGCTTCTTCAGCTTCAACATCTTGACAGGTGCCATACGATATGGGGCCTTCGAGATGGGTCTGGTACCAGGCTCCAAGTCGATACTGAAGTCCACACTCCTCTGAGGCGGCAAGCTCGACGGCTCAACAAACACTTCTATAAACTCGCAAACCACTGGAATGTCCTCCAAAGTTGGACTCTCTCCATCCTTCATGACGTAGCACCAGAAGGCATCACATCCTTGTGCACTCAGTCTAGCTGCTCGTACGGCAATTACAGAACCTGTCTTTCCAAGGTCCCAACCTCGGAAGACCTCAATCTGACCAACCTCGATAAAGACCATAACAGTCCGTATATCAACATCCAAAACCGCATGGTGTCTACGCATCAATCCATATCTAATATGACTTCTTCATGCATCAATGGCATGACTAAGAAGTTAACAAGCAAAACACGAGTCCCTAAATGAAGGGGACAACTACGTATCTCACGGGTACCTCTGACCCGACTACCATCAGGTAACCCTATAGTAAAGGGTATCCCCTCTATGGTAGCTAAACTCAACCGCTCAACACATATCGGAAATAAATGAATGCTTAGTACCAGTATCAAACAAAACTCTAACATGTAAACCATAAAGCAGAATGGTAATTGTAGCAGCCAGTGTAGGTGGATCCTCTACACTCCTCAACTCAAAAGCTCTACCCTAAGCTCCTCTGGCATCTGTCATACTTCCACCACGACCTCTACCTCTACTCGGTCCGAGAGCAGATCCCTGAGTAGATGGACGACCTGGGACTCTCTGTTGTCATTGTGTTTGCTGCTAAGGTGTCCTCTAACCACCACCTACTATTCTGGCAAGGGAAGAACCCTGCTGAGATGCAACTCCACCCTGCCTACAAAAGGCAGCTCGATGTCCTGGTCCATCACATATAAAGCAAGTCACAACTGATTTTGTACAATCTGGCTTCAAATGGCCAGGATCACCACAGTTGTAACACTGTGGTCCCTTATCTGCAATCAGTGCAGACGAGGGGTAACTTTGACGCCTCAGGTCTCGTCTAGACCCAGATGCTCCTCCAACTCCACTGGTCTGCCCACTGCATTACCTCTTCTCACACCGTCCCGTCTGACTAGCTCGCTCCCTCTCGTAAGCAGAAGCCCGATCCTGGTAATCACCTGGGGACTTGTTCGCCCTAAAACGTGCGTGCAATCAAGTCTTAAATTTATAAAACAAGAATAAAATCAAACGAACCCGCAGTGTACGGATTGGCGTAGATTAGCAAGTATTCCAAAGTATCGATCACCGGGATTTGGTGAAACAAAGTCCAATTTCAGATTATCGAGCAAATAAGATGTAAAGCTTTGCAAATATTGGGGTAAACAACAACCCTAAATATCCAGGAATCAAACTATGGCAATCGATTCAAGATATACTACAGAACTAAGGACAGAGTCAAGAGTTGCAAAGGTATGCTAAAGTAAAGTAATGTACGGCGAAGTTCCAAAACTTTATATAACTTATCTAAAGACACTCTCTATAAAGGTTGTTGAGGCTGCAGTATAGAAAGGATCTATGGACAAGAATTAAACTCAAATACCCAAACTTGTAACCCAAGGATCAAGATAAACTAAAACGGTTAAGGTTGTGACACTCGAAACCGAAATAGAGGATGATGAGTCTCACTACTACCTAGAAAAGGGAAAACCAAGACTAGGTTAAAGCAAATCTTTAACTTTGGATTAAAGTAAAAGCAAGGTTCGTAAACTAGGGTAAATCACGGTAAGATCTTGAGAACCACGGCCGTGGAAACCCAAGAACAGGCCGTGATTTAGGTTCGTCGACGAGATCTCTCTAACTCTCAAGGTCCAATCGAATTACGATCGATCTATAATCATCTAAGCCACAACTATCAACCCTTCACCTTAGAATGCTAAAGGGTTTTAGCCAATAACCATTGTCATATTATCAATATTCAATTTAAAGAGAATGAAAGATGAAAACCCTCGAATACTCAATATACTTTAAAACCAATTCTCAAATCCGAAACACAAGAAGCAATATTCAATGGATTCAGAATGTATAACACAAAACCTCACAATGATCTAAGGTAAGAACGAAGAATAGGTTGTCAATCTGTCTTCAATATCAAAACCTAAGAAAGAGGCTAACCCTTCTGTGATCTTCAATCAACCCTAGGCGAAAATGCTCCAAGCAAAGTCAGCGGCCATCTATCCCCAAGTGGATGTGAGATGTATGCGGCGTCTAAGCGGCGATAAGCCGGGATCCCCGACTCTCTTTTCCGACCTTTTTATAAGACGAGAAAGAATGACCGTCCAGGCCCATTGCATAAATAACGTGGCAAATAAAGACACGTTAAAAGATTGCCTAAATCACGGTCTCAAGGGTTTCCACGACCGTGGTTTAGAGCGTGGAAAAGGGTTACGGTGTCTTGTGACTTCCACGACCATACTTTAGGCCATGTAACTTACTGGAATACTCCACGTTCATGATGCCAAGATCCACGGCCGTGGTTTAGAGCGTGGACTCTTCTACGGCCCTAATTCAGGGCGTGGAAGTGTAAAATACTTGTAATTTTCTTTGTGTCGTGACATTCTTGATCCTAGCTCCTTCCTTAGCTTCCTTGATGTTTTCCTAATCCTCGAGTATGATCGATTACTCTCTTTTCTCTCTAAATTGCTCTTATTTAGCTCCTTTTCACCTACAATAAACACAAAGCTAGTGTAGACATCCATATCGACAAAATAGACGAACAAGCTAACAATGGCTTCTAAACTTCATCCATGTACACAATAATAAGGGAAAAACAACCAAAATAAGTGCCTAGAATATCGCAATATTTCCTGCTAAAAAAATACCCCATACTTGCACTTGCTTGTCCCCAAGCAAGGTTTTTTAAAAGCTTAGAATACTAGTTAGAATGAAATATGCATGCAATCTCAAAACAAAATCATCCTTTAGGTAAGTGTGCTTCTAGTCAATAGATCATCCTCAAACCTTGTTTCATTCACCCTTGAAACGCTTATATACATAAACCAAAGAATGTAAAGCAAAAAAACATCATGAATCGCTTAAACTTTAAGACAAAAATCATAACCTTCAAGTATTGTCAAAATCAAGCATAAGAAACTTCAATTTAGATCACCAAGTCAAATAACATTCTTTTGATCTTTAGGACTTTCAAATAGGTCTAGAATGCGGAAGGGAGGGAAACTTATAAGGGATGTGGTGCATGACCCCGGGAAAATGAATAACCCAACTCTTTTTCTCTCTACTTTGAATTGCAACACCATCAACTTTGAGCTTTGCTCTCTTCTTTTTCACATTATTTTTCGACTTTACTTTTTGAAAGATGGACAGAAGTGCACAAACACCGAAGCCTAGGTGATTGGCGTTTCTCAAATTTGGAGATGCCTCAAACCCTTGATGCACATACCATAATTCGTTAGGAATATCGCTCAATCCGACTTTGGCAAGACACAAACACCCGGCTATGTGAATGGTGCCGAGTTACTCATTGTCATGATTGACTTCCCCAAACCTATTAATTCTGTTCTTTGAATGCAAAATTTTGCTTTCATGGCCCTCCCACATCAAACATGCCAAATATCAACTCCTCCAAATTCCCGGATAGGTAAGGGAGGCAATTACTTTTATTGAGGGGCTAAGTGATCAAAGAAAGAAAAAAGAAAATTGAATTGCCTTAATCATTTCATAAAGAAGTATAAGAACTCATTATGTGATTTCAACCTCAATTTCTCAATATGATTTAGATCAAATTTTCACATTATGAAACTTACGAGAAAGGATAAACAACACATTCAATTTCTTTTCAATTCATTATTTCGTTTAAGCATACGATTGTCATTAAAAACTCATTCCACAAGTAACAACTATCATAGAAGTCATCTCTAATCTTAGAAGCACAAGAACCCTTTCAAAATTTTCCAAAATTTTCAAATTTTTATGTGTTTTTCAAACTTTTTCATGCAATGCAATAATAAAACGTGTGACTGTGAAAATGAAACATGCAAAGTGTTATGGATAGAAGCAAGCAAATGTAGTAGAGTTATTACAACACATAGTCACACCCACCCCATACTTAGAACATACATTGTCCTCAATGTTCGAAAAAGAAATTAAAAAAAGAAGAAAAGAAAAAATGAAATCACTAGAACGGTGGTGGGGAGGCTGAAACTGTCAGGACCTCTCTTGAAGAGTAGAGGTTCATTCCAAAAGTATTCCCAGACAACCTTAAAGAACTTCTTCCTTTGTGCATAGGATAGTCCGGGTGGTATTTCCTGACAAACCAAATAGTTAACAAAATCAGCAAACCATGGTTCGTTACCTTTAGTTATCTTGTCGTTGCACTCCTCTATGATGTGTAAATGCTCGTCCGGAAAGGAGTCATCTATAGGTAGATTGTCGTCTTCTAGATGTGGTAGACGACTCAAATGATCCGCAATAGAATTTTCCGAACCCTTCTTGTCACGGATCTCAAGATTGAATTCTTGTAGGAGAAGAATCCATCTAATCAGCCTTGGTTTCGCATCCTTCTTTGCAAGTAGATACGGGATCGCAACATGATCCGTGTATACAATCACCTTTGCACCTACAAGATAAGAACAAAACTTTTCAAAGGCATAAACAATAGCTAGAAATTCTTTTTTAGTAGTGGCGTAGTTAAGCTGCGCTTCATCTAGCGTCTTGCTAGCGTAATAGATAGCATGGGTTCGGCTTTCCTTCTTTTGCCCAAGCACAGCTCCTATAGCTACGTCACTTGCATCACACATAACCTCGAATGGAAGATTCCAGTTCGGAGGTTGGATGATCGGCGCTGAGATTAGAGCTTCCCGAATCTTATGAAATGCATCTAAACAATCTTGCGAGAAATCAAAAACTGCATCCTTCATCAATAGATTAGTAAGCGGTTTTGATATCTTAGAAAAATCCTTTGTAAAACGTCTAAAAAATCCAGCATGTCCTAGAAAGCTTCTTATCCCCTTCACCGAAGATGGAGGAGGGAGCTTTTCTATGGTCTCTATCTTAGCTTTATCTACCTCAATCACTCTACTAGAGATCAAGTGTCCGAGTACAATGCCTTCCATCACCATAAATTGACACTTCTCCCAATTAAGAACTAGGTTAGTGTCTTCACACCTTTGTAGCACAAGAGAAAGGTTAGAGAGGCAATTATCAATAGAGAAACCATAAACAGAAAAGTCATCCATGAAAACCTCCATGATCTCCTCTATGTACTCCGAGAAGATAGCCATCATGCACCTTTGGAAGGTGGTTGGGGCGTTGCAAAGCCCGAACGGCATTCTCCTATAAGCGAACGTACCCCACGGGCACATGAATGTGGTCTTCTCTTGATCGTCCGGATGAATCGGAATCTGAAAGAAGCCACTATAACCGTCAAGATAGCAAAAATGAGAGTGTTGTGCTAACCTTTCAAGCATTTGATCAATGAAGGGTAATGAGAAGTGATCTTTTCTAGTTGCATTGTTTAGCTTCCGGTAATCAATGCATATTATCCATCCAGTCACGGTTCTTGTAGGAATGAGCTCATTGTTCTTATTGGTGATAACCGTCATTCCTCCTTTATTTGGAACAACCTGTACGGGACTCACCCACTTGCTATCGGAGATAGGGTAGATGATACCTGCATCAAGTAGTTTAGGAATTTCCTTCTTGACAACCTCCTTCATGGTCGGATTTATCCGTCTTTCAGGTTGTCGCGAAGGTCTAAAGTCTTCTTCCACTAGGATCTTATGCATACACAATAAAGGCTTAATTCCTACTAGATCCTCTATAGTGTAACCTAAGGCTTTCCTATGTTTCCTTACAACAACCATAAGCTTACTATGTTCGTCTTCACTTAGATCGGAACTAACAATTACCGGAAAAGTAGAATTAGTTCCTAGAAATGCGTACCTTAGATGTGTGGAAAGTGGTTTCAATTCCATCACCATTGGATTCTCTTATGGCTCTTGAGGAGTGTCCAATGCCTCCTTAGAAGTTTCTAAGGATGTAGGAGTGGTTGAAGAAGATTCAAGAACATTGGTAGAAAGAACGTAATTTTTCTCGGAATTTCCCAAAATTACGGCACCACTGTTACTTCCACGGCCGTGGTTTAGGACGTGGAAGTAACTTACGGCACCTCTGATAGTTGCACGGCCGTGGTTTTGGCCGTGTAACTCTCTAGAGTCCTCCGAATAGCTGATTACGGTCATATTGGTAGAAACCATGGCCGTGGAATAGCACGACTGACCGTGATTCCTCACGTCCTCTGACCCATCGTAGAGTTTTTCAAGTTTTGCTTCATGCACTTCCTTTAGTTCCTCCAAGGCTTCAATTTCCTCATTGCAATCCTCTTCCTCTCCTTTCTCCATAATGCTCATAGTGATAACCCTTTGCAATAGATCCTTGAATAGAATCGAGCTTACTTCCTCTCTAGATGCCTCTTCGTCATAGGTATTGAATATATCTTCTCCGAGAGCTGGCTCTTTCACCAAAGTGGAAAGAACAAACTCTACCTTCTCTTCTCTTATGTCGAAGGCAAGTCTTGCATTCTTGCAATCTACCATACAACCGGAAGTTGCAAGAAACGGTCTTCCGAGTATGATCGGGACCGGACTATCTTCAGGAATGTCAAGCACAACAAAATCTATTGGAACATAGAACTTACCAAGCTCGACCGGGACGTCTTCAATGATACCGACGGGACGAGTTATGGATCGATCCGCCATGTATAACGTCATCTTCACCGGTTTAGGTTCACCTAAACCGATCTTCCTGCATAAGGCAAGCAGAATGATGCTAATGCTTGCTCCTAAACCACATAATGCATCATATGTGACATCTCCTACTCCAATTGGAACACAAAATGACCCCGGATCCTTCAGTTTTGGGGGCATCTTTTCCTTCATCGTTTTGATGAGAATCGACAATTCCGAACTCATCTTGACTTCTCCAAAGTCTTCCAGTTTCCTCCTGTTAGGAGGATCTCCTTTAAGAACTTCCCATAAGCGGGCATACCTACAATTGCATCAATGAAAGGTATATTAATATGCAGTTTGCTCATGAGTTCAATGAACTTACCGAATTGCTTGTCTAGACGTGCTCTTGCTCTAGATTGTGGGAATGGTAGGGGAGGTTTGTAAGCTGGAGGAGGAATGTAGATGTCTTCCTTCCCCTTCCCCTTTTCCTTCTCCTTTACAAAGGGAACTTCAACAAACTTAGGTTGCGGGTTGGTAGTTGTTGCTCCGCTCCTAGTTGTGATAGCCATCACCCTTCCTTTCGGGTTATCCTCCGTCTTTCCTGGAAGTTTTCCTCGGTTTCTAGGAACTTCCTCAGCATTGCTGAACATTTGGATTTCTAAAACCTTTTGAGCTTTATCAACCTTAGATGTTTGCCCCTGGTTTTTCAAAGGAATGGAAGAAGAAGATGGCCGAGTTAGTGAATTTCCTGAATTGGGATAAGAATTACCGGAATTTTGTTGTTGGTTGGAACGCCAATTTTTGTTGTTTGAATTCCTATTGTTGTTCCAATTATTGTTCCGGTTATTTTTGTTCCAATTGTTCCGGTTATTGTTCCGGTTGTTGTTCCGGCTGTTGCGATTGGTGTTCTCATTCCCATTATGGTTATTGTTGTTTCCTAAATAACCAACATCTTGCTCCTTAGGCTTTTGAAAGCTAGCTTTGATGACTTCCTTCAATTCTTTAATCTCGGTGTTGAGAGAAAAGATTTGAGTTTGCGCAGCTTGTGTTAGCTTCGCTCCTTGCTCTACTCGGTTAGCTTCCGCCTTCCGGTGAGAGTACTTCTCAATGACTCAGGCTTGCTAATGAAGTCCCAAGCGTCATCTTCCCTCATGTCCATGAATGAGCCACATGAAAGGGATTGGAGCTTGAATTACGTTTCCACATCCAACCCCTTGTAGTATATCTCCAACAACTCTAACTTGGAAATGCCATGGTGTGGGCAATCCAATAATAAATCCTGAAATCTTTCCCAAGACTGAAACAAACTTTCATTAGATCTCATAGAAAAAGAATTGATTTTACCTCTCAACTCCGCTATCTTGGATGGCGGAAAGAACTTGGTTAGGAACTCCGAAGATAGATCCTCCCATGTGTTGAGTCTTCCATTTGGAAGAGCTTGATACCAAGATAAAGCCTTCCCTTTCAAGGAGAAGAAGAATGGCTTGACCTTGTAATTGTTGGTGGTTGCATTCTTTGGCTTCATTGTCTCCATCAAAATCTCAAAATTCTGTAAATGTTGATGTGGAGATTCAACACTCGTTCCTCCAAATTGCCTTTGGCGAACGATGGTAATAACTTGTGGATTAAAGCTAAACCACTGAATATCATCAGCATCAAAGTTCACACCTAGACGGCGTGGTTGTTGAATCGGATCCATCCTTTGGCCAAGAGTTCTTGGCTCTTCATTTACACGAGCGGCTCTCGCACCCCCAGCTGGGACACGAGGAATGGCGGCTAGTATTGGATCAACCCAGACTGGATTGATCGTTGGATCAATCTCCTCTAATTCCGGAATATCCGGATCGAATTCCTCATCATCGGATGATTCCACTCCAATGGACTTAGTTGGCTTCTTGACCTTCTTTTTCTTGGCACTACCTTGTTCCAACTTCATGTCCAATATCATAGCTTTGAGCTCATCAATTTGGAATTAATTGCGCTCTACTTCTTCCTTAAGAGCTTTCTCACTCAACCTATATTGAGCTTGAGACTCCTCTAACTCCGCTTGGTAATCTCTCTCTTTATATTTAGCCATCTTTCTTTCCTTAGCTTTCTTCCTAAGGGTTTTCTCAAGTTCCGGATCAAAAGGTAGGAGGTCTTTGTTGGATCTAGACATGCGCATATACCTAAGAGAACCTGCAAATAGCACTCACAAAAGATATCAAATAACAAGAGCAAAGCTCCCAAGCTCGACAACCGAAAACCGAAGTTTGGTCTTGACCAAATCCCTGGCAACAGCGCCAAAAACTTGTTCGCCCTAAAACGTGCGTGCAATCAAGTCTTAAATTTATAAAACTAGAAGAAAAGCAAGCGAACCCGCAGTGTACGGATCGGCATAGATTAGCAAGTATTCCAGAGTATCGATCACAGGGATTTGGTGAAACAAAATCCAATTTCAGATTATCGAGCAAATAAGATGTAAAGCTTTGCAAATATTGGGGAAAACATCAACCCTAAAGATCCATGTATCAAATTATGGAAATCGATTCAAGATATACTAAAGAACTAAGGACAAAGTCAAGAGTTGCAAAGGTATGCTAAAGTAAAGTAATGTACGGTGAAGTTCCAAGACTTTATATAACTTATCTAAAGACACTCTCTATAAAGGTTGTTGACGCTGCAGTATAGAAAGGATCCGTGGACAAGAATTAAACTCAAATATCCAAACTTATAACCCAAGGATCAAGATAAACTAAAACGGTTAAGGTTGTGACACTCGAAACCGAAATAGAGGATGATGAGTCTCACTACTACCTAGAAAAGGGCAAACCAAGACTAGGTTAAAGCAAATCTTTAACTTTGAATTAAAGTAAAAGCAAGGTTTGTAAACTAGGGTAAATCACGGTCAGATCTTGAGAACCACGACCGTGGAAACCCAAGAACAGGACGTGATTTAGGTTCGTCGACAAGATATCTCTAACTCTCAGGGTCCAATCGACTTACGAGCGATCTATCATCATCTAAGCCACAACTATCAACCCTTCACCTTAGAATTGCTAAAGAGTTTTAGCCAATAACCATTGTCATAATATCAATATTCAATTTAAAGAGAATGAAAGATGAAAACCCTCGAATACTCAATTAACTTCAAAACCAATTCTCAAATTCGAAACACAAGAAGCAATATTCAACCGATTCAGAATGTATAACCCAAAACCCCACAATGATCTAAGGTAAGTATGAAGAACAGGTTGTCAAACTGTCTTCAATATCAAAACCTAAGAAAGAGGCTAAACCTTCGGCGATCTTCAATCAACCCTAGTCAAAAATGCTCCAAGCAAAGTCAGCGGCCGTCTATCCCCAAGTGGATGTGAGATGTATGCGGCGTCTAAGCGGCGATAAGCCGGGATCCTCGAAACTCTCTTTTCCGACCTTTTTATAAGACGAGAAAGAACAACCGTCCAGGCCCATTGCGTAAATAACGTGGAAAATAAAGACACGTTAAAAGATCGCCTAAATCACGGTCACAAGGGTTTCCACGACCGTGGTTTAGAGCGTGGAAAAGGGTTACGGTGTCTAGTGACTTCTACGACCGTACTTTAGGCCGTGTAACTTACTGGAATGCTCCACGTTCATGATGCCAAGATCCACGGCCATGGTTTAGAGCGTGGACTCTTCTACGGCCGTAATTCAGGGTGTGGAAGTGTAAAATACTTGTAATTTCCTTTGTGTCGTGACATTCTTCGTCCTAGCTCCTTTCTTAGCTTCCTTGATGTGTTCCTAATCCTCGAATATGATCGATTACTCTCTTTTCTCTCTCAATTGCTCTTATTTAGCTCCTTTTCACCTACAATCAACACAAAGCTAGTGTAGACATCCATATCGACAAAATAGACGAACAAGCTAAACTTCATCCATGTACACAATAATAAGGGAAAAACAACCAAAATAAGTGCCTAGAATATCGCAATATTTCATGGTAATAGGACTCACAATGGAATCCCACCATATATGAACGTGTGCTCTCCCTCAGACGACGGGAGAAGAGATACACATGTTGGTCCTCATATGGTGTAGTTGGACCCAACAAAGCTAACTCAGTCTTGAAGCGGCGGATGGCATCTGCAATAGGTACATCGTCAAAACCGGCCTCCACAAAATCCTGCAGATTCTCCGTCCTCAGTGAGGCAGGCAAAACTTCTCTCGAATCATGCTCCTTGTGTGGTCATAACTGGTGGCTCTGGTCTATACAGTCCTCCACCACTGATGTGCAAGGTCACGGAATATAGACTAAACTAGCTCTATCCGTCTGTCCTCAGGACATTTGATGGACTCTAAAGCTGAGTCTACATATCCTATCCATACCTCGGTCTCTAAACCAAACTGCCCTGAGAAGGGTTGTACTCCTTGCTGATGGAATGCCTTCAACCAGGTATCTCGTCGAGGCCCACTGTTCTCCTCTATAGCTCGAACAATCTTAGCAAAATGTGCCGGCATAGTTCATACCTGTGTGGCTCTCTGAGACATCTCAGAAGATCCCTCATGTCTTGGTAGATCTGGGGCCCGTCTTCCAGCTCTGACAACCTCCTCAAAATGTCTGATGTACTCTCTAAACTCTGGCCCCCCACGGAGACACGATCTGAGTCATCAGACTGGACTCGATGTGATCGATGTCTCCACGATCCACCACTCCTCGTCTCTGGGACGACACTCTGAGCGATCTCCTCATGTACCTCTTCCTCCACTGGTGGATCAGCAGCGGGAACTGGTCCCTCAGCTACCACAACCGGAGGAAGGGGTGGTCTACCTCTACCTCGACCTACAGCAGCAATAGCTCTAGTCCGAGTCATCTACGAGGTATGCACACCTAACTTATAAGGCTCTATATATCCCATATCTATAGATATTTATATATATACTTAACACATATACAAACATAATCCATAATACATATATACATTACTATACTGCACAGATCCATAGCAGAGGTTGCGAATTCTCGTACATTCTAACCCAAACCACATTTAAAACCAAAAACACTTTGAAAACGTCAGACCCCTTTCGGGTTCTGTTTATTTTACCTATCAAACATCATTGCAGGTAGCAAGTGCCATTGTTGTCTACCTAAGCTCTGATACCAACTCTGTAACACCCCGAATCCGCGGGACTCGAGATGCCACATTTGGCTAGGATCTCACAATGGATCTTGATCCTAGCCTGACAACAAGTTCACTGGACCTTATAACATGACACTGACAAATATAAAAACAAATGCATAAAACTGTATAAACTGTACAACCAAAGGTAAAAAAAACATAGGCGAGTATACACAACAACGACCTCATTCAGGAGGTAATAAAAGATCATCCTCACAAAGGAGGGAAAAGTAAAACACCCCAAAAGACCACAACCATCCTATGTACAAGAGGTCATCGGCCTGCCACTCTACTAGATCCCCTAGTTGCACGCCTATCTTGTGGGGCATCTATAACATGGTAATAATTCATTAGCTAACCATACATATATAGAGTAATCCATAAGCACAAGCACAATCATGGAAAGATAAACACATCAGCATGCTATCACATATTTACCCATTTTATCATCTTTATATAATAGTCATTCACTCAAATCGTATATATAAAGATAGATGAAAGTATGTGACACGAGGACCGATACATCCTCGCCTCTAAAGCTGATAGCCAGTTGTACGAGTATCCGTCACACAATCCGTGTACCCTATGGGAGTGGATTCCTTCATGTAAACCAGTCTGGCCTGACATCAGAGAACCTCCCAGACTCCATGGTGGGATGAAAGGGAATGGTTATCACAACCACGCAACGGGGCAATCAATAAAGCATAGGTTGGTATAAACGACATCTCATGCTATTATAACAAACATATAAAGCACACACCACTCATGCAAACACCCAATATAAGGATGGTAGCTAAGTAATTCGTACGGACTTACCTCAACCTCGTATATAGCTCAACTAGAATCAACCTTCACTCCTGAGAGAAGGGCACTACCTAATAACAAGGCATAGAAAGATATCAACCTCTATTCATCGAAGGGTCACACCTAGACCCAAAGGGATCCACAGGGATCATTCTCAACCAATAAACCTACACCAACATCAACCTAAGTCCTTAAAGTCGTACAAGGCATATATCGATCATACCCTCATCCAAAAATATCCTCACACATCTAGAATGATCCTATTCACTCACACTAGGAAAAGAAGGAACAAAGGCATCCAAAGGTAAGCCTATAAGCAACACCCACCTGCAGAACCAAGTGCAGGACCTTGCTGATGCAGGTGGCCGTAGGGGCGGATTCCAGGTGGCGCAAGAGCGGCTCTGACCGGCGTTGGGGCGGCTGCAAGGGTGCGCAAGGGCGGCTGGACAGCAGAGGGCGCCACTTCATCCCTTTCTTCACTTCTTCCTTCGATTCTTTCACTCTTTCTTCACTCCAACATCATACATATAGAAACATACATATAGATACAGCAACCCAAGCCAATCATGGCTAAAACAAGATCCAAACCAAAGGAATCTAAGCTAAACCAAGGAAAGATAGGAAAAGATAAAGAAAAGAAGAAAGAAAGTAAGGAAGCCATGAAAGCTTACCAAGCTGAACCTCTAAGAGATCAAACACACATCACAACACCTCAAGCTGGCTCACACAAAGCTCAACAATAACAAACATCAACAAGCCAAGAAAAGTTGTCCAATATCTCTAACAAACTCAAACAAAACTCAAGAAACTCAAGAAAAGATCCAAGGAAAGATGAGAGGAGAAGAAGAACGTAGGAGAGAGATGAAGTTGTGGAGAGAGATAACCCTCTTCAAAAGGAAGAAGAAGAAGCTTATAAAGGGGTGAAAAGGTAAAGCACGGGTCAAAGGGTCAAAGAAGATGGTTGTAGTCACACAGAGCTGCAGGGGCGGACTCTATGAGCCGCAGGTGCGGCCCGGGCAAACTGCAGGTGCGGCCACTGGGTCACGCAGGGGCGGTCCAAGCTGAATCTAGGTCTTCAGCTCACACTCTAAGCAACTAAGCAACTAGGCTCTTACAATACATGTCAAGACCAGATCCAGTGGTACATATTGGCTAGACTAGGTGAGACGGCTTCCCAAGCCATCTTTATGCCGACTTAACTATGTAGAAGAAGGAAATCATATCTTTCGGTTTTATCGTTGAAATATATATATATTTTGTGTAACCCTAGACTCCGAAATTTTCCCCTATATAAGAATGTATCAGTCTTAGGGTTAGGATATCATCATGTATCTAATTCTTGCCCCTTGCTCTCTTGCCCTAATTCCCATATCCATGAAGTAGAGTTTAGAATAAGGTTTGCCCTATTAGAACCAAATAGTTGTGAGTTTATTTCCTTTCTTATTTTATATACAGAGTCTGCTTTATATTTGATCACGTTTGGATAATCTCCCTCCTGATATAAGAATTAAATGATCCCTATAATGGTTTGATTTATTATTGTACATATGTTCATGAATTGAGATTATGATATTGCTTCTTTTCAAAAAGGCTTCATTTTCAACTTTTATTTACCTCCAAAAGAAGTGGTGTTTACGATTGATTTAAAAAAAACAATTAAAGAGAAACAAGAGAAGGGCGTTTATTGGATTTATTGAAAAGAACATGGTTTTGAGAGTACTACTTTACCATCCCCTCAAGGATTTCTAGCTATCGTAGAAAGTTTCGGTTTTTTAATTTTTCTAACCGAAGAGCCACCCAAAAAGTTTTTTCTTGGTCTTTTCCGGATATCTAAGTTCTTAAAGGGTTTTCCTGAACTTGTCGAACGGTCGGATTAAGGGTTACCTGAGTTGGAAAGCACGGTCTTTGTTTGTGTATACCAAATGCTATTTTAGATAGTTACCAGCTTTGTTCAAATATCAATGTTCACGACTTTCATATATATGCAATGTTGCTTTAATTCATTATAGTGGGGATTCCTGTTTCTTTGGATCACTTTCATCCATACATTTATCTAAAATAACTATTGCTTTTGCTTGCTAATGTTGTTGCTTTCTTCCTTCTTTCACTTAGATTAATTGATTATTTGTATCCATCAAATCAAGCGTGGTCCCTATGAACTCGATACCTGATTACACTATACCCGTTCTCGAATCCTTATGGGTAATGTTGTTGTTAACTATTTGGTAAATACTTCCATGATCAGGGATCCCAGGGCAAACCCACTTCTTGTGTTCAATCAAGAAGCATAAATTGCTTGAATTACTGTTGCACTTGTTGTTGATAGAGCTCATCGCCCACAAACATAGGACATTAGGATGAATCCTGGAAAAAGAACTTCGAACCATGTGTTCAAACTTCCCACCCTGGAAGGTCGAGACTTCAACATCAGGACGGACATAGTATGGCTCATCCAAAATGATCAATTTTAAGGCATACTTAACGAGAATCCGCACCAACACTTGTGGAACTTTGAAAATATTATGAACACACTTAATTATGAAATACTTCTATTGATGGTTTGAAGATTTAACACTAGTCAAAAATAGCAGTTTATTCCGGTTTTTTATAAGCTCGGAAACCAGTTATGGTTTGGTATTAAGTGGAACTCATTAAACACCAAGGATACTAGTTATTTAACAACCAGAATGAGAGAAAAGTCGCATACTAGTTATTTGCAAAATCTCATTAAACACCAAGGATACTAGTTATTACCATTAGTATCAAATAAAAGTCGCATAACATCTTTTTAAAAAAATGGTATGCGCTTTTTTTAAAAATCAACCAAATATTCAGTTATTACTTAACCGGATATCTCATACAAGAATTTAGATGGTTGGATCACAAAACGCCTACATACCTAATTCACTTTTATTTTGCAAGAAATTCAACAAACCCCAAATTATGCCATCACCTTTCGTCTAGGAAAGCAAAACCGATCCTTAAACATTGATGATCGTAAGGAAATCCTAAGAATGCCGACTTTTAAGTAGTATCCATCCTGCGTTGATTGTAAATTTTAGGAAACTATAGCTTCAACACCTTTTTTGGACGAGAAGTCCAAGTGTTCTACCATTTACCATCCAAACCTTCACTTTTTCTGCAGGATATTAAGTGAGGCCATGTTTATGAGAGTGGATAGTGTTGCTACACCCACTTCGAACGACCTTTACATAGCTTGGTGTGCTTTTATTGGAACCATTCCTGACATACCCTATATGTTGGTGAAATTCTTCGGGAGTGTGGCCATTATGTCTAAAGGTAATGTTCGCTTCAAAACGTGTGTATGTGTATGAAGAAAAAAAACTTTAAATTGATACCGAAAATAAAGAAATTAAGAGAACCCACAATGTACGGATCAATCGCAGTAATGACAAGCATTCTAGGGTAGATCACATTGAAAATGGTGAAAACAAGCGATAAAGTAATCTGGTTAGACAATTTGCAAATAATGATGACTGAAAATAAAAAAAAGCAATGATAATTGTGAATGTAATAATTGGAAAATGCATATTTTAGAGATCAAGGTATCCACTTGTGGTTTTCGATTCAAGCCTTCTAAAGATGTATGGACAGAGCTGAGATTGAAAAGAAAAGGTGTTTCAAAAGTGGGATAGATCACAAGGGAGGTCTCACTATCCGCTATTCCAATACCAAGGAAACTTATCACCGGGTAAGTCTCAAAGCTTCAATGAAAATGAATGATAGTCTTAAACCAACCAAACAAACGAAGGGAATAGAATTAACCATCATCGGGTAAGTGTCAAGTTAACTCACAAAGGCAAGAGGAAGACACACTCAAACCTAATAAAAGATGAACCTAGCTTTATTACAACTCGTCATCTTTGGCAACTAAGCAATGATATCACTGGGTAAGTATCTTTCCAGCCTTGGATATACGTTACGAAGGTTCAACAAGGCTAGGGTTTATGAAATCTTTAACCAAAAAATTTTAGGGTAAAGCATCTGTTCGCTCCAAACGGTGTGTGCAAGCTTTAAATTTATAACCCTAGACGTAAGCTTAAAACAAGGATGCGAACCCACAGTGTACGGGTCAATCGTAGTAAAAAGCAAGAAATTCCACGGGTCGATCACAGGGACTTAGTGAAACAAAGTCCGATTAGGTAAGCTTTAGCAATCACTAACCACAAGCAATTAAAACAATCAAAGATGATAAAAGTCAATAAAGGAAATATGCAATTCTAGGGATTAAAGCATCTAGTTGTGGTTCCAACTCAATATCTAAAGATAAGCGGACAAAGCTGAGGTTTTTGCATAGAGAAGGTGTTTCTAAAGTGGAATAGATCACCGGGTAAGTCTCACTACTCACTAATCCCAAACCGTAACTCCTATTACCGGGTAAGTCTCAAGGAATTAAGATAAAGAACTATAACCTCAAACTAACACACCACCTAAGGGAATAGAATCAACCTTTACCGGGTAAGTCTCAGGCTAACTCACAAAGATGGGATGAAAGCACACTCAAACCCCAATAAAGGATAAACCTTTATTACCTACACTTACGATCTTAGGTAAACAAACTAAGGAATTACCGGGTAAGTCTCATCCTAGGCTTGCATTGAACTAGGAAAGGTATAATAAGAATAGGATTTGGCAAACTCTAACACTTAACTCTCAGTTTCGGATCAGATAAGTCAACTCGGTCAGAAGAATTCCACCCCGGACGAGATGTTCATCGACTGAGCGAGATGCTTAGGGTTAAGGTTAAAGACTCGAACTTTCAGGGTCCTACTATGATTAAGATCATTCTATCATTGTTTTTCCCACAACCTTCAGCCAATCACCCTAGAATCAGACAAAGAGATTAGTCACTCATCATCATGAAAGTATTAATCAAGTATATGGGAAGAAAGAGAATAATTGAACAAGAAAACCTTAAGAGAAAGGCTTCAATAACTGAATGAATTATAAAACACAAGCGTTCCTTGGATAGAAATCCAACAACACAATGACAAAGAAGGGAATCTAAGATGATCTTACAAAAACCCTTCAAAAGCTATAAAAGCTATAGACTTTCTTCCTTCAACCTTCAAAAAGGTTCTTCAAATCTCCCAACTGGAGTATGGGTGCTGCGGTGTAGTAGGTGTAAGCGAGGTGATAGCGGATGTCGGATTTGTGGGAAATCCGACCCTTTTTATAGGAAAATTACTCTCCAAAGATAAGATATCTTAGAAAGATCTCTTCCCATAAAAATAGGTAAAATATATGATCTAGCATATCTTCTTCCTTCCAGGAGCCAAGCCCAAAAATATAGGATCCTCTTTCCAAAGATAAAAGATCTCAACCAAGAATAAAATATTCTCGCCGCATCCCAGGTGTTCTCCTCGGTCGAGTCGACTCTCTAGATCACCTTGGTTGAGGTGACTCTGTAGTCAACCAAGGTGAGTCACAACTGAATGTGCAATCTCTCAAATCTGGTCCAAAGTGAATCTTTAATCCATGGCTATGCTTCCTGGATGTTTCCTTATGTTCCCGAATGTAGCTCCAATGACTCCATAGCTCCTTTTGGTCCTTTTTGATGCAAAACGTGCCATTTTACCTACGATTACAACAAAACTAGGTGTAGACCTCGATTTCCGCAAAGGTAGATGAAATAGTAATATAATCACATAATATACATACAAACATGCAGATTATTGAAGATAAAACGTCCAAACAAACCCCAAAATATAGACTATAATTCATGCTATCAAAATACCCCATACTTAGCCCTTGCTTGTCCCCAAGCAAGTTCCGCATATAAAAGGCAAGATAGAATGGATTATAAGTCAAGAAAATCAATGAAAAAGTCTTTCAAAAACATTTTTATGGTGTGCTGCAATCATAGATCACTCTAAGAGAATACTTCATGGAATTTAAAATCAAAATACGATCAAAACATTTTATAAATATAAGAAAGTTGTTCATGTTTGCATAAAATCATAGAATGCATAATAAATCATAATTATCGAAATTAATCATGCATAATCCAGTTTAAACCACTAAGTCAATCAACAAGCTCGAGGTCTCAAGGGCTTCCCAAAAGGAAGGTCAAGAAACGTGTAGGGTAGGGATGTATGTAAGCTAATGTGGTGCTAGAATCCGGGAAAAGGATATACTTCACTTTCACTTTGTCTTTCAACATCTTCCACCAATAAGCTTTGCTTATTTCACACTTTTCTTTTTACTTTACTTTTTGGGATGCATGGACAGAGGTGCACAATAACCGAAGCCTAGGAAATCAGCAATCATCAATTTCTTGAGATGCATCAAACCCTTGATGCACATACCATGACCCGTTAGGAATATCGCTCAATCCGACTTTGGCAAGACACAAACACCCGGCTATGTCAATGGTGCCGAGTTACCCATCATCATGATTGACTTCCCCAAACCTATTTATTTCTTTCTAACACTTTCACTTCCAACCAACTTCTCAACTTTAACTTCACTTACTTTCACCACTTTGCTTGCTTCCAAATTCCCGGATAGGTAAAAGGGAGGCAAAAATGTATATGAGGGGCTAAGCATGATCAAGAAGAAGAAGAGAGAAGAATGAATTGCCTTGGTCTTTCCAGGAAGAGAGTGAGAGAACTCATAACGTGGTGTCAACCTTAAAACTCAACATAATTTGGATAAGAACAAAGTATTAAACGTGCCAAAAATTTCAAACAAAGCATTTAGCAACCTAAACATATTATAAAACCTTTCAAACATATAAAGATTTCAAAACCACTCAGCAACAAGATCTTCACTGAGATCATATCCAGATAAAAAGCACAAAAATCGTTTCGAAAACTCTCACTTAACCCACCTTGGTCGAGGTGTTCTTAGGTCAACCGAGGTGAAGTACCTCGTTCGGCTAGAAAATTCCCCGGTCGAGGTCAAAATTATTTTTTTCTGTCCAGTTTTGACGTTTTTCTCAATCAAATAACCTGTGTGTATGCATGCAATCTCAGATAAAATCATAGAAGCAAACTGAAGCATAAATATCCGATAATATCGAGTCATACATCACATAAGTCAAATAATATATAAACACCCCATACTTGGGACACACTGTCCCAGTGGGTCAAAATAAGTCTAAAGAAATAAAATACTCACCGGACATAAAGCTGAGCTGCATAATAAATAAGAAAGAAAGTACTGCAGCTCTCAATAGTCACGATCCGGTGGTGGTGGTGGTGGCACATATGGATACTGAGATGGGTCGAACGGGTAACCCATGATCTGTTGAAACTGAATCTGAGCCATCATGTGCTGGTAATGCTGTCTCTCCTACATCTCACGGATATGCAGTGATAGGGCAACATAAGAATCGATCATCTGATCCGTCAGATCATCGATCCGACGGTGAGCCTCTGGATCTCTGTGTCGGCGTACCCTACGCCTAGCAGGTCTCACTGGTGATGTGGCTGGTGCAGGCTCAGTATCATCATCATCAATGTCAATAACCGGCGCACTAGTCCCAGCAGTATCCGTCCCTGTATCCATAGGAACTCCGTCATCCCTGTCATCATCATCAGCGGTCTCCTCCTCTACCTCATCCTCCTCAGCTGGTGCAGCTACTGCATCTCTAGCATCCTCCATCAATGGAATCCAAGCAGTCTGCCAGTAGTGAGGATCATAAACAGAGAACTGGGGCGACCATCTGATCCCATGTGGTGTAGTCAGCTCCCATGGCATGGCTACGTATGGTGTAGTGAGTCCTCGAGGAACCAGAATCCGCCGAGTAATCATCTCCTGAAGTCCTAGCGGCTTGGAAGCCGCCACCATAGTACAAGCGCTGAGATCCATATCCTGATAGCTAGCGATGTGGGTCACAAGGCCTCCGCAGCAGATATCCCCCTTCGCCTTGGCCTTGATCTTGTGCAGATCCTCTGCCAACATCAAGCCAAAGTCTGGGATCCTTCCAGTCACCATGCAGTAAAGGCTGAAAAGCTCCCCCTGTCGGACCTTTTGGGGCGTCACAGTACACGCCAGAAGAGTCTCACTGAAAATGCGGTGGGCCAACCTAAAGGCTAGGTGAAATATGATGCGCTCCCTAGAGTCTCCAAGGCACCATCTGTCTGCGTGCTCAACAACATGAGCAATCTGACCCCAAAACTCCCTAGCTACAGTCCGGGAAGGAAAATCAACAGCGGTCGGGGCTAGGAAACCAAAAATATCTCTCCAGTGCTCTAAAGGAACTAAGAAGTTCCGGTTCATCAACCGGTACTTCACAGCTCGCTTTGTGGGAAGGTAGGTGAAGGAGTTGACAAACTCCAAGGTAGGCTCTAAATAGGCAGGTGCGCGGATCTCAGTAAACTGATCTAGCCCTACCATCGATATCATCCGTCTAAGATCTCCATCCACATGGAGACAATCAAAAGCCGAAATGTCCAGGAAGCGCGGTGCAATCACTGGACGGGCTGCTATACGGTCATAGTCGACTTGGTGTCTCTCGTGGATCACCGGTCTATAAGGTCTAGAAGAGGAAGAGGAAGCGGAAGAGGAGGATCTATTTCTCAGGACAAGCTGTCTATCTGAACTCATTCTCTAAAACACTCTGTCAGATCACCTCGGTCGGCCTGACACAACTCAAGAACACCTCGGCCGAGGCACAGAGTGACTGGACCGAGGCGAAGAACTGCTCGACGAATTTCTTCAAAAATCCAGTTTTTTTCCCCCAAAATCACTACAACTGGTTCCTATGGGGTACTTAATCTGTTTCTAAGCAAATGCAAGGGCAACCAAAGCCCAATTCGAAGCAAAACAGTGAAGAGAACGAGATTAGGGTTTTTTCGATGTTTACCCTGATTCGGTTGATTCGGTTCGTTTTTCTCGCAGATTGACACTGGCACTGGGATCCTCTATCCTTTCTTTGCAATTTGGAAGCAAGAATCGTCGAAAACGATCGAAGAAGGGCGAAGCGAGGCGAGGGAGAGATAAAAAGAAGAGAGAGAAATTCAACCCCCCTTTTATACCCTTTTTGGAATTGCTGTCACCTCGGTCGAGGTTGTCTCGATTGGACCGAGGTGGTACGGACCGAGATGGTTCTTCAGAAACCCTAGTCGCCTCGGTTGCTCAAGAATCATCTCGGTCGAGGTGCTTTGACAGCAACCGAGATGTGCCTCAGTTAAACTCCGTCTTCTTAAATTCTCGAACTTTTGTCCTTCCAGTTATGCTCCTGGTTTGTACTCCTTCCTTAGATGTAACCTGTTGTCTATCTAGGACGCCAAAAACAAAACAAAGCAAAGCAAAAGCAAAACTATCTAAGCTAGGCTAGAAAAAAAGGGAAAAGAAAGCAATACCTTGGGTTGCCTCCTAAGAAGCGCTTGGTTTAAGGTCACTATCTGGACCATAGTGCGTCTCTCAAACGTGATGGGAGGTGCCCTCACCCCATACTTCACCTCCATCGTGAGGTGAAGTAAGTAAGTCTATCAAACGCTCCAACAAGTGTAAGTGCTCATCGGGGAATGAATCGTCTATGGGTGGGTCGTCCTTCTCGCGTGAAGATGCAGGTAGCTGGCTGAGGTGATCCGCAACAGAATTTTCGGATCCCTTCTTATCGCGGATCTCTAAGTCAAACTCTTGAAGCAAGAGAATCCATCGAATAAGGCGTGGCTTGGCATCTTTCTTAGCAAGCAAGTAACGGATGGCTGCGTTGTCGGTGTAGACAATGACTTTCGCCCCTACTAAGTAAGAACAAAACTTCTCGAAAGCATATATAACCGCCAATAACTCCTTCTCGGTGGTAGCGTAGTTGCGCTGGGCTACATTTAGCGTCTTGCTAGCATAATAAATGGCAGTGGTCCGGCCATCCTTCTTCTGTCCAAGCACCGCTCCTACGGCTACATCACTAGCATCGCACATGATCTCAAAGGGCAAGGTCCAATCCGGAGGTTGGATAATGGGAGCGGAGATCAACGCTTCCTTAATCCTGTAAAATGCATCAAGACACTCCTGCGAAAACGCAAAAACAACATCTTTATTCAAGAGGTTAGTTAGAGGTTTAGAAATCTTGGAGAAGTCCTTGATGAATCTCCTGTAGAAACCTGCATGCCCGAGAAAACTCCTCACACCTTTAACAGAACAAGGAGGAGGGAGTTTCTCAATAGTCTCGATCTTAGCGCGATCGACCTCAATGCCTCGATTAGAAACGAGGTGTCCTAGCACAATGCCTTCATTAACCATAAAATGACACTTCCCCTCAATTCAAAACAAGATTAGTGTCTTCACATCTTTGTAGCACTAGAGAAAGGTTAGATAGGCAATCATCAAAAGAGGAACCATATACTGAAAAATCATCCATAAATACCTCCATGATCTCCTCTATGTACTCGGAAAAGATAGCCATCATGCATCGCTGGAAGGTAGCGGGTGCATTGCACAATCCAAATGGCATCCTCCTATAAGCAAATGTCCCCCATGGACAAGTGAAAGTGGTCTTCTCCTGATCATCCGGATGGATAGGAATCTAGAAGAATCCACTATAGCCGTCTAAGTAGCAAAAGTGTGAATGCTGGGCCAACCGTTTGAGCATTTGATCAATGAAGGGAAGTGGAAAATGGTCCTTCCGAGTGGCCGTGTTCAGCTTCCTGTAATCAATGCAAACCCTCCAGCCCGTAACGGTCCTTGTTGGGATCAACTCGTTGTTCTTATTCGTCACAACGGTCTTCCCTCCTTTCTTCGGAACTACATGTACCGGGCTAACCCATTTGCTGTCCGAGATGGGATATATGATGCCTGCATCCAACAACTTAAAAATTTCCTTCTTCACAACCTCTTTCATGATCGGATTTAACCGTCTTTGAGGTTCCCGTGAAGTCTTATGATCGTCCTCCATTAGAATTTTATGCATGCAGAAAGAAGGCTTAATGCCAATAAGATCATCTATAGTATAACCCAAAGCCTTTTGATGCTTTCTCAGGACATGCATTAGTTTAGACAATTCAGATTCGGAGAGGGAAGCACTGACAATAACGGGATAAGTGGAATCCGGTCCAAGAAAGACATACCTCAAGTGGTTTGGGAGTTGTTTAAGCTCTACAACTGGGGGTGCTTTCTGAGGGGGATCCTTGCTTCCTCCTTCCAGTGGAGTAGATTCTGAAACTGGACTTTCGGAAGTCTCAGTTGAAGTCGTCTCGCCTTCGACCTCGGTCTAGGCACAGAGGCGTTGACCGAGATGTTCTTCAGTCGCCTCGCTCAGTCCAGAAAGTGCCTCGGTCGAGGTACTATGACTGGAACCGAAACTGGAGATCTTCGTCTCCCGGATTAGCTTCTCAGTTTTAGCTCCTGGATCTTCTTCCAGTTCTTTTAAGCTCCGTATATCTGCATAACAAGAGGCATCTATACATTCCTCCATTAAACTGAAACTAATAACTCTTTCAAGTGGATTGTTAATAAGGATAGAGCTCACCAATTCCCTTGATTCTTCTTCATCGTAGATGTTGAAGATATCATCGCTTAGTTGCTCTCCTCTCATGGCTGCAAGTAGTGCGAACTCCACTTCGTCTCCGCCGATGTTGAATTTCAACTTGGCGTTCTTACAATCCACGTTGCAACCCGAAGTTGCTAAAAATGGCCTCCCGAGAATAATAGGAACAGGATAATCTGCGGGAATGTCAAGTACAACAAAGTCTATTGGTAAATAGAAGTTACCTAACTTGACCGGAACGTCTTCCAAAATGCCCACGGGATGGGTAATGGAGCGGTCCGCCATGTACAATCGAATCTTGACCGGCTTGGGCTCTCCAAAATCCGATCTTCACACATAGTTCCAGCGGAATGATGCTCACGTTGGCTCCTAGATCACATAAGGCTTCACAAGTGACATCCCCAACTTGAATGGGAATGCAAAATGAGCCGGGATCTCTCAACTTAGGTGACATCTTCTCCTTCATGATTTGAATAAGCTCCGAGGATTTAGATGTCATCCTTACTTCACCAAAGTCTTCCAGTTTCCTCTTCCTTGATAGGATCTCTTTCAAGAATTTCCCGTAGGCGGGCATCCCTAGAATAGCATCAAGGAAAGGAATGTTAATGTGTAGTTTATTCATCAAGTCAAGGAACTTACCAAAGTGCTTGTCTAGATGTGCTCTGGCCCTTGACAGGGGGAATGGAAGTGGTGGTTTGTATGCAGGAGGTGGAACATAAACTTCAGTTTTCCCCTCCGCTTTCTGTGGCTCCACCTCGGTTGGCATCTCGGCCGAAGTGTTCTTTGACTGCACCTGGACTGAGGTGGTCTTCGTCGGTACTGGCACCGACCGAGGCACTGGATCTGCAGTCTTCAGTCCACTCCTCGTAGTTATAGCCATAAACTGGCCCTTAGGGTTGCTTTCCGTCCTTGCTGAAAGCTTCCCTGGATCTCTTGGCGCTTCATTCGCCCTACTAGCAAGTTGTTGTTCAAAGGCCTTTTGGGCCTTCGAAAATGAAGTCATAGAAGTCTCCATAGCACTAAGCTTGATCAAGATGGCCTCCAGCACTACATCTTTCTTTTCCGGCAGAGACGAACTTGATCCTTGCCCTTGGCTCTTTAATGGAGTAGAAGAAGAAGAAGGGGAAGAGAGGAAAGGATTAGAGGAATCGTTAGAATTGGAGTTAGAATGATTGTTATTAGAATTTTGGTTGTTCGCCCTCCAATTGTTGCTATTCGATCCTCTATTGTTGTTGTAGTTGTTGTTCCGGGAACCGTTGTTGTTACGGTATCCATTATTGTTGTTCCTTTGTCCTTGATCTTCCTTCTTAGTTTGAGCAACCAAGAGTTCCTTCAATTGCTTCACGTCATTCTTCAAAGACGTGAGTTGATTGTTGTTAGGCTGAGTATCTTGGAAGTTAACTCTTTTAACTCCACCTTCAGCTCCTTGATGGGTGTATTTCTCCATATGCAAAGCTTGCTTCTCGATAAAGTCCCAAGCTTCGTCAATCGCCATGTCCATAAAAGTACCGGCGGAGAGTAGTTGGAGGTTGAACTGGGTGCTTTCGTCCAGTCCCTTGAAGTATATCTCCAACAACTCTATCTTTGGAATCCCATGATGTGGGCAATCCAAAAGAATGTCCTTGAACCTCTCCCATGACTTGGACAAGCTCTCCTTGTCCTTCATAATGAATGCATTAATCTTCCCTCTCATTTCAGCGGTCTTAGAGGGGGGGAAAGAATTTAGTCAAGAATTCCGTAGTCATCTCCTCCCAAGTGCTAATTTTTCCTGGAGGAAGAGATTGATACCAAGTAAGAGCTCTATCTTTTAAAGAAAAGTAAAAAGGTCTTAGCTTGTAGTTGTTATTTTCAATCCTTGAGGGTCTCAAGGTCTCCATCAAGATCTCATAGTTTTGAAGATGTTGATATGGAGATTCCTTCTCTAGCCCTCCGAATTGGCATTGGCGAATCATGGACAGAACTTGCGGTCGAAGTTCGTAGTCATGGTTCGCTGGATCTCCTAGGTTAACTCCTGGACGCCTCAGTTGTTGATTGGGGTCCATCCTTTGACCTAGGGTTTGCGGGATTCCTGCAAAAAGAGCGCCTCAGACTAGCATCCGAGGTGGAAGTACCTCGGCCGGGGCATCAGGTACTGGGACCTGCCTCGGTCGAGGGTCTGCGATTGGGACCTGCATCGGTCCAGCATCGGGAACTAGGTTTTCCCTCGGTCGAAGTTGATATTGGTCTCGTAAGGCTGCCATATCTGCTTCGATCGCTTCAGTCCTAGTGCGAGTTTCTTCTTTTCTTGACTTAGTTCTTCCCTGCTGAGGCGTAGCTGTTCTAGCGTCTCCTTCAATTCGGCCTCAAGATCGCGATTGTCTTGGTTGGCCATCTTTGCTTCTCTTAAGCGTCGTTTGTATGTCTTTTCTGGTTCGGGATCGTAAGGAACGATTTCCTTCCCAGTGCGGGTTCTTTGCATAAACCTAAGAAAGAACCTCCAAAAGTCACTCAAGTAGAGTGGTTAGTAGACACGGGGGCAAGTGCCCCAAAAGCAAACCGTAACCGGCTCGGTCTAGACCAAGTCCCCGGCAACAGCGCCAAAAACTTGTTCGCTCCAAACGGTGTGTGCAAGCTTTAAATTTATAACCCTAGACGTAAGCTTAAAACAAGGATGCGAACCCGCAGTGTACGGGTCAATCGTAGTAAAAAGCAAGAAATTCCAGGGGTCGATCACAGGGACTTAGTGAAACAAAGTCCGATTAGGTAAGCTTTAGCAATCACTAACCACAAGCAATTAAAACAATCAAAAATGATAAAAGTCAATAAAGGAAATATGCAATTCTAGGGATTAAAGCATCTAGTTGTGGTTCCAACTCAAGATCTAAAGATAAGCGGACAAAGCTGAGGTTTTTGCATAGAGAAGGTGTTTCTAAAGTGGAATAGGTCACCGGGTAAGTCTCACTATTCACTAATCCCAAACCGTAACACCTATTACCGGGTAAGTCTCAAGGAATTAAGATAAAGAACTATAACCTCAAACTAACACACCACCTAAGGGAATAGAATCAACCTTTACTAGGTAAGTCTCAGGCTAACTCACAAAGATGGGATGAAAGCACACTCAAACCCCAATAAAGGATAAACCTTTATTACCAACACTTACGATCTTAGGTAAACAAACTAAGGAATTACCGGGTAAGTCTCATCCTAGGCTTGCATTGAACCAGGAAAGGTATAATAAGAATAGGATTTGGCAAACTCTAACACTTAACTCTCAGTTTCGGATCAGATAAGTCACCTCGGTCAGAAGAATTCCACCCCGGCCGAGATGTTCATCGACTGAGCGAGATGCTTAGGGTTAAGGTTAAAGACTCGAACTTTCAGGGTCCTACTGTGATTAAGATCATTATATCATTGTTTTTCCCACAACCTTCAGCCAATCACCCTAGAATCACACAAAGAGATTAGCCACTCATCATCATGAAAGTATTAATCAAGTATATGGTAAGAAAGAGAATAATTGAACAAGAAAACCTTAAGAGAAAGGCTTCAATAACTGAATGAATTATAAAACACAAGCGTTCCTTGGATAGAAATCCAACAAGACAATGACAAAGAAGGGAATCTAAGATGATCTTACAAAAACCCTTCAAAAGCTATAAAAGCTATAGACTTTCTTCCTTCAACCTTCAAAAAGGTTCTTCAAATCTCTCAACTGGAGTATGGTTGCTGCGGTGTAGTAGGTGTAAGCGAGGTGATAGCGGATGTCGGATTTGTGGGAAATCCGACCTTTTTTATAGGAAAATTACTCTCCAAAGATAAGATATCTTAGAAAGATCTCTTCCCATAAAAATAGGTAAAATATATGATCTAGCATATCTTCTTCCTTCCAGGAGCCAAGCCCAAAAATATAAGATCCTCTTTCCAAAGATAAAAAATCTCAGCCAAGAATAAAATATTCTCGCCGCGTCCCAGGTGTTCGCCTCGGTCGAGTCGACTCTCTAGATCACCTCGGTCGAGGTGACTCTGTAGTCAACCGAGGTGAGTCACAACTGAATGTGAAATCTCTCAAATCTGGTCCAAAGTGAATCTTTAATCCATGGCTATGCTTCCTGGATGTTTCCTTATGTTCCTGAATGTAGCTCCAATGACTCCATAGCTCCTTTTGCTCCTTTTTGATGCAAAACGTGCCATTTTACCTACGATTACAACAAAACTAGGTGTAGACCTCGGTTCCCGCAAAGGTAGATGAAATAGTAATATAATCACATAATATACATACAAACATGCAGATTATTGAAGATAAAACGTCCAAACAAACCCGAAAATATAGAATATAATTCATGATATCAGCATCTAAGGTACGAAAGAGAAAATCTCGGCTAGTTCTTGGTGAAATCTCGGCCTAGCTAGATTCTCAAGAATAGCCAGAGATTTGTCCCTGAGAATGTAAAAACACAACCCCCAGGGTCCAATATGTTGGTAAAGCTCAGTCTATCATCATCTAAACCACAAACATCAACCAATCACCCTAGAATCGCAAGGGTTTTAGCCAACAACACGCATATTCAAATCAAGAATGAAATATGAAATCAAGAAACCAGTATAACCACAAGAAATAAAAGAAAAGTAAGAAATACTTAGCAACAGGTCTTCAATATCCAAAACTGTAGCAAATTAGCTAACAAATATCCAATCTTTAATCAAAAAGCAAAAGAAATCAAGAACCTAAACTTCTTCAAGAATCCTTCTTCACGAATCTTCTTTCAACTGGTGTTTTCGTCAATGGCATAGAAAGCCAATATCGTGGGGCATGAGTCTAAGCATGGTAGGAGGTGTCAATTCCTATCCATCAGTTGATGTCCACATCGTTGGGGGTTTGTTTGGTGGGCATAAGGCCTCTTCGTTCAGGGTCGTCTATAATGTTGCCGGCATGAGAAATATATAGAGATCAATGTAGGGTTTTACAAGCATAGGCTTTAAAGATAGATCGCAGCTTAGAGATAAACCTTAACTTAATGATAAACAATAGCTTACAAATAAACCCTAAATTTTTGGGATGAAAAGAAATTGGGCCCGCTGGTATCAAAGTCCGCTTTGGCGGTATTAGAGTCCACTCCGTGGTATTAGAGTTCACCTCCGCCCCTTTATCCAATTGGAGTGGATCGGCACACCTACCCTTATACCATAAAGAGTGGATTATACCCTCCCTGCATACCATGTCTTGCCTAGTCATAAAGAACCTCGCAAACTCCCTCAGAAGAGCTGAGTACATGATGCCACCGCCCGTTACACTTGGGCTAATTACACATCGGTTATACTTAAACAAATAACATGCTATAACCACATAAACAATCACCACTCATGTACTTAACCAACATACGAAAGAAGCTAATTAAGTCCCAAGGACTTACGTTTAACAGGCTAAGTCCAGCTATAGATGTATCCTAATCCGCACTATAACCTTCAACTGCCTAATATAATCTAAGGCAACAATATCAACAACTTATCCCATCACTAGAAGTCTCCAACTTCTAGTCCTTAAGGATTGACCAACTACCAAACTACACGGAAATCAACTTCAACACATGCTAGGCCAAACTCTCTCATATAAACATATATCAACTACTAGGAAGGTTTAATGAAATAATCTTATACTTAGAACTAGTCCCTAAGTCGAAACTTGAGACTTAAGAACCTTTTGGAGTAGTTCCGCGACTGTAGAGGAATGGAAGTGTGACTGCGGCGACACAGGGGCGCAATGACGGTGAATTGCTGCTACCGCAGTTAACTGATGGCGCGGGTGCGGTGATAAAAACCAAGGCAAGACTGCGGCTAAGAGCAGGCGCGACTGTGGCCAAGGTGTAGAATGTCGATCTCTCGTTCTTGCGGTTGGCGATTTATTCGCTCCAAACGGTGTGTGCAAACTTTAAAGTTATAACCGATGACATATGCTTAAACAAGGATGCGAACCCGCAGTGTACGGATCAATTATAGTAAAAGCAAGAATTCCGGGGTGTCGATCTCAGGGACTTAGGTGAAACTAAGCAAGTATAGGTCGTCTATGTAACTAATAACCACAAAAGCGATTAAAGCAATCAAAGAGATGATAATAAGGTCAATTAAAGGGAATGAGCAAATTCTAGGGATTAAAGCATCTAGTTGTGGTTCAAACTCAAGATCTCAAGATAAGCGGACAAAGTTGAGATTTTGCAAAGGGAAGGTGTTTCTAAAGTGGAATAGATCACCGGAAAAGTCTCACTACTCACCAACTCCAAACCAAAAGCTCCTATTACCGGGTAAGTCTCAAGGTACTAAGGAAAGGAATTATAATCTCAAACCAACACACCAACTAAGGGAATAGAATCAACCTTTACCGGATAAGTCTCAGGCTAAATCACAAAGATGGAGTGAAGGCACACTCAAACCCCAATAAAGGATAAACCTTTATTTCCTACACTTATGATCATAGGTAAACAATCTAAGAAATTACCGGGTAAGTTTCATCCTAGGCTTGCATTGAACCATGAAAGGTGTAATAAGGATAGAGTTTGGCAAACTCTAACACTTAACTCTCACTTACGGATCAGAAAAGGTCACCTCAGTCAGTCAAGTTCCACCCCGGCCGAGATGTTCATCGACTGAACGAGATGTTCTAGGGTTAAGGATAAAGACTCGAACTTTGAGGGTCCTACTGGGATTAAGATTATTCTATCATTGTTTTTCCCACAACTTTCAACCAATCACCCTAGAATCGCACAAGGAAATTAGCCACTCATCATCATGAAAGCAATAATCAAATATATGGGAAGATAATGAATATTTGAAAACAAAAACCTTAAGAACAAGGCTTCAATAACTGAATCAAATATCAAACAAATCAGCGTTCCTTGGATCACAAATCCAACAAGACAATCAAACAAAACGTAATCGAAGAAAGTCTTACAAATCCCCTCACAAAAGCTATCACAAGCTATGAACTTCCTTCCTTCAATATTCCTTCAAACTTCCAAAAATCCTTCCTAACTACAGCTTCTTCAATCTCCAAGTATTCGATGGTAGCGGGTTTTTTGAATTTGTGGGAAATCCAACCCTTTATATAGGAGAATTATCTTCCAAAGATAATAATATCTTCAAAAGATAATATCCTAATAAAATATATCTCTATCTCTAAAATAGATCTTCTAAATATATGATCTTCCTTCCAGAAATCAAGCCCAAAAATATAAGATTTCTCCTTCCAAAAATAAAAGATCTTAGCCAAATAAAATATATCTCGCCGTGTCAAGGTATTCGCCTCTGTCGGGGCGCTCCTCTAGATCACCTCGGTCGAGGTGACACTGTAGCTGACCGAGGTGAATCACAGCTGAAGGAGAAATCTCTCAAATCTGGTCCAAAGTAAATCTTCTTTGTTAATTCCTTGCTCCCTGAGTTCTCTTTTAAGCTCCGAAATGTAGCTCCAATGACTCCTTTGCTCCTTAGCTCCATTTCTGTAACACCCCAAATTCTAAGAACTCGGGGAGCTACTAGTTAGGACCTCACAATGGGTCCCGACCTTAGTTTGACAACAATTTAACTTGGATCTTACAACAAGGCACAAAAGTATTTAAAACATTTGAAAACTTTAAACAATATATACATGAAGAATATGTATCAGCCTTACAAAGCAAAGGTACCAAAACGACACATAAGAAGAACAAAAGACATCCCGTCCCCAACTAAATAAGTACGTGGACCCGGCTGACCATTCCCTTCGGATCTCTCTACAACTGTTTTAACTTGCAAGGCATCTACAAGCGGTATAAAACCCTTAGCTAACATTCTATGCATAAGTATAAAGGTAAAAGCACAAACACACAACATACACAATCAACATGCAACACTCAATCCTTTTATTATCTTTAATTAGGTGATAGGTTATTACTAATGATACTTATTTTGTGACAAAAGGGACTCCCAAACCTCGCCCCTATCCCCGTTTACCAACGCAGAATGGTACTAATGCATTTGACCGTCTACCGGACTGGGCTAGTCGCAGGGAACCTCCTAGGCTCTCGCAAGAGCTAGGCAGATGATGTCACGACCCGTTATCATACACATTGGTCAATTACGTAAATAATAAAGTCGGCCTAATCCGGTTTCGTTGTTTATCATAACTAACAAACACCACTCATACACATTACACTCATACAAGAAGCCAGCTAAGTAAGTCCGTGGACTTACCTGAATCAGATCTCGACTTTCTAATTCGCAAATCGATATGTACAGTTGGAATTCAGTGGCCTATCAAAGGAGGCAAGTGTGTCAGCACACTGTCTAGGTGATTAGAAGTCTAAGACTTCTAAGATAGTAGGTATTAATAGAACGGAATTGATTACAATATGAATTTATGGTAAAATGACTATTTTACCCTTGGTCTCGAAACTTCCAAAAATTCCTTAATTTATGTCTAGACTCTTATTTGCGACTAAAAAGTCATATTCTAACTCCTAAAGATGAGTTTGGTTACAAACTGACAACTTACCCATTTCCTTATTTTCGGAAAGATCGTTAAGGTCCAACTTCGGCTTCAAATATAAAATTCGAATAATATTATAAAAATTCCAAAATAATTCCCTAGATCATCTATGATATCTCATCTACTCTTAGGAGCAAGAATTTCTTAAAACTGTTCAACCATCACTTCTACAAAAATTTCCAAAGTTGGTTACAACACTTAACAAACAGCACATTGTCTTAACTTTGAAAAATCATAACTCCTAAACTACTCGCTGGATTTATCCCAAATTTTGATACGTTCTACTATAAAATCTTATCTAAAATATATCCAAATTTCAGCCGCAAAGGAGATCAAAATCCTATTTAAAACTATCTCACAAAACCGAATTTCAGCACAACAGAAAAACCACTTATGACTAAATCTTTGAAAAATCATAAATCCCAAACCACTCGCTGGATGCTTCTCAAATTTTAATATGTTTTACAAAAATATGTCAAATATATCATATCCAAAATTCAATCCCAACGGAGATCAAGAGCTTATTCAAAACCATCTCACAAAACAGCATCACTTGCTCACTCAGCACATATATACAAACTGCATGAGCCATCAACTTTGGAACACAATAACTCTCAAACCGTAACTTCATTCCTCTAAAATTTTAGTATGCTTTACTATGCAATACCGTCTATGACATATCCAAAAACCAGCCAAAAATAATGAGTTTAGCATATCTAAATATGGCCCAGAAGTTGGATGATCGTCATTGTCTTAAACTCAGGAAAAAATGAAGCAGCCCTTGAGATTGTTCCTGGGCTGTTATGTCTGGGTTCCAGGTAGTTTTGAGGCAACTATTAGCACATATATATGCAAGGAAAACGTAAAGAAGATAGGTACGGATCTTACTCGACCGACAAAGATGAGGAGAGGCATCAACAGCGGTGTTGTGGTTCTTCGATTGATGCAAGGCGAAGGCCATAGGAAGGAGCAAGGCTGTTCTTTTGTTGTTGCTTGTTGGCTGCTGCTTGTGACAGAATCACAGGGAGGGATTTGCTGCTCGTCTGGCTGTTTATGAAGTGTGGAACTCACGACCACTGCAGAAGGGAGAGAATCTGTCGAGACTTGAATACAGACGTTTGGGAAGAGAGACGTGCAAGCATTACGTCTTTGGCTGATTGTCCTCATGGGCTGACGAAGATCAAAATGCAATGTAGGAGATCCATGGGTTGCTGTCTTCTAGGGTTGCTGAAGAGCAATGCAAGGCTGGTTGGGCTGGACGGACACAAAGCCACTGCTGGGCTGGACGGACACAAAGCCACTGCTGGGCTGGACGGACACAAAGCCACTGCTGGGCTGGACGGACACAAAGCCACTGTTGGGATGGAGCAAAGGCAAGGCTGGCTGAAACAAGGTAAAAATAAGATGGCTGAATAGTTTGTAAAAAACCTGTCAAAACTCGTCATGGCCTTGTCAGGTCCATGAATGAGTTTGTCGCAGGTTTGTCGGGCTTTGTCATGGTCTCATCTCAGCTTAGTCATGATCTCGTCACAGCTTGTCATGATCTCGTCTAGAGTCATCGATAAGAATGAATTATAATAACTAGCGTTTGATATAAATCTATCATTTTATGTGAATTAAATTCTACATAAAATGATAAATAATTATAAGACTTAGAGCTTGATATAATTTTATCATTTTATGTGATTTAAATTCTACATAAAATGATAAAATTCGTGAAGAAAGAAATAGTAGATAGAATGGAAAACCGTCAACGGCTCGAAGTCCGATTTGTTTCGGAATGAAACGGGACGAAAATTTCGGATATTACATCAGTGCCCCCTTAAAATAAGTTTCGTCCCGAAACTTAGAACAAGATATTTAATCAGACGACTTCCCTACATAAACTTGTTTATCCTAGTTTCACTAAATTTTAATTTCGTTTTCTAAACCCCTCTAACCCTGTTAAAGCGTAACGAAAAAAAATCCGGTCGTTACATCAGATCCTCCTCAAAATAAGTTTCGTCCCGAAACTTAGGGTAAGACAATCCTGATCGGCCTTTAAGGCACCAACTGGGTGTGTTTAATCACTATTCAAAAGTCTCGTCGTTTCCACATCTAAGTATCCCGCACATCAAGGTTACCAAAAGAACACATCACTGACTAACACTCAATCATGAAATAAACAAGCAGTCAAACAATATCACACATACAAGGTCAAGCCCTAACTCGTCACTCCTGAGGTTACAACTATCGCTACATGGGTCATTGAAAGGTCACGTCTCTTACTATCTCCAATCTTAGGTAGCCTTATCGGATTTTCATAAAACCATTAAATCTTAAATCTTTTCAGGTACTTAGATCACAAGCGTATGTTACCACGTTCTACATTGGTTACCGGATATCTCACCGGTATCATCCGGCTCAAATGTTTGATCCTCTAATATGATAACCTAACCCGTGTCTGGTAGGTATCTCCCCACTGAAATTCGCAAACTCAGTTCCCAAACTTAGTCTCCATGGAAAACTGAAACTACCCTCTCCAATAGGGTGAGGAAAACTAGTCCATCAGTCACTTGTAAACCGCTTTAAAACTTCCAATGGTTTTCCTTACACAAATCACTTCTAGATCCTTTGATGACCCTACGGAAAAATGATCTATTCAACTTTCTTCCCTCTGTTATGACCACTTGCTTCCGGCCTTCTAAAAAGGTTCTGATTACTCAATAATTGTTAACATACCATCAGCAGTGCACTCTTTTCTCCACCATGGTTATCAGACCGATAATATCCCTCTGACTCAAAACGCAACTATGCTTTGTTCCGATATAATATTACACATAAAATCTACTCCGAGATCATGCTTTCTTTCAGCACGGTTACTAGGTTGCAAGTATACTCCTGTCGCTTCTCTTTCTTATGTATCTTTGACTCAGAATGGTAATTACTCACTTTGATCTTTCTAGTGCAGACCATGCACAATACTTTTATTACATCGTTAATTCTTTTCTCAATTCATCAAGAAACTCCTTCTTTTACCTCTACATGCACATAAGTTTCCGTACAATATTTTCAGTAACTCCACATAGCCTATCTCACGTTC
This sequence comes from Fagopyrum esculentum, assembly GCA_033239045.1. Classification (NCBI taxonomy): domain Eukaryota; kingdom Viridiplantae; phylum Streptophyta; class Magnoliopsida; order Caryophyllales; family Polygonaceae; genus Fagopyrum; species Fagopyrum esculentum. The sequence goes on from BSUD01000003.1 coordinate 41,876,834, forward strand.
CTTCCAACTAGAATACATTTCACCAACTATCACCATCTTAAATTCGACACGACATCCATCAACACCCTTGAGCTTCTTGCTTTGTGGGTTAGGACCCACCACGCTTCCGCTGCGCTACTCTGGTTATTTTGTCGTCACCCATTAATCATAAGGACCTATCTGGAAGTATAAAATGATTGACCCCAAAACTCTTTCTTCTAATCACACCATGAGTCTTAAGTTGATGAAGTACCAAGTACCTTCTTTACTTGCCTTAAGAAAATAAAGCGACGATTGAAAAACAACTTCTTCCGCTTACTTCCTTAGTTCTTCTACCACGGATCCAACTCCCTGACTTGACCGGAGTTTAATCTTAACGAGCCAAGTAGTAACCCTTAAAACGTTCCTCTTTATACCTTTAATTCTTCCAAGAAGGTTGTCGTTGCCTACTTGAGGGAATCCTCTAAGGCGTCGGTAAAGCTAATCCATAGATCCACAGTCACAAATATCTCTTCTTAACAGCACATAACTTGTCAATACCAAACCATACTTGTACGTCCTTGGTTGACATCAGTCATTCTATAATTGACTTATCTCAATTCCATACCTCTACTGATATTAAACTTTTGGTGCACATCACCTACTAGATTAATCCTTTTATCCTTCTTTAGTTCGTCTTATTTTTCACTCTTCTGCTTCCTTTGGGACAACTCTCTTTCTCAAGTCTCACTGTGCCATTCGCCTAACGTCAAAAGACGTTCTTAACACTCCACGATAGATGGTAAGCGTCTTGTAGTTCCAATGACTTTTAATTACCTCCCAATTGTAGTCCTTTTACCGGGACAGTTTGTGTTGATGGCCTATGCTCTGTTATAAATGGGGGTTACCCTGGACTCTTGAGTCCACCACACGATTCTCACAAGCACAGGTTCCTTAATCGGCGTTGTTTGTAATATTTCCTTCCAAATCTCTATTGACTATGTTACGGGCTTCGATCCTTTCGATACTGGCGTTGTTATTCCTCTTAAAATTCTTATCTTTAAAGAAGACAAAATGTCTCCAGGCTTGTGAAGTCTACCCTTCGCTCTTACATTAAGTTGTAAGTCTCCCTTCCGTGTAAATTGTGATCTGTCAAAATTTCCTTAGCTAGTAGGTAAACAGTCGCTCACCACAATCCTTTTATACTTCTTTTGTTCGTTCTATCTTCCATTCTTCCTCTTCCTTTGGGCTAGCTTCGCTTCTCGAGTCCACCAAGGTCGTTCTTACATACCCATTTCTTAACTGGTATTGGTAGTAATACCGCCTTCATGAAACTCCGTTGACCCTGCTACAGCCTCCATTCTTTGGATATTGGCGTTGCGACTTCTTTCAACTTCATATATCTTTGAGGAGGTCAAAACCTCCCCACGTTTGTGGGGTTTGCCTTTTCGCTTTTACACTCAATTGTAGGTCTTCATTCTGTGCACCTTAGATTCTCACCCCCGGATTGACACTTTGTCTCTTTTGGTTTCTCATGCCCCTAATGGTCTATGGGGCATTCGCCTCGATTATAATGTCCTTGATTCCGTAATCTTGGTTGTACTCAATTCTACTTGTCTTGTTCCAATATTGTTATCTCTACTCCACACTCTTATAGTCTCTTGCATGGCCCTTCAAATTCCGTCTCTCGGCCTCGTATGCCTGAGTTCCTTGTACGACCTTCTATTACTTCTAACTGAACTAACTCAGGGATTTCTTCCTCATCTGATTCTGCTTGTGGTAAAAATTATCTTCACAACTTTACTTCCTTGCTCACTTGTTCTTTGGATGGTTAACAAGGGTTACTAGGACGCCCACCCGAGTCTAATACTTGATCCAAGGTCCGAGTCCTTTGTCTCGTGTTGAAAACTCTTCAAGTCTGCTACCGATTTATCATGAGGCGATAATCGCTTCATGATATCACAACTAAAGGATATAATATATCCTTTAGGATACTAACATATTACACATCCACATATATATAACATACATTAATACTCATCATAATAAATCCATATGCTAACTCATATCGATCCAAGTTGAAGAGATCCACGGAGAGCGATGGTGGTCCAACGTACTACTAACCCAAAAACCCGACTATGCGCGCGTGTGAAAACATAAATCCGTTTTGAAAATTTTAGACCCCTTTCGGGTTCTAGTTATTTTATACATTTGGTCTTTCAGAAGATTTCAAGTGCCATTGTTGTCAACCCAGAGCTCTGATACCATATTGTAACACCCCAAATTCTGAGAACTCGGGGAGCTACTGGTTAGGACCTCACAATGGGTCCAGACCTTAGTTTGACAACAACTTAACTTGGATCTTACAACAAGGCACAAAAGTATTTAAAACATTTGAAAACATTAAACAATATATACATGAAGAATATGTATCAGCCTTACAAAGCAAAGGTACCAAAACGACACATAAGAAGAATAGAAGACATCCCGTCCCCAACTAAATAAGTACGTGGACCCGGCTGACCAATCCCTTCGGATCTCTCTACAACTGTTTTAACCTGCAAGGCATCTACAAGCGGTATAAAACCGTTAGCTAACATTCTATGCATAAGTATAAAGGTAAAAGCACAAACACACAACATACACAATCAACACGCAACACTCAATCCTTTTATTATCTTTAATTAGGTGATAGGTTATTACTAATGATACTTATTTTGTGACACGAGGGATTCCCAAACCTCGCCCCTATCCCCGTTTACCAACGCGGAATGGTACTAATGCATTTGACCGTATACCGGACTGGGCTGGTCGCAGGGAACCTCCTAGACTCTCGCAAGAGCTAGACAGATGATGTCACGACCCGTTATCATACACTTGGGTCAATTACATAAATAATAAAGTCGGCCTAATACGGTTTCGTTGTTTATCATAACTAACAAACACCACTCATACACATTACACTCATACAAGAAGCCAGCTAAGTAAGTCCGTGGACTTAACTGAATCAGATCTCGACTTTCTAATTCACAGATAGATATGTACAGTTGGAATTCAGTGGCCTGTCAAAGGAGGCAAGTGTGTCAGCACTTTTTCTAGGTGATTAGAAGTCTAAGACTTCTAAGATAGTAGGTCTTAATAGAACGGAATTGATTACAGTATGAATTTATGGTAAAATGACTATTTCACCCTTGGTCTCGAAACTTCCAAAAATTCCTTTATTTATGTCTAAACTCTTATTTGCGACTAAAGAGTCATATTCTAACTCCTAAAGATGAGCTTGGTTACAAAGTGACAATTTACCCATTTCCTTATTTTCGGAAAGATCAATAAGGTCCAACTTCAACTTCAAATATAAATTCGAATAATCATATAAAAATTCCGAAATAATTCCCTAGATCATCTATGATATCTCATCTACTCCTAGGAGCAAGAATTTCTTAAAACTATTCAACCATCACTTCTACAAAAATTTCCAAAGTTTGTTACAACACTTAACAAACAACACATTGTCTTAACTTTGAAAAATCATAACTCCTAAACTACTCGCTGGATTTATCCCAAATTTTGATACGTTCTACTATAAAATCTTATCTATAATATATCCAAAATTCAGCCACAAAGGAGATCAAAATCCTTTTTAAAACTATCTCACAAAATCGAATTTCAGCACAACAGAAAAACTGCTTATGACTAAATCTTTGAAAAATCATAAATCCCAAACCACTCGCTGGATGCTTCTCAAATTTTAATACCGTCTATGACATATCTGAAAACCAGCCAAAAATAATGAGTTTAGCATACCTAAATCTGGCCCAGAAGTTGGATGATCGTCACTGTCTTAAACTCAGGAAAAAATGAAGCAGCCCTTGAGATTGTTCCTGGGCTGTTATGTCTGGGTTCCAGGCAGTTTTGAGGCAACGATTAGACATATATATGGAGGGAAAACGTAAAGAAGATAGGTACGGATCTTATTCGACCGACAAAGATGAAGAGAGGCATCAACAACGGTGTTGTGGTTCTTCGATTGATGCAAGGCGAAGGCCATAGGAAGGAGCAAGGCTGTTCTTTTGTTGTTGCTTGCTGGCTGCTGCTTGTGACAGAATCATAGGGAGGGATTTGCTGCTCGTCTGGCTGTTTATGAAGTCTGGAACTCACGACCACTGCAGAAGGGAGAGAATCTGTGAAGACTTGAATACAAACGTTTGGGAAGAGCGACGTGCAGGCGTTACGTCTTTGGCTGGCTATCCTCATGGGCTGACGAAGATCAAAATGCAATGTAGGAGATCCATGGGTTGTTGTCTTCTAGGGTTGCTGAAGAGCAATGCAAGGCTGGCTGGGCTGGACGGACACAAAGCTACTGCTGGGCTGGACGGACACAAAGCCACTGCTGGGCTCGACGGACACAAAGCCATTGCTGGGCTGGACGGACACAAAGCCACTGCTGGGCTGGACGGACACAAAGCCACTGCTGGGCTGGAGCAAAGGCAAGGCTGGCTGAAACAAGGTAAAAATAAGATGGCTGAATAGTTTGTCAAAAACCTGTCAAAACTCGTCATGGCCTTGTCAGGTCCATGAATGAGTTTGTCACAGGTTTGTCGGGCTTTGTCATGGTCTCGTCTCAGCTTAGTCAAGATCTCGTCACAGTTTGTCATGATCTCGTCTAAAGTCATCGATAAGAATGAATTATAATAACTAGGGTTTGATATAAACCTATCATTTTACGTGAATTAAATTCTACATAAAATGATAAATAATTATAAGAATTAGAGCTTGATATAATTTTATCATTTTATGTGAATTAAATTCTACATAAAATGATAAAATTTGTGAAGAAAGAAATAGTAGATAGAATGGAAAACTGTCAACGGCTCGAAGTCCGATTTTCTTCGGAATTAAACGGAACAAAAATTCCGGATATTACAATTTCGATCCAAAATGTGCCATTTTACCTATGATTACAACGAAACTTGGTGTAGACCTCGATTCCCGTAAAGGTAGATTAAACGACAATATAATCACATAATATACATTCAAAAATGCAGATTATTGAAGATAAAACGTCTAAACAAGTCCCAAAATATAGACTATAATACATGCTATCACGATTCCTATCTTCAATCACTTGCTACCAATTTGACGATGCTAATATATGTTCCTTGGTCTACCACCAACATCTCGACATTAGAAGGAAGAACCAAGGTAAAAGATAGTCCTTGTATAAGGAAAGGTGCAAAAGAAGAATGAGAAGAAAGGAGAAGACTTGTTTACCACTTCGAAAGCAATCGCGAGATGATATCTGCCTCGTTGGAGTATCACCAAATGTAGCAAACTGAAGCAGAGGGCTGCCCGTTAGAAGATGTACGAGAAGAAGATTGATGGAGAAGAAGAGAATGGAAAGAGATGGAAGAACATGAGTGGAAGAGGAAGAAGAAAGAAGAAAAGGCTGCCGAAGGTTTTTGGAAGGCTGTAGACGCAAAAGGGGAAACAAGAAATGGAGAGAAATACGGAAAAGGAAGTACATCACGATGGTTACAAACCGAAAGATCATAATTTGTTGTTTACCGGTACCAGCGGGAAACAGCAGCCGCACCTACGGCGGCGCGACAGCGGGCCGTGCCCACGTGTAGGCAACCTACCGCGGTCACGTCCCACAACCGCAGTGACTCCTCTTGAGTCTCTACAAATCCAGTTGTGACATCAATTCCACTTGAAAACAAACTTATTCCCGAAATTTAGACAAATGTTGATCTTCTCGGTTTAACACACCAATGTATAACAACACGTTCTGGAGAAGGCATCATCCTTGTAAGCTATACCAACAATCTACTCAAAACTTCACAACAAGATCCTCACGATCATTAACCACATAAACATGAAAGCATGTAATAATAACATAACATACACATAAGTAAGGATCCGAGAACTAACCCGACGGTTCTATATTAGCTAACTCAGCATAGAACGTCGGATTGTTCCTCCTAATACAATCCTCCGTCTCCCATGTAGCCTCGTCATCCCTCCTCTAGACCACTGGACACGGACCATCGGTATGTCCTTCGATCGCAAGTGTGTCGTACTTCTCTCCAGGACACCTCAAGTCTAGGTTGTAAAGTTATCCGGTATGCAACCTCTCTGAATCTCTCCAAGATCTCGTATGGTCCGACATATCAGAGAATTAACTTTCCCTTAATACCAAAACGTGTGACGCCTCGCATCGGTGATACTCTCAACCATACCTGAGCGCCCACTCTAAACTCCAAAGGCCGGCGCCTCTTGTCCGCATAAGACTTTTGGTGACTTTGCGCTGCCAGAATCCGCTCTTGTATGAATGCTACTCGAGCCATGTCAACTTGTATTTCCTCAGGAGCAACTCGACTAGTGATACTCGACTCATCCCAGGATAGAGGTGTAACGCATATTTGCCCTTACTGATAGCATGTATTATCTTCTATGTTTTGGGATTGGTTTGGATGTTTTATCTTCATAAATCTGCATGCATGGATGTATATTCTTGATCATTATGTTGTTTTGTTTACATTTGCAAGAATCGAGGTCTACACCTAGTTTTGCTGTTATTGTAGGGAAAATGGCACGTTTTAGAGCAATATGGAGCTAAGGGATCTAAGCATTCATTGGAGCTACATTATGGAACATTGAGGAGCTACAAGAAAGGCATAGGAACCATGAAAGTTGGACAAAAGTTTGATTTTGGACCAGTTTGGAGAGATTTGCACGTAGTTGAGGATCACCTCGGTTGGCTACAGTATCACCTCGACCGAGATGATTCCGCTGGGCTAGATCGAGATGCACGGCCCATGGCCCATAAGATGTTTTATTTTTGGAAAATGATTCTCCTATATATTGGAAGATATTTTCTGGATGGAAGTATGTCTGGTTGGCTGATTAGTTTGGAAGATTGAAGATATTCCATGGAAGGAAGGAAGTTGAAGGAAGATAGCTTTGAAGTCAAAGATGAAGGCTTTTGAAGGAAGTTGTAAGGTTCTTTGGTTTGTTTGATTGAGTGATTATTGAGACCTTTGTGTTAAGGTTTTCTTGTTTGGATATTGCCTCTTTATTCATAAATTTGATTTTTGTTATCATGAAGATTACAGGTTAAATTCTTATGCGATTCTAGGGTGATTGGCTGAAGGTTGTGGGAAAGACGATGAAAGAATTAGCCTTTACCTTAGCGGACCGTGAAAGCTCGATCCTAACCTTAGGTGAACCTTACCACGGTCGGTTCATAGAACATCTCGACCAAGATCGGACATGAACTGAGCTAGGCGTGACCTTATTTGATCCGTACTTGAGTTAAGGTTTTAGTTTGTCAAATCCTATCCTTGTTGAACCTTTCCTGGTCCATGCGCAAGCCTAGGACGAGACTTACCCGGTGATTCCTTTGCTTGTATACCTATGATGATTAGTGTTAGGTAATAAAGGTTTCTCCTTTATTAGGGTTTGAGTGTGCCTTCATCCTACCTTTGTGAGTTAGCTTGAGAATGACCCGGTAAAGGTTATTTCTATTCCCTTAGGTGGTGTGTTGGTTTGAGATTATAGTTCTTTTCCTTAGTTTCTTGAATCTTACCCGTTGAAAGGATCTTTGGTTTGGGATAGTGAGTAGTGAGACTTACCCGGTGATCTTTTCCCACTTTAGAAACACCTTCCCTTGCAAACCTCAGCTTTGTCCACGTTATCCTTTGAGGTCTTGAGTTGGAACCACAAATGGATGCTTTGACCTCTAAAATCTGCATTCCTTTATCTGATTATTACATCATCTTTGATATCTTTGTTGTGTTGCTTGCTTTTGATTGATAACCTTATATACCGTGCTTTGTTTCACCATAGTCCCTGTGTTTGACCACGTAGTATTTTCTATTATTACAATTGATTCGTACACTGAGGGTTCGGATATTGTTTCAGGCTGATATTTTAGGTTATAAATTTAAAGCTATATCGTTCACCTGTCTCTAGGCCAACCTGTCTCTAGTCTAGCACATAGGTAGTCACCATATCCTTCAAGGTCTGAATAGTCCTCTCAGACTGACTGTCTGTGTGAGGGTCAAACGCTGTCGTTAAGTGAAAGCTCGTGCCTAAGGCGGCGTGCACCTGTTGCCAAAACCTCGAGGTAACCGTCCATCTCGATCAAAGACGATGGTCCTCGGTACCCCATGGAGTCTCACTACCTACCTAGTGAACTCCTCATGTAACTGGTTTACCAACCACATTTTTTTTCTAGGAATGAAGCATCCGGTGTTAGTCAGTCTATCTATACCACCCAAATCGCATCACAGCTCCGAATCGGCCTCAAGCCGGTGAAAAAATCCATGGAGAAGTCCTCCCACTTTAACAGCAATACCGCTAGTGGATCAAGGTCTCCTCCTAACCTGCGGTGCTCGATCTTAATTTGTTGACAAGTTTCACATTGGGGTATGTATCTAGCCACGTTGGGCTTCAGCCCACTCCACTAGAAAGAACGTCTCATGTCCTGATACATCTTACTTGCATATGGGTGTACAGAATAATGTGTAGCGTCAATGACTGAGGGTAGTTTCTATTGTCGTCTATACCCTATCAAGAATATAATCCCGACTTAGCACTAAAACAAGTATAGTGGTTATGTAAGGGTCGAACCCAAGAGAGTTAAGGTGTGTTTATTAAATGTGATTACTGATTATTAAGAACAAGTAACAAAAGGGGGGGGGGGGGTTGGTTGAATTAATGCACACAAAAACTTATGAAAACGAATAATGCAGCAAGTAAGACAATAATGGATGAATCTACACTAGGTTGATTCTTAGCATGCAATTGCTACTTTGGTGAGTTCCTTTTACAAGTTTTCAAGTAATCTCCCGTCTCGATCATATATATGTGTTGAGCCAACCGGCATCAACACAACTTAACAAGTTAGTATTCCGTAAACCTACAAGAATAATTAACAAGTTAGCTTTCAAATAAAGACTAAGGGACATAAAGAACAGATTAAAACCGTTAACCTTATCTTTATATTTGTGTTCCTTTTCTTTAATTAATTACAACCCGTTATTACTTAAAGTTTACTACTAGATTAGAGACCCGAACCTGAAACCTATTAATCATAGTTCTTTGCATGCACTTTAGAACCTTAGGTGATCAATCTCAAGTAATAGTAAAACATGCAATTATACAATGGAGATCAGGGAAACACAAAGCATTACTGAATGAAAACTTATATGAAAGAAAACTTACAACCAAAGTAACAACTCGGCTTCAAACCAACCCAATGTAGCAAAGGAGTTAGCAACTCATTACAATGGAAATGGTGAGAAAATTTGATTCTAAGTGGATAATGATGGATAACAAGTTGGATGATTCTAGCAATCAACCAAGGACTATTTATACTACCAAAGACACTAAATAGGCGTAAATGGCCGGCCCAAAACAACGACCTTTAATGCCATAAAGGTGATGTAAACAGCCAGAGTAAAGCTTTTGTCGTTAAACCGCAGGGGCGGTGAAGGCAAAAACGCTTGATCTTCTTCATGGCCGCAGGGGAGGCTAGGCAATTCCGCAAGGGCAGATCTTTAATGCTCTTCAAACGTCTGACTCTTCAACTTCCTGCCGTTTCTGATGCCAAGCCGCCGGGGCGTCCTAGTATCAACGCAGGGGCGGTGACAATGACTCTTCCTCTTCCAGCTCCCAGGTTGAGGCGCATGCAGAGGCACAGGGGAAGGCGCAGGGGCGTTGATCTTCGCTTCTTCAGGGCAAGTCACCGCAGGGGCGCCAGATCTTGACGCAGGGACGATGACAGTCTTTCGTGGCTGGCGCTGGCGAAGGCGCAGGGAGCGCTCCGGAGTAAGGTGTGACCCGCAGGGGCGGTGACAAGGCTCCACGGGGGAGGTGAAGCAACAGAAGCTTTGCTTCGTGAACGAACTTCACTCCTAAGTGCTCATAACTCCTTCCTTAGCTTCTTTTAGTCTTCTTCTTCTAGACCAAGGAGTTAGTAGCATAAACCGACTCAATTGCAATAAAAAGCCTCTAAAATCTATCTTAAATGATAGTGATTCCATCACCTATCAAACTCCCCCATACTTAGACCTTTTACTCGTCCGGAGTAAAACAAATGACAGCAACTAGACTCAAAGGGCTCAGGAAGCATGGGCAAACAGAAAAGACAATGAAAACAAAAGAAAAGCCAAGAAAGAAAGAAGGAAAAGAGAGGAAATGTGAGAAAAAGTTGAGAAACTACGATCCTTATTGCTCCAAGAGTGGCCTACCCGGACAACCTCCTTATGACTCCCCTTCTTATGTCTCCAAACGCCGGAAAGGAAACCTACACACTGTGTCGCTCATTTTGCCAAGGTGCCCTTTTGGGTTTTCACCTTGCCACTATTCTTCTTTTCTTAGATTATCTCACTACGAACTCACATCCCTCAAGTCCAATTTTTACACCAACCTAAGGTTGGTCGGACTACCTTCTTTTTGCCTAAACCGCCCTTCCGTGTTTTCGGTTAATCCAAGGATTTTCATGCCTTTTTTTCATTTTCTTCTGCTTTTTCTTTTTCTTTTTTTTTATATGAATTTCAAAATTCATAAGATTCAATGCAAAACAACTCCAAAGAAACTGTACATGCAATGATATGTCCCTCCCCCTTACTTGAAGTACACTTTGCCCTCAAAGTAGAAATGAAGCAAAGATAAATGTGGGAAAGGGATGAGAATGATACCACTAGTGGGATGGTCCTGCTGGACCATCCGGACCCTCCTCCAGTGGGTATGGTAAGTGGCTGAAGAAGTACTCCTACATGCGGTAGAGCGTGTCGATGCGGTTCTCTTGAACATCCAACCTCTCTCTAAATGAAGTCTCGTAGCTAGCTTGCCAAGCCAACTGTTGATTCTCTAATTGCTGTTGACGCGCCGCCTGGCAAGCATCCTGCCGGCGGTCAAAGTTGGTGGTCATGGAGGAGGCGAAGCTGGACTGCCACGCCTGTTGCTACTCAAGCATGGACCGCTGGTACTCGGTCTGCCATGCCTGATGCTGGGTGGTCAGGGCGGCCATCTGATCCTGAAGGCTCTCAAGAGCTGGATCCTCCTCCGGTGCTGCAGGAGGCATCTCCTCATCAGTAATATGAGCCCGACTGGAGCCCGCAACATATCTTTCAACAATGTCCCCCTGAGGCCGTCTCGGAGAAAAGGGGTCAGTTGGTATGAATAACTCGGAGAGCTCGTCTCCAAGTGGAAGTGGTCGGGGGAGGTATGTGATGTGACTCCCATCTGCCAACGAGAGCCAAAAGAGGTTCTCCCCGTCTCTCATGAGGAGCCCGCACCTCCTTAGCACCCCTTCCATATACAGTGGGGCCTCTAAACATTCCTCCAAGTTAGGAAGATCCATCACATGTGCATCCAACAACGAGATCACCCCACCTCCCACAATGTCTCGTGGCTCATTCTTCCTAATCCGCTTCAAAGCAGAAAGAAAGAGGTATGGCCAATCTCGTACCCAGTCGTTTGTGGGGAGGCAGGCGTATAACAATGGAAGGTCCTTGAGAGCGACCTTATTCTCCTCCTTGTGTCCACAGAAGACACTCATGAAGATCTTCGAGATGAGCCTCAAACAGGGGTGAGTGAATTTGTTGGAATACTCACCCCCTGCTTGAAACTCAGATCTGGTGGCGGCGTGCCAAAACTCCATCAAGTCGGGTGTCGGGATAGGTTCCCACCAGTCTTTGGAGGCCAAATAGTCACCCCTAATGCCTCATGCAGTTGGGTGTAGTCCAATGTATACTTTCTCTTGTTGAATTTGAATGAAAGTCCAACACACATGTGGTCCACCGTTTCCATGTTGAATGTGGCGATGAATTGGCGGTTGAGCTCGGGGTGTGTTGGAGCACTCATTATCAGAAAATCACCGAGCCTTGCATTGTTGAGGAATGCATGCATGTTCTCCAACATGCCCAAATTTTCCAAAGTAGGAACGTCGAGAAATCGAGTTGCACACACATCCCGACCTTGCACAATCCTATACCGCTCCTTCTCAGCTTCCGATAACTTGTATTTCTTCTATGTTTCCATCTCTTGCAGTTGAACAAGCAAATGAATTAGAGAGATCAGAAAATAGAGTAAGAGACAAACCTTCTGTTGTGTTTTCTGTAGGGGCGGCGGAAGCTTCCGCAGGGGCGGCTTGGCGCAGGGGCGTCAACTTGCAGGCGCAGAGGCGGGAGAAGAGCAGAGGGCGATTCTGGGAGCCTACGAAGGTGGTGATGTTGGGGCTGTTCCGGTGACTTCTTTGTTGGTGTAAATGTCGCCGGTGGTGATAAGCGGTGGAGGGACGAGAGTGTGAGGGGCGAGAGGTTTGAGAGGATGTGGGGTGTGTGTGGTGGTGGCAAGGGCCGGTGTCGCAGGGGGCGGTTGTGGCTAGGTCAACGGAGGTGGCGCAGGAGTGTTGCTCAATGCGGCGTGTGAGAGTTTCCGGAGGACGCAGGGGCGTGGGAGGCGAGGCGGTCTAGGGTTCGAAGAGTGAATGGAGAGGGAGGGGAGGCGGCGGTAGTTATAGGTTATTTTTGGAAAGTGTATTTTTTTTTCTTTCCTTAATAAGACCGTAGGGTTGGGGGCATGCCGCCGCAAAAGCGGTGACAAGGAAGAGGAGGCACGCAGCCTCAGCGCCGGGGCGGCGCTGAGGAAGTGTGTCAATGATGGCCGCCGCAGGGGCGGTGACCAGTATGTTGGCCCAGCGCCGGGGGCGGTGCTTGGCATTGGTGTCACCGCGGAGGCGAGGACACTGAGCCGCATGGGCGGTTTAGTTGACAAAGGCTCCTCTTCTTATTCCTTCGGCTTGCCTCCGGAAAAGCGCCTTTGTTTTACGTCGTTGGCTCGACGTAAGGACTCTACCTCTATGATTGAGCCTCCTCCAGCATCACCTTGGGATTTATAACCGTCTGTGAAGGTAATCCTCTGGAGGACCTAGTTTCAATCCTTGTAATGGCTTCCGCCATTTGACCAACCTGTTTTTCAAGGTTCTTGACGTTGGATTTTGTTGTTTGGACATGAGTAGGAAAGTGTTTAGTCAAAACCTGTAACATATCTTTAGTGGTTTGATACTTACCTTGCCGGGGTTGTTGCTGTTGGTTTTGTTGATCCCTCCAACAAAGATTCTGTTGGTCACGCCAGTTTGGCATGAAATTATGTGCATAGGGATCATTGCTAGGCCTTTGTTGATGTGGTTGTCCATAGCCCATTGCATTCACCTCAACATCATCATCCTGGACTTGTGGGCACATGTCCGTTGGATTATATGGGTCAGCACACACTCCATAAGCTTTGAGCTGCTGTGAGGTTCCCTTAAAGGTTAGTCTCTTCACCATTTCATTCAGCTCCGCGAGCTCAGTGGAGATCTCACTCTTCCCGGAATTTACAGCATGAACACTTCTCTTGGAAGGAGTCCTTCCAAAGTTCCGGGTCCCTTCCGCTAGTTCCTAAATTTTTTCAAAAACAAGGTCAGGGGTAGAGTGGAGAATGTTACCTCCACAAGCCGCATCGACGATCCTCCTTTCATTATCGAGCAAGCCATTTTACAAGTACAAGACTAGATCTTAAGTCGAATATTCGTGGAAACGACAGCTGGATCGGAGGCGTGCGAATCTTTCGAAGTACTCACAAAGCGTTTCATCCGCCTCTTGCTCTATGTTGCTTATAGCTTTCTTCAAGCCATTCGCCTTCTTGGCTGGGAAGTATTTCTCCAGAAACGCCTTGTGGAGGTTCTCCCAAGTGTCGATACTTCCGGATGGAAGGTAGTAATACCAATCATCCGCTGAATACTTGAGTGTGAAGCTGAATGCCGTCATCTTGATTTGTTCTTCGGTAATGTTGGCCGGCTTCATGCTCATCCACATGGTATGGAACTTCCCAAGGTGTTTGATGGGGTCTTCACCACTTTGCCCATGGAAGGATGGAAGCAAGTGGATGAGAGCCGGCTTGAGCTCAAAGTTGATTCATTCCCCTAATGCCGGTATGGTAACCGCAAGAGGGTTTTGAGCCAAAGTTGGCTGAGTAAGGTGACGAAGAGTACGATTAGCCATTTCTTGTTGGAGTTGTTGTTGTCTTCGTTGCCGGATGTGCGTCCTCTCAATTTTTGGATCAAAAGAAGCAAAGCCGGAGTTAGTAGCATGGGTTCAAACCATAAAAATGGTTCAAACCAATTGTCAATAATAACAATAGAATAAAAACACTAAACTCCCCGCCAATGGCGCCAAAATTTGACAGAGGGAAATTTCTATGGTCGTCTATACCCTATCAAAAATATAATCCTGACTTAGCACTAAAACAGTTATAGTGGTTAAGTAAGGGTCGAAACCAAGAGAGGTAAGGTGTTTTTATTAAATGCGATTATTGGTTATTAAGAACAAGTAACAAAAAGGGAGGGTTTTGGTTGAATTGATGCACACAAAAACTTATGAAAACGAATAACGCAGCAAGTAAGACAATAATGGATGAATCTACACTAGGTTGATTCTTTGCATGCAATTGCTATTTTGGTGAGTTCCTTTTACAAGTTTTCAAGTAATCTCCCGTCTCGATCATATATATGTGTTGAGCCAACTGGCATCAACACAACTTAACAGGTTAGTGTTCCGTAAACCTACAAGAACAATTAACAAGTTAGCTTTCAAATAAAAACTAAGGGATATAAAGAATAGATTAAAACCGTTAACCGTATCTTCATATTTGTATTCCTTTTCTTTAAGTAATTACAACCCTTTATTACTAAATGTTTACTACTAGATTAAAGACCCGAACCCGGAACCTATTAATCCTAGTTCCTTGCATGCACATTAGATCCTAAGGTGATCAATCTCAATAGTAAAACATGCAATTAGACAATGGAGATCAAGGAAACACAAAGCATTACTGAATGAAAACTTATATTAAAGAAAACTTACAACCAAAGTAAAAACTCAGCTTCAAACCAACCCAATGTAGCAAGGGAGTTAGCAACTCATTACAATGGAAATGGTGAGAAAATTTGATTCTAAGTGGATAATGATGGATAACAAGTTGGATGATTCTAGCAATCAACCAAGGACTATCTATACTACCAAAGACACTAAATAGGAGTAAATGGCCGGCCCAAAACAACGACCTTTAATGCCATAAAGGTGGTGTAAACAGCCGGAGTAAAGCTTCTGTCGTTAAACCGCAGGGGCGGTGAAGGCAAAAATGCTTGATCTTCTTCATGGCCGCAAGGGCGGATCTTTAATGCTCTTCAAACGTCCGACTCTTCAACTTCCTGCCGTTTCTGATGCCAAGCCGCCGGGGCATCCTAGTATTAACGCAGGGGCGGTGACAAGGACTCTTCATCTTCCAGCTCCCAGGTTGAGGCGCAGGCAAAGGCGCAGGGGAAGGCACAGGGGCGCTGATCTACGCTTCTTCAGGGCAAGTCACGGCAGGGGCGCTAGAGGTTGACGCAGGGGCAGTTACAGTCTTTCGTGGATAGATCTGGCAAAGGTGCAAGGAGCGCTCCGGAGTGAGGTGTCACCCGCAGGGGCGGTCACAAGGCTCCGCGGGGCGGAGAAGCAACAGAAGCTTTGCTTCGTGAACGAACTTCACTCCTAACTGCTTATAACTCCTTCCTTAGCTTCTTTTAGTCTTCTTCTTCTGGACCAAGGAGTTAGTAGCATTAACCGACACAATTGTAATAAAAAAGACTCTAAAAAATATCCTAAATGATAGTGATTCAATCACCTATCAGTGAACCTCCTCTAAGATCCTCTACCTCAGCTCTTTGTCCGACGGTACACATGCACGCTTCTGGCATCTTATCACCCCGTCGGCACCTATGGTAAAATGCAGTGCCGCGCCTCGAGACATCTTGTCTCGGATCCTCATCAGTGTCGGAGAACTCTCCTAATTTTTTCGGATCTCTCTCAACAGATCAAGTAACAATTCTAAAGTGGACAAGTCGTTCTCCGTGTCCGGAAAATGGATATCCAACTCCAGCCACGCTAGATCTCTCCGCAACTGAGGTTGAGCCGTCAGTTGAGTTATTGCCTTCTCTCGGGGCATCTTCTTGCTAAGGGCATCGGCAACAACATTTGGATTTCTCAGGTGGTACAGTGATGCATGGATGCATCACTGTATACCACAAAGTCTTCTATGCCCTCTGGTTGAGCTAGGTTAAGAAAAGAAGTCAATCTCTTTTCAACTCCTCAAAACTCTACTGGCACGGCTTAGACCACACAAACCGTGTGGTCTTCTTCAATAGGAAGATGAGTGGTCGGGCGATCACTAAAAATCCTTCCACAAACCGGCAGTAATAACCCGCCAAGCCTAGGAAGTTGTGTATCTCCTTAACAATCCTCAGGCGCAACCATGAAGACACAAACTCTGTCTTCGCCGGATCAACCTTGATCCCCTCGTTGGAAACTACGTGACAAAGGAAGGCCACCTCCGGCATCCAGAACTCACACTTACAGAGCTTTGCGTACAACTATCTATCCCGAAGGAGTCGTAACACTGTCGTCAAGTGCCCTGCATGATCCTCTCTGCTCCTAGAGTACACTAGGATGTCTTCTATGAATACCACCACAAACTGGTCCAGGAAATCGATGAAGATGCCGTTCATCAACTCCATGAACATTGCAGGCACTTTCGTAAGCCCAAATGGCATCACTACAAACTAGTAGTGGCCGTACCTGGTCCGGAATGCCCGTCTAGGCACATCCTGATCTCTCACCTAAGCTGGTGATACCCTGACCTAAGATTAATCCGGAAGAACACATTAGCTCCGTGTATTTGGTCTAACAAGTCATTAATGTGGGGCAAAGGATACTTCTTCTTGATAGTCACCGTGTTAAGCTTTCTGTTGTCAATGCATAACCACATCGACCTGTCCTTCTTCCTCATAAACAGGACCGGTGCGGCCCGTGGAGAAACAGTAGGGCGAATGAAGTCCTTCTAAGCTGACTCCTCGATCTGCTTCTTCAACTCAAGCAACTCAATGGGCGCTATACAGTAGGTACCTTTGAGATCGGTCTTGTACTCTAATAGCATGAAATATGCCATTAGTTTAGGCACATATTTAGGTAGATTTTCCCCTTCTTTTGTGTACGTGGATATTAGTTTGAAGCATATATGAGCACATTCACCTATTATGTTGGTATAGAGATCTACACAAGCTTTGTTGTGATTTTAGGTGAATAAAGGCTTGGATTGGAACATAAATGGAACATGTAGGCATGATTGATCATGTTAGACATTAAGGGGATTCATTGGAGCGGCTATGGAAGCAGCATAATTGGAAAGCTTTGGAGAACAAAGGATTGTACGCCAATTTTAGGATTTCCACGGCCAAGTACATAAAACCATGGCCGTGGTTTTGGTAATTAATTTAATCAAGGGCGTGGAGACCCATGTCGTAAGCACCCACGGTCAATTCCATGGCTATGGAAATCAGAGGGACCGTGGTTTTCCAATGATTTCCACGTGGCACTTCACCACGTCAACATTCGTTACGGGCCCTTTTGTAACCCTAGTTTTTCCTATAAGAAGGCGGAACAAAGAGAGAAGAAGGACGCTCGCTATACGCTGGATCATTCGCAAGATTTTGTATTTGGATCTTCACTTACACATCGTAAGAGGATATTTGGGATTGAAGGTTTTGGAGGAAGATTTGGGGAAAGACGCACTTTCCTATTTCGTAGTTGGAAGATATTAGGGTTGCACTTTGAAGGCGGATTGACATCCCGTTCTACTTGTTCTTTAAGATTTGTGAGAGATTTCTGACTCTATTTTGTATTCATTGAACACAAGCACGGATTTTGAATTATTTGAGATTGGTTTGGCATTCATTATTGAGTTTTCAAAGTTCTATCTTTTCTCTCTTCTAAACTTGATTATTGATTTGTTCGCCACTAATTTTGCGTGCAAATAAGCTTTAAATTTACAAAATTAGAATCAAGCAAGCGAACCCGCAGTGTACGGATCGGCGTAGTAAAGCAAGAATTCCAGAGTGTCGAACTCAGGGATTTGGGGGGAACAAATTCAGTTCGCAAATCGTCAAGCTAGTAAAGGTAATAAACTTTGCAAATATTGGGAAAACAGCAACCCTAAAGATCCAGGTATCTAATTGTGGCAATCGATTCAAGATATACTAAAGAACTAAGGACAGAGTTAAGAGTTGCAAAGGTATGCTAAGGTAAAGCAATGTACGGTGAAGTTCCAAGGCTTTATATGACTTATCTAAAGACACTCTCTATAAAGGTTGTTGAGGCTTCAGTATACAAAGGATCTAAAGACAAGAATTAATCTCAAATACCCAAACTTGTAACCCAAGGATCAAGACTAACTAAACCGATTAAGGTTGTGACACTCGAAATCGATGTAGAGGGTGATGAGTCTCAATACTACCTAGAAAAGGGCAAGCCAAGACTAGATTAAAGTTAATCTTGAACCTTGGATCAAAGTAAAAGCAGAGTTCGTAAACTAGGGTAAATCACGGGCAGATCTTGAGTTCCACGGCCGTGGAAGCTCAAGAACAGACCGTGATCTTGGTTCGTCGACGAGATCTCTCTAACTCTTAGGGTCCAATCAATTTACGATTGATCTATCATCAACAAAGCCACAATTATTAACCTTTCACCTTAGTATTGCTAAAGGGTTTTAGCCAATAACCATTGTCATGATATCACAAATCAATTCAAGAAGAATTGAAAGATGAAAACCTTCGAAACTAATATAACTCAAAGTCAATCTCAAATCCAAAACACAAATTAGAGTATTCAATGGATTCGGAATAGAACACAAAACCTATCAAGATCTAAGATAAGTATGAAGAACGGGATGTCAATCTGTCTTCAATAACAAAACCTAGAAAAAGGGCGCAACTTCCACACACGATCTTCGGGAATCCAAATTGCCGGCACTTCCGTAACGTTCCTCGCGAAACCCTAAGGTTAACTCTTCCAAGCGAGGTTGTCCAAGCCTAAGTGAATCCCCCCAAAGCGATGATACCGAAAACTCTCTCCTCCCGCCTTTTAATAAGACGGGGCAAAATAACCGTACCGGCCCACTCGGTAAATGACGTGGCAATAATTGGTTCGTAAAAAAATCGCCTAAATCACGGTCTGAAGGGGTTCCACGACCGTGGTTTAGGGCGTGGAATTGGGTTACGGTCTCATATGAGTTCCACGACCGTACTTTAGGCCGTGTAACTCTCTGGAATGCTCCACGCTCATGATGCCAAGATCCACGGCCGTGGTTTAGGGTGTGGACTCTTCTACGGCCGTATTTTAGGGCGTGGAAGTGTAAATTGCTTGTGGTTTCCTTTGTATCGTGCCATTCCTTATCCTAGCATCTCCTTTGGCTTCTTTGATGTGCTCCTAATCCTTGGATGTGCTCAAATCCTGTCCTATCTCTCTCAAATGGTCCGGTTTTAGCTCTTATTCACTTGTAATTAACACAAAGCTAATGTAGACCTCCATATCGAAAATATAGATACACTAGCTAACAAATGCTTCAATGCCTTATCAATGAACACTATAATGAATGAAAAACAACTAGAAGAAATGCCTAGAATATCGCAATATTTCATGCTAACAAAATACCCCATACTTGCCACTTGTTTGTCCCCAAGCAAGATCTTTTGAAAGCTTTAGAACATAAGTTAGGATGAAATATGCATGCAAACTCAAAAACAAAACATCTTTTAGGTAAATGTGCTTCTAGTCAATAGATCATTTTCAAATCTTGCTTCATTCACTCTTGAAACGCTTATATACATAACCAAAGAATGTAAAGGAAAGAAACATCATGAATTGGTTAAACTTCAATGGAAACATCATAACCTTCAAGCATTATCAAATTCAAGCATAACAAACTTCAATTTAGATCACCAAGCCAAATAACACTCTTTTGATCTTAAGGACTTTCATATAAGGTCTAGAATGCGGAAGGGAGGGAAAACTTATAAGGAATGTTGTGCATGAATCCGGGAAAGTGGAGAACTAAATCTTTTCTTTTTATTTCGATTTGCAACACCATCAACTTTGAGCTTTGCTCTCTTCTTTTCACATCATTTTTCGACTTTACTTTTGGAGTTATGGACAGCGGTGCGCACAAAAACCGAAGCCTAGGAGATTGGCGTTTCTCAATTTCGAGATGCCTCAAACCCTTGATGCACATACCATAATCCGTTAGGAATATCGCTCAATCCGACTTTGGCAAGACACAAACACCCGGCTATGTGAATAGTGCCGAGTTACTCATCGTCATGATTGACTTCCCCAAACCTATTATTTTAATTCTTTGAATGCAAACAATTGCTTTCATGGCCCTCCCACATCAAACATGCCAAAACCTAACTCCTCCTAGTTCCCGGATACGTAAGGGAGGCAATTATTTCATTGAGGGGCTAAATGAACAAAGAAAGGAGAAAGAAAGGTTGAATTGCCTTAACCATTTCATAAAGAAGTATAAGAACTTATCATGTGATTTCAACTTCGATTTCTCAATATGATTTAGATAAAACTCTTCACATTATGAAACTTGCAAGAAAGGATAATCAACACATTCAATTCCTTTTCAATTCATTATTTGGTTAGGCATACAATTGTCATCAAAAACTCAATTCACAAGTAGTAATTATCATAGAAATCATCTCAATTCTTAGAAGCACAAAACCTTTTAGAATTTTCAAAAATTTTCAGTTTTTATGGGTTTTTCAAAAGCTTTTTCATGCAATGCAATAATGAAACGTATGACAATGAAATGAAACATGCCAAGTGTTCTCGAATCAAGGCAAGCAAAGTGAGTAGAGTTTTTAAAAACGATAGTCACACTCCACCCCATACTTGAGACAAACATTGTCCCTAATTTTCAAAAAGAAATAAAGAAAAGAAAGAAAAGAAAAATGAACTCACAAGACGGCGGTGGAGCATGCTGAAACTATTAATCATGCATAGTCATCACTACGGTGGAGGCGGTGGTGGAAACGGGAAGAAGCTGGAGTCGAAGTTCCGCCCAAACTGCTGGCGGTAGATGTCCCTCATCATCCTATCATGCTCATCAGCTCGTACGTCCCTAGCGTCCTGTCGGATCTCCAAATCTCCTACTCTCTTGGAGAGGTCGGTAGCCCAATCCGGCAGCTGCTCATACCACCCCGGTGCCTGGCTGTACCAAGCTGGTGCATCCTGTGGGGCTGGTGTTGACGGCGGCTGTGCATACCATGTCGGCGGAGCTCCCATCCACTCCGGTTGTGATCTATACAAATAAGGAGGGGTATCTACCCATGTAGGTCTCTCGCTCACACTGGCGCGGCGAGAGGAGGAAGCTCTTGATTGTCTAGCTTGTCGTGGTGAGCGCCTGGGAGGGTCAGGAAAATGTGCCGGCTGATCCGGGAAAGTGCCAAAGTCATGCTCCTCACCTCCTCCCTCAAAACCATCACCTCCTCCTATCTCCTCCTCATCTGTTGCCGGTACCTCATCGGCGACGTAGGGAAGTGCTACTAACCTATTCGCATGCATAGCAGCGAAAGTCTACTTCCAATTATGGCGTCCAACCATAATGGAATACTCGGGCAACCATGGAATGCCTCTACCTCCTCTATCCTCCCATGGTATGGCAGCGGTAGGTGGACCTCTATGCCTAGGAAAGATCAAACCTCTAGCCATGAGGCTTTGGAGACCCAACGGTCTCGCCGCTATCCTAGTACAAGCAGAAAAATCTATCCCCAACTGCCTAGCAATGTGGGTGATCATAACACCATATCCAATGTTCCCGGCTCTCTTATTCTTGAGCTTACTCATGGGGGAGGCTAAGAGGGTAGGACAGTTAGCAGGTCTACCGTGCAACATAGCGTAAAGGAGGAACAACTCATCTGTCTTAATCTTCTAAGGGGTCTCGGTCCTAGGGAAAAGACACTAAGAAAGTACTCTATGGGCTATCTTCAAGGCTAAGTGATAGATAAGCTTAGCCTTGGTGTAAGTTGGTTGCCAACGGTCCTCGCTGGCATAGATCATAGCAATATCCTCCAAGAAATCCTTAGCGTATACACCGCTAGGAAAACGACCATTGAAGGTCTCATGGAACCCGAATAAGGCTCCGAACTCCAAGATCGAAAACTCGTAGTTCTCCTCCATCAGCTTAAAGGAAACTGTCCTATCCATAGTACTATGCTCAAAAGAGATCACAAACTCTCTAGTAATCTCCTAATATGCGTCTCCCCTAATAGCAGAGAAGATGATCAATCCGACTCTATCTAGAAGCCATGTAAGGTCATTCATGAAAACCTCCATGATTTCCTCTATGTACTCCGAGAAGATAGCCATCATGCACCTTTGAAAGGTGGTTGGGCCGTTGCAAAGCCCAAACGACATTCTCCTATAAGCAAACGTACCCCACGGGCATGTGAATGTGGTATTATCTTGATCGTCCGGATGTATCGGGATCTGAAAGAAACCACTATAACCGTCAAGATAACAGAAATGTGAGTGTTGTGCTAACCTCTCAAGCATTTGGTCGATGAATGGTAATGGGAAGTGATCCTTCCTCGTTGCGTTGTTTAGCTTGCGGTAGTCTATGCACATCCTCCATCCTGTCACGGTTCGTGTAGGAATGAGCTCATTGTTCTTGTTGGTGATGACCGTCATTCCTCCTTTCTTTGGAATAACCTGTACGGGACTCACCCACTTGCTATCGGAGATAGGGTAGATGATACCTACATCAAGTAGTTTAAGAATTTCCTTCTTGACAACCTCCTTCATGATCGGATTTAACCGCCTTTGAGGTTGTCGCGAAGTTCTAAAATCTTCTTCCATTAGGATCTTATGCATGCATAGTGAAGGTTTGATTCCTACTAGATCCTCTATAGTGTAACCTAAGGCTTTCCTATTTTCTTAAGAGCAACCATAAGCTTACTATGTACATCTATACTTAGATCGGAACTAACAATTACCAGAAACGTAGAATTAGGTCCTAGAAATGCGTACCTTAGATGTGCAGGAAGTGGCTTCAATTCCATCACTATTGGACTCTCTAATGGCTCTTGAGGAGTGTCCAATGCTTCCTTAGAAGTTTCTAAGGGTATAGAAGTTGGTGGAGAAGAATCAAGAGAAGTGGTAGAAAGAATGTAATAGTCCTCAGATTTTCCCAAAATTACAGCACCTCTGTTTCCTTCACGGCCGTGGTTTTGGGCGTGGAAGTCAATTACGACACCTCTGTTTGTTCCACGGCCGTGGTTTTGGCCGTGTAACTTACTGGAGTCCTCCGAATAGCTAATTACAGTCATGTTGGTGGAAACCACGGCCGGGGAATAGCATGACTGGCCGTGATTCCTCACGTTCTCTCAAGAGCCTAGAAGCGAACTCACTTTTTCTTACTTCCTCTCTAGATAGCTCTTCGTCATGGATGTTGAATATGTCCTCTTCAAGAGCTGGTTCTTTCATCAAAGTGGAAAGAACGAACTCTACCTTTTCCTCTCCTATGTCGAAGGCGAGTCTAGCATTCTTGCAATTAACCATACAACCGGATGTTGCAAGAAACAGTCTTCCGAGTATGATCGGGACCGGACTATCTGCCGGAATGTCAAGCACAACAAAATCTATGGGAACATAGAACTTACCAAGCTTGACCGGGACGTCTTCAACTATACCGATAGGTCGAGTTATGGATCGATCCGCCATGTATAACGTCATCTTCACCGGTTTAGGTTCGCCTAAACCGATCTTCCTGCATAAGGCAAGCGGAATGATGCTAACGTTTGCTCCTAAATCACATAATGTATCATATGTGACATCTCCTACTCCTATGGGAACACAAAATGACCCCGGATCCTTCAGCTTTGGGGGCATCTTTTCCTTCAACGTCTTAATGACATCCGACGAATCCGAACTCATCTTGACTTCTCCAAAGTCTTTTAATTTTCTCTTGTTAGAGAGGATCTCATTTAAGAACATTCCATAAGCTGGCATACCTACAATTACATAATGAAGGAATGTAGATGTCTTTCCATAAGCTGGCAGTTTGCTCATGAGTTCAATGAACTTACCGAATTGTTTGTCCAAACGCGCTCTTGCTCTAGATTATGGGAATGGTAGGGGAGGTTTGTAAGCTGGAGGAGGAATGTAGATGTCTTCCTTCTCCTTCCCCTTTTCCTTCTCTTTTTCGACGGGAACTTCCACAAACTTAGGCTGCGGGTAAGTGGTTGTTGCTCCGCTCCTAGTTGTGATAGCCCTCACCCTTCCTTTCGGGTTATCCTCCGTCTTTCCTGGAATTTTTCCTTGATTCCTAGGAACTTCCTCAGCATTGCTAAACATTTGGTTTTCTAAAACCTTTTGGGCTTTATCAACCTTAGTAATGTGACTCTCCAATCCTTGAAGCTTTCCCAAAATTGTTTCCAACATGGGATCGGGCTTCTCTTTCCCCAAAGTGCTTCCACTATTAGATGTTTGCCCTTGACTTTTCAATGGAATGGAAGAAGAAGATGGTGGAGTTAGTGAATTTCCTGAATTGGGATAAGAATTACCGGAGTTTTGTTGTTGGTTGGAACGCCAATTGTTGTTGTTTGAACCCCTATTGTTGTTCCAATTGTTATTCTGGTTGTTGTTGTTGTTCCAATTGTTCCGGTGGTTGTTCCGGTTGTTGTGTTTTGTGTTCTCATTCCCATTGTGGTTATTGTTGTTTCCTAAATAACCAAAATCTTGCTCCTTAGGCTTTGGAAATCTAGCCTTAATGACTTTCTTCAATTCTTTAATCTCGGTGTTGATAGAAAAGATTTGAGTTTGAGCAGCTTGTGTTAGCTTTGCTCCTTGCTCCACTCGATTTGCTTCTACCTTCCGGTGAGAATACTTCTCAATGACTCGGGCTTGCTTCTCAATGAAGTCCCAAGCTTCATCTTCCCTCATGTCCATGAATGTGCCACATGAAAGGGATTGGAGCTTGAATTGTGTTTCCACATGCAACCCTTTATAGTATATCTCTAACAGCTCCAATTTGGAAATGCCATGGTGTGGGCAATCCAATAGTAAATCCTGAAATCTTTCCTAAGACTGAAACAAACTTTCATTAGATCTCATAGAAAATGCATTAATCTTACCTCTCAACTCCGCCGTCTTGGATGGCGGAAAGAATTTGGTGAGGATCTCCGAAGAAAGATCCTCCCATGTGTTGAGTCTTTCATTTGGAAGAGCTTGATACCAAGATAAAGCTTTCCCTTTCAAAGAGAAAAAGAATGGCTTGATCTTGTAATTGTTGGTGGTTGCATTCTTTGGCTTCATTGTCTCCATCAAGATCTCAAAATTCTGTAAATGTTGATGTGGAGATTCAATACTCGTTCCTCCAAACAGATTTTGGCGAACGATGGTAATAACTTGTGGGTTGAAGCTAAACCCCTGCATATCATCAGCATCAAAGTTCACACCTAGATGGCGTGGTTGCTGAATTGGATCCATCCTTTGCCCAAAAGTTCTTGGCTCTTCATCTACACGAGCGGCTCTCGCACCCCCAGCTGGGACACGATAATTGGCCGCTGGTCTTGGATTATTCTGATTCGCATTGATCGTCGGATCAATGTCCTCTAGCAGTGGCATGGAAGAGTCGCTATCCTCATCGGATGAATCGGTTCTAACTGATCTTGCCGGTTTCCTCCTCTTCTTCTTCTTGGAATCGCTCATCTTCAGCCTCATTTGAAGCATCATGTCCTTGAGCTCATCAATTTGCATTTGATGACGGTCCGATTCTTCCTTGCGAGTCTTCTCGCTCCATCTAAGTCGAGGTTCGGATTCCTCCAACTCTGCTTGGATATCCCGCTCCTTATCTTCGGCCATCTTTCTTTCTTTGAGCGTCTTCCTCAAAGTCTTCTCAAGTTCTTGATCAAGAGGTAAGAGGTCTTTGTTGTTTCTAGACCTGCGCATATACCTAAGGTAACCTGCAAAGATCACTCAAAGGAGATATCAAATAGCAAGAGCAAAGCGCCCAAGCTTGACAACCGATAACTGAATTCGGCCTAGACCAAATCCCCCGCAACGGCGCCAAAAACTGTTCGTCACTAAGCGTGCGTGCAAATAAGCTTTAAATTTATGAAACTAGAATCAAGCAAGCGAACCCGCAGTGTATAGATAGGCGTAGTAAAGCAAGAATTCCAGAGTGTCGAACTCAGGGAATTGGGGTGAACAAATTCAGTTCGCAAATCGTCAAGCAAGTAAAGGTAATAAGCTTTGCAAATATTGGGAAAACAGGAACCCTAAAGATCCAGGTATCTAATTGTGGCAATCGATTCAAGATATACTAAAGAACTAAGGACAAAGTTAAGAGTTGCAAAGGTATGATAAGGTAAAGCAATGTACGGTAAAGTTCCAAGGCTTTATATGACTTATCTAAAGACACTCTCTATAAAGGTTGTTGAGGCTTCAGTATAGAAAGGATCTAAAGACAAGAATTAATCTCAAATACCCAAACTTGTAACCCAAGGATCAAGACTAACTTAACCGATTAAGGTTGTGACACTCGAAATCGAAGTAGAGGGTGATGAGTCTCAATACTACCTAGAAAAGGGGAAGCCAAGACTAGATTAAAGCTAATCTTTAACCTTGGATCAAAGTAAAAGCAAAGTTCGTAAACTAGGGTAAATCACGGGCAAATCTTGAGTTCCACGGCCGTGGGAGCTCAAGAGCAGACCATGATCTTAGTTCGTCGACGAGATCTTTCTAACCCTCAGGGTCCAATCAATTTACGATCGATCTATCATCATCTAAGCCACAATTATTAACCTTTCACCTTAGAAATGCTAAAGCGTTTTAGCCAATAACCATTGTCATGATATCACAAATCAATTTAAGAAGAATTGAAAGATGAAAACCTTCGAAATCAAATATAACTCAAAGTCAATCTCAAATCCAAAACACAAATGAGAGTATTCAATGGATTCGGAATATAACACAAAACCTCTCAAGATCTAAGATAAGTATGAAGAACGGGATGTCAATCCGTTTTCAATAACAAAACCTAGAAAAAGGGCGCAACTTCAGCCACACACGATCTTCGGGAATCCAAATTGCTGGTACTTCCACAACGTTCCTCGCGAAACCCTAAGGTTAACTCTTCCTCGCGAGGTTGTCCAAGCCTAAGTGAATCCCCCCAAAGCGATGATACCGAAAACTCTCTCCTCCCGCCTTTTTATAAGACGGGGCAAAATAATTGTACCGGCCCACTGCGTAAATGACGTGGCAATAATTGGTTCGTCAAAAGATCGCCTAAATCACGGTCTCAAGGGGTTCCACGACCGTGGTTTAAGGCGTGAAATTGGGTTACGGTCTCATATGAGTTCCACGACCGTACTTTAGGCCGTGTAACTCGCTGGAATGCTCCACGCTCATGATGCCAAGATCCACGGCCGTGGTTTAGGGCGTGGACTCTTCTACGGCCGTATTTTAGGGCGTCGAAGTGTAAATTGCTTGTGGTTTCCTTTGTGTCGTGCCATTCCTTATCCTAGCATCTCCTTTGGCTTCTTTGATGTGCTCCTTATCCTTGGATGTACTCAAATCCTCTCCTATATCTCTCAAATGGTCCGGTTTTAGCTCTTATTCACCTATAATCAACACAAAGCTAATGTAGACCTCCATATCAAAAATATAGATAAACTAGCTAACAAATGCTTCAATGCCTTATCAATGAACACTATAATGAATGAAAAACAACTAGAAAAAGTGCCTAGAATATCGCAATATTTCATGCTAACATGATTCAATGTCAATGATTGTTGGCTAAAACCCTTAAGCGATTCTAAGGTGAAGGGTTGATAGTTGTGGCTTAGATGATGATAGATTGAACCAAAACAGATTGGACCCTGAGAGTTCCGAAAAACTTCGCCGCCGTATCTTTCCACGGCCGTGGTTCCTCAAGAATTGACCGTGGTTTTTCTTGTTTGATGTGTTTTTCTTTTGCTTTGATCCAAAGTTAAAGATTGAACCTAACCTAGCCTTGGCTTTCCTTTTCTAGGTAGTAGTGAGACTCAACACCCTCTACTTAGGTTACGAGTGTCACAACTTTAACCTGTTTGGCTTATCTTTGATTCCTTTGGGTTTGGGCATGGGTATTTGAGACTCAACATCCTTTACTGAGAGAACCTTTGGGTAAGATATATGGGTTTGGAACATCATCGTACAACACCATACCTTAGATCTATACCATTATAATCCTAACTCTGTCCTTATACCTTTAGAAAATCTTGAATCGTTTGCCACAATTGGATACCCGAATCTTTAGAATCGTTGTTTTCCCATGAATCTTTACAAAAGCTTATTTACTTGTTAGACGGTTTTACGGACCGAATTTGTTCCCCCAAATCCCTGAGTTCGACTATGGAATTCTTGCTTTACTATACCGATCCGTACACTGCGGGTTCGCTTCTTTTCTTGATTATGGATATAAATTAAGAATTTGCGTGCACACTTTTGAGCGAACAAGTTTTTGGCGCCATTGCCGGGGATTTGGTCTTGACCAAATTCGCTTTTTGGTTGTTTGGCTTGGGAGCTTTTGCACTTGTTATTTGATCTATCTACCTTAGTGATTTTGCAGATTTCTCTTTAGATATATGTGAAGGTCTCGATCTGAGAAAGACCTCGTTCCTTTTGACCCTGAACCTGAGAAGACTCTCAAGAAACGGTTAAGGGAAGCAAAAATGGTTGAATACAATGAATAGAGCCTTCAAGCTGAGTTGGATGAAAATGGAGCTCTCCTTAAGACAAGTGAAAGAAGACTTCTTGAGGAGAGAGTTGTAGCTCGTGCTGATAGAGAGCGATTGCAAGCTAAAATGGATGAAATCCGGGCGATGGTACAACATGTAAACTTGGAGAAAGCTGCCAAAGCTAAGAAAGATGAATCATCCGATGATGATATGCCTGAGTTGGAAGAAATAGCACCTAATCCACCACGTAATACTCGTGTTCCCATTAGAGATGCGAGAGTTGCTCCTATCGTGGCTGAACCACGAACTCTTGGGCAACGTACGGATCCGAATCAGCAACCGCGCCGTTTGGGCGTGAATCTTGGAGATCCAAATGAGCGTGACTATGGGTTTTGCCCTCAAGTCATTACTATGATCCGCCAAAGTCAGTTTGGTGGAATGGAAACGGAATCTCCGCATCAACAAATGCAAAATTATGAGATTCTTATGGAGACTTTGAAGCCTCTAAGAGCAACCAACAACAACTATAAATTGAGACCTTTCTTTTTCTCTTTGAAAAATAAGGCCTTAGGTTGGTATCAATCTCTTCCAACTGAAGAGTTAACACATGGGAGGAGATGACTTCGGAATTCCACACCAAGTTCTTTCCACCATTCATGACGGCGAAGTCGAGAGGTAAAATCAATGTCTTTGCTATGAAACCTAATGAATGTTTGTTTTAAGTTTTGGGAAAGTTTCAAGGACCTTCTATTGGATTGCCCCCACCATGGCATTTCAAAGCTTGAGTTTTTGGAGAAATACTACAAGGTATTGGATGTGGAAACTCAATTCAAACTTCAATCTCTTTCGTGGAGAACTTTTATGGAAATGAGAGATGATGATGCTTGGGACTTTATTGAAAAGCAAGCTCTAGTGATTGAGAAGTACTCTCATAGGAAGATTGAAGGTGGGAATCAAAATTCCGAAGATCCAGGATTGAATTTGAATCAAGCAAGTCAAGCTCAAATTTTCTCTCTCAACAATGAGATTAAGGAGCTGAAAGAACTCTTGAAGCCCAACATTCAATCAAAAAAGGAGCAAGACGTTGGCTATCTAGGAAGAGAGAACAATCAAGGGAATAGGAATAACAACCGGAACAACCATTGGAACAATAACAACAAAACCAGGAACTTTAACAACAATTGGAGATTCAATCAGCATAATCCCGGTAATCCTTATTCCCATGCTGAAAATGCACTAACACCTCCTTCTTCTTCTTCTACACCTTTGAAAAGTCAGGGACAAGCTTCATCGAGTTCAAGCCAGCCGGAGAAGGACAAGCTTGAAGCGATGATGAAAACAATCTTGGGGAAGATGCAAGGAATGGAGAATTCCATCACTTCGATTTCTAAATCACAAAAAGCTTAGGAGAATCAAGTGTTTAGCAAAGCCGGAGAAATTCCTAGAGATCAAGGGAAGCTTACCGGAAAAATGGAGGACAACCCGAAAGGGAGGGTGATGGCAATTACTACAAGAAGTGGTGTGACAACCACCGATCCACATCCCACACTCGTCGAAGTTCTCGTTGAGAAGGAGAAAGAAGATGTCTACGTACCTCCTCCAGCTTATAAAGCTCCCTTGTCATTCCCGTAGTCTAGAACGAGAGCGCGTCTAGACAAAAACTTTCGTAAGTTCGTTGATCTCATGAGCAAACTACACATTAAAATACCTTTTCTTGATGCAATTTTTGGTATGCCCGTTTACGCGAAGTTCTTGAAGGAGATCCTCTCTAACAATAGGAAGCTTGAAGATTTCTATATTCCTATAGACTTTGTTGTGCTTGACATTCCTGCTGATTGTCCGGTCCCAATCATACTTGGGATACCTTTTCTTATAACTTCCGACTGCGCTAAATTGGCCTTCGACATTGGAGAAGAGAAAGTTGAATTTGTACTCTCACCTTTGACAAAAGAACCATCACTTGGAGAGGACATTTTCAACATATATGATGAAGAGGATTCTAGAGAAGAAGTAAGTTCGATATTGTTCAAAGATCCTTTACAAAAGGTTATAAGCATGAGCATCATGGAACGAGGAGCGGAAGAGGATTGTAACCAAGAAGTTGAGGCTTTGGAAGAGTTAGAAGATGTGCAAATTGAAAATTTTGAAGAATCGCATAATAGTTCAAAAAATATCCGAAACCACGGGTCAACGGCGTTTTACACGGGCGTGGTTTCATTAATTCCAACCGTGGAAACCTATGTCGAGAGTAGCCACGGCCATGGAACTATCTGAGAGGTTGTGGTTTTTGAAAATTCTGAGAGAGATTCCGTTCTTTCTACAGACGTTCTTGCTCCTTCTTCTACCACTTCCACACCCTTGGACACATCCAAGGAGACTCCGAACAACCCTCACAACACACCAAAGGCACCTACAACTTTGGAATTGAAGCCTCTTCCCGCACATCTAAGGTACGCTTTTCTTGGATCTAACTCAACGTTTCCCGTTATAGTTAGTTCTAGTTTAAGTGAAGATGAACTTGATAGGCTTATGATTTTCCTTAAGAAACATAGGAAAGCCTTAGGTTACACTATAGAGGATCTTGTAGGGATTAAGCCATCCCTATGTATGCATAAGATACTAATGGAAGAGGATTATAAGCCTTCACGTCAACCTCAACGACGGTTAAATCCGATCATGAAAGAGGTCGTGAAAAAGGAAATCCTTAAATTGCTTGATTCAGGTATCATATTTCCAATTTCTGATAGCAAGTGGGAGAGCCCAGTCCAAGTAGTCCCAAGAAAAGGGAGGAACGACCGTTGTGGCTAACAAGAACAACAAACTCATTCCAACAAGAATAGTGACGGGATGGAGAATGTGTATAGACTATCGCAAGCTGAATAATGCGACGAGGAAGGATCACTTCCCGCTATCCTTCATTGATCAAATGATTGAGAGGTTTGCACAACACTCTTATTTTTGCTATCTTGATGGTTATAGTGGTTTCTTTTAGATTCCGATCCATTCGGACGATCAAAAGAAGACCACATTTACGTGCCCATGGGCTACATTCTCTTATAGGAGGATGCCATTTGGCTTGTGCAATGCTCCAACCACCTTTCAAAGGTGTACGATGGCCATCTTCTCGGAGTACATTGAGGAAATCATTGAGGTTTTTTTGTTGTGGTTCCTCATTCGATAATTGTCTTGCTAACCTATCTCTAGTTCTACAAGGATGTGAAGACACTAATCTAGTTTTAAAATGGGAGAAGTGTCATTTTATGGTTAGTGAGGGCATAGTATTAGGACACTTGATCTCTAATAGAGGAATTGAGGTTGATAAGGCTAAGATTGAAAAAATAGAAAAGCTTCCTCTTCCATCTTCGGTGAAGGGGATTAGAAGTTTTCTAGGACATGTTGGATTCTATAGGAGGTTCATTAAGGATTTTTTGAAAATTTCTAAACCGTTGACTAATCTTTTGATGAAGGATGCAGTTTTTGAATTTTCAAAAGAGTGTTTAGATGCTTTCTACAGGATCAAGGAAGCCTTAATCTCAGCCCCAATAATTCAACCTCCAGATTGGAGTCTTCGATTTGAGATCATGTGTGATGCAAGTGACGTAGCAGTGGGAGCGGTGCTTGGACAAAACAAAGATGGACGCACTTATGCCATCTATTATGCTAGTAAAATACTAGATGAAGCTCAGCTCAACTACGCCACAATAGAGAAGGAATTTCTTGCTATTGCGTATGCATTTGAGAAGTTTCGTTCTTATCTCGTAGGAGCGAAGGTGATTGTATACACGGATCATTCAGCCATTCGGTATTTGCTTGCCAAGAAAGATGCAAAACCAAGGCTGATTAGAGGGATTCTTCGCCTTCAAGAGTTCGATCTTGAGATTTGTAACAAGAAAGGATCTGAAAATTCAGTTGCGGGTCACTTGAGCCGTCTACCACATGTCACCCATGATGACCTTCCTATTGATGACTCTTTCCCGGACGAAAAACTGCATCTAATGGAAGAGTGTTTTGATCATATTTCTAGAGGTAACGAACCTTAGTTTGTTGATTTTGTAAATTATTTGGTTTGTCAAGAAATACCTCCCGGACTATCCTACGCTCAAAGGAAGAAGTTCCATAAGGATTTTCGCCAATACTATTGGAATGAACCTCTACTCTTCAAGAGAGGTCCAGATGGCATCATTAGAAGATGTGTAGCTGAAGACGAAATGCAAAGTGTCATTCGTCATTGCCATTCTCTTCCTTGTGGAGGACATGCTAGTTCTCACAAGATTTGTGCTAAGGTATTGCAATCTGGATTCTTTTGGCCTACATTATTTAAGGGTGAGCAAACCTTTGTTGCTTGTTGCGATGCTTGTCAAAGAAAACGGAACATATCTAGGAGGAATGAAATGCCTCTAAACAACATCCAATAAGTGGAGATATTTGACATTTAGGGAGTTGACTTCACGGTACCAATCGCATCATCTTGTGGTAATCAATACATACTTCTAGATGTAGATTACATTTCAAGATGGGTTGAATTTATTGCTTCTCCAACTAATGATGTGATGGTGGTTGTCAAGTACTTTAATCGAACTACTTTCCCAAGGTTTGGGACACCCCGAACCACCATTAGTGACGGAGGATCACATTCATTGCCCGTCCATTCGAGGCTCTACTAGCTAAGTATGGGTAACTCACAAGATCTCCACCCCTTACCATCCGCAAACAAGTGGGCAACTAGAGATTTCCAATAGAGAAATCAAGGGAATACTAGAGAAAATTTTGTCTAGAACAAGGAAGGATTGGGCGTTAAAGCTAGATGACGCCTTGTGGGCGTATAGAACGGCATACATGACTCCCATCGGCACAACACCATACAGTCTTGTGTATGGGAAGTCTTCTCATCTTCCGGTGGAGTTGGAATACAAGGCGTATTGGGCCATCAAGTGGTTGAACTTTGCCATGAAGGAAGCGGGAGATAAACTTCTCTTGGACCTCAAAGAGTTAGAAGAACTCCGCTTGAATGCATATGAGAACGCCAATATTTACATGGAAAGAGCGAAGTGTTGGCATGATAAGCACATCACTCTGAAGGAATTCAAAGAGGGAGACCTTGTTCTTCTTTTCAATTCGAGACTACGACTCTTTCCAGGTAAGCTTAAGTCTCGTTGGACAGGACCTTATGTTATTAAGCACGTTTTTCCTCATGGTGTAGTTGAAGTATGGGGTGCAAAGTGCGGAAGTTTCAAGGTGAATGGCCAACGACTCAAGAGATACTCGCCCGAACTTCAAACTGAGGAGATAGCACCGATTCTCCTCATTTAAGCACAAAGGATAGGTCTAGCTACGGACCTAAAACAAAGCGCTACTTGGGAGGTAACCCAAGGTAATGCATTTTTCTTTTTCTTTTTCTTAGAATAGATTAGCGAAGTTTGTTTTTGTGTTGTTTTTCGATAGTGTCTTTCCGGTATGTCTTGTGTCTTTGAATGTCGGACTTGAAGAACAACCAAGAGAAGTGAAGAAAGCCAAAGGAACGAAAAATTTGGATTTTTGGTAAAAATTCAGAATTTCACGGGTTTAAATAGGAAACCACTGCCGTGGTTTCTTAATTTTAGGTCGTGGAGAACTAGATCAAGAACAACCACGGCCAAAACCATGGCCGTGGAATAGCAGGTGGCTGTGGTTTTAAAATTTTGGCTGAGGGTATAAAAGGTCGTCTTCTTCACAAACCCACACAACTTTCCCCCTTTCCACGCCTCTCCTTCCACGCTTCTCATGCCACAACTCCAAATCCTCATTTGATAACCGTTTCGCACGATTCGTCATCCCAAGTTGAAGCAAACGTCATCCTATTGAAGATTGTGACCACAAACAGCGCAGACAATCAACAATCGAGCGAGATTTTGGACTTTTCAAATAAAAAACCTTGGTTTTTCTCTTAACTCTATCTTTGGATGATTTCTTCCGATTTCATGTATAGGAGAACTGATCGGAATTTAACATAGAAATAGTCTAGGGCTGTTGTTGCTGAGATTGTTGTAAGATTTTTGGTAATTTGCGAAAAATTGTGAGATTCCACGGTCTGTCCCACTTTCCACGGGCGTGGTTTGCCAAGAACAAGCCTTGGTTTTGGTGAAAATGGCAGAAACTCGTACATCTAGCCGAAAGAAAACCACAATTGGCGCTAGCTCCTCTTCCTAACCCCCTCCCGCTCCTTAACCGGTCCCTAGGATTCCTACAATCCATGAGGACCACAAAAAAGACTACCTAAGAATCCAAAAAGGCATAGTTATAGCCCCTAGGTACATAGCCCTTGAGGAATTTGAGGATCTTCATGTTGTCGATGACCTTAGAATCCAAAAAGGCATAGTTATAGCCCCTAGGGTTGAATGCATATGAGGATCTTCATGCATATGAAGAGATAATGATGGAGTTCTTGAGTTTGTTTGATCATAGTGTCGTGAATCGAACGGTTTTCTTTCCGTTTGATGAACCGCATCCATCACTTATCCGTAGTTCAGTTTGGAGCTTTGTTTGGTTTTGGGGAGACTAATAATGGGACATTTCCTAGGAGCACTCGCTCTCGCGAGTTTTGGGAAGAGATAGCTATGGTGACAGATTCCGAGGATCGTTTGCAACCAGTAGACTCAAAGGCTAAGTTGATTTACAACGTATCCTTTAAGATAGCTCATAGGATCCTATCTAAGTGCTTATTACCTAGATCCGAAATCCCAAAAAAGCTCAAGGCTGATGAGCTTTATATTTTCTACTGCATGGCGATCGGTATCACTCCGGATTGCGCCACCATGCTTGCTGCTACCCTGAGTAAGATTAAGAACAAGGCTAAAGTGAATATTAGATATGGAGGGATTGTTACACACATAGCACGGAAGTTGGGGATTGACTTTTCAGCTTGTGAGTTAGCGGCATCTTCGAGGCCTCTAGGGCTTCAAGGTTTTATGACTCGGGGGCTGTTGATTCCCCGCCACCGAGGTCCTCCATACATCTCCATGCCTTGGGAAGCAAAGGGAATATGGGGCATTCCTTGGAGCGCTCATTACACCATCTGGGACCGGCAGAATTGGAAATCAACTTTTTTCCCGATGCATGCTAATCTCCTTGGACCTCCTGACTATTATCCGGAGGATGAGCCTGATGCAGCTGAGGAGGAGGGTGATCAGGAGATAGGTGGAGATGAGTACCAGGATGCTGCAGCTGCTGAGCAATCTTTTGGAGGTTTTTCAGATCATCCGGCGGACTTCGAAGAACCACCTAGGAGGTCTACTTATCAACAGCGACCTTTTTTCCTCTTCTTCCCGGCGTGCGAGCGTTAGTGAGAGACCGACATGGATGGACGCGTCACCAACTTGTATTGGAGCCCCGCTAGAGTGGATGGCACAAAGGCTGGCGTGGATGGATCAGCAGCATGGATGGGTCACCGGACTAGATGATCGGATGAAGGCACTTGATCTCCGTTTTGATGCAGCTGAGGAGGAGCGCCATGACAATGCAAGGATCCTTCGAGATGTCTATCGGCAGCAGTTTGGCCGTCCATACGACCCGAACTTCTTCCCATTTCCACCACCGCCGCTCATGTGATGAGTTTGTTTGTTTGAGTTGCTTCATTCACTATGTGAGTTTCTTTGTTCCTTTTCTTTTTCTTTTATCGCAAATTAGGGACAATGCGTAATTCAAGTATGGGGTGGATTAAGATTCTCAATGTGTTGTAATAACTTGACATTATGCTTCGTTTCTTATCCATGAACATTTGCACTTTTATTTCTTGTCACACGTTTCTTATTTGTCTTGCATTTTTAAACTTTGAAAAACCCAAAAAAATTTAAAACATTTTGACAAATATTGTGCTTCTAGGATTGGAAAAGACTTCAATGATAATTATTCTTATGGATTGAATTTTTTATGACATTTGTGTGCTTGAGATGAGTTGTGAATTATGGAGAAATTGAGTATATTGTTTAAACTTCTTGCAAGTTTCATAAGGTAAAAATTCTTGTCTAAATCATGTTGAGGAATGAAAGTTGAAATCGCATTACAAGTTTTTGCACTTCTTTTTTGAAATGATTAAGGCACATCGATTTTTCTTGCTTCTTCTTAAATCCATTTAGCTCCTCAATAAATTTTTGTCTCATTTACCTATCCGGGAATTAGGAAGTCTATAATGTATGGCATAATTGATGTGGGAGGGCCTTGGAAAGTGTTCAATCAAAGTATAGAAAAATAAGTTTGGGGACATCGAACATGAGGATGAGTAACTCGGCACCATTCATATATTCGGGTGTTTGTGTCTTGCCAAAGTCCGAACGAACGATAGTCCAAACGGGATAAGGTATGTGTACCAAAGGTTAGAAGCATCTCGAAAAACTTGAGAATAGCTGATTTCCTAGGCTTCGGTTTATGTACACCGCTGTCCTTATTT
The DNA here is from genome assembly GCA_033239045.1 of Fagopyrum esculentum. Classification (NCBI taxonomy): domain Eukaryota; kingdom Viridiplantae; phylum Streptophyta; class Magnoliopsida; order Caryophyllales; family Polygonaceae; genus Fagopyrum; species Fagopyrum esculentum. Next base: position 41,913,865 of record BSUD01000003.1, read on the forward strand.
CCAAAAAGTAAAGTAAAAGAAAATTTGCATGCAAAGCATGTTTGGGAAGCAATGTTCTTCTTGCTTGTGTTGTGTAGTTCCTTTTTCCCGGATATTGCACAACATTACCTTACAAAAGTCCTACCCATTCACGTTTCTTGACCTTTGCATGAAAGTTCTTAAGATCTTTGGGTTGTTGTTTGACTTAGTGATCTAAATCGGATTTCCATATGATTGATTTTGACATTACATTGGGTTATGATGTTTGTCTTGGAGCTTTTGCGATGTATGATGTTTCTTTTGCATGACATGATTCATTTTGTGTGCATAGAGGTTTTTCAAGGAAACATGAAACAAGATTTGAGAGCGATCTTTTGAATAGAAGCACAATACCAAAAAGATTTTTTTTCCCTTCTTTTTCATTCATATTTCATCCTACCTTGTGTTCTAGATTTTGAAAAACTTGCTTGGGGACAAGCAAGAGACAAGTATGGGGTATTTTGATAGTACGAGATATGACATTAGTTTAGGCACATATTAAGGTAGATTTTCCCCTTCTTTAGCGTACATGGATATGAGTTTGAAGCATATATGAGCACATTCACCTATTATGTTGGTACAGAGATCTACACAAGTTTTATTGTGATTTTAGGTGAGTAAGGCTTTGATTGGAGCATAAATGGAGCATGTGGGCGTGATTGATCATGCTAGACATTAAGGGGGTGCATTGGAGCGGCTAAGGAAGGAGCATAATTGGAAAGCTTTGGAGAACAAAGGATTATACGCCAATTTTAGGATTTCTACGGCCAAGTACATAAAACCACGGCCGTGGTTTTGGTATTTAATTTAATAAAGGACGTGGAGACCCATGTCGTAAGCAACCACGGTCAATTCGACGGCCGTGAAAATAAGAGGGACCGTGGCTTTCCAATGATTGCCATGTGGCACTGTTGCGACGTCAACATTCGTTACGGGCCCTTTCGTAACCCTAATTTTTTAATAAGAAGGCAGAAGAAAGAGAGAAGAAGGACGCTCGCTATACGCTGGACCATTCGCAAGATTTTGCATTTGGATCTTCACTTACACATCGTAAGAGGAGATTTAACATTGAAGGTTTTTGAGGAAGATTTGGGCAAAACCGCACTTTCCTATTTCGGAGTTGGAAGATCTTAGGGTTGCACTTTGAAGGCGGATTGACATCGCGTTCCTCTTGTTCTAAAAGATTTGTGAGAGATTTCAGACTATATTCTGTATTGAATGAACACAAGCACGGATTTTTTATTGAGATTAGTTTTGCATTCATTATTGAGTTTTCAAAGTTCTATCTTTTCTCTCTTCTTAACTTGATTATTGATTCAATGGCAATGATTATTGGCTAAAACCTTAAGTGATTCTAAAGTGAAGGGTTGATAGTTGTGGCATAGATGATTGATAGCATGTATTATAGTCTATATTTTGGGACTTGTTTAGACGTTTTATCTTCAATAGTCTGCATGTATGAATGTATATTATATGATTATATTGTTGTTTCATCTACCTTTACGGGAATCGAGGTCTACACCAAGTTTCGTTGTAATCGAAGGTGAAATGGCACATTTTGGATCGAAATGGAGCGAAGGAGCAAAGGAGTCATAGGAGCTACATTCTGGAGCTTAAAGAAGAACTCGGGAAGCAAGGAATTAGTGAAGAAGATTTACTTTGGACCAGATTTGAGAGATTTCACATTCAGCTGAGAATCACCTCGGTCAGCTACAGTGTCACCTCGACCGAGGTGATCTTGAGGAGCGTCCCAAGCGAGAAACACCCTGGCGCCGGCGAGATAATATCTTTTGGCTGAGATCTTTTATTTTTGGAAAAAAGATATCTTATATTTTTGGGTTGGATTTCTGGAAGGAAGATCATATATTTGGGAGATCTATTTTAGAGATATGAATATATTTTATTGGAAATTTTCTTTTTAAGATATTATTATCTTTTGGAAGATAATTCTCCTATAAAAAGTGCTAGATTTTCCATAATTCAGCATCACCGCATGCTTGAAGATTGAAAAAGCTGCAGTTAGGAAGATTTTCTGGAAGTATGAAGGTAGTTTTGAAGATTGAAGGAAGGAAGTTTCATAGCTTTGAGATAGCTTTTTGAAGGAGTTTGTAATATTCTCTTATATTCCTTTTGGTAATTGTCTTGTGTGATTTGTGATTCAAGGAACGCTGATTTGTGATTATTTGATTTAGTTATTGAAGCCTTGTTCTTAAGGTTTTTGTGTTCAAATATTCATTCCCTTCTCATATTTTTTATTATTGTTATCATGATGATGAGTGGCTAAATACCTTGTGCGAATCTAGGGTGATTGACTAAAAGTTGTGGGAAAGACAATGATAGAATAATCTTAATCCCAGTAGGACCCTGAAAGCTCGAGTCTTTAACCTTAAAACTAGAGTACCTTGTTCAGTCGATGAACATCTCGGCCGGGGTGGAACTTGACTGACCGAGTTGACCTTTTCTGATCCGAAACTGAGAGTTAAGTGTTAGAGTTTGCCAAATCCTATCCTTGTTATACGTTTCCTGGTTCAATGTAAGCCGAGGATGAGACCTACCCGGTGATTCCTTAGTTTGTTTACCCAAGATCATAAGTGTAGGTAATAAAGGTTTATTCTTTATTGGGGTTTGACTGTGCCTTCATCCCATCTTTGTGAATTAGCTTGAGGCTTACCCGGTAAAGATTGATTCTATTCCCTTAGTTGGTGTATTGGTTTGAGATTATAGTTCCTTTCCTTAGTGCTTTGAGACTTACCCTGTAATGGGAACTTTGGTTTGGGATTGTGAGTAGTGAGACTTACCCGGTATTCTATTCTACTTTAGAAACACCTTCCCTTTGTAATATCTCAACTTTGTCCGCTTTATCTTGAGATCTTCAGTCGGAACAACAACTAGATGCTTTAATCCCTAGAATTTGCATATTGCCCTTATTTGACCTTATTATCATCTTTTGATTGCTTTACTCGCTGTTGTGGTTATTAGTTGCATTGACAACCTCTACTTGCTTAGTTTCACCTAAGTCCTTGAGATCGACACCCCGGAATTCTTGCTTTTTACTATAATTGATCCGTACAGTGCGGGTTCACATCCTTATTTTAAGTATATTTCTTGGGATATAAATTTAAAGCTTGCACACACCATTTGGAGCGAACAAGTTTTTGGCGCCGTTGCCGCGGACTTGGTCTAGAACAAGCCGGTTGCGGTCGTCTTTCGGGGCAATTGCCCTTGTTGCTACTAACCACTCTACTTGAGTGCTTTCGCAGGTTCTTTTTCTTAGGTTTATGCGAAGAACCTGTGTTGGGAAGGAAATTGTTCCTTACGATCCCGAACATGAAAAGACATACAAACGACGCTTGAAAGAAGCAAAAATGGCCAACCAAGACCATCGCGATCTTGAGGCCGAACTAAAGGAGGCGTTGGAACAGCTGCACCTCAATAAGGAAGAACTGCAGCGAGAGAGGGAGCAAACTCGCACCAAAACTGAAGAGATTGATGCAGATATGGCTGATCTAGGAGCCCAGATTTTGCATCGACCGAGGCAGGACCCAGTCCCAGTTGCCGCGGCCGAGATACATCCACCTCGGATGCCTGTCCGAGATGTTCTTTTTGCAGGTATTCCACAAACCCTAGGACAGAGGATGGACCCAAACCAACAAGTGAGGCGTCTAGGAGTCAACCTAGGTGATCCAGCGGAGCATGATTATGAACTTCGACCACAAGTTCTATCCATGATCCGCCAATGCCGGTTTGGAGGTTTAGAGAGGGAGTCTCTGCATCAACACTTGCAGAACTACGAGATTTTGATGGAGACCTTGAGACCTTCAAGGCTGGAAAATAATAATTACAAACTAAGGCCTTTTTACTTTTCTTTGAAGGACAGGCGGCTTACTTGGTATCAATCTCTTCCTCACGGAAAAATCAACACTTGGGAGGAGATGACGACGGAGTTCCTAACAAAATTCTTTCCCCCTCCAAAACCGCTGAAATGAGAGGGAAGATTAATGCATTCATCATGAAAGACAAGGAGAGTTTGTCCAAGCCATGGGAGAGATTTAAAGATGTTCTCTTGGATTGCCCACATCATGGGATTCCAAACATAGAGTTGTTGGAGATATACTTCAAGGGATTGGATGGAGCTACCCAATTCAATCACCAACTACTCTCCGCCGGCACATTCATGGACATGCCGATTGATGAAGCTTGGGAGTTCATAGAGAAACAAGCTTTGCACATGGAGAAATACTCCCACCAAGGAGCTGAGAATGGAGTTAAGAGAGTTAATTTCCAAGAAGCTCCATCAAATGGTAATCAACTCATTTCCCTCAAGAATGATGTGAAGCAATTGAAGGACCTTTTGGTTGCGCACACAAAGAAGGAAGAAGGAGGATATCAAGGCCCAAGGAACAACAATCAAGGGCCCAGGAACAACAATCACAACAACAATAGAGGCTCCAACAACAACAATTGGAGATCTAACAATCAAAATTCGGGTAACCCTTATTCTAATTCCAATTCTAATAATTCTTTTAACCCCTCTTCTTCTTCTTCTTCTTCTACTCCATTGAAGAGCCGGGAGCCTAGATCATGTTCGTCCCAGCCAAAGAAGAAAGATGCAGTGTTGGAGGCCATCTTGATCAAGCTCAACACTATGGAGACGTCCATGACTTCATTTCCAAAGGCACAAAAAGCCTTAGAGGAACAATTCTTTGATAAGGCGAATGAAGCGCCAAGAGATCCAGGGAAGCTCTCAGCAAGGACAAAGAGCAACCCCAAAGGACAAATCATGGCAATAACGACAAGAAGTGGACTGAAAACTGCAAATCCAAAGCCTCGGTCGATGCCAGTGCAAACGAAGAACACCTCGATCCAGGTACAAACGATGAACACTTCGGTCGAGCTGCCACCCGAGGTGGAGTCATAGAAAGCGACGGACAAATCTGAAGTTTATGTCCCACCTCCTGCATATAAACCACCACTTCCATTCCCTCAGTCAAGGGCTAGAGCACATCTAGACAAGCACTTTCGTAAGTTCCTTGACTTGATGAATAAACTACATATTAACATGCCTTTCCTTGATGCTATTCTAGGGATGCCCGCCTATGGAAAGTTCTTAAAAGAGATTCTATCAAGGAAAAGGAAGGTGGAAGATTTTGGTGAAGTAAGGATGACATCTAAATCCTCGGAGCTCATTCAAATCATGAAGGAGAAGATGCCACCCAAGTTGAGATATCCCTACTCATTTTTCATTCCCATTCAAGTTGGGGATGTGACTTGTGAGGCATTGTGTGATCTAGGATCCAGCGTGAGCAATATCCCACTGGAGCTATGTGCGAAGATCGGACTTGGAGAGCCCAAGCCGGTGAAGATAAGATTATACATTGCGGACCTCTCCTTTCATTGCTTGTTGCAATGAAAGGAGAGCCGCTAGAGGATGACATCTTCAACATCTATGATGAAGAAGAATCGAGAGAATTGGTGAGCTCAATCCTTATTAATGACCCTCTTGAAAGAGTTATTAGTTTTAGCTTAATGGAGGAAGGTATAGATGCCTCTTGTGATGCAAATATACGGAGCTTAAAGGCATTGGAAGAAGATCCAGGAGCTATGTTTGAAAACCTAATCCAAGAGAGGAGAAACTCCAGTTTTGGTCCAAGTTCCAGTACCTCGACCGAGGCACTTTCTGGACCAAGCGAGGTGTTCTTATCTGAAGAACATCTTTGTCACCCACTCTGGACCTCGACCGAGGTCGCAAGCTAGATGATGTAAACTGAGACTTCTGAAAGTCTAGTTCTTCATTCTAAGTCTACTCCATTGGAAGGAGGAAGCAAGGATCCCCCCTCAGAAAGCACCCCTAGTTGTGGAGCTTAAACCGCTTCCAAGTCACTTGAGGTATGTTTTCCTTAGACCGGATTCTACATATCCCGTTATTGTAAGTGCTTCCATTTCCGAAACTGAATTGTCTAAACCGATGCATGTCCTGAGAAAACATCAAAAGGCTTTGGGTTATACTATTGATGATCTTTTTGGTATTAAGCCTTCTTTCTGCATGCATAGAATACTAATGGAAGACGATCATAAGACTTCACGGGAACCTCAAAGACGGTTAAATCCGATCATGAAAGAGGTTGTGAAGAAGGAGATTCTTAAATTGTTGGATGCAGGTATCATATTTCCTATCTCGGACAGCAAGTGGGTGAGCCCAGTACATGTAGTCCAGAAGAAATGAGGGATGGCCGTTGATAGGTGATGGAATCACTATCATTTAGGACAGTTGTTAGAGTCTTTTTATTGTATTAGTGTCGGTTTATGCTACCAACTCCTTGGTCCAGAAGAAGAAAATTAAAAGAAGATAAAGAAGGAGTTATTAGCACTTAGTAGTGAAGATCATTCACGAAGCAAAGCTTTTGTTGCCTCACCGCCCCCGCGGAGCAGTGTCACCACCCCTGCGGGTGACACCATATTCCGGAGCGCATCCTGCGCCTTCGCCAACGCCAAGAACAAAGACTGTCACCGCACCTGCGTCAACCCTTGGTGCCCCTGCGGTGACTTGCCCTGAAGAAGCAAAGACCAGTGCCCCTGCGCCTCTGCCTGCGCCTCAACCTAGGAGCTGCAAGATCAAGAGTTAGTGTCACCGCCCCCGCGTTGATACTCGGACACCCCTACAGCTCAGAATCTGAAGCGATAGAAAGTTTAAGAGTCGGGCGTTTGAAGACCATTAAATATCCGCCCCTATGGAAGTGTTAGGCCGCCCCTGCTGCTACGAAGAAGATCAAACGTTTTAGCCTGAACCGCCCATGCGGATCTGAAGGCCGCCCCTGCGGTTCAGTAACAAAGGCTTTACTCCGGCTGCTTACACCACCTTTATGGCATTAAAGGTGGTTGTTTTGGTTTGGTCATTTACTCCTATTTAGTGCCATGTGTAGTATAAATAGACCTAGGGTTGATTGCTAGAAATATCCAATTTTAGAATTCACTTTTTCCATTAAAACTATCTTGCTACCTTTGTAATGAGTTGCTAACTCCCTTTCTACATTGGGTTGGTTTGAAGCTGCATTGTTACTTTGGTTGTAAGTTCTTTCTAATATAACTTTTCATTCAGTAATACTTTGTGTTTCCTTAATCTTCATTGTCTAATTTCATTTTTTACTATCACTTCAGATTGATCACCTCATGAAGTGCATGCAAAGAACTAGGATTAATAGATTCCGGGTTCGTTTCTTTAATCTAGTCGTAAACTTTAATTAATAACGGGTTGTAATTTCTGATAGCATGAATTATAGTCTATATTTTGGGGTTTGTTTGGACGTTTTATCTTTCATAATCTGCATGAATGTATGTATATTATGTGATTACATTACCATTTCATCTACCTTTGCGGGAATCGAGGTCTACACCTAGTTTTGTTGTAATCGTAGGTAAAATGGCACGTTTTGCATCAAAAAGGAGCAAAAGAAGCTATGGAGTCATTGGAGCTACATTCAGGAACATAAGGAACCATCCAGGAAGCATAGCCATGGATTTGAGATTCACTTTGGACCAGATTTGAGAGATTTCACATTCAGTTGTGACTCACCTCGGTTGACCACAGGTTCACCTCGACCGAGGTGATCCAGGGAAGTCGACTCGACCGAGGCGAATACCTAGGACGCGGCGAGAATATTTTATTCTTGGCTGAGATCTTTTATCTTTGGAAAGTGATCTTATATTTTTGGGCTTGACTCCTGGAAGGAAGAAGATATAATAGATCATATATTTTACCTATTTTTATGGGAAGAGATCTTTCTAAGATATCTTATCTTTGGAGAGTAATTTTCCCATAAAAAGGGTCGGATTTCCCACAAATCCGACATCTTGCATACACCGCTATCAACCCCGCTTGCACCACAGCAGCCATACTCCAGTTGGGAGAATTGAAGAACCTTTTTGAAGGTTGAAGAAGGAAGATTATAGCTTTTATAGCTTTTGAAGGGTTTTGTAAGATCATCTTAGATTCCCTTCCTTGTTGTCTTGTCTTGTTGAATTTCTATCCAAGGAACGCTTTGTTGTGATATTTGATTCAGTTATTGAAGTCTTTTCATTAAATTCTTCTTGTTCAAATATTCACTTTCTTCCCATATACTTGATTAATACTTTCATGATGATGAGTGGCTAATTTCCTTGTGTGATTCTAGGGTTATTGGCTGAAGGTTGTGGGAAAAACAATGATAGAATAATCTCAGATTCCAGTAGGACCCTGAAAGTTCGAGTCTTTAACCTTAACCCTAAGCATCTTGCTCAGTCGAGGAACATCTCGGCCGGGGTGGAATTTGGCTGACCGAGGTGACTTATCTGATCCTAAACTGAGAGTTAAGTGTTAGAGTTTGCCAAATCCTATTCTTATTACACATTTCCTGGTTCAATGCAAGCTTAGGATGAGACTTACCCGGTAATTCCTTAGTTTGTTTACCTAAGATCATAAGTGTAGGTAATAAAGGTTTATCCTTTATTGGGGTTTGAGTGTGCTTTTATCCCATGTTTGTGAGTGAGCCCGAGACTTACCCGGTAAAGGTTGATTCTATTCCCTTAGATGGTGTGTTAGTTTGAGATTATAGTTCTTTATCTTGATTCCTTGAGACTTACCCGGTAATAGGAGTTACGGTTTTGGATTAGTGAGTAGTGAGACTTACCCGGTGATCTATTCCACTTTAGTAACACCTTCCCCATGCAAAAACCTCAGCTTTGTCCGCTTATCTTTAGATCTTGAGTTGGAACCACAACTAGATGCTTTAATCCCTAGAATTGCATGTTTCCTTTATTGACTTTTATATCATCTTTGATTGTTTTTGATCATCTCTTGTGGTTAGTATTTACATAAGCATACCGTGATTGGACTTTGTTTCACTAAGTCCCTGTGATCGACCCCTGGAATTCCTTGCTTTTTACTACGATTGACCCGTACACTGCGGGTTCGCATCCTTGTTTTAAGCTTACGTCTAGGGTTATAAATTTAAAGCTTGCACACACCGTTTGGAGCGAACAAGTTTTTGGCGCCGTTGCCGGGGACTTGGTCTAGACCGAGCCGGTTACGGTTTGCTCTTGGGGCACTTGCCCCCGTGTCTACTAACCACGATACTTGAGTGACTTTTGCAGGTTCTTTCTTAGGTATATGCGAAGAACCCGCACTGGGAAGGAAATCGTTCCTTACGATCCCGAACCAGAAAAGACATACAAGCGACGCTTAAGAGAAGCAAAGATGGCCCAACAAGACAACCGCGATCTTGAGGCCGAGTTGAAAGAGGCGTTAGAGCTGCTACGCCTCAGCAGGGAAGAACTAAGGCAAGAGAAGGAAGAAACTCGCACTAAGACTGAAGCAATCGAAGCAGAGATGACAGCCATACGAGACCAGATTCTACTTCGACCGAGGGGAGACCCAGTTCCCGATGCTGGACCGATGCAGGTCCCAGTTTCTGACCCTCGACCGAGGCAGGTCCCAGTACCTAACGCCCCTGCCGAGGTACTTCCACCTTGGATGCCAATCCGAGACGTTCTTCTTGCAGGAATCCCACAAACCCTAGGTCAAAGGATGGATCCCAATCAACAACTGAGGCGTCCAGGAGTTAACCTAGGAGATCCAGCGGACCATGACTATGAACTTCGACCGCAAGTTCTATCCATGATTCGCCAATGCCAGTTCGGAGGGCTAGAGAAGGAATCACCACATCAACATCTTCAAAACTATGTGATCTTGATGGAAACCTTGAGACCCTCGAGAATTGAGAACAACAACTACAAGCTAAGACCTTTTTACTTTTCTTTAAAAGATAGAGCTCTTACTTGGTATCAATCTCTTCCTCCAGGAAAAATCAGCACATGAGAGGAGATGACAACGGAGTTTTTGACCAAATTCTTTCCCCCCTCAAAGACCGCTGAAATGAGAGGGAAGATCAACGCTTTCATTATGAAGGACAAGGAGACTTTGTCCAAGTCATGGGAGCGGTTCAAGGACATTCTTTTGGATTGCCCACATCATGGGATTCCAAAGTTAGAGTTATTGGAGATATACTTCAAAGGACTGGACGGAAGCACCCAGTTCAATCTCCAACTACTCTCCGCCGGTACCTTTATGGACATGGCGATTGACGAAGCTTGGGATTTCATCGAGAAGCAAGCTTTGCACATGGAGAAGTACACTCATCAAGGAGCTGAAGGTGGAGTTAAAAGAGTTAACTTCCGAAAAACTCAGCCCAACAACAATCAACTCACGTCTTTGAAGAATGACGTGAAGCAATTGAAGGAACTCTTGGTTGCTCAAACCAAGAAGGAAGAGCAAGGACAAAGGAACAACAACAACGGATACCGTAACAACAACAACGGTTTCCGGAACAATAATTACAACAACAACAATAGAGGATCCAATAGCAACAATTGGAGGGCAAACAACCAAAATTCGGGTAATCATTCAAACTCCAACTCTAACGATTCCTCTAACCCTTTCCTCCCTTCCCCTTCTTTTTCTTCTACTCCACTAAAAAGCCAGGGGCAAGGATCAAGTTCGTTTCAGCCGGAAAAGAAAGACGCAGTTCTAGAGGCTATCTTGATCAAGCTCAACGCTATGGAGACTTCTATGACTTCATTTTCGAAGGCCCAAAAAGCCTTTGAACAACAACTTGCAAGTAGGGCGAATGAAGCGCCAAGAGACCCAGGGAAGCTTCCAGCAAGGACGGAAAGCAACCCTAAGGGCCAGATCATGGCCATAACTACGAGGAGTGGACTGAAAACTGCAGATCCAGCGCCTCGGTCGGTGCTAGTACCGATGAAGACCACCTCGGTCCAGGTGCAGTCAAAGAACACTGCGGGTCCGCATCCTTGTTTTAAGCTTACGTCTAGGGTTATAAATTTAAAGCTTGCACACACCGTTTGGAGCGAACAATTTCTTAAAGGAATGGAACACAAATATAAAGATAATTTTAACGGTTTTAATCTTTTCTTTATATCCCTTAGTCTTTGTTTGAAAGCTAACTTGTTAATTGTTCTTGTAGGCTTACGGAACACTAACCTGTTAAGTTGTGTTGTTGCCGGTTGGCTGAACACATATATATGATCGAGACGGGAGATTACTTGAAAACTTGTAAAAAGGAACTCACCAAAGTAGCAATCGCATGCTAAGAATCAACCTAGTGTAGATTCACCCATTATTGTCTTGCTCGTTGTCTTGCTTTCTTTCATATGTTTTGGGCTCATAAATTCACTCAAACCCCCACCCCACCCCCCCTTTTTGTCACTTGAATCTATAATCAATAATTGCATTTAATAGGAATTACAAAACTCTCTTGGGTTCGACCCTTACTTAACCACTATACTCGTTTTAGTGCTAAGTCGGGATTATATTTTGAAAAGATAAAAACGACCATAGATAAAAGTCTTGTCAAATTTTGGCGCCGTTGCCGGGGGGTTTAGTTATTTTTATTTTATTGTTATTATTGATTATTGGTTTGAACCATTTTTATGGTTCAACCCCGTGCTACTAACTTCGGCTTTGCTTCCTTTGATCCAGAAATTGAGAGAACGCACATCCGGCAACGTAGACAACAACAACTCCAACAAGAAATGGCTGATCGTACTCTTCGTCAACTCACTCAACCCACTTTGGCTCAAAACCCTCTTGCGGTTACTATACCGGCATTAGGGGAAGGAATCAACTTTAAGCTCAAGCTAGGTCTCATTCACTTGCTTTCATCTTTCCATGGGCTAAGTGGTGAAGACCCCATCAAACACCTTGGGAAGTTCCATACCGTGTGTATGAGCATGAAGCCGGCCAACATTACCAAAGAGCAAATCAAGATGAGAGCATTCGGCTTCACACTCAAGGATGTAGTGGATGATTGGTATTACCACCTTCCATCCGGGAGTATCGACACCTGGGAGAACCTCCACAAGGCATTTTTGGAGAAATACTTCCTAGCCAAGAAGGCAAATAGCTTGAAGAAAGGTATAAGCAACATCGAGCAATAGGCGGACGAAACTCTCTATGAGTACTTTGAAAGATTCGCACGCCTCCGATCCAGCCGTCCTTTCCACGGATATTCGACTCAAGATCTAGTCTTGTACTTGTACAATGGCTTGTTAGACAATGAAAGGAGGATCGTCGATGCGGCTTGTAGAGGTAACATTCTTAACTCTACCCCTGACCTTGCTTTGGAAAAGTTACAAGAACTAGCTGAAGGGACCCGGAACTTTGGAAGGATTCCTTCCAAGAGAGGTGTCCATGCTGTGAATTCCGGGAAGAGTGAGATCTCCACTGAGCTTGCGGAACTGAAGGAAATGGTTAGAGAAGTTTAGGAAACGAATAAAAATTTAGTGAGACTAGGACATACCAATTTATTTATGGAAGTCGTTTAATAAGTACTTTGTTCTAAGTTTCGGGACGAAACTTATTTTAAGGTGGTACTGATGTAATATCCAGAATTTTTATTCCATTTAGTTCCGAATCAATTCAGACTTCGAGCCATTGACGGTTCCTATTCTATCTAGTATTTCTTTCTTCACATATTTTATCATTTTATGTAGAATTTAATTCACATAAAATGATAGAATTATATCAAACCCTAAGTCTTATAATTATTTATCATTTTATGTAGAATTTAATTCACATAAAATGATAGAATTATATCAAACCCTAATTCTTATATTTATTTATCATTTTATGTAGAATTTAATTCACATAAAATAATAGATACATATCAAACCCTAATTCTTATATTCATTTATCATTTTATGTAGAATTTAATTCACATAAAATAATAGATACATATCAAACCCTAATTCTTATATTTATTTATCATTTTATGTAGAATTTAATTCACATAAAATAATAGATACATATCAAACCCTAATTCTTATAATTAATTCTTAACCACTAGTACAAAAACGCTCATAGACACCAAAAACATAATACCAGTTAAATTAACTGGAATCCATGTTAAGAGAATCAGCTCAGTTTTCTCAATCAACTGACATGCTTAACGTCGCATACCAGTTTTTTGAAAAAAAGTGGTATGCATATGGGCTGATAAAATATTTTTCCATAAGTAATAATTCTCGCATGCCAATAAATTAAAAAAACCGGGATACAGCTTTCATACGGGTTTAGTTAAAAACTGGTATGCATGTGAGTATTTTCAATTAAAAAAAAAGTGTTATTATTATCAATATATATCTCGATTGGCTAGTTCAAAATCTTTCAATCCCCTTCTCAAGAACAAATCTAAAACCCTAACCCGACATCAATAACCACGCCGTCAATCGCTCTCGATCAAGTCTCCGACTAGCAAGCTCCAAATAAATCTCTGCCGATCGAAACTCAAGTAGCCCCGTCGCCGACCGACGTTGTTTGCTTGTGCTCAGGCAGTACTAGCCGCCGATTGACGTTCTCTTGCTTTGTTGCCGTCCGAAAGCCTCGTTCCGTGTTGCTCCCCTCATAGGTAACGTTAATCTTGTTTCTCTTTCACTCTTAATTTTTAATCATATGGTTGTGCAAAATCTTCCCCTTGTTAGACTACTATGAGGGTTGGTACTGACATCTTCATTTGGATATGTATGGACATTAACGTATTTGTCTACAAAACTAGAATAGTGTGTTGAAAACCTAAATTTTAGTTTTGGAACTATAATTTGACTGAGCCAGTGGACTCTCCTGGGCACTCTAGAACTCAATGGAATTTAGAGAGATGAGGTGTTGTTATTGGTCTTGTTCTTAATTTTTAAAACATGGAAGCCTCTTGTTCTCTGCGTTAAATTTGCTCAAAGCTTAAACATCATTTTAATTATAAAAATAATAGCTAATTCACGATCTCTTTTAAATACATATTTTCTCATTACTTTACCAAGATTGCAACATCCAGGTGATTTTTCTCAATCTGAGTTGGTTTCTGTTTTCTATCAGAAGATATTTTTCGTATTCTAATTATGTTTTATTTTTCTTCATATTGCAACTTCCAAGTGATCTACGATGGTCTGAGTTGTTGATAAGGTTTGATTTTGAGGTAGTATTATTTGAGAGCCAGATTTGGTTATCTTTTCTACAATATCCATCTTTTCTATAAGTAGATTATTTGTCAAATAAGGGCATGTGGAGAGTATAAGATAAGATTTTTGAAAGATTTAGCAAGAAATAGGTTTTGGCCATGTCATTCACCATTAGTATAAGATCAGATTGTTCAAATTTGGTTTTATAAAAACTGAATATTATTCTTTTACTCCTTTGCTCTAAAAAAATAAAAGCCTAAACAATAAATCAAAAAACCCTAAGTCTCAAAAAATAAAGCTTGAAAACAAGCTTTATAAATTAGACTCAAGTGTAACAACTACAATCTGGAAGGTTATTTAAGTGCACCTTTAAGTGTAACAACTAGACCATGTTGCTTGATCATCTGAATGTCCCTACTTTAACTGATCATAATGAGTGAAGCTTGAGACGAAAGATCATTGATGAAATAATAATTTAACTTAGGAATGTGACATCAAATTGATCAAGTCAGAATTTCAGGATAGGTTTCGGGGATTAGTAGTAATATGCCCGAAATCCTTGAGCTAGGTGTTCATTTATGAAGCAAAACCAATACCCATTTCTAATTGCAATGTTGCATCTTGTTTTGAAGATTAATAGTATATTAACTTCTGTAATTTTGTTGATCAACACAGATGTGGCACTTGTGACATCTTTGAGGGACGGCATGAACCTGTTCAGCTACGAGTATCTAGCTTGCCAAGATGAAAGAAAAAGTTTTGATTCTTAGTGAGGTAAAAAATGCTTATGTGCTTGTTTGTTGGTTAGGTACTTGTTTTAGAGACATAAAAGTTGAGTTTGTTGTTGCGGGCTTGATAGTTTGCAGGTGTTGCACAGTCTCTGGGTGCCGGAGCACTTCTTGCAAAATCATGGAATATCTTACAGGTTGCGGCTACAATCGGAGTAGCTTTAAATATGTCACATGAAGAGAGGGAGAAACAACATCACAACAACTTTTTGCATGTCACTACTCATACTGCTTAGGAATGGGATAAAACTTTTGTAAGGTAAATTATTTCAATTTATCGCCTTTCTTGTGGATCAATAGATGGTACTGTATAACTTATAGTTATTTTCTTTCACCTCATTGTGTAGTGAATTTAATGACACTATACTTGCAGCTCAGCTTAGAATAAGACAAATTCGTCTTGATCTTCCTTCCGATGATGTAAAGGGTAGCTTCTTGGCTTGCAATAATCGTCTACTTATACTTGTACGACGTTTTGGCGCTCCATGTAAATATTTTTCTCATACTGCTAGTGACTAATAGAGAGTTGAAAAAAATATTAGTAAAAATGTTGAAAGATGTGAAATAGATGTTTCTAATTGTCCAAAGATTATAGGGATTCAATACAGCTTTAACTAAGCCAGTGGACTCTCATGGGAGACGACGAGGTAGAGAACAAATAAAAGAAATGGACTTGAAATTGCACCCAGAGTTAAATGGACTTGAAATTGCACCCGTAGTTAAGTTTGTTGGCACTTTATTATTGTGTTCTAGCAGATTAGGGTAGTTGTTCAGGATACTAGGGAGTTAACAATTGATAGTCTAAGGAAGTCCATCATTGTCTAAGAAGACACTATAAGTGTATAAAAAATTACTTTGAGCACTATATTTCTCAACTAGTTTATTGTTAGTCAATTTCATATTGATGCATGCTATATGAGAACTTGTATGTGCAATACACTTATATTTTGTTTATTATTCTTTTACAGAACTCGCCACCTTCACCCCAATTATACAAAAAGGATGATACACAAGAGATAGAAGAATGTGTTGAATTTCTTCGACCCACAATTGAGTTTGATGCCACAAATATAGGAGCGGAGTGGAAGGTATGTTGATGGGCAAAGTGAAGGTTTTGATTTTCTAAAGAAATGCTTGACTAGATGTCATTTTGACAAATATTTGTTGCCATTTTGAATTGTTAGGTGTTTTTTTCCAAAATAGTTGTAATTGACGGTATTAATTGTCATTTTGGAGTGTTAGGGATTTCTCTAAAACAGGTTGTGTGATTGGCAAGTGTTAAGCCATTTTGAAATGATAGATATCCGTTAATTGCATTGTAAAGCAAACAAATACTAATTGTTGTAATGTTTGAATTGTAGTTTATTAATAAATAAAGTTTGGCATGGGCAATGTCTGCAATTTATCAATTTATTTGGTTGCCTTTACAGAAAGGTACATGTATATGACTTTGTAAATAGGTGTAAAATCTCAGTTGAAACATATATTTACGAACTGGGTTTTGTGTTTCTGAAGAAAAAAAATTCACATACCATTTAAACACAATTGGCATGCGACGCTTTGTAAAAATGATAACAAAGTTGAATACTAGTTTTTGTAAAGCCGTATACCAGTTTAAAAAATGGTATGCATTGGTAGAAACTAAATTATGATCATGCCAGTTTTTATAAAAAACTGGTATCCGACTTTTTTTTTGCATTCCAGTTTTTCAAAACTGGTCTAAATGTAGTTTATTCCTGTCTACTACATACCACCTCCAAAACTGGTATCCGTCTTGAATAAAAACTGGACTCTATGAGCATTTTTGTACTAGTGAACGTTGACTGTTAGCATGAAATATTGTGATACTTTAGGAACGTTTTCTAAGTGTATTTGATTCATATTGATAGTCTTTGATTGAGCATTGTTGCATTTGTGAGCTAGTTTGCCTATATTGTCGATATGGATGTCTACACTAGCTTTATGTTGATTATAGGTGATTGAGAGCCATTTCCGAACGGAATCGAGCAAAGATGAGTTGATTGAGTTTGTCCATGGATTGAGGGCATTCTTAGGAGAAAAATGGATGTCAACTTCAGGAATGCACGAGGCTAGGGAAGAATCACGTTCTTGCCCTAAACCACGCTCTAAAATACGGCCGTACTACGAACCACGTTCAGTTCCACGGCCGTGGAACCCTGCAGGAGAAGCGTGGTTCATTCCAGAAGCTTTTACGATGGTTCAAACCGTGTTGATTCCCACGCCCTAAATTACGGTCGTGGAACCTTCCACGACCGTGATCTTGGCGATCTTTTTCGCCACATTTTGAAGCCACGATCTTTTGAAGATTGGGCAGGGCCGATATTTTATCTTGCCCTATAAAAAGACGGACGAAGGGAGATTCCGTCATCCCCGCTAAGACGCATTTTACGAACCTCTGCTTGGACGCATTTGAGACCTTCGCTTAGACGTACTTTTGCGATCTCACTTTACACTTTCGCCTACGCCGCGACTTGGAGTGGCCCTAATCTTGCACTTTTGGTGGAGATTACTGTTGAGTTTTCCGGATTGACGGAAGATTCGGAAGATTGTGCAAGAAGACTTCTCTTCTTGTTTAGGTTTGATTTAGAAGACGGATTGACATTCCGTTCTTCCTTCTTATCTAAGATTGTGTTAATTGTTCTATTCTGGAATTAGTGAACTTTATTTGTTCTTGATTGTGACTTTGAGATTGGTTTGGAGTTTATTGAAAGTTTTCGGAAGTTTTCATCTTTCAATCTTTTGATTCTTGAATTTGATATCAACATGACTGTTATTGGCTAAAAACCGTTAACAATTCTAAGGTGAAGGGTTGATAGTTGTGGCTAAGATGATGATAGATCGATCGTAAACGGATTAGACCCTGAGAGTTAGAGAGAATCGTCGACGAACCCTAAATCACGGTTTGTTCTTGAGTTCCACGACCGTGGAATCTCAAGATCTACCCGTAATTCCCCTTAAGTTTACGAACCTACTTTTACTTTAATCCAAAGTTAAAGATTAGCTTTAACTTAGTCTTGGCTTGCCTTTTCTAGGTGGTAGTGAAGCCTCAACAACATCTACCTCGATTGTGAGTGTCACAACCTCAATCGGTTAAGTTAGTCTTGATCCTTGGATTACAAGTTTGGGTATTTGACATTAATTCTTGCCTTTAGAACCTTTCTATATTGAAGCCTCAACAACCTGTATAGAGAGTGTCTTGTAGGTGAGTTATATAAGGTTTTTGGAACTTCACCGTACGATTACCTTACATTAGCATACCTTTGCACATCTTAACTCTGTCTTATATCAATAGTAAATCTTGAATCGATTGCCATAGCTGGATACTTGGATCCTTAGGATTGTTGTTTTCCCAATATTTGCAAAAACTCTCATACTTACTCGCTTGATAATCTGCAATTGAATTTGTTCCCACCCAAATCCCTATGTTCGATACTCTGGAATTCTTGCTTAACTATATCGATCCGTACACTGCGGGTTCGCTTGCTTGATTCTAGTTTTATAATTAAAGCTTATTTGCACGCACGTTTAGAGGCGAACAAGTTTTTGGGGCCGTTGCCGGGGATTTGGTTTCGGCCGAATTCGGTTGCCGGTTGTCAAGCTTGGGAGCTTGCTCTCGTTATTTGATATTGCTTTGAGTGCATGCACAGGTCTAGGAACACCGAAGACCTCTTACCTCTTGATCAAGAGCTTGAGAGGACTCTAAGGCAAAAGCGCAAGGAAAAGAAGATGGCCGAAGAACACGAACGTGATCTTCAAGCGGAGTTAGCGGAGAAAGAAGCTCAACTCCAATGGAATGAGAACCTCCGCCGGGATGAAATGGATCGTCATCAATCTGAAGTTAACGATCTAAAAGATATGATGTTCCAAATGAGGATAGAGCTAAGCGACCTTAAGTATAAGGGAAGCAAGAAATCCTCAAGAAGGGCATCAAGATCAAGAAGAAGAAGTAACTCATCCGCTGATGATAGTGATTCTTCCATGCCACCGCTAGAAGAAATTGATCCCACGATCAATGTGAACCCTTTCCATCCACGAGGAGCTGCTAATCGCCGTGTTCCACCTAGGAACGCAAGGATCGAACGTGTGGATGATGAGCCAAGAACTCTTGGTCAGCGGATGGATCCAACATAACAACCACGCCGTTTGGGCGTGAATTTTGATGTTGAAGATGTACAAGGGTTTAGCTTCAACCCTCAAGTTATTACTCTTGTTCGCCAAAACCAATTTAGCGGGACAAGCGCTGAATCTCCACACCAACACTTGCAAAACTTTGAGTGTATGATGGAGACAATGAGACCGAAGAATGCTACTACCAACAACTATAAGCTCAAGCCTTTCTTCTTCTCCTTGAAGGGGAAAGCGTTGTCTTGGTACCAAGCTCTTCCTAATGGGAAACTAGACACGTGGGAAGACCTTTCCGCGGAGTTTCTCACCAAATTCGTTCCGCCTTCCAAAACGGCGGAACTTAGAGGTAAGATTAATGCTTTTTCCATGAGACCTAACGAAAGTTTGTTTCAATCTTGGGAAAGGTTTCAGGATTTGCTCTTGGATTGCCCTCATCATGGCATATCCAAACTTGCCTTGCTGGAGATATACTATAAGGGGCTAGATCCGGGAACGCAATTCAACTTGCAATCCCTCTCATGTGGAACATTCATGGACATGAGAGAAGATGACGCTTGGGACTTCATTGAGAAGAAAGCAAGAGTCATAGAGAAGTATTCCCACCGGAAAGTGGAGGGAAATCATGTGGAGCAAGGAGCAAAGCTCACACATGAAGCTCAAAATTAGATTTTCTCCCTCAACAATGAGATCAAAGAGTTGAAGGAGGCTATCAAGACTAACTTCCCAAAGCAACAAGGGAAGGATGTTGGTTATTTGGGCAACAACAATGGCGGTGATAACACAAACCGCAACAACAACAACAACAACAACAATAACCGGAACAATAACCGGAGCAACAATTGGAATGGCAACAACAACAATAACAACCGGAACAACAATTAGAACAACAATAGGGGTTCAAGTAACAACAATTGGCGCTCCAATCAACAAAATTCCGGTAACTCTTATCCTTCCAATTCTAATTCACTAACTCCACCTTCCTCTTCCTCTACTCCTTTGAGAAGCCAGGGGCAAACATCAAATGGAGGAAACACTTTGGGAAAGGAGAAGCCCGATCCCATGTTGGAAACAATTTTGGGAAAGCTTCAAGGGTTGGAGAACCGCATCATTAAGGTTGATGATCAAATTTCCAAGGTTGATAAAGCTCAAAAGGTTTTAGAAAACCAAATGTTCAACCAAGCGGAGGAAGTTCCTAGGAATCAAGGGAAGCTTCCAGGAAAGACGGAGGACAACCCTAAGAGAAGGGTTATGGCGATCACAACTAGGAGCGGAGTGACTACCACCGATCCGCAGCCTAAATTTGTTGAAGTCTCCGTAGAGAAAGGCAAGGAGAAGGAAGATGTCTACGTTCCGCCTCCAGCTTACAAACCTCCCCTACCATTTCCTCAATCTAGAGCGAGAGGGCGCCTAGATAAACAATTTGGTAAGTTCATAGAACTCATGAGCAAGCTGCATATTAATATACCCTTTATCGATGCTATTGTAGGTATGCCGGCTTATGGCAAGTTCTTGAAGGAGCTCCTCTCTAACAAGAGGAAGTTAGAAGATTTCGGTGAGGTCAAGATGAGTTCGGATTCTTCGGATCTAATCAAGACGATGAAGGAGAAAATGCCCCCAAAGCTGAAGGATCCGGGGTCATTTTGCATTCCCATTGGAGTGGGAGAGGTCACATATGACGCTTTATGTGACTTAGGAGCAAGTGTGAGCATCATACCACTTGCATTGTGCAGGAAGATCGGTTTAGGCGACCCTAAACCGGTGAAGATGACGTTATATATGGCGGATCGATCCATCACTCGCCCCGTCGGTATTGTAGAAGACGTCCCGGTCAAGCTAGGTAAATTCTTTGTTCCCATTGATTTTGTCGTGCTTGACATTCCTGCAAATAGTCCGGTCCCGATCATACTCGGAAGACCGTTTTTTGCAACTTCCGGCTGCATAGTCGATTGCAAGAATGGGAGACTCGCTTTTGATATAGGAGAAGAGAAAGTAGAGTTCGTTCTTTCCACTCTAGTGAAGGAGCCTATCTTTGAAGAGGATATTTTCGATATCCAAGATGAAGAAGGGTTGTCTAGGGAGGAGGTAAGTGCGATTCTCTTTAACGATCCTTTACAAAAAGTTATCACTATGAGCCTAACCAATGTAGGGAAAGAAAAAGAGTGCAATGAGGCAATTGAAGCCTTAGAAGCACAAGAAGAGATACATGAAGTGGATTTTGAGAAACTCCACGATGAGGCTGAAAACGTGAGAATCCACGGTCACACATTATATTCCACGGCCGTGGATTTCACAACCAAAACCGTGTCCCACTCCAGAGAGTTATACGGTCGTGGAGAAGATGTGACAACCGTATTTCCCTTCCACGCCGTAAACCACGGCCGTGGAGGACATGGGGAACCCGTAATTTTGGCCGTGGAAAGGGGTGATCGAGACACTTCTTCAACTTCTTCTGATTCTTCTCCCACACACTCAATACCCTTAGAAACTTCTAAGGAAACATCGGATGCTCCTCAAGGATCGTTGGAAGCTCCGAAAGCGATGGAACTAAAACCACTTCCTACTCATCTAAGGTACGCTTTTCTAGGACCTAATTCTACCTTTCCGGTTATTGTTAGTTCCGAACTAAGCATAGATGAACATAATCAGCTCATGATTGTCCTTAGAAAACATAGGAAAGCTTTAGGCTACACTATAGAGGACTTAGTAGGAATTAAACCCTCCATATGCATGCATAAGATACTAATGGAGGAAGATTTTAGAAGTTCAAGACAACCTCAAAGGCGGTTGAATCCGACCATGAAGGAGGTTGTCAAGAAGGAAATTCTTAAGCTTCTTGATGCAGGTATCATCTACCCTATCTCCGATAGTAAGTGGGTGAGTCCAGTTCAAGTGGTTCCGAAGAAGGGAGGAATGACGGTCATCACCAACAAGAACAATGAACTCATTCCTACCCGAAATGTGACGGGATGGCGGATGTGCATAGACTACCGCAAGCTCAACAATGCAACGCGGAAGGATCATTTCCCATTGCCATTCATCGATCAAATGCTTGAAAGGTTAGCACAACATTCACATTTTTGCTATCTTGATGGTTATAGTGGCTTCTTTCAGATTCCGATACACCCGGATAATCAAGAGAAGACCACATTCACGTGCCCGTGGGGTACGTTTGCTTATAGGAGAATGCCGTTTGGGCTTTGCAACGCCCCAGCCACCTTTCAACGGTGTATGATGGCCATCTTCTCCGAATACATAGAGGAAATAATGGAGGTCTTCATGGACGACTTCTCCGTATACGGTTCCTCTTTTAACGATTGTCTTTCTAACCTTTCTCTTGTTTTGAAAAGGTGTGAAGACACTAACCTAGTTCTTAATTGGGAGAAGTGTCAATTCATGGTTAAGGAAGGAATCGTATTAGGTCACCTAATCTCTAGTAGAGGGATAGAAGTAGATAAAGCTAAGATAGAGACCATAGAGAAACTTCCTCCCCCAACTTCGGTGAAAGGGATAAGAAGTTTCGTAGGACATGCTGGATTTTATAGACGTTTCATTAAGGACTTTTCTAAGATATCAAAACCGCTCACTAATCTATTGATGAAGGATGCAGTTTTTGAGTTTTCGCAGGAATGTTTGGATGCGTTTAACACAATTCCGCAAGCTCTAATTTCAGCACCTATTATCCAACCTCCGGATTGGACTCTCCCCTTTGAGGTTATGTGCGATGCTAGTGACGTAGCTATTGGAGCTGTTCTTGGACAACGAAAGGAAGGGCGAACCCATGCCATATACTATGCTAGCAAGACGCTAGATGAAGCGCAGCTCAACTACGCCACTACCGAGAAAGAGTTTTTAGCCATTGTCCATGCTATTGACAAGTTTCGCTCTTATCTTGTAGGTGCAAAGGTGATAGTCTACACGGATCATGCTGCGATCCGGTACCTCCTTGCGAAGAAAGATGTGAAGCCAAGGCTAATTAGATGGATTCTTCTCCTACAAGAATTCGATCTACAGATCCGCGATAAGAAAGGTTCAGAAAATTCTGTTGCGGATCATTTGAGTCGCCTAACACATCTAGAGGACGACCATTTACCCATCGATGACTCCTTCCCGGACGAACACCTACACCTTATTGAAGAGTGCATCGATGTGATCTCCAAAGGTAACGAACCATGGTTTGCTGATTTTGTTAACTATTTGGTTTGCGAAGAGATACCACCCGGACTATCCTACGCACAAAGGAAGAAATTCTTTAAGGATGTCCGGGAATACTATTGGAAAGAGCCTCTCCTCTTTAAGAGAGGTCCGGATGGCATCATACGGCGATGTGTGCCGGAAGATGAGATGCAAAGTGTCATCTGTCATTGTCATTCACTACCTTGTGGAGGACACACTAGTTCGAACAAGACTAGCGCAAAGGTATTGCAATCTGGATTCTTTTGGCCTACTTTATTTAGAGATGTGCAATCCTTTGTTGCTTGCTGCGATGCTTGTCAAAGAACAGGCAATATATCTAGAAGGAATGAGATGCCCCTCAACAACATCCAAGAGGTGGAGATTTTCGACGTTTGGGGAGTTGATTTCATGGGACCATTCCCATCCTCTTGTGGAAACCAATATATACTATTGACGGTGGATTACGTTTCTAGATGGGTGGAAGCAATTGCCTCTCCCACGAATGATGCCATGGTGGTGGTCAAGTTCTTTAACAAGACCATCTTCCCGCGATTTGGGACGCCAAAGACTATCATTAGTGATGGAGGTTCTCACTTTATAGCCCGTCGCTTTGAAGCTCTTCTAGATAAGTATGGGGTTACTCACAAGGTCGCTACCCCGTATCATCCACAAATAAGTGGACAAGTTGAGATCTCAAATAGGGAGATCAAAGGAATTCTGGAGAAGACGGTTTCAAGGACTAGGAAGGATTGGTCCTTGAAGCTTGACGATGCATTATGGGCGTACCGGACTGCGTACAAGACTCCAATAGGAACCACACCATACAACCTTGTGTATGGGAAGTCTTGTCACTTGCCGGTGGAGTTGGAGCACAAGGCGTTTTGGGCTATCAAGTGGCTGAACTTCAGCATGAAGAAAGCGGGAGAGAAGCGTCTCCTAGATCTTAACGAGCTGGACGAAATCCTCTTGAACGCTTATGAAAACGCTAAGATCTATAAGGAGAGAGCAAAGCGTTGGCATGATAAGCATATCATTCCAAAGGACTTCAAGGAGGGAGATCAAGTTCTTCTGTTCAATTCAAGGCTTCGTCTCTTTCCAGTTAAGCTTAAATCTCGTTGGACGGGACCCTTTCTAATTATGTGTATCTTCCCCCATGGTGCAGTTGAAGTATGGGGTGAAACGGGCGGAAGCTTTAAGGTGAACGGCCAACGACTCAAGAAGTATACGCCGGAACTCCAAGCTGAAGAGTTCGCGCCTACCGCACTCGAATAAGTGCGAGTTTGGTCTAGCTACGGACCTTAAACAAAGCGCTTCTTGGGAGACAACCCAAGGTATTGCATTTTTGTTATTGTTTTCGATTCATAGTTTAGCTTAGTTTAGACGTTTTTCGCTTTATTTTGCCTCGATTTCTTCCGGTATGTTCGTGTTTTTGGATGTAGGAATGATGGAAAAGGAAAACGGAAGAGTGATGTTGAAGAAAAGTGACGAAACTTGGACTTTGGAGCTTTACAGAGAGTTCCACGGCCTAAACCACGGTCGTGACAGCTACAGTGACCGTAATTTCCAAAAGCCTTTGAAAAATCACCAAAACCACGGTTCCGTACAATTCCACGGCCGTGGAACACCCCGACAGACCGTGATTTTCAAAATTTTGCCTGTGACTATATAAACCACGTTCTTCACAAAAATCACCCACAAAAACCCCTCTTCCACGACCTAAAAGCCGAATCCACGCCTCCTCCTCCAATTCCTCGTTTCTTAATCGTTTTTAACGATTCTTCTTCCTAAACTGAAGCAAATTCAACCCCCAACACGATCCAAGTGACAAATCAAGAGGAAATTCACCAAGGAACGCGCAATTCGGATTTTTAATCCGAAAAATAGGTTTTTTCCTCTCTTCTTGATCTTTGTCGATTTGGTTCGTTTTTGTTAGAGATTTTAGGAAGAACTGATTGAGATTGGAAGAAATTAGATTAGGACTGCCTGTTTGTGGAGATTGAGTGTTGATTTGCTGAGATTCGCGAATTTCTGAGGCAAACCACGGTTCCTGGAAGAACCACGGCCGTGGAACCTGTAGAACAGCCCGTAATTTCTGACAGAATGGACTTTGTGAGGAGAGTTTCGGGGAGGATAAAAGAGAAGAATAATGATCAGAACAAGAAGAGGAAGGGTAATCCCTCTTCTTCCTCATCCTCTAGAGCACCACCACCCTCTTCCCCTTCACCTCCATCATCACCTTCATCACCCTCACCTCCTAGCCCTAGAGTCCCGACCATACATGAGGATCACCTCTACGCACTCGAGAGGATCAAGGTGAGGGCTGTGATTGGTCCTAGGTACTTGTTGTTAGAGGATCTAGCTCCTCTCAACATTATAGATGACCTTACTTGGCTCTTAGATAGAGCCGGACTTGTTGTCTTCTCGCTTATCCGAGAAGACGCCTACGAGGAGATTACGAGGGAGGTAGTGACGTCCTTTCAGCATAGCCATGTAGATAGGACCGTTTCTTTCCGTCTTATGGAAAGAAACTATGACTTTTCTATCCGTGAGTTCGGGACTTTCTTCGGGTTTCATGAGACCTTTAACGGTCGATTTCCTAGTGGCGTTTACACCAAGGACTTTTGGGAGAAGGTAGTGATGATTTACGCCAACGAGGACCGTTGGCATTCTGCTGATACCAAGGCTAGGTTGATGTACCACCTAGCCTTGAAGATTGCTCACCGTGTTCTTTCGGAGTGTCTCTTTCCTAGGACGGAGACGCCCCAAAAGATCAAGACGGATGAGCTCTTTTTGCTATACTCCATGCTGTATGGACGCCGTGCTGATTGTGCCACTCTCTTGGCTGCTACTATGAGCAAGCTCAAGAACAAGAACAAGGGCAACATCGGATATGGTGGGATAGTTACCCACCTTGCTAGCAGCTTGGATGTTGATTTCTCTGCGTGCACCCGCATACCAGCCGTACCTCTAGGACTTCATGCCTTCATGACTAGGGGTCTCATCTTCCCCACATATAGAGGTCCGCCTTATGCGGCCATGCCTTGGGAGAGCAGGACAAGTAGGGGTATAGAGTGGCTACCGGAATACTCCATTATGGCGGGACGCCATAATTGGAAGGAGACGTTCGCTGCTATGCACGCAAACAGGATTGCAGCTCCCCCATATGTCCCACCACCAGTTGTTGAGGAGGAAGAGATGGGAGATCAGTTTGAAGGTGGAGGAGGAGCCGAGCAGGAGTTTGGCACGTTTCCGAATCAGCCGGATGCGGCCCCCGATGCGCCTAGACGTTCTCCACGTCCAGCTAGAGCTTCAGGCTCGTCTTCTCGCCGCGCTAGCGTGAGTGAGAGACCTACATGGATGACCACGCCTCCTACATGGTATGGAGTTCCACCTCCTTGGTCCACAGAGCAGTCAGCAGCACCAGCACCGTCCGACGCTCCAGCATGGTACAGCCAGACTGCGGGATGGTACGAGTAGATGCCGGATTGGGCCACCGGACTTTAAGAGAGAGTGGGAGCATTGGAGATCCGAGCCAATGCTAGAGACGGACGCTTAGACGACCTCGACCACATGATGAGGGATGTCTACCGCCAGCAGTTTGGGCGGTTTTATGATCTGAGTTTCTCTCCATTCCCGCCTCCACCAGCGCCGCAGTGATTGATTGCATGACCGTTCGCTTTAGCCATTCCACCGCCACTTTGTGAGTTTCTTTTTCTTTTCTTTCTTTTCTTTCTTTCTTTTGAACATTAGGGACAATGTTCGTCCTAAGTATGGGGTGGGATGTACTAAAAGTTTGTAATAACTCTTACTCACTATGTTTGCTTCTATCGAGACTATCATTGCATGTTCATTATATTGTTGCACGTTTCATTATTGCATTGCATGAAAAAGAACTTGAAAAACCCATAAAAATTGAAAAATTTTGAAAATTTTGTGCTTCTAATGAATTGAGATGATTTCCATGATAATCGCCACTTGTGAATTGAGTTTGATGACAATTGCATGCTTAAAAGAATAGTGAATTGAAAAGAATTTGAATGAATGGATTGTACCTCTATTGCAAGTTTCATAATGTGATGAATATTACCTAAATCATGTTGAGAAATTGAAGTTGAAATCACACTATAAGTTTTTATACTTCTTGTTGAGATGACTAAGGCAATTCGATTTTTCTTTCTTCTTTCTTTGATCATTTAGCTCCTCATTGAAATATTGACCTCCTTTACCTATCCGGGAATTTGGAGAAGTGAATGAAAAAGGCTTGTTTGATGTGGGAGAGCTATGAGAGCAATTATTTGCAATCGAAAGAATAGAAAGAAATTATAGGTTTGGGGAAGTCAATCATGACGATGAGTAACTCGGCACCATTCACATAGCCGGGTGTTTGTGTCTTGCCAAAGTCGGATTGAGCGATATTCCTAGCGGATTATGGTATGTGCGCTAAGGGTTTGAGGAATCTCATGAAAATTGAGAAACGCCAATCTCCTAGGCTTCGGTTTTTGTGCACCTCTATCCATAACTCCAAAAGTAAAGTCGAAAAATGAAAGGAAGAGAGCGAAGCTCTAAGTTGAAAGTGTGCGGAAACCGCAAGAGAAGAAGAAGTGAGTAGTTGTCTAATTTCCCGGATTCATGCACCACATTCCCTAAAAGCTTCCTTCCCTTCCACATTCTAGACCTTTTCTTTGAAAGTCCTTAAGATCAAAAGAATGTTATATGACTTTGTGGTCTAAATTGAAGTTTCTTATGATTGATTTTGATAATGTTTGAAGGTTATGATGCTTGTTTAGAAGTTTAATTGATTCATGAGTTTTCTTTGCTTTTTACTCTTTGATTAAGTGTATTAAAGTCTTATAAACAATTGAAGCAAGATTTGAGAATGATCTATTCTTTAGAAGGCACATTCATCCAAAAGAAGTATTGCTTTGAGAAGGTACACATATTTCATCCTAACTCTTGTTTTAAAAGCTTTTGAAAGACCTTGCTTAGGGACAAGCAAGTTGTAAGTATGGGGTTATTTGTTAGCATGAAATATTGTGATACTTTAGGCACGTTTTCTAAGTGTATTTTATTCATATTGATAGTCTTTGATTGAGCATTGTTGCATTTGTGAGCTAGTTTGCCTATATTGTCGATATGGATGTCTACACTAGCTTTATGTTGATTATAGGTGATTGAGAGCCATTTCCGAACGGAATCGAGCAAAGATGAGTTGATTGAGTTTGTCCATGGATTGAGGGCATTCTTAGGAGCAAAATGGATGTCAACTTCAGGAACGCACGAGGCTAGGGAAGAATCACGTTCTTGCCCTAAACCACGCTCTAAAATACGGCCGTACTACGAACCACGTTCAGTTCCACGGCCGTGGAACCCTGCAGGAGAAGCGTGGTTCATTCCAGAAGCTTTTACGGTCGTGGAATCCATGGTTCAAACCGTGTTGATTCCCACACCCTAAATTACGGTCGTGGAACCTTCCACGACCGTGATCTTGGCGATCTTTTTTGCCACATTTTGAAGCCACGATCTTTTGAAGATTGGGCCGGGCCGATATTTTATCTTGCCCTATAAAAAGACGAACGAAGGGAGATTCCGTCATCCCCGCTTAGACGCATTTTACGAACCTCTGCTTGGAAGCATTTGAGACTTTCGCTTAGACGTACTTTTGCGATCTCACTTTACACTTTCGCCTACGCCGCGACTTGGAGTGGCCCTAATCTCGCACTTTTGGTGGAGATTACTGTTGAGTTTTCCGGATTGACGGAAGATTCGGAAGATTGTGCAAGAAGACTTCTCTTCTTGTTTAGGTTTGATTTAGAAGACTGATTGACATCTCGTTCTTCCTTCTTATATAAGATTGTGTTAATTGTTCTATTCTGGAATTAGTGAACTTTATTTGTTCTTGATTGTGACTTTGAGATTGGTTTGGAGTTTATTGAAAGTTTTCGGAAGTTTTCATCTTTTAATCTTTTGATTCTTGAATTTGATATCAACATGACTGTTATTGGCTAAAAACCCTTAACAATTCTAAGGTGAAGGGTTGATAGTTGTGGCTAAGATGATGATAGATCGATCGTAAACGGATTAGACCCTGAGAGTTAGAGAGAATCGTCGACAAACCCTAAATCACGGTTTGTTCTTGAGTTCCACGACCGTGGAATCTCAAGATCTACCCGTAATTCCCCTTAAGTTTACGAACTTGCTTTTACTTTAATCCAAAGTTAAATATTAGCTTTAACTTAGTCTTGGCTTGCCTTTTCTAGGTGGTAGTGAAGCCTCAACAACCTCTACCTCGATTGTGAGTGTCACAATCTCAATCGGTTAAGTTAGTCTTGATCATTGGATTACAAGTTTGGGTATTTGACATTAATTCTTGCCTTTAGAACCTTTCTATATTGAAGCCTCAACAACCTGTATAGAGAGTGTCTTGTAGGTGAGTTATATAAGGTTTTTTGGAACTTCACCGTACGATTACCTTACATTAGCATACCTTTGCACATCTTAACTCTGTCTTATATCAATAGTAAATCTTGAATCGATCGCCATAGTTGGATACTTGGATCCTAAGGAATGTTGTTTTCCCAATATTTGCAAAAACTCTCATACTTACTCGCTTGATAATCTGCAATTGAATTTGTTCCCACCCAAATCCCTGTGTTCGATACTCTGGAATTCTTGCTTAACTATATCGATCCGTACACTGCGGGTTCGCTTGCTTGATTCTAGTTTTATAATTAAAGCTTATTTGCACGCACGTTTAGAGGCGAACATAGACTTTAGACGAGATCATGACAAGGCTGAGACGAGGTTGATAGCATGAATTATAGTCTATATTTAGGGTTTGTTTGGACGTTTTATCTTTCATAATCTGCATGTTTGTATGTATATTACGTGATTTTACTACCATTTCATCTACCTTTGTGAGAATCGAGGTCTACACCTAGTTTTGTTGTAATCGTAGGTAAAATGGCACGTTTTGCATCAAAAAGGAGCAAAAGGAGTCATGAGTTATTTGGAGCTACATCCAGGGAGCATAGCCATGGATTAAAGATTTACTTTGGAGCAGATTCGAGAGATTTCACGTTCTGTTGTGACTCACCTCGGTTGACCACAGATTCACCTCGACCGAGGTGATCCAGAGACGCCGACTCGACCGAGGCGAACACCTAGGACGCGGCGAGAATATTTTATTCTTGGATGAGATCTTTTAAAATTGGAAAGTGATCTTATATTTTTGGGCTTAGCTCCTGGAAGAAAGAAGGTATGCAGAATCATATATTTTTACCTATATTTATGGGAAAATATCTTTCTAAGATTTATTATCTTTGGAGGGTTATTTTCTTATAAAAAGAGTTGGATTTCCAACAAATCCGACACCCGCTATCAGCGCAAGAGAGTCGCATACATCTCGCAGCAGCCACACTCCAGATTTGGAGATTCGAAGAACCTTGTTGAAGGTTGAAGGAAGATTGAAGATCATAGCTTTTATAGCTTTTTGGAGGGTTTTGTAAGATTGTCTTTAATTCCCTTCCTTGTTGTCTTGTCTTGTTGGATTGCTATCCAAGGAACGCTTTTGTTGTGATATTTGATTCAGTTATTGAAGTCTTTTTCATTAAATTCTTCTTGTTCAAATATTCGCCTTCTTCCCATATATTTAATACTTTCATAATGATGATGAGTGGCTAATTTCCTTGTGTGATTCTAGGGTGATTGGCTGAAGGTTGTGGGAAAAACAATGATAGAATAACCTTAGATTCCAGTAGGATCCTGAAAGTTCGAGTCTTTAACCTTAACCCTAAGCATCTCGTTCAGTCGATGAACATCTCGGCCGGGGTGGAATTCTTCTGACCGAGGTGACTTATCCGATTCTAAACAGAAAGTTAAGTGTTAGAGTTTGCCAAATCCTATTCTTATTACACCTTTCTGATTCAATGCAAGCTTAAGATGAGACTTACCCGGTAATTCCTTAGTTTGTTTACCAACGATCATAAGTGTAGGTAATTGTTAGCATGAAATATTGTGATATTTTAGGCACGTTTTCTAATCGTATTTGATTCATATTGATAGTCTTTGATTGAGCTTTGTGCATATGTGAGCTAGTATTACCTATATTGTCAATATGGATGTCTACACGAGTTCTATGTTGATTATAGGTGATTTGGAGCTATTTCCGAACGGAATCAAGCAAAGGAGAGTTGAGTTGATGTGTCCATAGTCGAGGACACTTTTTGAAGCATTTTGGAGTCTTAGATTGAAGAATGCACGAGTTAGGGAAGAATCACGTTCTTGATTACGCCCTAAAACACGGCCGTACCACAAACCACGTTCTTGCCCTAAATTACGGCCGTGGATTCAGAGTCAAAATTTGATGTTCATTCCAGGGAATTCTACGGCCGTGGAACTAACCGTAGTAGTTTCCACGCCCAAAATTACGGTCGTGGAATCTTCCACGACCGTGATCTTGGCGAATCTTTTCGCCATGTTTCGAAGCCATGATCTTTTAAAGATTGGGCCGGGCCGACACTTTGCCCTGCATTATAAAAAGACGGAAGAAAGGAGATTCCGTCATCATCGCTTACATTTCCGCTCTAGGTTTACACTTGCGACATCACCGTCTAGACGAGCACGTTTTGCCTAGCTTGCTTGGAAGCAATTGAGATCTCTTTGAAGAGATCGAAGTTCGTGTTTGGAATTCCTGGAATCTCGTACTTTTGGTGGAGATTGCCGTAGAGATTCCCAGGAATTGCGGAAGATCGAAGTTCTTGGAAGATTTTGCAAGAAGATCTCTCTTCTTGATTAGGTTTGATTTGAAAAACGGATTGACATCCCGTTTTCTTTTCTTTCCTAGGATTACGATTATTTGTTCTATTGTGAATCTTTGACATTGTTTGTTCTCTTTGTGATTTTGAGATTAAGTTGAAGATTATTGAAAGTTCTTGAAAGTTTTCATCTTTTCATCTTTTAATTCTTGAATTGAAATCAATATGACTGTTATTGGCTAAAAACCCTTAACAATTCTAAGGTGAAGGGTTGATAGTTGTGGCTTAGATGATGATAGATCGATCGCAAACAGATTAGACCCTGAGAGTTAGAGAATTATCGCCGACAACCCTAAATTACGGGCTGTTCTTGAGTTCCACGACCGTGGAATCTCAAGATCCAACCGTAATTTCCTTAAGTTTACGAGCTTGCTTTTACCTTAATCCAAAGTTAAAGATCTGCTTTAGCTTAGTTTAGACTTGTCTTTTCTAGGTGGTAGTGAAGCCTCAACAACCTCTACCTCGATTGTGAGTCTCAACAACCTCAATCGGATAAGTTAGTCTTGATCTTTAGATTATAGGTTTGGGTATTTGATGCTAATCCTTATCTTTAGAACCTTTCTATATTGAGCCTCAACAACCTGTATAGGGAGTGTCTTTTAGGTGAGTTACACAAGGTTTTTGGAACCTCAACCGTACAATTACCTTACATTAGTATACCTTTGCATATCTCAACTCTGTCTTTATATCATTTAGTATATCTTGAATCGATTGCCACAGCTGGATACCTGGATCTTTAGGATTGTTGTTTTCCCAATAATTTGCAAAGCTCCACATATTTACTTGCTTGATAACCTGCAACTGAGTTCGTTCCACCCAAATCCCTGTGTTCGATACTCTGGAATTCTTGCTTAACTACGTCGATCCGTACACTGCGGGTTCGCTTGCTTGATTCTAGTTTTATAAATTTAAAGCTTATTTGCACACACCTCTAGGGGCGAACAAGTTTTTGGCGCCGTTGCCGGGGATTTGGCTTCGTCCGAATCCGGTAGCCGGTTGTCAAGCTTGGGAGCTTGCTCTCGTTATTTGATTTTTCTTTGAGTGCATGCGCAGGTCTAGGAACACCGAAGATCTCTTACCTCTTGATCAAGAGCTAGAGAAAACCTTGAGACAAAGACGCAAGGAAAAGAGGATGGCTCAAGAGAACGAACGCGATCTTCAAACTGAGTTGGCGGAGAAGGAAGCTCAACTCCGATGGAATGAGACTCTCCTCCAGGATGAGATGGATCGTCATCAATCTCAAGTTAACGGTCTACAAGACATGATCGTCCAAATGAAGATAAAGATGAGCGATCTTGAAAATAAGGTGGGCGAGAAGTCCTCGAGAAGGAGAACAAGGTCTAGAAGAAGAAACCACTCATCCACCGATGATAGTGATTCTTCCATGCCTCCGTTAGAAGAGATTGATCCCACGATCAACATAAATCCTTTCAATCCACAAGGAGCTGCTAACCGCCGCATTCCACCTAGGAATGCGAGGGCCGAACGTGTGGATAATGAGCCGAGAACTCTTGGCCAGCGGATGGATCCAACACAACAACCACGCCGCTTAGGTGTGAACTTTGATGCTGAAGATGTACAAGGGTTTAGCTTCAACCCTCAAGTTATCACTCTTGTTTGCCAAAGCCAGTTTGGCGGTACAAGCGCTGAATCTCCACACCAACACTTGCAAAACTTTGAGTGTATGATGGAGACGATGAGACCAAAGGGCGCTACTACCAACAGCTATAAGCTCAAACCTTTCTTTTTCTCTTTGAAAGGGAAAGCGCTATCTTGGTACCAAGCTCTTCCTAGTGGGAAACTAGAAACGTGGGAAGACCTCTCCGCAGAGTTTCTCACCAAGTTCTTTCCGCCCTCCAAAACGGCGGAACTTAGAGGTAAGATTAATGCTTTTTCTATGAGACCTAACGAAAGTTTGTTTCAATCTTGGGAAAGGTTTCAGGATTTGCTCTTGGATTGCCCTCATCATGGCATATCCAAGCTTGCCTTGCTGGAAATTTACTACAAGGGGCTGGATGCGGGAACGCAATTCAACCTCCAATCCCTCTCATGCGGAACGTTCATGGACATGAG